>VDFB02000017.1:275476358-276086821 GCA_007258455.2 Sequoia sempervirens
CTCACTCACCTCTTGGGGATAAAAATAATTGCAACTTTACTAGTGTAGTGGGGGCTTGAGATTTTTGATTAAATAACACAAAATTGTCATTATGAGGGAAGAGTTTTGGATCCCATGAATATTATAGATATTTAGGGTAGGTATTTTCATGTGAACAAAATATTTAGGATGAAAAATATTCAAGACCCCATTAGTTCAAGCATAGGCGAGGTTTGGAAATTTGAGGTATTTGATGTAAGAGGTGCTCCTTGGTGAGAAAAAATGTATCTTTGTGACATGGGCACGGTTAAATTTTTGAAGGGAACTTCATGCAAGTGCCAACATGTATTAAAATATCCAAAAAATATAGGACATAAAATAAAATTGAGGACTCGAGCTAAACTATGCACAAAATCATCTTACATGTGATGGGCCATAGGGATTCAAACACTTGCTTGCAAACACATTATGAATTAAATAAATAAAATTTAAACTTAAAATAGGCTAATGCTTTTTTTCATCACATTTGATCATTGTTCCAATCCTAATTAAATAATTTTATTATTTAATTAATCCAACACCATATTTAGTAGTTATTTTTAATTATTTAATTATTCAAATTTTAAAATTTCTCTCAATTCCACTATTAATTAAATAATTTTGAATTATTTAATTAAGTCATTACATCATCACTTATTCCTCTATGTTAATTAAATAATTTTTATTATTTAATTAACTCACTAGTTATTCCTCTTTTCTCAATTAATTAAATAATTCATTATTATTTAATTAATTTCATATTTTCCACTTCTCTAATTGAATAATTATTTTTAATTATTTAATTTATTCATTCTTCAATAATCATTCTATGAAAAATAAATAAAATCAATTATCCATTTGCATATTTAATTAATAATTAATTTAATTATTTATTAATTACCAATGCATTTCCACCTCACTAGCTCATTGAGACTCACTTTTAGTCCACTCCTCAATCAATTCAATTCACTAATCAATCAATTTTGTTCACTAACCATCAATCACACTTATCTCTTCAATCAATTCTCTTAATTGACCCATATGAGCAATTAGCTCCAATTAGGAAGTCAATTAACTCCTCATCAATTCCTCTCAACCATTTTAGGCCATTGATTTGCTCAGCCCTTCATCGTATCTTGATTGTTGATTGATATCACCTAAAATCTATAAATTGAACCTATCATTCATCTATTATCTCTCTCATTCAGGCAAGAAATATATACATATATTGTATCCAAGTGCTTGTGCTAAAAATATGAGAGAAACCATCATTATACTTTTCTCCAAGGTGTAAGGAGGAGAGAAATTGAGCTCAGCAAGGAAATCATGCAATTTTGTAATATTTATTTCATTGGATTTCTATTATGCTTCATTGGTGTGATCTCTTTTGAATTTGATTGTGAATTTCATTATTTTTTATTTGTCATTTGATTTCATAGTCATTTTCTAGGTCATACATTCTAGCACACTTTGCACTTGGACTTGTAATGTTGTCACCTAATCACCATCAAGCCTCTTACCTACTGCGCCACTATTGTTTGTGGCACTACCTCCAGTACCATGGATTGCAGTAGAGATACCTATTGAGCATTAAGTACCTACCCCAACCATCATCACCTCCTCCTCCTCCTCCATCATCCCCATGGTCCACTTGGCAATGTACTTGCCTACCTCACCTCCTATCATGTCCTCCTCTCTTGTCCTCACTTGCGAGATTCGTCAATCATCACAACGTCACAGTCTCATCTCTTCCCACCAAGTATCATATGTTGTTGGCATCCCTACATAAATAATATCTGGATGGGGTACCCATTGCACTCGTACTAACCCCTCAAAATCCTCAATAGTTATATTTGGGCTAATAATGGGCCCCCAATACATGACCTCCCTATGTGATCGAGAAAATAAGGCCTCACCTGTTGGTACATCCTATCACTCACTAAAATGTCTATAGAATTGATATGGAAAATACAACTCAATAATAAGTTTGATAGATGGTATTCATCATCTGACCATTCTTCACACTGTCTCCATGGCCTCTAGGTAAAACTAACCATGCCATCTATGGCTCATCTCTAGTAAGGGACGTCTCCTAATATGTGATGGATCAAAGCACAATAATATATATAAAAAGGGTATCTTAGTGCTCATGCTCTATCAACCATTGGTTTAAGAATGTTCCAAGAAATCATTAATCAATTCATTAACCAATTTTCATATAACATTGATGTAGACATCACAGTAACTGATCTATACATCATCAAAAAAAATAAGGGTGAACAATTTGCCTCCTTCCTCCAATGATGGAGACATAAAGCAATCAAATGCAAATCACCTATCCTTGAAAAGTAACAAGTGGATATTGTTGCACATAATGTTAACTCAGATTTCACCTTTCAACTACGCATGTAATGTGTCCAAACATTCAAGGAACTCATATCAAAAGGCCTTAGCATTACGCTCGAGCTCTTATTTCTAAGGGTCTTGTACAAATCTATAACAACAATAACCAAACGTCTAGTTTGAGTGACAAACCTTGTATATGGACCAAAAATAAAAACGTAACTAACGATGGTGTGGTAGATGCAAAGTTTGTACTGTTGATGACAAAAATTGGCAAGGTAACAACCCTTTATGGGAAACTCAGTTAATGGGGGGACCAATTGCGCTAAATTGAGTGACCTTCGGATTTTTAAAGAAGTCGACTTCTTCTATAATTGGGGTTTTGGAATGGGAAAAGGAAGCAAGTATAAAAATAAAATTCTAACTAAGGCGATGCGCCAAGATGTAGATAAAGGCACGATAAATCTATCCTTTGGGAATAAATTCAAGGGCCTGTTCAACAATCTGCTATGTTTCAAAATTACATAAATCAAAAGAAAAGATCTAAACAATTCATTTAATGACATAAAATGATTAAAGGATACATCCACTGAAAAGAGGAGTCAAAGACATGATCTAAATCAATAATTTGTATTTAAAATCATAGAAGTTCTTTCAAATGAACAGTCTAGACAATAATGGCACAGTATTAATGTCTTATCAAATAACATAAGAAAAATAGAAAGGCTGAACAATGGCACAGTCTGAAAGTTTCATATAATAATCTTAAAAAACAATACTAAAGGGCTGGTGTCTCTCTCTAATTTTTTTGCATCTTCTGAACTCATTTTTTGAAGCGAGAAGTAGTAGTTATGGCGAACAATCCACCGCCTAACAACCTTGTAACAGAAAAGATTCAGTATCTTTTGGCAATGATGGATGTAGCAAATGATTTCCCTTGGTTGTTGCAACAGAAAATATTTGGGCCATGGAACGTAGACGCTTCCCAGCCATATGCATCCCCTGCAAATGATGGAAGTGGTCCAAGAATATCCCAAGTAGACAAGTGTCGCTTCCCTAAGGAGGCAGTTACAACACACAACAGCATATCAGAGCCTGGCGTTCGCTTCACTCTTCCCTTTGTTTAAAGCCCCCACAAGGAGATAGGTGGCAGCATGGCGCAGCTCGTGGTTCATTCTCCCCTCCCTTTGTTGAAAGCTAGCACTGAGAAGAAATGTAGCAACAATGTTTATTACCAGCACTGTCTGTGGGGTCCACCAAAATTTTATGCGAAAAGAAGCTACGTGGCATGCGGGGGGAGCCCGATGAGGAAGTGAAGGGAAGTAGTTTAAAATAGCTCACGGTGAAGACATGTGGGAGCATAGCGGGAGCTTGTTGAAAAGTGCAAGGAAGAATCCCTTCAGAGAGCATTGGGCAGACACGTGAAAGAAGCCGACAAAGTATAGCAAAAAGAATCCTGATGAAAGGCTAAGGGCAGCATGTTAAATAAATGAGGCGAGGAGCCAGAACTTAACAAAATACAAAAAACACCCAAAGGGAGCTTGAAGAATTTTACATTCACAGCTTTTGGCGACTACTAGGGGTGTTTCTCCTATCGAACGAGGAAACAAAAATTTTCTCTGGCTCGCAGACCAGAGCACCATCCATAGGGCGACAGAATCAGAGTTTAGAAAGAGTTGCCTGCAGGGGTAGCCAGTCAACCTCGGATGGTCTTGATATGTCGCGCAAATTATCCTGCACTCCACTTAGGTCGAGCATTTCTTTAAAAGGCAGCACCATAGGTAAACTGTCCCCAGACTCACATTGGAAGAGTAGCTGCACCATTGGATGAATGAAACCATCAATATCTGTTGCCGTAGGAGGTTGGTTGAAACTCTAGAAAGCGGTTGGGTCCTACTCCTTCTCTTCAATCTTCGTTGCAATTTGCTCAATTGTGGCGACCAACTCATCTTCAAGAAATGGGGATGGCATGCCCAACTCAGTTAGCTAGGAGAAATTTTCTTGCATGCTATCCATAGTCCGGTTCAAAGTAGCTATGCAGGCATTAGCATGAAGGATGGCCGAGTGGTAGTAAATGAATTTGTTAATTGTTTTGGCAGCAACCTTTTGATCCTCGATCCCTACGTTTGCCAAATTTTCATCAAAGACCATGTATAGCTTGCCTCAGGAACCCTTTTTGTGATGAACTGTGGGAACTGCTCAATTGTTCATTGAACTTCCCTACTCAATTTTGTTGTCGTCGACATGAATCGGAGTGTTGGCTATAGTATTAGGCAGAAGGCCTTAACCTTTTCCCAGTATGAAATATGTTGTTGTTGAGCTACTGGGATGAGGTATGGCTAAGCAGCAGGGGCCTGGGGAGCACTCCTTAGAAGGGAAATCTTTGCATCCTTCGAGTTGACATCCTCTGTTAATTCTGCAATTCTATTATTTGTGGATGCAAGTTTTCCCTTGATGTTGCTTAGCTCTTTGGACCAGTTTTCCTAGGCCCGACTCTTATTTGTTGATTCTGATTCAAGAGAAAGCTTTGTCTCTTGAAGCTCCTTTTTCAATTGGGCCTTTCGGGCCTCAAAATTTGCCTCCTTCTCTTGCATCTTTTGCTAGAATTAAGTACTTTGTTGTTCAAACTCTTTATCTTTTTGTTGTGTCGCCTGTTCCGCCAAAGTTAAGCGGTTCTGATAGTCCTAGTTCTTTTTTTGTAGCACTTCGACCAGGGTGGGGTCAACAAATTGGAGCTTTGCAAGTTCCTCCCGGAGTCTATTATGCTCCACCTCTACTACTTGCGCTTTTTCTGACAAGCATGCAACATCTGCATCCATCGCCTTTTCCTTTGCTTGCAGGAACTCGACCCTATCCTTCACAAGCTTTATCTCCTCTTCCTTCTTTTTTAGTTGGCGAACAAACTTGAGGAAGTTCGTGGTCACCACTCGTTGTGTTTCTTGCATGAGTTCAACCTTGTCCTGCGGTCGGGCTACTCTCAAATCAAGTCCCACGTCATACATGTTGTAATCACCTGGCAACATCTCCCCTTGTGGTTTCACAACGTTCGGGTACATGGTGGCGGAATTCAGTGTTTCCTGCGCCTCATTGTACACAGTATATTGTTACCTATTTTTAGCTACAACTCAAAACATGTAGAGCTGAATTGAATTTATCATTAAGAGGCACATAAAGTTTCAAATTTTGCTGCTAAGTACATGTCGTCATAAAAAAATTAGATTTAATTTGATTTTTAGTTTTATTATGCAAAGTATTTGAAACAGAAAATTAGACATTTGCATAACAAATGATGTTTTATTCATATTGTAAAAGTCAAGGTCCCACACAAGCCATGGGATTAGCTTAATTTGATTTATGTAATCAAATGATAGGTACAAGAACAAATTGTAAACTATACAACTGTAGACAATATAAACATAGAAAGGAGGGCGGTTCATCATTTCCTGTAATAATGAAGCCATTGATACTTGATATCTTTGACCAGTGTTGTTGAAGCTTTGTAGGTTCCCCGACTTGAATCTCTTTAAGTTGTCTTTTAGGATGAATGGAAATGATGTTAGAGATTGACTCTAAGCAACGATGAATCAAGATCGATCCTATGCCTATATTGCCAATAGGAATATAATCTACATCTATCCAAGCATATATCAAATGATTAGGTTATCAAAGAGGAAGGATCATTGGAAGCTTCCAGCTTCGTTATGTTTTACTAATTCATTTGCTTCATGTGCAGGAATAGGTTCATTATGTTTGTGATCATTTTCATCAGATATGTGGAGCAAAACAGGCTCCCACAAGGGTTGAGCCCGACATATCAGGAAAACATCCTCTCATTCAACATTCATACATGAGAGTCATAATAGTCATCAGGTAGGATTGTTGTAATAGAGAAATTCACAAAGCAGTCTAAAATTCATTATGATGGAAACAGATTGAGCAATTCATCTTTTGTTCATCATTTGAAATTATATCAAGAAAAGTTACTAATCATTCATTGCAAAAGCTATCATCAATAATGGAACAGTGACCATGATCAAAGTGCAGACCCAATGTAAACGGATGATGCAGATTAAGGTGTTTATAAAATCAATCTGCCATCAGTAGTAAATCATGGTCATAAATGATGGTTACAGGCATAAGTATGCATATTTCAAAGGTTCAAGGGTGATCATCATGTTAGCATGAATGCATAACTAGAGGGCAGTAGATCAAAGCAAGTGTTGATAACACAGTAAGCTACATATCTACAAGACTGTAATAAATGAATATTTGCTACATGAAAGAATCAGGAAAAACATCATCCAAAGATCAGAGGTATATACTATCACCATTGTTTATCAGAGCATTCAACTTCCCACATGATAAGGTTTTTTGAGCCATCGTTCTTAATTTATAAGGAGCATAAAGAAAGAAAGAATAGTTTTGTTTACTATCACAGCAATGGAATAATGAAGCATTTTTTTTTCTCAAAAGGAAAACCAAAATTACAACAACATAATGTTATGTACAGGAGGACAGTTCATAATCAAGTAAAATCAGTCAGTTTCCATGGTGAAGACAATGCTTTTGTATAAATTTAACTGTTGAATTCTTCTTATCCTTATTACCAATGTTTCACAAACACAGGGAACACAGATATAAATAGAGTAGCATTATTTTCAAATGTAGACTTGTTGTAGCAAACATCCATTACAATAATTTTCAGACTGAGATCAACAAATAGCAAAGGATATATGCAAAGGAAAATGTGAGTCGATGGAATTACAAAGGAAACAAGTGAGAGAAGTGTGTATAAAGCTCAGCCTGTAAGTGTTTCACATACTCAGGAGAAACCCTTATGGCGGCCCCACAAGTTCAAAGGTTTTACAGACAAGGAGTCTCTGAAAGTTTTTACTGCAACCATGAATGAGCCAAATCACAACAAAACGAATGCCCAGACAAAGGAAATACAATCGCAGCCTTAAATAAGGAAGTTATAGGGATTTGTGGTATTTTACAGAGCATAGAAGAGTTATTTCTTGCAGTAATAGATCAGAAGCATAGAAATAGGCATTAGGAAATGGTGAAGTCGCAGCCAAGTCATCCTCAGAGAAGAAATTCACAAAGTCCAATATATACTCGAATACCTTCAGATATGTAATAGAGATGCTCCATTTTTGGCCAGAATACAAGACAATATCAACAGAGGATAAAAGAAATGAAAAAAAAAGTTGAATATGGCCATGGATGCGGCCAAGAAACTAGAAAAATAGCTTTGAAACTAGAAAGAAAGTCCAGATTTATGTCTAAAAGAAGACTTACCACGCTTTGACCTGCAAAATTTCCATGGTAATCATCAGAAACAACATGAAATGGTGGGCTTTCAAGCATCGAACCAGTCTATCCATGGTGGTGCGACAACAAGTTCTCTCCAGAGAAATGAAAAAATGAATGAGCATAATGATTAGGGTTTCTTTTCCCTTAGTATTTTTACCATGCTCAAGTCGAATGATGGTTTTTTGACTTATCTTTTAAAATAAATCATTTCATTCTAAGGTTGCCCATGCTTTTGACTTGCTAAGTCATAGACTTAATAATCATTAAAGGCTCGTGTATTATTCTTGAAAATCAATTTCAAGTTTATTCTTTTTTATTTTGAAATAATTATAAGCCCCTTCACATTATTTGTAATATTCGACATTATTAAAGCAATCTCATTGATTGTTTTTAATAATTGTTAGAATTAAACTATTTTGAAGGGCAAGTGAACTAAACATGGAGGTGATATTTTATGCATGCCATTAGGAGTGAGACTTAAGTCTCTTTTGAGATTATTATTCATGCAAAAATGGACTAGAGGTGGAACCGAAGTGTTTTTATGCATTAGGGATTATCAACTGAAGATTAATCATGCACAATATAGAGATGGAGTTTCAGTCATCATGGGCGAGTTGATAAAAACGAGGCAGTTTTTGCATGTTTTGGCCCACTTTTTTAGGGATTTCCAGTTCATTTCGAGTGACCCATGTGTCAATCATGAGTTGACCTTGACTTTGAGCCTGAGTTCACTCATTTTTGCATGAGTTTGAGCTCTTCTTTTGGAGATTTTGATTTATGCTTAGGATTTTCCTTGGAGTTATCATTTTTACACTGAAATTGACTTTCAGTTTCACCTTCATGCCTTGGAGAGGCTTTTTGTATAAAGTGATATGACTTAGTCATTTTTCACTAGTTGTTGTTTTTCAGCCTTTGCATTCTGCAAAGAGAAATATCATGTAACTTAGTTTTTTAGTTTTCAAATTAATACAGCAACAGGTTTACAGGTTTATTTTGTGTCATTTTGCAAATATTCCTTCGATTTCAGTAAAATCAAAAGTCTTCCTTGTCATTATGATGTTTTTATGAATGATTTGATGAAGTTTCACTGTGTTTAATATCAAAACCTTTAAAATTATTGTCTCATTTATATTTGCATGCATTCAAAATAGTGAAAATCACAGGTCTAGGGTTGTGTAATAGAATAATCTATTCTTCTTTGCTGAGAAAACTTTGTTTTCCTTCAAAAGTGGTTTATTCAGTCTTTCCTTAGAATCATTTTTGTGGTCAAACTGTCGAATTGAATTGTGTGGATAGTTTTTCTAAAGTTCATTGTGAATCGTAGTTGCAATTCTTTATCAATTAGGTGTATCATCGTCAATTTACAGTTTTACGTACATTTATTACAATCCTTCTATCCTTTTTCCAACACAAGTTACCCAGTTATCAATTTGAGAATCATATAAGAACTAGCCTAGAATCTGGAGTTCTATCTTCACCATAGGAATACCCATAGCCTGAAGATAGTTCCCATGTTTCAACAGATTGTTGAATTAGCCATTCAAGCATTCGGGTGCAATCTGTTTGATAACAGTTTTTGGCACGCCTGATGGGACTCTGAAGCACGCTTCAGAGAAAGAATTCAAGAGTTTCAAGTTGTTGTTCTGGTATATACAGTAGTGATTTTTACCTTTCAGAGGTTATAAATTATACCTAGCAACTCCATGCACAATCCACTGGTTTCAACAGACGAATTGTTGGTATGTTTCAAATATAAGTTTAATATTCTGATTTCTAGCATTTATATGAATAGAAATGACATATTTTCATGGATATCATGTATACCCACCCCCTTACTATGAAAATATTGTCAACCAATCACCCTATCAGCCATATCAGGCCATCATCCCAAACATCCATGCAACAGTTGCATATCTACATGCTCAACATGCTTACCTCCCACCCACCCTTGCTCAACCTTCATATCAAAGTTTATATGTCCAAAATCAGCTCCAAGAGGTTGAGGATACCAAGAATAGCATGAATGACACCAAGGACATATTGTTAAACATCACAAAGCAAATGGAAGAGTTCAGGAAGCAACAAGAGCTTGATTTGCAGCAACAGGAGTTAGACTATTAGGCCTACCTTCATGAGCAAGAGTTGGAGACTCAACGGATACAGTTTGAACAAAATCTCAAGAGGGAGTTAGCTGCAAAAGAAGAGCAGATGAGGTTTTTGTTTGCTCAAAATCATGAGGTCCAAACAACTCCTTTCATTCAAGATCAACCCTTTCAAGACGAGATTTAGCCCTTTCAAGATGAGGCTAAGCAACCCATTGATCAGGATAGCTCACTTATCATGGAAAATATTAGAAATGTAAATCTGTTGCATTTAACTTTGGAGGTTTACCGTTTAGAGTAGCAAAATATTGAACAGGAACAAGGGGTTGTAGAATCCAAACCAATTAAAGTTCCAAGTTTTAGGAGTGCTCCTCCAATACAACAACCAATTCATAACTAGGAGCAGTCCATTATATATCCTACTTCAACAATTGAAGGATCTTGTAGTCCTTTTTGTGCTAGCAAATCAAAAAAATCACATGTGAAGCAAGAGGTTGTTGTTGTTGTTTATAGTGTGTTTCTAGCTAAAAATGAACACAACGCATGTGTAGAGAAGGTTAGTTCAAGCTTAATATTAAATCCTTTACACTTTGATTCGTTTGAGAAGTTTTCTAATGTTGTTTCTGAGAATGAGAGCAGAATGGAAAGGCTACAAGGTGAAAGTCTTCTGTTGCAAAAGAAAATTGTCCAAGTTTCATTGGAAAAGGCACTACCTGAGGGGGAGGTTTCAATTTCTTTATTTAATCAACTACCTGGATTCATTGACAATAAGGAAGAAAGCATACGGACACCCAACTTACCAGCTGATTTGGAACAGCCAGAGGATATTGCTAACTTGTTTGATAAACTTCCTCAATTTGTTGGTGAAAATGAGGATATCACATGCATGATAGCATCTATGCCTGGTATGGAACAACTAAATGACAAAACTCGTCTGGATTTAATGCAAAGTTATGAGTTAGATGAGAACATGTTTTCAGGCATGCATCATAGAGATTTTTTGTTCTAACATAGATGATAGGCTAGTATCATATGAAAGAGAAGCATGTGATCAGCCCTTTCAAGTCAGGGAGGCTATTGAAAATTTTGTAGAAGATA
Organism: Sequoia sempervirens; assembly: GCA_007258455.2. Classification (NCBI taxonomy): domain Eukaryota; kingdom Viridiplantae; phylum Streptophyta; class Pinopsida; order Cupressales; family Cupressaceae; genus Sequoia; species Sequoia sempervirens. Next base: position 275,487,236 of record VDFB02000017.1, read on the forward strand.
ATGCCTTGTAGCCTGTGAAATTATTTGATGAGCTGCCCCACTTTGTTAAGGAGGAGTTGTATTCTATCGTGAACAAAGAACATAAGGAACAACAGTTTGAGGACTTGTTTTCAGTAATCCAACAAGGATATCAGCTCCTTAGTCAAGAAGATTTAACCATTGAAAACATTAATGGTTTCTTTTCAGAGACTATTATAGATGATGCAAAGAAGTAGGATTCCCTTTTCATTGCAAAGCTGAAAGAAAGAACAACTGATCCTCCTATAAACAATAATAGAAAAATATTTCAAGAAGATCATACTGTAGCAGCCAATCAACAACCTGCATATTACCTCCAAACAACATCCGTTCAAGGAAAAGATGAAGTCTTCAGAAATCAACAAAAGGATAGCTTAACTTAATTTAATGTTCTTGAAAATCATGAACAGTGGGCTGAGAAAATAGAGCATAAACATGGGGCTAAAAGTTACAAGTTGAGTGTCCTGACAAGGGAATGTCCTATCAGACACCCGGCACACTTGGCGGGAAAACAAGAGGAGTTACCATTTGAATTACTAGTTTGGGAGAACGAGATTGAGCATCAAAAGTCATCAATGCAGGTTGCTTACCATATTCAAAAGACTTGCATGCATCTCTCGTCTAAAGCAGAAAAGGAGGTGGTTTTCATGATTCAAGAGGTTTTTAATCTGTGTACTCAGCATTTATTTTTCCTCCATCACTGTTGGACAATTCGCAAACTTAAAGCATATTCATTGTCGTTACGGAAGGGTAGCTATTTCTCACAACCAGTGAATGGTCATCTTTGAGCACTAACACTATTGGTTAGTGTAGGGTAGTGTAGAGTTTCTGCTTTCAATAAGTGCCCCATGGCACGTTTCATTTTAGTATTGTTTTGCTTTCAATAAGTACAGTTGTTGCACGGGTTTTCAAACTTTGTCTTAAGCAGAGTTTCAGTAGTTTCTTTCAGTTTGTGTGGTTTGCAGCTGAGTTACAGTTTTTCTGAGTCAAAGCAGAGCAAGAATGGACTCCATGCCCCAATGGATAAGCTACATAAGTGGTCTATTGTGTTTAGCAGGCAAACACTAGGTTGCCAAATTGTTACCTATTTTTAGATACAGCTCAAAACAGGTAGAGTTGAATTGAATTTATCATTAAGAGGCACATAGAGTTTCAAATTTTGCTGCTAAGTACGTGTCATCATAAAAAAATCAGATTACATTTGATTTTCAGTTTTATTATGCAAAGTATTTGTAAAAGAAAATTAGACATGAAGGGAAAGTGAACTAAAGATGGAGGTGATATATTATGCATGCCATTAGGAGTGAGACTTAAGTCTCTTTTGAGATTATTATTCATGCAAAAATGGAGACTAGAGGTGGAACCGAAGTGTTTTTATGCATTAGGGATTATCAACTGAAGATTAATCATGCACAATACAGAGATGGAGTTCCGGTCATCATGGGCGAGTTGATAAAAATGCGACAATTTTTGCATGTTTTGGCCCAATTTTTTAGGGATTCCCATATCAGTTTGAGTGACCCATGTGTCAATCATGAGTTGACCTTGACTTTGAGCCTGAGTTCACTCATTTTTGCATGAGTTTGAGCTCTTCTTTTGGATATTTTTATTTATGCTCAGGATTTTCCTTGGATTTATCATTTTTACACTAAAATTGACTTTTAGTTTCACCTTCATGCCTTGGAGAGGCTTTTTGTATAAAGTGATATGACTTAGTCATTTTTCACTAGTTCTTGTTTTTTAGCCTTTGCATTCTGCAAAGAGAAATATCATGTAACTTAGTTTTTTAGTTTTTAGATTAATACAACAACAGGTTTACAGGTTCATTTTGTGTCATTTTGCAAAGATTCCTTCGATTTCGATAAAATCAAAAGTCTTCCTTGTCATTATGATGTTTTTATGAATGATTTGATGAAGTTTTATTGTGTTTAATATCAAAACCTTTAAAATTATTGTCTCATTTATATTTGCATGCATTCAAAATAGTGAAAATCACAGGTCTAGGGTTGTGTAACAAAATAATCTATTCTTCTTTGTTGAGAAAACTTTGTTTTCCTTCAAAAGTGGTTTATTCTGGCCTTCCTTAGAATCATTTTTGTGGTCAAACTATCGAATTGACTTGTGTGGATAGTTTTTCTAAAGTTCATTGTGAATCGTAGTTGCAAGTCTTTATCAATTAGGTGTATCATCGTCAATTTACAGTTTTACGTGCATTTATTATAATCCTTCTATCCTTTTTCCAACACAAGTTACCCAGTTATCAATTTGAGAATCATATAGGAACTAGCCTAGAATCTGGAGGTCTATCTTCACCATAGGAATACCCACAGCCTGAAGATAGTTCCCATGTTTTAACAGATTACTGAATTTAGCCATTCAAGCATTCGAGTGCAATCTATTTGATAACATATACACCTTCGGCTCCACTGCCTTTTGTCATCCTTCGCTTTTCACTTTTGGATCCTGAGGGCCTACACTTCCTTTGTAGTATCACCCTGTGCTATGAATTGGGACGATGACTGAACTAACCCACCTGCAATAGGTGCACCGAGAGGTAGGGCAGAAGGGAATGTAAGTGTAGCGGGCCCGTGCATTTTCCTCTTTGAGAGATTGACAGTCTGCGGGGAGAAATTAGGAATTTTCCAAAGTTCAATCTATGAACCAGCGCGAGGGCTCATCAGGTTTTGCAACGATTGTGGGATCATGGCGGACTCCAATTGTTGGGTGAATAGGGTTGTGCTTAATATATTAGTAGCAGGAGGAGTGTCAATAGTGGTTGTGCTTGAGGAAAGAGAGGCAAGAGCAGATTGAGAAATGGTGGAAGGTGTAAGGGTCTGCAGAGGCATTAGGATAAATGGCCTTGTTTGGGAGAATTGAGAGAAACCTCCCGCAACCATTGTGGTAGAGACAGAGAAAGCAGGGTTGACACTTGTAGGGATGGGTGTCGCAAAAACAACAGGGGCTACTAAATATTGTGAAGTTAGAGAAGGAGAAAACATTACCTGTTGAATTGATGATTGCATATCCTAGCTTACCACGGCCTCCTAGCTTGCTACAGGAGCTTGCGAACTCTCTCCACTAATTGCTTGTGTGCGTTGCCATTTGGTGGGTGAAGTGTCCTCCACTGCTTCGGTTCCTGACTATTGTTGGGTCACTCTTGTTCTTGTGGCATCCTGTTGATGGTGTTTTCTGCACAACAACAACTCAGACATAATGCAATATTCTATCTCTCTTGAAAGGTTATTTTCAACAATAAATTACTGAAAACCACCCCAAGGTCTCTCGGGTGTCAGGTCATGACAATGCATAAACAACTCAGATAAAATGTGAAATGTTGGTAATCACAATCGGACCTTACTACAAGCAAACTGTATCTTTCCAATTTATCAGATTTTGCAATATGATGATTTCAAATCCTAAATCTAACCAGATAATAAAGAAATAGCAAAAGATAAGGGTGCAAGGATATGATAAGATCTAAACTGTTCCTAGAATGAGCAATGCAAATGACAGCTATCTGGAATGGACCAATCTCAAGTAACCAATTCTTGATCAACCCACAATGCAATATCACAAGAACGGTGCAATCTTCTGAGGTATTTAGATTTTCAAATCATAGATATTCATCCATAATCAAACTTACGCACAAACGAATATATGGTCCAGGTTGACTTCACCAGCCTATTACAATCAGATAGTTACTGGGAGTATAGACCAGAGATTGCTACAAACATTCCAAATATGAAATCATGAACATCATTCACCACACTAATCTAATTCTCAATATTAAACCCTAAATCTTTAAGCAATTTGAAAGATAGAACAACAAGAACCATGCAAGATAAACCAACACAAGAGATTTCACCAGGAAAACCACAATGCCTTCTATTGTATTAGATCACCAAAATGCTGCAACAATTCCACTGTTTTGTTACAATATTTGCTTCAAGAAACTGAATACTACTTCTACTACAAAATACTCTAGCTCTTTTTTTGCTCTTACTTATCTCTATTATTTTCTAGCTAACCCTTACAATGAGACAAGAATGCCCTTTATAGCAAATTCTTAAGACATGTCGGCCCAGCCAAACATTTACAAAATAAAACAGCCAAAACAATTCGGCCTTAGGAATTCAAAATAAGGCACACATTAAATGTCGATACATCATCAAGGTCGGCCTTGACACAATCCCTGATACAACCCGGATCAATACATGCCCCATAATAATAGGGAAGCACAAATCTCCAAAATGGCATTAACTACCGCCTCCCTCATCTTTACCCTAGGCCAATGATCCCTGAACCCTCAAAAACACATTATCCAGCTCGGTGACAGGTGGCAAAGGCAAGATCTTAAGCCGACATTCCATGGAGCCAATCTCCTCATTTGACTGTTTGACAATTTTATCCCAATCGTCCTTGTGGGCCAGGTATTTATCTATTACTGCCAAATAAGTTGCTGCATCATCCAGCTGGTGTCCTGTTATAGCATTCTTAGAATATGGAGCATAAACATCATGCCACCATTCCTTTAGTTGTTCTAGACTTAGGTATTTAGGGGCAATCTTTCTCCTGCCGGTCATAACCTCAAAAAATGCAATGCACCCCTCATACACTCCAGTTAAGTCACCATCTATCAACTTCTTCCGCTTCTGAATCTTCCTCATGGCCTTCTGTCGAATCTGCAGAGCCTCAAACCATTCCCAAGGTTCACTAAGTCTAGAGGAAGGAAGAATCCCATCTGCAACCAATTGATCTTTACCAAATTCCATGATGACTTTGGATTTCTGCAGTAGAAGGTCAATGTCCTCCTTATCCTAAGATAGCACATGCTCCAATAAGTCTTTAGCTCTGACTGCATCCTTTCCAACTGACAGGATCTCCTTGATTGCACTGTCTCCTCTCCTTTGCACATCCTTCAACCAATCTGTTGCAATTTGAGCAGAAGCCTTCATCCTTTCAATTTCAGAGATGGTTTCCTTGGGTAAGAAACCAGGAGTGGCAGAGGAAGATGGGTGAAGAGATTGCAGAGGTTTCATCACCTCTTCCAAGCATTTCTTAAGTCTCTCATTTTCTTTTCTCAACTCATGCTTGGTCTGAGTCTCCTTCCTCAATCTATCAACTATCACCGCACTGGACCCCTCATACTCCTCAATATCCTGCTCCAGGGATGCTGGTCCAAGGTTAAAAGTTTGTACATTGTAATCTTCACCAGTGACATCTTCTTTAGTCTTGTCGGCAGCAGGGGTGGCAATGTGGATAACTCTGTTATTTGCTTCATCCCTTTCTATTCTTGAAACCACCTTGGTTGCCTTCCTTTTCTTTCCCTTACCGATCTTGGATAGCATTTCATCCCAATCCAAGGGAGTGTCTTCAACAACTAACTGTTTCTTTCTGGTGATCTCCTTTCCAATCCAATCCGGGACAGCAGGTTCTACCCAGATTTCCTCTGTTTTTTCCTTTTCCTGTTGTTTTTCTGGCGTTTTCTCCTTCTCCTTCTTAGGTAACTGCTCACCTTGATCTTCCACCTCAATCTCCACCTCTTGCACTGGCGATGGGGTTCTAATAGGGATATTCTCCTTTTCAGGTGACTCATGGCCTCTGCTGCTTGCTAGAGAATCTTCGTATTGTACTAGAGGAGAAGGGTGCTTCTCTATCTCTTCAACTTCGAGCTCAACTGCCTCACCAAAGAGTGCTCCTTCCTTGAAAGGTTCCACCTCTCCACTGGTTTCCTGTTCTTGATGGGTCGTTTCTTGCTCAAGTAGACCTGGCAAAGGAGAAGTAGCCTTAAGTTGTTCTACAACTGATGACTTAGGAGGAAGACTCATCTTTTGCACCGGCTCCTTAGGAGAGGGAGTTCTTGACCTCCTCAAGTAAACCTTTGTCTTTTCTCCTGAACTCTCCACATCAACAATCGGAGGCTCATCCTTTGAAATTTCTTGGCCCTTCTTCCTTAAAGCTCTAGTTGTTCTTGTCTTCTTTGGCGATGGAGGAGCATCCTCTTCTTCTGGCTTTTCAACTTCCTCCTCCTCAGAAGATTTGCCTATTCTCAGAGCTCGGCTTATTTTCTTTCCCTTTGGTTTTCTCTTTGGTTCTGGCTCACTGTCTTTTGGGCCTCTAATTTTTATTTTGAAAGGTGAGCTCTTTTTAGTTTTCTCTTTGGGATCATCTTCCCCGGATTCCTCAGAAGTAGACATTGGATTAAGATTTCCCATCAAATTAAAGGTACAAGGTACCTTTTCACTCTCCAGCTCCCAAACCTTATGTTTCAGCCACGAAGTAGTAAATTTCATCACAGGGGCCATTAGGTCTTCCAACTCTGTGACCTCATCCTCATTCCAGTTTATTTCCCCAATTGACCTGTCCTTAACAGATTCATAGGCATGATCTTGCACCAGATTTCCATCATCCTCCAGTTGGTCAGGGATTAGCTTGACATTGTACCGCCTGATCACATCAACAGGGAGCCTAGAGTACCTTTTCTTCCTTGCCTCTAAATCATCTTTGATATTGGCCCAGTAGTCTTCTAGGTCATCCTTATGACGATACTCTTTGGTGGCCTTCTTTTGTGCTTCCCCTGTGATATCAAAATTTTTCCTTTTGGAATGGAAGGAGAAACCATAAGTTTCCAATTCATCTCCTGCTGTGTGGGCTGATTGAATGGAAGGGCACACCTCTGCTACACCAATTCCAAGAGGTAAATCCCCACCGAAACCTGTTTTATGCTTTTCCTTCTTGACAATTGCATCAAACTCACATATTTGTCTCACCAATTCCAATAACACAATATGATCAGTAGGATACCTAGGCAACCTGTATGGAGCAGCCGGACATCCATCAATTCTGAGATAGGAGAAGGTGGGAAATTGAATGAACCAAGCTCCATAATTCCTTATCAACCCCTTTGCTCCATCTGACAGTCTTACATGCTCTGCATTTTGAAGCATCCTGGTGATATGCATTGTGAATGCATCATTGACTCTCCTGTAATTCTCGTGTCCTAGGTGCAACTCTGGGTAAACCTCATAAACTATATCTTGTCCAAATGTTCCCTGTGGACTCAGACCCCTGTACGGGTAGAATCTAGCCAACACATACATCACATATGAAGACATGGTGAACTTCTTGGTCTCCAGGACATCCCTCGGCTGTTTATCAATCATGGTGCTAATAAGTCCTACCCAGTGATAATCGGAACCCTGGTCAATCTTGTTGATCACATGAACCATCCAGTTTTCTAACACCCCAGTGGTCTTTAAACCTGCCACTCTGCTCAGAAGTGTGATAGCATCATAGATGTCCAACCTAAATTTAACTCTATGCAGCTGCTTGGGTAACTTGGAATAATGTGACTTTGGCTTCTCCAACCAAGAATTGATCATCTGTTGAGATTTGGTTGGCTCATTCTCATAATATGTCCTGGTCGTGTCCATGTTCAAAGCACATACCGAAGGCAAATCTGGCATGTCAAAGGCTTGGGCAATAGAAACGAGGTTGAAATTTGCTAAGACCATTCCTTCAGTACTGACAACCCTCTGTGTGTCAAAGTCATACTGCCGAGCACACTCCAGTATTAGCTCATAGCATTGGATCGCCGGAGGAAACCCTGCCACATGCACCAGTCCGGACTTCATCATTCCCTTTCTCAGGACCGACAGATCCTTCTGAGCTGTTCTCTCTTTGAACTCCTCATACCACCATGCTCCAACATTCGTGTCTGAGACTTCAGACCATACCGAAGATATCTTGCTTTCAGGGAGCTGGCACTTGGTGTCTAATCTTAACCTTTCTGCTTCTGAAATGGAGGATCCCTCCATGTCACCCTTAGATTTTCCAGTTGCAGCCTTGCTTGATTCGGCCTGCATCCACAAAAGATCGCCATAAGTATCTAATTATCATGCATATTCCAATCAAAGGGTTAGTATAAAATCATATAAAGCCATTGAAATCCATCACAAATCACCAATCCTCGAAAATCCGAAAAAGTCAAACAATCCAGGACATCAAGATAAGCCGGGAAAATCCAGTCGGGGCAGAATTTCGGAGAAATCCGACCCAGACGGATTCATGTCGCCAAAACATCATTAGTCAAATAAATCGCTAGTACGGACAAAAGATCATAAGATAATCATGAAATTCATTCATTGGAAAAAAAGAAATTAGCATTTAACCTTTACTCCATGAATCCTATCTTCAGAAAATCGAAAGAAATGAAATCAGACAGGAAAAACCAGAAAAGTCCAGACAGGAAGGATTTCCGCGGATATTACAAATATTCCAGAATTCGCTATACCCCGCGGAATTAGCTGAAACCGGGAAAATTCGGGTGCGCAGGAATTCCGCGGACACCTCGGAAACCCGATGAACGATGACACGCGAACCATTAATCAAACGATCATGCAATCTTTTCTACCTGGATTCTAAAGGCCCCAAAATTGACGCTAATCAACAAAATTCAGACTGCACTTGAACTTGGATTTCAAAAGACCTCCGAATAACCAAACTTCATGGCGAAACAATGATGCCCTAAGTCCAATAACCAGACCCCCGCCATTAGAGCCCAGACAAGCTAAAAATTTCAAGGAAAACTATCATTTGGGCGATCAACCAGTGTGCACAAGGATTCCTCAGGGTGTGAGCAGGTTGGGCTGAACATAAATCATGAAATCGTGATAACCCTACTGAACCTTGGCAAACTCGGGCAAATGAGCCAAAACCCTAACCTTTACAGAATATGGCAAATGGCACACTTAGGGGGGAAAGTCCTACTCAGACGTGGCTACAAAAATGCATCTGACACTCAATTGATGGACCAAACACGCATAGTGGGGATGATGACATCTAGGTAAGGGAAAAGTCAAATCCCAGCTCAATAAATACGAAATCATAATCAAGCAAAGGCTGACCTAAAATGACCATCAACCAATCTAGAAAAACTCAATCATCATGCAAACAAATGGAAGGGCCCATGGCAACCTACCATGGATTAGTCCAGATGATACTTAAACTCGAAGAAGCAACTGCAAACCGACAATGCCCAAGCGACGAAAATCCAGACACCGGCACCCAAACAATCCACCCGCAAGTGATTCAAGATCAACCCTCAAAGCTCGAACGAAGAATGCACTCAGTCACCAAGGCAGAAGACAGGTGAATAATGAAGTCAAAATGATGCATAAAAGGTTTTAAATCCACCCAAATACGCGTCTGAGCAAAGGTACTGCAGGCATTAATGAGCGACAAGACGTGCTTGAAAAATCTGGAAACCTGAGCCTAGGACAGAATTTCGGAAAATCCCAAGATACGCGGAAAATCCGGATGAACACGAATTCCGCGGAAATAGCAAAAACTGGGATTTTAATGAAGTTCGAGATTTTGGCGCAGTCTGGGAAAATCCGCTAGAACTGGAAAATCCCGGAGTCAAGCAGAAACCCGGATTCGGAAAATCCAGCAAAGAACAGACAACGAACCAGAACCCGGAGAATCCGCCTGAGCTGGAAAATCCCGGATTTAGGGCAAAACCCGGATTTTCACTAAAAACCAATTTTAACCAATTCAAACCCAAGGGTAAGACCAAGGCCGCCTAGACCAACATATCAAGACCCTAAAAAGACAAACCTCATAAAACCAAGGGTCGAAAGACATCAAAAGAGGGTCCCTACTCCAAGTGGGGCGTGTGTGCAAAACTGCACAACACATCCCAGGTGAGTGTTTGTGAAGCTCTTGATAGATTCAGCCGCACATTTGAAATAAACCAAATAGGCTAGTATGTTGCCTTTATGTTTTGTTGAGCAGAGGTCGACGATACTTTGGATTCTTACTCTTCGAGCACTTCACCAGAGTCATTTCCCTTGTCTGTGCTTGAGTCAGAAACAGGATGCTCATCATCCCATATCTCATCAAATTGGTCATCCAACGCTACGCTTCCATAATTACCCTCGGGTTTGCTAGTCTCTTGGTGGTATACTTGGAAAGCTTTGATTCTTTCCACGGTCCATTCTTCTCCTTGTCGTAACTTGTTGAACAGGGCGGCTCCCATTTTTTGCTTCTCATCATACACCGCTATAGGGAAGTAGAACTTATGCCATGGTGGCCTGTTATCAGTTGTAGGAATGTGGATCAAATCAACCAGTAGATCATCTAGATCTTTTAGTGGGTTCCTCCTCTTCTCCCAATAAGGCCGCAAGTTATGTATCACCTTGAAAGATTCATTTGGTGTGTCATTCTTGGGGTTGTAATCCTAGTTATTGCAATCATCACCAACCCAAGATGAGCCAACTTATCCTCCAATAGGTTGTGCGTCTGTTTCTTGTTCATGACCACCATTTTGAAGGTTTGCGGGCAGATGAAGAATCCCGTCTTTTTGGCTTTCCCTCCAAAAAAATTATAGTCAATAAGAGATACATGTCAGAACATCTCGAGGGCTAGCACCCAATTCGTGACACAGGTCAAAAGTCAAAATGGTTCTCTAGTGAAACAACACATCTGGATGAATGTGAAATCTGCTCCGAAAAACCAGTCACATTTGGGGTTGAAGTTTTGCATATATGTAGTTTTCTCCTGGGTGAGCCAGTCGAAACCATCATCCCCCTTCAAATCTTGCAAAATCGGAGTCAAGAAATAATCTGAAAATGCATAATAGTCATAGGTAGCAGAGAGGAGAGGATTCCATATAGAAATCGGCTTTTGTTTTCCCGACCCATCAAAAATAGACAACCTCATATACTTCATAAAGAAATCAGGGTTCTAGTGCAAAAACATGTAAGGAAGGAAGGAAACATGAACCTTCGTTGTGTCGGGTAATCCCTAATTTTCGTTAGCATCTCATCAACAATGTAGTCTGCAAAGTCATACCAGAAAAAGGTATGTTGCTTGCATAACTAAAACCCTGAACCCAACTAAAATTTTTGCACATCCTTGTCGGTGTCCAGGCCACAAAAAAATGCCAACATTGAGAATGCATCCTGCATGTCCACGGGGAAAGGGATGAGTGGCATCAGAATCTTTTGTTGCTTTTGGTGATCTACCTCAGGCCTTTTGGTTTATGTGTTTTAAAATTCCTGAGCCTTTTTCATGCTTTTCCATACTCTTTCTCCCTTTGTTGGTTTGAATGATTCTACCTCTTCCAATATGGAGTCAGGGTTAGGGATGCATAGCATATTCTAGATAGCTTTCAGATAGATATTGACCTTTAATTTATTTCCCTCGATAGTGTTGGTGTGCGGGTTGAAATGTTCGATGGTCGCATCGACCAATTCTGGGAAATAGTGAACAAATGGGACCATATATTATGGGAGCCCGTTGTACCATAGGTTTTGAGACATTGACATTAGGCCGGTGGATGCCTTCATTCTTTCACAAGCCACCTCCCTCAAATTCTTGGGGTTTTTTATGATGGCATCATGAATATTATCCCAATCCTCCTTGATTCGGTTCTGATTCCTGTAATTTTTGGGCTTCTCCAAAACCCGCATGTTTTCCCATTTTGGCTTGTCTAGTATACCAGGTGAAGTGTAAGAAACGTTTTAAAAAACGTAGACGGTTTTTTCTCTACGCATATCATCAAATAAGCTCTGTGTTTCTTCTCCCTATGCCTCTACTCGTGCTTTTGTTTGAGAACTCTCTGCCATTTCCTGTTTTGCTAGAGATTTTTGCTTAATCTCAAATTTTTTGCAATTTTACCTCGACTCTGGTTGCACTTAAAATTTAATTTGCTCTGGGTAGCATTTTTTGCAAAGCATTCACAATACAAAAACCTTTTTCCTGTGACACTTAGCTATTTCCTTCTTTGGGTGGCCAACTACGCTCACCTACTTGCATTAAATTTGGCATGTACTACCAGTTATTTGCTTGTGCAAAGCAAATTACTTGCCAATTTGAAATGACAAGAATTCATAATGACCCCTAGCAATGATGTACTTCTGGCGTGATTTTTCTTGGAACTTGAGCCAGTGATTTGAAGGTAGCTTAGGCATCGTATGTTGTGGCAATTAATATCCCAAACGGAATGATTATGCCAAAGTATGCCATAAGTTCTGAAAAGATTTGCATTCCTTTTTAGAGTTTGAGAAGCGCCTTTAGAACGACACCTCAGCATTCGGCCGTATGGACTACTGTCGATGACTGCCACCAGTTTATGCTAATTAATTAGCTCATACTAATCCTGCACATAGCAAATCATACCTGCAGATACAATTGGGTGGGAAATTCGAGCAAGCCTTGGTGAAAGTTTTGAGATGGTACTTGATTAACCTCATGCTTATGGTATGCAAATTACCACGCTTATCCTAGCCATTTCTATAAATAGGCGCTTTAGGTAGTAGCGAAATCACACTTAGCAACTTTTAGCAGAATAGGTATTAGGTGATTGGCTTAGCTTTCGATATTGGTAGCTTGCGTAGTATTTGCATAGAGTTTAGACTTAGGTGATTGGTATAGGGCTTTAGTATGAAAGTAGTATAGAATACCCCAATTAAGTCAGAGAGTTGGCCTATGACATGGACAGTTTGAGGGTCTTTCTTTTTCCTCCCTGGTTTCTTCAAACATGCCTCCTTGATGGCCTTGCCATAGATAGGTACTTTGATTGCTTGGAACAAGGGAATTTTCACACACATATGCTTTAGCTAGTCAAGGATGTCAAAGGTAGGTTCCTCTTGTTTTTTTACATTTTCACCTTCCAACCTTTGTGAGAAAGGAGGGGACACTTTATCAGATGCCTTAGGTAATGATGGAATCTGAACTGGCTCATTTGGTTGGGCTTAGTCATTGGTATCTTCTTCTTGGTCAGTCTCCTCAGATGGAAATTCTGAGATTATGGGAGGAGATGGTGTGGGCAGCACAGTTCCTGAACGTAAATTGATATTATTCAGGTTAAGAGCATAGGCAAGCTGATGATTAGGATCAGCAAAATAGACTTGCTGCTGCTACTGCGGTTGCTGGTTATTTGGATTGGGTGCTGCCTGAGCAGGTAGTTGGGTTGGTTTTGGATTCTGACCTTGATTAGCTGCAGGAGGTGGCATGATGGATTGTTGTTGCGGTTGCTACAAGAAACCAGTGGGTGGATTTGACCATTGTTGGCCTCCTCTCCATTGGTTAAACTACTGCCAATTCCCTTACGGAGGCTGCCACTGATTTTGTTGTGGTGATTGCCAATTCCCTTGTGAGGATTGCCAACAGTTTTGCTGGGCATTTGGCCAAGGGTTATTCCATTGAGGTTGGGAGTATGGCCCATAGTTTGGAGGGTACTGGTTTTTCCATTGACTATTATATGAACCAAAATTTTGCAAAGGGTCCTGAGGCATACCTTGTCTTGGGGCCCATGGCCTGCGCTGAGCAACAAAGAACACTTCCTCCTCTCCTTCAATGGTTTTGAACTCAGTAGGGAGATGTTATACCTCCAAATTGGCCACTGCTTTGCATCGGCAGTCTTTCTTTCTTTGTCGGCAGTGGGGGCAATATTCAGCTAACATTGCCTCAGCTTCCTCTTTCTTCCTTCTAGCTTGCATAGTATCCAGTTGAGTAGCTACATCATTGATTATACCCTGCTTGAAGTCGGACAAGAGATTGGTAATCTCCCCTTTAGATATTCCAGAGCCACTTCCTTTTATAGAAGAAGGTCTAAACCCCCTTCCCTTCTTTGCAGCTGCTCTGGAGTAATTAAGACAGATTTTCTTGATATCATCCCAATTACTTTGGGTGACATCACCTCCTGCCATGAGGTCAAGGGCCTCCATGCAAGTATCATTGACTCCCCTTAAGAAGATAAGTTTTTGAGATTCCTCATTTAGCTCATGATGAGTATTCTTCTGCACACTAAATAAGAATCTTGACACATAATCCTCCAAGGTTTCATCCTCCTTTTGTGACATTTTGAAGATGTCATCTCCTCTCAGATCATTTCCACTACAATACTCTTTATATTTACTCAAGAACAGAGTCTTCATTGCATCCCAATTGTTAGCTACATTGCTTCCCAATCCCATGAACCATCTCAAGGCTGCCTCCTTTAGAGTAGAGGGAAACAATTTCAGCTTGTGTGTTGAAGTTGTATAGTCATAGCTTCTACAAAGGATTTCAAATTCAAACAAGAAGGTATGAGGGTCCTCAGTAATAAGTCCATAGAACTTTGGCAGTAAGGAGGCAGGGATGTTCTTGAGGTTATTATTGTCATGTAGGTCAGGAATTGGAAATGGAAAAATAGGATTTGCCATTCTTGGTTGTATTCTTGGATTAGCTCCTGGTTGATGAACTACAAGAGCAAGTGAATTATTTGATTTTGTTCCTTCATATAGGTTAAAGCTTAGTTCAGAGGAATCAAAGGAAGAAGATGAAGTAACTAAGTCTTGGCCAGCATCCAGATATGAGTCGTCTTGGAATAGGTTTGGTTCAATCTCTTCAATATCTATACTCCCAGGAAGGAATCTTCCAAATTGGTCTCTTCTTCTATGCATACAGCAAAAGTAAACTAACTATGGAGATGCTGGAATGCAGAATTCTAAACTAAAAGTACTAAGAATGAAATCTTAAACTCTTTACTAGCATGCCTGTAATAGGTTCTTAGTTTGACACCATCCCCGACAACGGCGCCAAAAATGTAGTGTTCTTTAATCAGCTCCATAACTAGGAACATGAATTCCTCTACTCAGGGATTGAACATCACAACTGGAAGTCATGACCTACTAAAGAACCTTATTTAATTATCAACCCAGGGACATAAACTTGAAATGGGATAGCACAAGATATGCACTAATCACCCTTCCAGACATGCATGATTCCTAAAATGCCTTATACTGGAATTTAAGTACTGGAAACAACTTTACTATTTAACTTTTCTTTAGAAATGAAAGAACTTGAAAGATAACCTATTCTGCTCCTAGTGGCTGCAGGAACAGTTGACAGCTCTGTGTTTCTGCCAGCTGCAGGAACAGTCACATTAACTTCTATGAAAGGAAATGCAGGTATTCTAACTTGTAGAATAAAAGTATGGATAGTTCCCTAAGTGGGCCCCCTTAGGTAGTGCCAAAAGTAGACAACAGATTAGGTGAAAAACTTCATAAGCTTTATTGATTCAATGTAAACAAGTACATGGCACAATCTCTTGGCTAAATTTCTAAAACTGAACGTGTGTTACAATAGCGATTTTCTTAGCCAGCCCCTTCTCTGAAGGAGAAAGGGCTACTTATTGAAAATTGATCCTAACTACTAACCAACCTTCCCTTATAAAACGGGAGGCATTTATTACATTTACTAACTTAAGTAAAGAGGTGAATGACAATGTAAGAACTAAGTCAAATTGGTTTAGCAGTCTTAAAGCGCCATCATCTTGGATTCATGCACCACCAAGACGCCTGGCCTAGATTTCTGGAACACTCTCCCTGCATGGTGGATGAGTTGAAACTGTCTCCTCATCTTTTGCTATTGAACCAGTCTTTATGGATTTGGTCTTCAATTCTTGAAGTGGAAATTGAATTCCCTTCCTTCAATCATGGTACCTGCAAAATATCTCACCATCTTTTTCTGAGGAAGAAAGTTAGCTCAACACGTTCATCCTTTAAGACAATCCATTACTTTATTCATTCATTCATTAAGTATTAAACTAAGGCAAACATTGTTTCAGATATGGCTACAGGAAGGTTTATGATCACAAAAAGCCATAAAGTATTTATCAAACTAATAAAACATTAAAGGTAATAATCATGGGACTTCTTATCACAATATACTCATCATATTTAAGTCATAAAAAGGTCTATATCCAATCCCATAAACAGACTGAATGTTTTTTTTAGTATAATAAAAACAACAAAGTATTTATAAAAGTATGATCAAAATGTGCCAAAAACTTGGCTCATTAGTTGTCGTTCCTGAGTAGTTTCCGACTCCAGTCACAGGAAGAACATCACAAGAGGGTCACCTATGCATGTCATTTCCTCTTTCTCCTGTACAGCGTGGTGCCCTTTTATGACATTGACTGGTACACGAACTTTAGGACCCTGGTGTTCCCTCCACCACTTTCCATTGCTCCTGTGGACATTGTTGTTGGTGAAGATGAAGAAATTGTCGATGCTTCCATTGACGCCTCTATTGTTGTTGCTCGTGCCCATGACTGAAAATTTTCTTTTATCTTTCAAAACTAAAGCTCGTTACTCTTTTTTGGTATATATGCCTGAAAAAGGCCTCATAGTAGCCGTATAAAGAAAATACAGGAATTATCTAGATATATACTTTAAAAGTGTGGCCTCTGAGCCATTTTGATACTATATTTAGCAAAGTATATAAATATAATGAAATATACCTTATGTTAAAATTCTTGTCTCCTTTGTTTGTTGTTCTGAAATGTGGATTGTCATTTCTTTTCCTGTATATGGGTGCATTTTTCTCCGCTTCATGGGTTCTTTTATCTTTCTCTGCATTTTGCAATAATGGGTTCCACTCACTTCTACTTCCTCACACTTGAAGAATTAATTATTGAAAGACCAGCCGACAAAAACACAAGGGAAAAAATAATTACATTATCCACATATTTATATAGGTAGAACAATTTGAGCCTAATTGAATAAATTTAGATGAATCTTGTTGACCAGAATTCCCAATGGTTCATGCTCCATGGTTTCCAATTCGAATGCATTATGCTCTTTGCACCAAACTATTTTGAAAGGGCCTTTCCATAAGCTATCAAACTTCCCGTGTTGGTCAGGCTTTGCAGCCCTTTCATTAAACTTTAGCACTAGGTCCCTGTACTTTAGACCCTAATCAGATGCTTTCTTGTCAAAACAATCGGTTAACCACTTGTTGGTGGTTAGTCATGGCTGTTAAGGACTTTTCCCTCTTCTCTTGCACTTCCAGCAACTTGGCTAGCCAAACCTCCATTGTGACGTTTTTCTCTACCTCAAGAGATTTGAGCAATTGCAGTGCCAAATTTCCATGGAGACAGGAAGTAGCGCTTTCTTCCCATACATTAGCTCGTATGGCGAAGTCTTGAGAACCTACTTAGGAGTTATACGGTCTACCCAGAGCGTTGGCCAGAGGTTTTTATGTCATTCCCTTTGGTGCTCTGACCAAATCCTTTTGAGAAGTCAGACTAAATTCTTGTTTGTCGACTCGGCCAAGTCGTTCCCCTATGGGTAGTAGTTTGATGAATTTTTTAAGAATATGTCATGCAAAAGTGCAAACTGACATACCTTAGAGCCTAGAAAGGCCTTGGCGTTGTTTGAAATGATGGTTTTAGGCGGGCCAAATCTTGTCACCAATTCCTCAAGGAAGTCCACTATCTTTGTCTCTGTTGCATTTTTTAGCGGCATGGCCTAGGTCCACCTAGTGAAGTAGTCTGTGGCTATTAGAATCCACATTAGAGGAAAGATTGATCATTCCAATGAATTCAAGGCCCCATTGTGCAAATGGCTCATCAACCACTATCAGATTGAGAGACATCATGAAATTCTTTCTTCTTCTGGCAAAGAATGGCATTCTTTGCAACCTTTAACCAATGAGTAAGAGTCGTTGAATATCGTCGGCCAGAAGTATTCAACGCACATAATTTTGATGGTAGTGTTCTT
Source organism: Sequoia sempervirens (assembly GCA_007258455.2). NCBI lineage: Eukaryota > Viridiplantae > Streptophyta > Pinopsida > Cupressales > Cupressaceae > Sequoia > Sequoia sempervirens. Next base: position 275,504,806 of record VDFB02000017.1, read on the forward strand.
AGAGGAGAAGTTTTTGCCCGCGACGCTGCTATGGAAAGTGTCAAGGATTCTTTTTGCTTGCTATGTGGTAACACGCCGCATTAGAATGCCGTTGAAGTTCATTTTGAATAGGATCCCTTCGATGAGCGCATATACGTTGTTTTGTAGGTGGTAGAATCTTCTTTTTGAGAAGGAAGGCTCAGCGGATATTTTCCTGTGTGCATACATCTCACTCTGTCCACCAGCCAGCAGCCTTCAGACGTAGACTCGTTTGTAAGAACTAGCTCTGGTTGCTCCTCTTCGGCGGCCATTTATTCATCGTGCGCTAGATATTCACACAATCCTCTTCCCTGAACGGTCTTTGTAGGCTTGACCTCAATGTCATACTCAAGGATCTTGGTGATCCAATTGGCCCTTTTCCAGTGATTTCTCCTTCTATGATGTATTCACACACACTGGAATGTGTGACATAAATGATCACCTTATTGCAAGAGATTAGGTGTCAGAACTTCTTGAGTCTTTTTACTATTGTGAACGCTTGCCTCTCGATGAAGTTGTGATTCGTCTCATATTCCTTCAAGGTTCGGGAGTGGAATGTTATCGGGTGTTCTTCCTTCCCTTCATCATATTTTTGAGTGAAGACAATAGCAATGCTTGAATTGCTATTGAATACATACATTATGAAGTCCTTTGATAAGTTTGGATTAAGCAGTATAGGAGCTGAGGAAATAGCATCCTTAACTTTTTCAAAGGATTCTCTGGCCTCTTTTTTCCATTTGAATGTTTGATCCTTCTTCATCACCAGGGTGATTGACCTAATTATTCTTGTAAAATCATAAATAAATTTGCATACAAAGGTTACCTTTCCCAGGAAATATTGGATGCCATTCTTATTGACCGAAAGGGGAAGTTCTCTGATTGCTTTCACTCGTTCGAGATCAATTGAAATTCCTTCTTTGGACACCACGTGTCCCAATAGCTTGCCTTGCGGTACTCCGAATACACATTTTTTTAGGTTCAGGGATACCCTAAACTCCTGGAATTTTTTGAAAACCATCTCGAGGTGATTGAAATGATCATCCTTGGACTTAGAGAACATAGTGAGAACATCTAAATAGATCAAGATGATCTTGTTGATCAGCTCGCTGAAAGCAATATCCATGGCTCGTTGGAAGGTGGCTCCTACATTCGAGAGGTCGAAAGGCATCTTAGCATCTGCGAACATTCCTCACTTTGTAGTGAACATCATTTTATGTTGTTCCTCCTCTTTGACCCAGATCTGATTGTAGCCGAAGAATCCATCTAGCAGAGAAAACATTTTTGAACCTGCCACCATCTGTAGGATGGACTCCATAGAAGGTAGTGGGTAGTGGTCTTTTAGGGACACTCTATTCAAGTCTTGAAATTCAACACATAGGTGGATATCTCCATTCTTCTTTCAGACTGGGACCAGGTTGGATACCCATGTGCTATGTTTGATTGAGAAGACAATCTGTGACCGGATTAGCTTCGTTAGCTCCTACGCCATTAGCGCTTCAATCTTGAGATTCACTGGCCTCTATTTTTGGTGAACTAGTTTTATGCCTTTCGCCAGCTCTATTGTATGCTGGATGATTCAAGATCATATCCCCTGAGGTCATCATCTGACTAAGCCACCACTCCTTCATACTTTTTGCAAAATTCAATGAGCCTTTCTTTATCATGGTGCGAGACATCCTTCCCGACTTCAAGCTTTCTCCCATCTTCAACCTAAAGGTTAGTATAGTTGTTTTTGTTTGCTACAAACTTCCTCTTGTCATTCCTTGCATCGTCATAGTCGAAAAGATTTTTGAGAGTGGCCAATCCCTTTGGAAGCTTGTTGGATTTCAACTGGATGATTTCACTGTCATAATCCTTAGAAATCTTTGGTTGGAGTTGGTCGGAAAACTCGCCTGACTACTGGATGAATGAGGCAATGTGTTCATCACTATCGAACACTTTCCAGCTTTGATCATTGTCTGGAATTTTTGTTCAGACTATCACTCATACGGAGTGCTTGTTATGCATCAGGTTAGAGGTAGGTTCAAATTGAGATCCGATTATGGTCATGCGATCCACATCAGTATTTTGTTCTCGGGGCACTGTCTAGATGTTGAAGGCTTTGAAACCCTCAATCAAGTCCTAGACTCTATGTCTGTAGGATCTCATGCGAACATTCTTGGCTGTGAAAATCCCTCAGACTTGGTTGACCACTAATTCAAAATCTTTGAACACCATTAGTTGTTTGATGCCCATCCACTATGTGAGGCTCAAACCTTGCACTAGGCCTTCGTATTTAGCTTCATTGTTCGAACAAGCGAATTGGAAGTGGAAAGACCTCAAAGTCTTTTCATTTTGTGGGGATGTCAAGCATATCCCAGCTCCCACGCCCACTTTGCATCTTCCTCCATCGAAGTGCATTGTCCATAGTTCTGAAACTTGACTGCCCTTAGGTTCCTTGGTGTGCCCAATCCAATAGCATGATAGTTTTCGAAAGGGTCAATGTCTATATGCTCACTTAAGAAAGCATCTTCTTGATCGATCTGATCTATGGTCAGTTTTTCATCCTCTAGCAACTCAGTGCAATACGTTTCCTCCTTGCTGAAAGATGGGTAGCCTCAAAATTAATCATGGCTTCATCAGCCACATGTTCCAAATGCAGAGCTTCAGAGACTATCTTCATTTTCGCACCATGCTTGGTCATGAGGATCATATGTGACCAGTCTAGAGAAAGATATTTTCCTACCTTTGAAGTGAATTCTTGGGATAGACAGAGGCCGAACATGGGGGGAACATCTATGATTACAGTATCTTGCGACACTACGATGCTAGGGAAGGAGAATAGAGTCAACATAAGGACTTTGATGAGACCGACAGTTTTGACTTTATTTTCATCGAGTTGCATAACCCCCTTCTTTAGAGGTTCATAGCTAAGCCTTAAGGCCTCATCTATTTGTTTCGGCATAACTATAGTGCTAGCACCAAAGTTGATCATGGCATTGTCCAATAATTTATCTCCCACGATGAGGGTTAGGAAGAAGGGTTTCGGCTTCGGCTTGTCTTTAGCCTCAATAGGAGCTTCCGCTATGTTATTCATGAGAACTTTGGTAGGAGGAGATTGATCAATGGCCTTCCCTTTGAGCAATTTCTCTTTTGGTTCAATGATTGGATCCTCCTGGAGAACTTCTTGCAGTAGCGTTTTTTGTTCCGGAATAGCTAAGATGTCCCACAAAGACACATTAGCGGATGATTTTTTCAATTGTTCCACCACATTAAATGGTGGAGAATTCAGAGGCTTCTGCTCCTTAGCTTTGGTTATAACAATTTCCTTCCACGGCGGGCATTGCTAAGCCACTGGGGAGGTGCTAGGTACTTGGTCAGAAGCACCTTTGCGCTACGGACTGACTAGTTGCGGGATGACAGGTTCGCCCATGAATATCCTCTTTGAGCGGGTGTTGTAATCAAACTTCACTTGCGGTGTTTTTGATCTGGATGCATCATTTCTGAACACTGCCTCTTCTTCTTCCATCCATGAGAAGAGTGTGTGATCAGGAGCAATGTCTACTTCTTGCTCTAGAGACATCCCCTGCATTTGTGCGATGAGCACCGCATTGTCCATGTATTAAGAGGTATACACAACTTTTGGGATTTGTCGTTGTGCCTTGGTTGCATTGTTCTACCACCTTTTTTTGTAGATTATCGTGCAGGAAATTCTGAGGCATATGCAAGTTGCCGCAAGGGAAACACCAGGGGCTAATGTCATCAACTAGGTTTTTTTTCCCCACAGTTAGCTCTCTGCTCGAGCTTGGGTTAGCACTTTGTAACAGAGAAGGCACTGGCACTATTTGATTAGTTGTTGGTGCCTGCGAACTTATGCGAGCACCCCCTTGGAACTAGTTTTGTTGATAAGAAGGCCTTACGCCTTGATAATTCTGATAAGTTGGCCTTAGAGGCATTGTTTGGTTCTGCTTAATGATAATTATTTCGTTGGTGATAGTCTGCAACATTTATTTAAACTCACTCATCTCTTCCTTCGAAGAGCCAGATGTAGAGACAACATTTTGTGGCACATTTGGGTACATGTACATAGATTGAGGAGGAGTTAGTGCACTGGTAGAAGGAATCTCCTGAGCAGGAACCGATATTTCAGGAAATATAGGCATGATGGGCCAGGGTGGCAACTTCCCGATGTCTATCAAATTGTACTTCGCCTTGATAGCGACAATGTAGGCACCCAATAGAGTGGTTCCACCCAAAGACGAGATCATCATCGAGATGTCAAGGTTGATAGATTTCAAGTAGAACATGAATGCTAGGATGGGTGGTGGGTGGATATCAACCTGGATTCTCTGCCAATTGGTATGGAACCGGGCATTGAAGTCAGTCATGGCTTCGTGTGGGGCCTGCTTTATGGTAGAAAATTGATAATATAGCGAGGACCAGTCTCTGTCATTCAAAAATATTTCATAGAAAGGATCTTTGAGATCATCCTAGGTACTGATAGTATTTTTTGGCAGTGTGTGGTACCAATCCAGCACCTTGCCTCTGAAAGAGGCTGCAAGTAGCCTTAGCGCTACATTTTGGTTTGTAACTCCATGCACCAGACATACGTCTACAACATCTTGCAGATGTTCAGATGACATTCTTGAGCCATCTCCGGTGAACTTAGGTATAGCCTTTACAATAGATACTGGGATAGCGGCCCAAACAATAGGTGCTACTGGTGCTACAAGAGGGCTTCTGGCGTCCCATGCCACATAATTTTTGTTAACAGTAGGTAACATGGCTAGCAGAAAGGGAGGAGGAAGTAGAACATTCATTAATTGGGTTGTGGCTTGTACTATCCCTAATGACAACACTAATAAACTAGGATTATTCATTGTTTGGGACCTAGTAACAGGCTAATGGCTCATATACCCTTTTTGAATTTAGACTCATTGAAGCAATTCCAGCGGGCGTGCCAGAAAAGAAAAAAAAATTGTTGATGCCAAAAATTGGCAAGGTAACAACCCTTTATGGGAAACTCAATTAATGGGGGGACCAATTGCACTAAACTGAGTGACCTCCAAATTTTTAAAGAAATCAGCTTCTTTTGTAATTGGGGTTTTGGAATGGGAAAATGAAGCAAATATAAAAATAAAATTCTAACTAAGGCAATGCGCCAAGATGTAGATAAAGGCACGGTAAATTTATCCTTTGGGAATAAATTCAAGGGCCTATATAGCAATCTGCTATGTTTCATAATTATAGAAATCAAAAGAAAAGATCTGAACAATTCATCTAATGACATAAAATGATTATAGCATACATCCACTGAAAAGAGGAGTCAAAGACATGATCTAAATCAACAATTTGTATTTAAAATAATAGAATTTCTTACAAATGAACAATCCAGACAATAAGGGTACAGTATTAATGTCTTATCAAATAACATAAGAAAAATAGAAAGGCTGAACAATGGCACAATCTGAAAGTTTCATATAATAATCTTAAAAAACAATACTAAAGGCCTGGTGTCTCCCTCTAATTTTTCTGCATCTTCCAAACTTGTTTTCTAAAGCGAGAAGCAGTATTTATAGCCAACAATCCATCGTTCGCTCCACTCTTCCCTTTGTTGAAAGCCCCTGTAAGGAGACAGGTGGTAGCATGGCGCAACTCATGGTTCATTATACCCTCCCTTTGTTGAAAGCTAGCGCCCAAAAGACATGTAGTAGAAATGTTTATTACTGACACCGTTTGTGGGGTTTGCCAAAAGTTTCCGCAAAAGGAAGCTATGTGGCACACAGGCAGGGTCTGACGAGGAAGTGAAGGGAAGTAGTTAAAAATAGCCCGCAGTGAAGACACGTGGGAGCATAGTGAGAGTTGGTTGAAAAGCGTAGGGAAGAATCCCTTTGGAGAGCGTTGGGCAGACACGTGGAAGCAGCCGATAGAGTATAGAAAAAAGAAGCCCGATGAAAGGCTAAGGGCAACATGTTGAATAAATGAGGCGGGGGGCCAAAACTTAGAAAAATACAAAAAACACCCGAAGGGAGCTTGAAGAATTTTACATTCACATGTACATAATACACAACCTCAATAGTATAATCCACAATGAAATGTACAAAACACAAATCCTCTTAGAGGACCACCACCACAGAGATAGAATAACTATCCATCAAGACCTAATAATGTGCATCGATGAAAATTTACTCCATTAGGGGAACCTATTGAGATGATCCTAAACAAATTGGTCCAGTCAAAACACATCGAACTTCCAAAGTTTCAAAACTATCCCAAACCACAAATAAAACCCTCATGGTATAATGATAATGAGTTTTTCCAATATCATAGAACAAAGGGCCATAAGATGTAGAATTGTGTAAAGCTAAAAAATCTCATTCAAGATCTTATCAAACAAGGGGAGGTAAACATTGATCGACGATCTGGAAACGCTTGAAACAATGATCTAGGAATATATAAAAATTCAATGCCCAATCATGGAAAAGCTAAAGATTCTAGAAAGAAAGCAAGCTATAACAATACCAATTTTACCTATGATAATGTAGTAGGACATACCAATACTACTCATTCTTCACAAGATGAGAAATTAGACACGTATTAAGATACTTTCCTAATGCATGATAAAGATCAATCAACAGTGTCTAGCAATGTTTTATATCCAACTAAAGGCATTAAATATATCTCAAGTCGCAACATAAATCCCTCTTTTGACTTCATGATAGGACATATCGTAGAAGCTCCAACATGAAATTCCTCTATCACATCATTTGAATCCATTGAGATCATCCAAGAGTCTTCTATCCATACTCCACCATCAACCCAAGATCCATGTCAAGAACATAATCTTGAGAATAACGAAAGCTGCTCTAAACTAAGTCAAGATCAAGATCCCATATCTCCAAAATACTATCACGATCTAAAGTATTTTCCAATTTATTAATGACAATTTCTCTAAAATAAGTCAAGATGAAGAGTTTGCTTCCCCAAAATACTACCATGATCTCATGAGTATTTTCCAAACAATATAGGATTTCATGAATGATAAAAAAAACACCAAACACTACCACATGTACCCACGAGATGTTTACTTCCAATGGACACATAGATGATCTTCCTCCAAAACAAGAGTGTCCTACTCTCCACATTCTTACAAATGATCAAGAAAGAACAAATTTCATAGAACTCCATGAGGATATTCCAAACATTAATGATGAAGAGGATTCTTATATAGACTGTAAATCAGAAACATCCTTTGAAGAACAATAAGAATCCAATGTTCCTACTACTATATTTGAAGATTCCTTATAGGGAATAGAAGAAGTAACACCATGTTTCCATGAAAAATCATATTCAGTTGTAGTTTATTAGTGGATGCAGTATCAAAAGGAAGGATTAGACCTACATGAACATGGTATCCTACAACCAATGTAGATAATCAACAATCTTAAACAACAAAACATCAGTTATTCAAAAATCAAGGGATCTAACCATGTTAGCAATACCTCCATAATACCAGGGGAAACTTCATCTAATGCAAACAACAACATGGGAGTCATGAAGATTCCTTATGATGAAACTCATACTAGCACTTCAACCATCCATATCATGAATTTTCATCCTTGTATCTTTCCACCCTTTGATTGGGACCAACAAGAAGAAAATACTTAAAAAAGAAAAGAGTATGTCATCAAAGCTAATGAGTCAAAAAATCAAAATGGACAAATAAAATGGATCCCAAAGAAAAATAAAGGAAATAATCCTTATCAAATTCCATTAGTCAAAGAAACTATGGGGAAAAATAAAAAGGGAATATCATCCATCAAACAGGTCCACCAATGCAAAGGAAAGTTTTAAAATCAACATACAAAGTATATGAAGAATTTGGTTCGAATTCCACTTGGAATTCCATGTCCACCTTTCATTTATCATCATCCCAAGTTTGGAGAATCAAAGATCCATCATCCAAACTATCAATTGATCCATCTACATCTTATATCCCTCATCAAAATCCACCTTCACTCACAAAACCCAGAATATCCAACTCCCACATCAACCATGTCTTGGAAACAACTCTTTATCATAAGGACTCTAAGGGCACTCTATCGTAATGTGTGTATCTAGATAAGGTTAACTTTGGTCTCAAAAAAGAAGATGAAAACATTTTAGGGTTATATTCAAGTGCCCACATCTTGGAAAAGCAACTCCTTCAAGCATGACATCATTGAAACATCATGACATCAAAATATACATGAGTACCACCAAGTGGTTCGACGTGATCTTGGCATTCAAAAAGCATAAAAAAACCATTAAAATCATAAAAAATAAAAAATCAAGAAAACATTAAAGAAAAAAATTGTCCTCCAGTGAAAACCAGTTTGATGGTGCTTTGGGCAAGTGCCATGATGAAAACTTGGAAAACATGCATCATGTGTAGAATCAAGCATCTACATGCACCATTCCAAGTGGAAGCATCTCATCTCCTCCAATATTCAATCCAATATCTAATATGATCTAATCCATTTTCATCCAACTTCAAAAATTATCTTGATCTTGACAAAGGTTAGGGGTACATTTTAAACTTGCTTATGGAAAAATATTGGTAGGGTCATTACCATTGATCCTATCCTATCCTATGTAGTGTCATATCCTATATCCAAGAAATTATCATAACATACATCCCATGCTATTCATATCGATCCATCCATCATCTTGATCTATGCATTTGTTTAGAGTATTTCATACATTGCTAGACACTGGGGGTAGGTACTTGAATCTTGCTTCTGAATAAATCTTGATCCATGTCCCATAGCTCGTAACATTATCTAGACATCATGATCTAGGTATCATCTAGAAAATCCTCAAAAACATAAAAAAAAAATTGAAAATCTTCAAAACATCCAAATAAAACATTCAAACATTTCTAAAATCTCAAATAAAATCCAAAAAAATAAACTTGAAAATATCAAAATCCCAAAATCAGCCCAAATAATCAAAGTATGAAGCCTCCACGCAATTGCGTAGGCAAGTCCATCTTCGATGAGCCCTCGAGGCATAGGTTTGTTCCTTAGGTCCTATTCTTTTGGCCCAAACATTTGAAAAGTCAAAAACATTTAAATATCTGAAAATACCAAAAACAAACTTTAAAAACTTCAAAATTCCAAAAACAAACCTCAAAACATTTCAAAAAGTCAAAAACATTAAAATATTCCAAAAAGAAACAAATGCACTCATCCTATCTCATCTCATCCGCAATAAACATTCATCCATAATAAACTTATTGTCACCCTCGCCTTTGGTGAAACAAACAAAGGTAGGTACAACAATCATCAAAACATAAACTTTCATGCAAAATCATGTTTTGATCATTGTCAAAAATGTCAACAAACTTTCGTATCAATGACCTAAACATTTAAAATTGACTTCCAATGCATGTCTTAACAGATAAATCTTTCCTACAATAGACATCTTTGGATATCAACCTAAAAAAAATTCTCTCTGGCAAGAGATATGATAAAATTGATGTTTTTATCACTTTGGTCTTTTCTTTTAGTTTTATATTTTGTCTTGTTTAAATTCATAACCTGGGATATCCTCCACATCCACAGACACTTGTTCTTTCCCCTTTTTCTCTTTTGAGGTCACCTTTTCCAACTGGGCAGACCTTTTTCCACCGCTACCACCGCTCCCCTATCCCTGTAAATTCTCCTTGACCTTCTCCTTTTGAATCACATCCTTAGAAATATGAATAAATTCCCTAGGATTGACATCCCTTCTAGGTTTCTTAGATTTAGGGGGCTCAAGTAGCAAGGGAGAGTGTTTCCTTTTTTCAGGGGTAGCTTTGGAAAGCAACAAGTTGACGCTCTTTGAATCCTCACTTTTTTGGGACCGAGGGGTAGAAGGTTCAACACATTAGCCACCAGAGAGTTGCTCTTAGCAGGGATGAGTAAACTTCTTGCAACAATAGTAGGAGGGTTTCGGGGAGGTTGTTCAACAACCGGGGGTTCAAAAATATTTGGGTTATCCACCCTTCGCGGTTCAACATTGTCCTCATCAAACTAGTTAGGGTTTTCAACTCTAGCATTAAGAGGATTACCATGGGGATTTTGGGAAAGGGAAAATTTGTACAGAGTAAGCATTAGGCCCTGGTGGAGCGGAGGGTTAGCACCTTTCTCAATATTCAGCTGCATTGAGGACAAAAGGTAAAACGACAGGTTTATGCGCTCCCCATGTCTTATATGGTTTAGAATAGGAAAGTGATAGGCGTGGACAGACATGTAGTGCCCTTCAAGAGTAAAATAGCACATAACAAACAGACTCACCAGGGAAAAAGGAGGAGGAAGTTTGAGTCTTGTGTACCCATTCTGGAACTGCTTGAGATTTCCTCCTTCATGCAGAAAATTTTCCACAAATCTTTGCTAATTAGCTCCACTCTTTTTAACAACCTTCAGACCAGAATTTTGCAACCCCGTGGCCTTGGCTATGAAACAAGAAGTAACCTCAAATTTCACAGCACCTATAGAAACCCAACCTCTCCTCCAAGAATTAGTGAATTTATCTGTTAAACTCTCATTAGAGCCTTTGAGGGATTGCAAAAAGGGAGCCATTCCTGCATTTTCAAACATACTCCAGAGGTCGTCATTCTATTTCAACACTTGGAAGTTAGGCGGTTCAGTTCTTTTTCTCAGGCCTCCCATCTTGCTTGTCTGCAAGTTCTTATTCAGATACTGGCTAGACTTCATGCTCTCTCTAGCAAACTTCTTTCTTCCCTGACTGAAACCAGCATTCGAAACCCAAACTAAACACATAATCACAAAAGACTTGCAATTCGAGAAGTTTCTTCTTAGGGACGATAGCTTCACATTTCTCGGAACCCAAAAAGCATTATGAATTTTACAAGCATTAACAACCATAATTAAATTCTTACCATTTCCCTCTATAGAAATATGTGAATAATTGACAAAGGGCATTTCAACACATATTGAAAAGACAACCTTTATCAAAACCAATATCGGCATGTGATTTTTGATCATACTCCTTAATGGGAAATTAATAGGATTATCTCCGTCGAGGATCCTCCTATACCTGCACGTACACCTTAAGCCATCATTACTGGGAAAGCTTGACAACGCCACTTGGTACCCTTCCGTCCCACCAACATCCAATTTTTCATATACACCTTTGATATTCATTTTCAAACTTTTCATTGAGGATGACATCTTTAAGAGGCAGCGACAAGTTTCCATTGGTCCACCGTGTCCAACCCCTACACCCTAGCGCCACATTCGCAGCACAGTCAGCAACTCTATTCCCTTCTCTATACACATGTTGAATCCGACAAATAGTAAAGAAATTTTTGATTAGTTTACATATGTCTATAATGTTTTTTATTTCCCATGGGGGAGCAACAACATCATTTAAAATATCCACAATTAACTTTGAGTCTCCTTCAATTATAACATTTTTGAAACCTAACTCTTTTAAGAAAATGAAATCCCCAATAGCAGCCATAGCTTCAACTTTGTTGTTCAAGTAGAAACCAAGGTTTACTCCAAAATCCATTATACAGTCGCCAATTTGGTTTCTCACTAGGCCACCTGCTCCAGCCTGACACGGGTTGCCTTTTGAGCAGCCGTCAAAGTTGCACTTCACCCAATCTTTCAGAGGAGGACTCCAGATAGTACCCATCCTATTAAGCGTCTTAGACCAATTTAGATTGGTTAAGTCTCTACTTATACCCCAATTTTGTTTTATTCTCATCTCCTTATAGTTAGGCCAGGAGTTGGAGAAGCTATTTCTTCTTGCCTCAATATTTTCCTTAATTTGAGATCTAATTATCTGAAACACCTCCCCACTGCTTCTCTCCACTTCTTTAAATTTTTTGTTATTTCTCTCCTTCCAAAGCCCCCATGTAACAAAAGGGGGAACTTGGTTCCACAAATTCACAATTACATTGTGAGAGAAAGGACAGTTAGGCCATCCTTCAATAAACAACTTCAAAGAGTTTGGAAACACCCACTCTGAGGACAGTAACTGCAACACCTTGGACCACACTTCCCTCACATAATTGCAATGGAAGAACAAATGGGTTATCGAGTCTTCCTCCTGTTTACATAGAGAACACCAATTAACTAGCTGGAACCCTCTCTTAACCAGGTTATCTATGGTGAGGATATTGCCATGGGCAGTAGTCCACCAGAAGAAAAAAAAAATTTAGGAATCAGATTCTTAAGCCACACCACTTTCCATAAAGAATTAGGAACAACATCTTGGATCCTCTCCAAATCTTCATAGGTCTTTCTAACCGAGAAGCAGCCATAGGAGCTGCTTTTCCAGAGCCATTCATCCTCCCGTCCTCTATCAAACCACTTCACCTCCCCAATCAAATTGTGCAAGTTGATGAGGAGAGGATCCAAGTTCACTTGTCTATGACCCCGCAAATTATTTCTCCTTAACAAGGCATCAAAATAATTCCATTTTGGTTCCTCCCCCTCCAGAATTATATAATCACTCACCTTTTTGCCACAAATTCTTTGGAGGCTACACTTTAGGGGATTTAAATCCTCACATGCAGATAGGGTGGCATTCTCAATCCAAGGATCCTTCCAAAAATCCATGTGAATCCCATTCCCTATTCTCTTCCTAGCTCCCAACTTCAGCACATTCCTTAATCTAATAAGATGGTTCCATAATGTAGAACCAGGAGGAAGATCCAATTGAGATAGGAATCAACCAGAATTCTTGTTTCTCAAGTACTTGGATTGGAAAAATTTGACCCAATCTTTAGAGCCTTCTAGAAGGTTCCACCCAATTTTAGCAGTTAAGGCTTTGTTTAGCATATGAATTCTTCGCATCCCTAACCTCCCACACCTTTTAGGACTGCAGAATTTATCCCAACTGACTAAAGATAGTCTATTTTTTTCCTCTGTTCCAAACCACATAAATTTCCTCTGAATTTGTTCTATCTTCTCCCCTATATGAACACGAATTTTAAACAAAGAAAGATAATACACTGGAATATTCTGAAGAGAGGCTTTAAGGAGTTGGATTTTACCTGCCAAACTTAGCGGCTTCCCCTTCCATCTTGCCAATTTATGTTGAATCCTTTCTAATAAATGGTTCCAGTAATTATTTTCTAATCTCTTGGAAAACAGAGGAAGCCCTAGGTAGGTATCAGGTAACTCAAGTTCTTGACAATCTAGAATCCTTTTCACTCTGTCCCTAATCTGTTGATCAGTGTTGAAAAAGTAAACTTTTCTTTTATCATAGTTAATGCACTGACCAAAAACAACAGCTTAATCATTCATAATCTATTTCCATAAGCCAACTTCCCCCACCAAAGCTTCCCCAACCAACAAGGTATCATCAACAAATTGTTGATGGGAGTCAGGCCTGAGAGAGGAAGCAACCTTGATACCTTTAAGAGCTTGCACATCAACCAACCTTTGAATGTTCCTTCCCAGGGCTTCAACAACTATAATAAACAAGTATGGAGAAAGAGAGTCCCCCTGCCTGAGACCACGACCACAGGAGAAGAAGCCTTGGGGGACACCATTAACCAAAACAAAATACATGGGTGAAGTGACACATGTCGATATCATCTTTAAAAATCTTCCATCAATCCCATACTTCTTAAGAACAACAATGAGAAATGGCCAGGAGACCCTATCATAGGCTTTGGAGATGTTAATTTTGAAGGCCATCCCAGGTTTTTTTGAATGCTCCATAGAATGGATTATCTCATGGGTAGAGATAATAGCATCAAGAATGTTTCTACCCTGAACAAAACCTTTTTGATTAAGAGCTATCATTTTTCCAAGCACCAGTTTAAGTCTAAACACCAAAATTTTAGAAAATAATTTATAAAACGTATTACAGAGGCTAATAGGTTTAAAGTCTTTCATAGCCAAGGCATCAACAGATTTAGGGATAAGAGCTATAAAATTAGCATTCAGATTACTTAACAACCTTCCCGACCTAAAAAAGTCTCTGGCAGCATTAAAGAGATCATTTTTTGACAATTTCCTAGTAATTTTGAAAAAATATAGGGGGAAATCCATCAAGACCAGGGGCTTTAAGAGCTCCAAACGAAAACATGACCTTTTGACTTCTTCCAAATAAATAGCATTAGTCATCATCTTTAAGTCTAAATCAGAGACAACATTAGGGAAAACATTAAGAAAAACAACATTAACCTAGGGGTCATTAACAGGATTAACAAGATAAGAAGAGAAGAAGTTAACAACTTCCCTGATAATTTATCTTTCATTTGTAACAATAGAACCATCCTCTTTTACCAAAAAATTGATTTGGTTTCTGCTTCTGTGTTTGAGTGTAGATTGGTGGAAAAATTTGGTGTTCATGTCCCCTTCCATCAACCATTGGACTCTTGACTTCTGTTCCCAAAAGAATTCCTCCTTTTTGTTAATCTTATACCATTGAGATCTATGGTCTCTTTCCTTCGCACAAATATCTTCATCTACCAATCCAAACTCCATACTATCATGTACCTCTTTTAGACTTTTTCCCAGAGAATTTTTTAACTCAAAAATGTTTCCAAAGGTAAGCTTATTCCACCCTTTTACTTTTTGCTTAACTCTGCGAAGTTTTTCAACCAAACAGAACATAGGAGTTCCAAGGATTGGTTCCTCCCACCACGATTGAACTAAAGTAGCAAAATTCAGGTGACTGCACCACATGGCTTCAAATATGAAAGGGAAGGGTCACTTATTATGATCCATATGTTTTTTTAGAACCAAAGCATTATGATCTGAACTAGACCTAGGAAGAGCAGAGAGAGAAAGGAATTGGGAGATGTCCCAATTAGCATAAATCAAGAATCTATCCAGTTTAACTTGAATTAAATGGTTCCCAATCCTACTATTAGACCAGGTAAATTTAGTGCCTTGAAGAGGATTATCAATCAGACTTGTCGAGTTGAAGAATTCAAAAAGCTCCATCATACTATTCGATTAATCATCCAATCCTCCTGAATTTTCTGAAGGAAGGAGGGGAGAATTGAAGTCCCCTTCCAGCATCCAATGTTCATCACACCTTTCAAAAATAGCTTCAATAAGTTGTTTCCACAACAAAACTCTATCTCTGCTAGAATTAGGGGCATAGATATTTACAAGATTCCAAGACTTCTGAGAGCCAAGATCTTCCAGGGTAATCTCAAGGTGATTCTTACTAGTTGATCGTAAAGAACCTTTCCATTTAGAGGGATTCCAGAGGGTAGAAATACCACCTGATGCACCTTCAACTTCACAAACAAAAAAAGTAGCTCCAGGCCAGAAACTAACAATAGCTTTTTCGAAAGGTTCTTTCTTCGTCTTCGTTTCTTGTAATAGGAGGACATCAACTTTATTATCTAGGATGTAGGATTTAACCAAAAACTTTTTATAGGGACTGTTAAGGCCCCTAATATTCCAAGAGACATACTTCATTAAATGAAAAAGCACCCTCCCTCCCCGACACCAAACAGTTCCCAAACTACTTTTTCTTTGGCTTTGATCCCGCGATTGAGTCCAAGGTTTTCTGTTTACCAGCAGCCACATCCCTAACAGTGTCTTTCAATCTTGATTCCTTCTGGTAGGTTCTTCCCACCTTATTTCCCCCACCAACATCTGGTTTCTTTTTCTTTTTGCATTTTGTGGTAGCTTGTGACCATCCCTCATCATCCTCATTATCACTTGATCCTTGAGGGAAGTTGACAATGGCCAGCGACTCATTTATATTTTGAACACTAAACTAGGAGATAGGAATCAACTCCTCCAGAGACAGAGTTGTTTCTTGAAGAACATACTCTCCCTCCACCAGGATTTCCATAGTTCCTTTTGACAACTCATTATCTTTCAGAACCTTGACATTCCGCACCTCCTCAACTTGAACCTTAACCACCTGAGCTTCATAATTAGGAACAACCAACACCTCAGAAACATTATCCTTCAGAAGGGGAATGGACACCTTCTAGGGTGACGCAAGAGGAGGCTGCACACTAGAATCCATGGGTTTAGGCGAAATATCACCTTCAAACCTCTTACCTTTAGCTTTAGATCTTTCACCTAGATGCGCACAAGAGTCCATAAGGTGACCAAATCTCTTACAATGCTGGAAAAATAGGCTGGCATTTTCATACTCCAGGGGTTGGGCCCAATTTTTGAACTTAGACTTAAGCAAAATAGAAGAGGGAAGAACCGTATTAACAACCACATTGACGCATATACAAGCATACACAAGCCTCAATCTCTCTTGGGTGATTTTATTAATAGCCAGTAGACTCCCAAAAGAGTTAGCAATACCCTGTAAAATTCCTTTCTCCCAAAACTCCAAGGGAAGCCCTGAAAGGCGAACCCAAGTAGGCGCAGACACCCCAAAATCATTCGACAGGTCAAAACTCGATTTCCATTTACAAAGAGAGAGAAATTTTTTAAAGCCTGGGTCAAAGGCCCAAGGACCTCCAGTTAAAACTTTCAACATATCCTCATATACCACAAAAGAGAACAAAAAAATACCTCGAGGCATAGCATTTAAAGTGACACTACCTTTGAGGTTCCAGGTGGAAGCAACCCACTCACGAACTAGTTCAATATTTTGCCTAAACACCAAGAACTTTCCAACTAAAGCCATTTTGAGGTTATCCATCACCTTCAGCATAAGGGCCTCACAAATATCGACTTCCCAGCTAGTAACAAGCAAGAAGTAGATTCTGTGATTCTTTTAGTCTGGGCTGGTGAGTCAGATCCCACCAACTTGTCCACGTAGGAAGCGAAAGCTTCCTTTGAAAAAAAGGAATTAAGCCTAAACATCAAAGAGAAGGGCGACTTCCTAGAGATTCCTGTTATCAATATGAAGTTGCACCCTTGTTGAACCTGATGTTCAACACCTCAGTGTAACATGGGAAGACCTCTAAAGATGTGGGTTTCTTGTAAACAGAGGTCAACCTCCGGAGAAGGTCGGCTTCCTTTGGTGTCACCTAACTACTGATCTTGTAAGGAAAAGGGAGAAGGAGAATACATAAAAATGAAAATTAAATCCTATGGTGATACACCGAACTGATAAGAACAATGGAATACTTAGGTTACACTTGAATACTGATGATGGACATGGGACTGCACAACAAGATTCTGTAGATTATGCATACAAATAGGTTTGACATGCACACACTTTCAAGAAGGAAAAGCAGATTTTCACAAATTAAAAGCTCATGTGCAATTGAGTAAACACAGTTTATAACCTACATGATACTACTTTTGCAAAGAAAGGCATGCTAACATGAAACAAAGCTATAAGGAAAAGAAAGATTTCACTAAGTAGCTTGATGAATCACTTAAAAATGCACAATACTTCACAAGAACCAGAAGGCAAAAAATGAACCATCAATGGTAACCAAGGTAAATTTTATATAACATGTTCCAAAACGAATTACAGAAGTTTGCTAATCTAAGAAATGACTGCAAAAGTCATGAACCTCCGAAAAGCATAAGGAGAACCCCTTTACAAAGAGGCAAAAATGCCTTATATACAAAAGATGTGTCGACCCCTAGGGCGTACAAAAATATCAGCCTCCAGAAGGATCTGCCTTTAGATCTTTTGAAAGAAGTTAATGCTACATCCCCGTTGTCCATGTCGGTGAAGATTTGCTCCAGGAATGGCCTCCTTGATCTTTTACAACGCCCGCATTAACTTCTGGTCTCGTGTCTATCTTCTAACCTCCTATCGAGCTACTTTGAATGCTCTAAAGCATTAACATTAATGTTGATGCCCCTTTTCCAGTAGCGGTCCCAGCTGTCACTGTGACTCACGGTTTCTTCTTCCATTGCCCTGATTCTCGCTCCAGATCTTTCTTCAAGTCGACCGTCTTCGAGAAGCAACATCCGACCTACCCTGTTAGATTCAAACACCATGTTCACCAAGTTGACTGATCACCTTCGATCTCTGAGTAGATCGTTATGCTCTGTTGATCTCGTTCACAGGGGGTAGTCAAATAGTCAAATGGCTCATGGTCCATCCTTAGCTCCCTCTGATTGGTTGAACTTGTACCACGTAGATTCCTAGACAGTCAAAAGGTTGCCTCATCAGAATCGCATGTCGGTGAGACACTAATCGTGTCTCCCCGATGCGATTAGACCCTTCAGCGGTTATCGGCATAGCTCATGATGATCGGTAAGACCACATAGCGAGTTCAAAAGTTATAACGACATCCACAATGGCTGTCACCCAGACCATCGGCAAGACCTTTCGCTTTCGGGAAGACCTCATGGCGAGCCCTCAGGAGTCATATCAATATCCCTTTCCATCGCTTAGTCATCCGCATTCGGCAAGAGCTCCTTCAGTCGGTAGGAGGTCATACCGATCTTCGTGAGTTATACCGTTGTGCTCCTCCGTCGGCAGGACATCCATGTGTTGGTGAGACCTCCTACCGAAGGCAAAACACTATACCAAGATCCTTCATCCTTTGGCAAGACCTCATGCTTTCGTCGAGCTCACTTTCTTTCAGCAAGACCCCATCGGGTCGGCAAGACATCTTGGCGAAGCCATCTTGTTTTGGCGAGAGCCCATCCTCTTGTGCTTAACTATCGGTGAGACAATCGGGTCGGTGAGACTTCTCTCCAAGCTCAAAACTTGTACCAAAGGCACCCTTCTGTCGGCAAGACCCTAGGGGGTTGGGAAGACCTCACACCGAAGGAAAAATCTATTGGAAAGACTACCCCCATTCACCGAGACATCATGTCGAGCTCTTTACGTTATACCGAAGGCACAAAACATGTCGGCGTGACTAACAACCATTCGCAAGACATCCTGTCGATAACACCTCCTTTCACCGAGCTCTCTTCATTTTGCTGAAACATCTCCTCGAGCTCCTACTTGTTCTGCAAGACCCTCGACTTTCAGCGAAACCTTTTGTCAAAATTCTTTCCTTCGCCGATGCCGCTTCACTTCGGCGAGACATCCTGTCAATAGCACCTCCTTTGTTCCAACGAGACCACCCTTGGTCAGGGAGACATCTCCCCGAAGACATCACCATTCACCGAGACCACACCATGTCGGCAAGACATTTTGCTTTCGGGAAGACCTCGTGGTGAGCCTTCTTGTTTTGGCAAGAGCCCATCCAGTTGGGAAGACACTGCTTGGTCGGCGAGACCTTTTGCCGAACTCTCATCTTGTTGCTAAGACCTCCTCTTGTCGGCCAGACCTCATGCCGAAGCTATTTCCTTCGCCGAGACCACTTCACTTCGGCAAGACCTCACCCCGACGGTGAGACCTTTTGCCGAGATCATTTCATTTCGCCGAGACTGCTTCTTGGTCGCTGAGACATCACGGCGAACACAAACATCTCCCCGACGCCAACCTTGTGAGCTACCTTCGGCGAGACATCCCACACGAAGAGACACATAAAGAGTCATGGCGACCTGAATGTTCTGACTACCGGTGCATTTGAACAAATAGAGGGCACTGCTAGTTGGCAAGACAACAAGAGGGTCTTGCCGACTCTCTTCTCTGATAAGTTTTGTGCCAAAACTAATTGAGGCATGCCTTTCAACTGAGCTCCTTGTGACATTTCATCAGATGCATGACCTAACCCTCGATGCAAATGCCCCATTTGGCCCTTATGAACATCTGAAACATAATTTATCTTTCCTGATTGAGCCCGTAGGTGAAAATTGAGCAACATTTCTGGCGACCTCAGTTGGATGTTTGCCTGCTAAACATGAAAACTAGTAGCCTAGCCAATCCATTGGGCATGGAGTCACTTGTAGACAACTCAGAAATAGATCTAGAGCAGCTTGTACATGGCTGTAACTTATTTATAACTCATTAGAACACTTGGATATTTATTGAAAACAAGAAAAATACAGAAGTGAAACTATTTAACTGTGTTGGGACAACACTTAGGGAATTGAAAAATGCAACTAAACCTACCCTACACTAACCAGCGAAGAAGCTGGTCAAACAAAACCATTCACTAGATGACTGAAATAACTGCCCTTTCTTCTCAATACGCAATAATTATCATGCATGATGGCAGTTACAAGAAGACGATGCTCTGAGGAATATTTAATAAATTGTTGCAGCAATTTATGAAAATAAATATAGACTCACTACCCTCCTTAAACATATCATATGTAAGGTTATTCAAGGGAAGATAAGTGAATTGAGCATACTCTTTTTTAACTTCCAGTGCATTTTGGATACCATCTTCAATTGTGTCTTAATGTATAGGTGCATGATTGGTCCTTGGTGTTGTATTGGACTTCATCTAAGCTAGGTATCTAATTGGACAACCTTTGGTAAGGGTAAAGCTTGAAACCTCCTTGCTAATCTCTTGCTCATGAACTGTCATTTTATCACCTTGAGGGCTGGAAAGATCTAATCTTTGTGGCTGAATTGGTGAAAAAATAGAAACCTCCTCAGTATGTTCATGCTTTCCCAAATGAACACTCATTTCTTCAACGGAGAACAATGAGATGGCTTCCTCCGACACATTTTCAATCAATTCATTAACCTCAGGCTCTTTTATAGACCATAATGGAAGCTGCTTATAATTCTCATCATTACTGGAAGAATTACATTCTGATTCAAGCTTGTCCTTTTCAACGAAAGAAGACAACAATTGAGTGGTGATGAAGTCTCAAGTTCTTCTATACAATGGAATGGAAGCTCCTCCAACCAGTTATGATTTTGCAAATCAGGTTCATGAGGTTTTTCCTGTTGTTTCATCACTTCTTCAATCTTGTGAACCTGTTGTTCCAACTTACTATGAGTGGCAACTTCTTTTGATTCTTTTAATTCTTTAGCATCCAACTTTGAACAAAACTGTTTAATAATACATGTGCACAATTCTTTAAAAATCTCAACATTAGCTTCCTCATCCAGAACATATTCGAAAACATCAAAGCTCTCACCTTGGAGGATAATATCAGGTTTAATTTCAGGCTTTTCTTCCTGAATTAAGGCCCCATTGTCTCGCTGATTATCATCTATCAACAACTCTCCAATGTCTTCCTATTGTTCAATCATTTGTTTTTGTTGCTTTCTATATTCCTCCATAGCTAGATGTAACAGATTTGGAATTCTAGTCTCCTCCATGGTGAATGAACTAACTTGATCACTGGGTTGCTCTTCTTCTGCAACAACTCTCTTTTCTTTGGAACTCCCCTCAATTTGCCTCTTTTGAAACTCCTCCATTAGTTGGTGCTGATAATCTGAGTAAGCTTGAGTATTCTTCACCTGAGTAGAGAGTAGTTTCATTTGTTTTTCCTTAGCATCTATTTCCTGTTCAAGGCCTTCCTCGAACTGGATTCTTTTTGCCACTCTCTCTTGATCATAAAAGTAGACTTGTTCAGCCACTTCTTGTTGTTGCATAAGGATACCTTTCTGCACCTTGACATCAATCAACATCCTAGATAAGCATGCAAGCACCGTACTTGTTACCCAATTTTCTCTTATAGGCTCAGTCCGGTAGGGTAACCTATTTTTTCAAGTGCTCATGGAGGCCAACTGAAGGGACATTTTCATCTGGGTTACATACCTTCTAACTTGTTTTCTTCTTGTGCAGCTCCTGGTGAAGTTATGTTTTAAGGTTCAGCACGTGGATTAAATGTGGCTCCCACAAGGGTTGAGCCTAGCGTGGGGATTTTCATTTTTTATTGGGGGGTCCTCCTTTTTGTTTTTTGTCTTGCTTTTCCCTTTCCGCTTTATTTTTCTTTGGCCCTTTTTCTTTTGTTCTATCAAAGGCGGGATTGGGTCCGAAACCGAACTTGGAACTTTTCCAAAAGTTCCAATTTCTATTTTTGTTCTGGTTCTGCACTTAGGTGCGTTTCATTTTCTTCTTTGACCTTGCGTTTGACCGTGGGATGGTTTTTCCCTTTGTTTCTTTCTTCTTTCCTTTTTCCCCGTTTTTGTTATTTTTGGCGGCCTCGGGATCAAAACTGAAACCGAACTTGGAACTTTTCCAAAGGTTCCAATTCCTGTTTCTGTTTCGGTTCCGCCCCCGCTGTTTTCCACCCAGGATCAGTTTTTGTTTCGATCACGTTTATGTTCTGGCATCCTTTGGTCTTCATTTTTGTGTGTACCTTGGGTTTTCTTTTCCTTAGGCGCTTTCTTCATTTTTGCCGGACCCGAGATCGGGTTTGAATTCGAGCTTGGAACTTTTCCAAAAGTTCCAGTTCCTGGTTCTGTTCCCATTCCAGTCTCGTTTCTGCCGGGCTTGTTTGTTTGTCTTACCTTCATTTTTTGTTCTTCGGGTTGGGGGTTGTTTCCTCCCCTTCTTTTTCTTCCCTTTTCGTCCCTTTTTCGTCGTCTTTGTATGGTGTCAGAGGCGGGATTAGAATGGAATCCGAACTTGAAACTTGATGAAAGTTTAAGTGTTGGATTTGTTTCTGCCCCCGCCCCCACTTGGTTTTGCCCGGGATCGATTTTGGTTTCGTTCCCGCCTTGTTTTTCATTGTTGCTGCGCATCTTCTTTGTTTTGTCGGATCTGGTGCGCGGACCAAAACTGGGCGATGGAACTTTTTCAAGTTCCAGTCCCTGTTTCTGATCTGGCCCCGGACCCGATTCTGCCCATTCTTCTCTTCTTTTTCATGGCCTGTGATCGATGATGTCTTCTCCTCTTCGTCCTTGTGTTTTTCTTTCTTCCTTCTTGCCTTTCATTTTTCCAGGGGCGGGATCGGAATGGAATCCGAACTTGAAACTTCGAAAAAGTTTCATGTCTGGATTTGGGTCCGATTCCGGTTCCACCTACTCTCTGGTTTTTCCCCTGTTCCGTCTCCGATCTCATTTTGATCCTCATCTCAACTTCGACTTCGCCAAAGGATCCAAGCTCGGGAAACATTGAAGGGGTCGCTATGAGGTATCGCTGACCCAATAGGGTCTTGCCGAATGAAGGGAGCTCAGAGTGAGAGAAAGGAGATCGGTAAGACTCTTGGCGTTCACTATAAAGTCTTGCCGATGTTTTTTTTGTGTGATATCAATATAACTCTGGCCGCTCGCCATGAGGTCTTGCCGATCATCATATGTTTTTCTAAATGAAATAGGCATGTCAGTGTGACTCTAGCCACCCACTGTGACCTCTTGTTGATCGTTGTTTGTCTTGTCAAGCGCTGCTACGAGGTCTAATCGCATCGAGGAGACACGGTTAGTGTCTCACCGACATGTGATTCTAAGGAAGCGACCTTTGACCATCTGGAATCTATGTGGCACAAATTCAACCAATCAGAAGGTGCTAGGGAAAATCACGGGCAGTTTGACTATTTGACTTTCCCCGTAAAGAATGATCGACAGAATGTGTGCGACATGGGTCGACTCGGTGAAGCAATGACGTTTGAATCTAACAGGGTAAATTCGATGCTGCTTCTCGAAGGGGGTCAACTTGCTGAAAGATCTGGAGCAAGAAGAAAGCCGAAGAGGAAGAGGCCGCGAGTCATGATAATAGCTGGAGCATCGACTGGTAAAAATGGGTTGAAATTAATGACCATGTTGCAGAGCATTCAAAGCAGCTTTGACGAAGACTCGAGGATGGACATGAGGGTTGTGAGTTAATGCGATCGTGGTAAAAGATCTGAAGGCCATGCCTAGGAGCAAGCTTTTGACGACGTAAACAGGGTGTGTGCATTTAATGCTTCATTAACTTCATTCCAAGCACTTCGAGGGACGACGTGTCCAAGGGTTGACTCATTTTTGTAGAAACCCTAAAGCTATGGCTGACATCTTTTGTATAAATGGAATTTTTGCCTCTTTGATAGGGGGTACTTACTTGCATATTCTTCTGCTTTTTGTGACTTCTGAGAGTCCTTTCATGAGAATAATGAGTTTTGTAACTCATTTACAGACATTGAATGTACAGTTTCACCTTTGGAAATCAATAAAGAAAGCAACTTTTGCCTTCTCAATTATCTGTTTCATTGAGTGTGTTGAATGATTGATAAATTTACATGTGAGTTTCTCTTATTCCTTGTTAATTGTCTCATTAATAGTACTTTTTAGCAGAGGAGATGTGTATATTGCAGGTTATAGGTTATGTTGAGTGATGCAAACAGTTTTAGTTGTGAAGAGAATTTATCATCCTTCTTGGACTGCATGTATCGTAGCTTTCTTATAAAACATTTATGCAATATCATATGAATATTGAGTTGTGCATATCAGCTTTTACTAGTTGATTGAAAATTGTGTGTTAAGCAGTTGTTCATGTTTGAAAAAATTTGGTGTATCACCATAGGAGTAGTTTTCCAATTTATGTACTCCTTCTCCCTTTCCCTTTACAAAATCAGTAGTTTACGTGATACCAAAGGAAGCCGGCCTTCTCCGGAGGTTGACCCCTGTTTACAAAAAACCACATCTTTAGAGGTCTTCCCATGTTACACTGAGGTGTTGAACATTAGGTTCAACAGGGTGCAATTTCAGGGGATAATAGTACTAATATCATCAATCGTCATATTGTGAAGACCTTGACTTAGATCCCACAACGTATGGTCAATCTGTTGGAGCAAGTCCAATATGTTCTGCTAAGGATGTTTTTGAGGCTGATTATATAAATAATCATACTGGTTAACATCAAAAACCTCCTCTTGGGGTTGATTTTGATCAAATATTGATTGAGACAAAGGCTAACCCAGAGTGGGAGGGTGGGAAACATGATGAAAATGCTGATTAGTTGTTGTTGCAAAGGAAATTGGGTTGAAACCAGCACTGTGGTCAGTTGAATGTGACTGATAGGGTGTAGGAGCAACATTCTCATGATATGGAGGGTAATAATAAGCATCTTCATGAACATTTGACATCTTTTCATTCAAAGAGCTGGAAACTCAAAACTAACAGATTCTTTTGAGACATACCAACACTTGTGCCTGTGAAACCAGAAGATTTGAGCTCGGAGTCGCCAAGTGTTGTTCGAACTACCTCCAAAGGCTGAATGATAATGAGGTAGACACCAAATCCCTCAGTATGTTGGATTTCTTATTGATGCACTGGCTTTTCTGCTACTTCCCAAACTCAGAGTCACCATGATATGCTAATTTCATTAGTCTGAAAGACTCAAAACTTACTGGCTGCATATAAAAAACCAATAGTAATATGTACTCTTTAAACTGTTCTGATTCGAACAGTCCCACCAGGCGTGCCAAAACTATTATCAATATGAAGTTGCACCCTTGTTGAACCTGATGTTCAACACCTCAGTGTAACATGGGAAGACCTCTAAAGATGTGGGTTTCTTGTAAATAGAGGTCAACCTTCGGAGAAGGTCGGCTTCATTTGGTGTCACCTAACTACTGATCTTGTAAGGAAAAGGGAGAATACATAAAAATAAAAATTAAATCCTATGGTGATACACCAAATTGATAAGAACAATGGAATACTTAGGTTACACTTGAATACTGATGATGGACATGGGACTGGACAATAAGATTCTGTAGATTATGCATACAAACAGGTTTGACATGCACACACTTTCAAGAAGGAAAAATAGATTTTCACAAATTAAAAGCTCATGTGCAATTGAGTAAACACAGTTTATAACCTACATGATACTACTTTTGCAAAGAAAGGCATGCTAACATGAAACAAAGCTATAAGGAAAAGAAAGATTTCACTAAGTAGCTTGATGAATCACTTAAAAATGCATAATACTTCACAAGAACCAGAAGGCAAAAAATGAACCAGCAATGGTAACCAAGGTAAATTTTATATAACATGTTCCAAAATGAGTTACAGATGTTTGCTAATCTGAGAAAGGACTGCAAAAGTCACGAACCTCCGAAAAGCATAAGGAGAACCCCTTTACAAAGAGGCAAAAATGCCTTATATACAAAAGATGTGTCGACCCTTAGGGCTTACAAAAATATCAGCCTCCAGAAGGATCTACCTTTAGATCTTTTGAAGGTAGTTAATGTTGCGTCCCCGCTGTCCATGTCGGTGAAGAGTTGCTCCAGGAATGGCCTCCTTGATCTTTTACAATGCCCGCATTAACTTCTGGTCTCGTGTCTATCTTCTAACCTCCCTGTCGAGCTGCTTTGAATGCTCTAAAGCATTAACATTAATGTTGATGCCCCTTTGCCAGTAGCGGTACCAGCTGTCACTGTGACTCACAATTTTTTCTTCCATTGGCCTGATTCTCACTCCAGATCTTTCTTCAATTCGACCGTCTTCGAGAAGCAACATTTGACCTGCCCTGTTAGACCAAACACCATGTTCATCGAGCTAACTAATCACCTTCAATCTCTGAGTAGATCGTTATGCTCTGTTGATCTCATTCACAGGGGGTAGTCAAACAGTCAAACGGCTCATGGTCCGTCCTTAGCTCACTCTGATTGGTTGAACTTGTGCCACGTAGATTCCCAGATGGTCAAAAGGTCACCTCATCAGAATCGCATGTCGGTGAGACACTAATCGTGTCTCCCCGATGCGATTAGACCCTTCAGCGGTTATCGACATAGCTCATGACGATCGGCAAGACCACATAGCGAGTTCAAAATTTATAACGACATCCACAGTGGCTGTCACCTAGACCATCGGCAGGACCTTTCACTTTTCAGAAGACTTCATGGCGAGCCCTCAGGAGTCATACCGATATCCCTTTCCATCGCTTAGTCATCTACATTCGGCAAGAGCTCCTTTAGTCGGCAGGAGGTCATACCGATCTTCATGAGTTATACCGCTCTGCCCCTCCATTGGCAGGACATCCATGTGTCGGTGAGACCTCCTACCGAAGGCAAAACACTATACTAAGATCCTTCATCCTTCGACAAGACCTCATGCTTTCGCTGAGCTTACTTTCTTTCGGCAAGACCCCATCGGGTCGCCGAGACATCTTGGCAAAGCCATCTTGTTTTTGTGAGAGCCCATCCTCCTGTATTTAACGGTCGGTGAGACAATCGGGTTGGTGAGACTTCTCTCAGAGCTCAAAACTTATACCAAAGGCACCCTTCTGTTAGCAAGA
This sequence comes from Sequoia sempervirens, assembly GCA_007258455.2. Classification (NCBI taxonomy): domain Eukaryota; kingdom Viridiplantae; phylum Streptophyta; class Pinopsida; order Cupressales; family Cupressaceae; genus Sequoia; species Sequoia sempervirens. Next base: position 275,531,735 of record VDFB02000017.1, read on the forward strand.
CCCTAGGGGGTCGGGAAGACCTCACACCGAAGGAAAAATCTATCGGCGAGACTACCCCGATTCGCCGAGACATCATGTCGAGCTCTTTACGTTATACCGAAGGCACAAAACATGTCGATGTGACTAACAACCATCAGCAAGACATCCTGTCGATAGCAGCTCCTTTTGCGAAGCTCTCTTCATTTCACTGAAACATCTCCCCGAGCTCCTACTTGTTTGGCAAGACCCTCGGCTTTCGGTGAAACCTTTTGTCGAACTTCTTTCCTTCGCCGATGTCGCTTCACTTCGGCAAGACATCCTATCGATAGCACCTCCTTTGTTTTGGCGAGACCACCCTTGGTTGGGGAGACATATCCTCGAAGACATCACCATTCACCAAGACCACACCATGTCGGCAAGACATTTCACTTTCGGGAAGACCTTGTGGCAAGCCTTCTTGTTTTGGTGAGAGCCCATCCAATTGGGAAGACACTACCTGGTCGGCGAGCCCTTTCGCCGAACTCTCATCTTGTCACCCAGACCTCCTCTTGTTGGCCAGACCTCATGCCGAAGCTATTTCCTTTGCCGAGACCGCTTCACTTTGGCGAGACCTCACCCTGACGGTGAGACCTTTTGCCGAGATCATTTCATTTCACCAAGACTGCTTCTTGGTCGCCAAGACATCATGATGAACACAAACATCTCCCCGACGCCAACCTTGTGAGCTACCTTTAGCGAGACATCTCGCGCAGAGAGACACATAAAGAGTCATGGCGACCTGAATGTCTTGACGACTGGTGCATTCGAACAAATAGAGGGCACTGCTAGTCGACAAGACAACAAGAGGGTCTTGCCGACTCTCTTCTCTGATAAGTTTTGTGCCAAAACTGATTGAGGCATCCTTTTCAACTGAGCTCCTTGTGAAATGTCATCAGATGCATGACCTAACCCTTGATGCAAATGCCCCATTCGACCCTTATGAACATCTGAAACATAATTTATCCTGCCTGATTGATCCCGTAGGTGAAAATTGAGCAACAATTCCATTAGTCTTTTCCCCAAGGGAAAGGACAACAGTACGAGGAGAATACATCTTTTTAGAGGCAGGAAAACTGGCCACTACCACCACATGCACAACACTAGAAGTGGGCACAAAATCCTTGGAATGGGGAGCCCTCCCGCCCCCCCCCCCCAAACAGCCCATGAAACAGACAACAGAAAAACAATGCCGAAAATTCAAAAAATAGCCAGCGCGGGAAGAGTAGAGCTGAGCTGAGCTGAAGAGCCTTTCTTTGACCAAGGGTGCTTGTTGGATGTTATTGTAATACAACCTTGGCGAATACTTGCCTTCTGTGTGAAGGGATAGTCTCGAGTAATACAATGGTTGGTGCATATCAGGTTCTTCATACCTTTTGTGTATTGGTCTTCTTACTTTGATGGCTTCATTCTCTCACATGATAAAACAAGATGTTTGTATGTCAGGTATGAACAAGGATACTCATATTTGTAGAGTCAAATTCCATGCAATAGATACAAAGTCACCTTGGTTCTTCATACCTTAGTGCATCGTGTCTACTTGCTATATCAAAATAAGGATTACTCTATAATGTTTAACATGATCTAAAAGCAAAGAAAAATCATCTATCATAACTCATCACATATCCAATAAAGTCTCATAGATTTATTGGTATCTTGATCAACATCATCATTCTATCTCATCTTCATTCATTCTATCCCATTCTTCTATCTCTATCCATACTAACATTTCTATCCTAGTATCATGACAACAAAGATATATGCATTCCATTCTGCATCCACAAATCATCAATATTCATATCACATCATCCATCCTGCATGAGCATCATCATATATCATGTGAAAAATACAAAAAAAAAGGAAAACCATGATCATATCATCATCCACCACATGCATCTTGCATCCATAGATCAGTAGCATCAACATAAATACATCAAACCATAAGGATAATCATATATAAGCCTACATATATCATAAGACCATGTCATAGTTGCATCAAAAGGGGTCAACTCATCTCATATACCATCAAAAATTAAAAAATTCATGATACAAAATATGGTACATCGAGTATGTGATATGATAATATACATAAAAAATACATATATATAGGAGGCTCAAAGGCTAATGAATGTGTACAAATGTGTCTACATCAATTATCAAAATACATCAAATAAATATATGTGCAATGTTGAGCTACCCCGATCGCTTCACCCTATTAGGAGATGTTCGAGGTAGTGGACCTCTGATATGGTGATCCTTAAACCCTATGGTTTCACCCTCGGTGGACATGTTGGCCTATTTTTCGACCCTCGTCATCAATCCTAACCACTTTATTAGTGTCATAGGACCTATTTTTTCCTCTTCTCAACAAAAATACTCTCGTAACCTTGTCAGGCTCTCAACCCAACAAATATTTTTTCTGACTGATCTCTTGAGGTGGTAGCACGCTATCATTCTTTCATCCACTGGGGCATCAAGGAATTTTAAAAAAAATCCAAGCAACATCAAGTCTTTGAAACAATGTAACAAGTACCTCGCTTCAAAGAGGGGCCAAATGTAGATGCCTAAAAATGTCCTAAATGTATCACATATCCTGATATTGCCAATTGACACCATTTCTCACATTTTTCACCAATTCCTCTATTTAATTGAATAATTTCTGATTTTTTTATTAAATTCATCTTTTTCCTCTATTAAGTGAATAATTGACATTATTTGGTTAATTCATCCTTTTTCATCATTTCTTATTAATCTCCCCTTTAATTTAATAATTTTGAATTATTTAATTAAAATTCAATTTTCTTCCTTCCATCATGATTAAATAATTTTCATTAATTAAATCTATTTTTTCCTCTATATCACATGATTAATCCTAATTTCTTTTAATCCCCACAATTAAATAATTTTCATAATTATTTAATTCCCTAATTTCTTCCAAACTTGCATAAAGAATATTCCTTTTTCAAAAAGGATATTCCCTTTTCAAAATATATTTTCCCTCCAAAATATGAAAAGCATATTCCCTCCAAAAGGGAATATTCCCAAATTCAAATTCAAATTTGAATAGATATTTTCCCTCAGAAATATCTTTAACCTATTTTCCATGAAAAGTGGGCTATTTTGGGCTCTCATTCAATATCATCCATTGATCTTCATCCATCTCCTTGATCTCCTCTCATCTATCGATCTTGATCTTCAAATCCTGACCATTGATATGACATTTCTAAATTTATAAAATAACTCAAATTTCCATAAAAAATCATTCATAATCTTCATGAGCTTGAGCAATTCATTGTTTTGAGCTAATTGTGAGTCATGATCATCCTTTTGAGCTTTGCAATCATGGGAAAGTGCTTAATAGAGCCATCCACATTCAATTGGAGCACAATCCCCCCATGGGATTCAAGGTTTGATTGTCTTTTTTATTTCAATTCATTTGAATGATATGTTTCTATGATTTAAATTGAATTCTTTTTTATATTTGATACTCAATTTTATTGAGTATGAGCTTATATGACTAATCTTTGATGGGTTCTTAGTGTTTTTGTGTTGTAACCCTTCTTATCATGCTTTTGCAACTAACCCATATTTTCCTATATGACACCACGCATATCGATATGTATTGTCATTATGTAAGGGATATTTAAAAAATGAAAGTTCAAGTGGAGAAAATCGATACTCAGGTAAATATTACATATTCTTTGACAAAACTTGTAAGTACTACAAAGTTCATGTGGTGTAGGGATGAGATGTGCTTATCCCATTATTAAGAATGACATTATTCTCTTGGGTTGAATATTGCACTTTATCCTATAATAAATATCAAGTGGGAGAATGTTGGGACTAAGGTGATATTCAAGTACAAAGAGTCCTTGTAGAAAGAGTTTGTCTACATAATTAATTATGGTGATACATGGTAAAATTATAAATGTTTGTAGTACAATAGGCACAATGAATTACATATGATAATGTTGTTGCATGTGTTACGACACATCATATATTTTGGCTCAAATGTGTTGGCATTGTGACAACAATTGAAAGACATATATAGAAGAACTCACAATTATATATGAAAGACAATGTTTGCTAGAGTATGAATAGTGATCTAGGAATACATATAGTAGAACTAGAGTTCATGTGGTATAATATGCGAGTGGGATAATATTATGGTAGATGGTATAAGGTACCACAAGAAGACAAAAGTAATGTTATGTTAGTGTGAGCTATTACAAACAAGGAGTTGGTAGTGATGGCTATACCATAAACACACACATATATATATTGATAGTGCTAAGGTTGTAACTATAGATTCAATGTGTGATTGTGTTAAGAGTATATGAGGTGACTGTCCATGTGGAGAAATCACACAACATTTTGTGTGGCATTTTGAGGACATGTATGGTTGGATTATAGTTGCACAACTCTTGGTATACCATGTGTTAGTTGGATAGTTGACATTCCCATGAATATGTCTATATATCATCTCATCGGAATGTTCCAAGGTTATTTAGTTGTATAGGCTAAAAGGAATAACATTGGATTGTACATTGTTGGTGTGTAAATATTTGAGAAATTGTATAAGAAGGGTATGCTATAGATTGAGACTCTGTAAAGGGTTCCAAAGACCTTGTTGTATTAAATTGATGAATTTTATTAATATAATTGCGAACACCTTTTGGTGGTGGGTTTTCCCCTAAAAGGGTTTTCCATGCAAATATTTATCTTTGGTAATTTTTTGATTGCATATTGTTCCATTTACTTTTGTATTACTTTTGTACATGTTTGATAGATTTTATAAGTATTATTGACTATTATCTAAATACATAATCTTAATTTTTTAACATCCCAACCTATTGGTTGTTTGTAGCAGGGAAACAAAAGGGATATAATTTTCTTTATGATGAACACTACTTCTATGATATGTACGATAATATTTAAGCATGCAATAAAACATATCTATGTGAAAAATAGGTGGCAATGTAGTCATATTTTCTCCCAAAATATTTTACAATACAAGATGGAGAAGGTCCTGCAACTTAGTAAACATTATTAGTGTGTTGGTAGAATTAACGTTATAAGGCATAGATAGTGTAAAAATATTATTAGTGGATGACCTAATGCCATTCTTTTATTGTACATCATTGTTGTTCTTCTAATAATTTTTTAGTGGGAACCTAAAGGATAAGATGGTTGATAAGGGGCACGATATGGTCTATATTTAAATGAATTGGATTCGATAAGTTCAATCCAATGTTTTTCAAATTTCTACACAAATATATGAAAGAAGTATAACTAAAGTACACCATATCTTAAATAGTTGGTAATATACTTTTTATAAATACTCTTTACAATTCATCATTAGGAATTTAGTGGTGCATCTTTATTGAAATCTAAAATTGTAATATATAATTTTCTCATTTGATCCTTCCTTGCATTCCAATAAATCTCAAATTATAACATTCAAGCCCATATAACATTGAAGTGATGCATAAAAAACATTTGACAAATTTGTGAAAGAACATATAGAGTCACAACGAAGAGAATAAATACATTCCATTGTATAATTCATTAAGCTTTTTAGGAAAAAAGTTTAGTAAGAAAATTATCATCATAAAGTTGATCTAAAAAAATCAGATTAAATAATTTCAAACAAGCCACATGGGATCCCCTTTACTATTATACGCCTCAAAATAAGGGGCCACAAAATCCCATTGGAAATGGACAAGAGAGAATCTCATATGAAAGTAGATTATGCTAGATTTTAATGTTGATTTGTTTTTTACTAAGGGGTAAGGTATCAACCTTACTTTGCATCTCATCAATTCTCTTAAGGATGATATTTATGGTAAATTGAGTGTAGTTTGGTTGGGGGTCTATGGATGAATATGGAATAAAAACATTAGAACTAGTAACAACAGTGTAAGTGGAATGTGAAAAGTAAGAACAATAAGAGGATTAGAAGTGGTGAGAGCTATAGAAAGAGTATGAGAGTTATCATGGCCAATATGGGAGAATATGTGGAAGGAAGCATAATAGAAGAAGAGGCTTGCGATGGTGGGGGACAAGACACACCATTTAAAGATCTTGGTGAGTGTATCCTTTGACCTATACCTCTTAATACTCCCATTCCACAAGGCCTAGACATTAACGAGTCATACACTAATTAAATTCAAGTATTAGCATCATTAATCGCATTAGCAACATCAAGTGTGAGAGTTTTTGTAGTAAGGTTCATATTTCACCTATCCACATGTGCAAGATGAGCATCATGGTCAAAAAAATTATCCTCAATACAATGAGTGGTGGTATTTAGATTCTCAACCGTGACTTCATCAACTTGAATCAATGCCATTTTAGGATTTAGTCTAGGGCTTATCCTTAGTGGAAAATGGAAGCTAAGTTGAGCCTTTGACATACATGTAAAATATAAAGTGAAGAAAGGTAATAAAAACCAAGATAAGTTTCATATCTAATTTCAAAATCATAGCAATCAAAGAGGATTAGATTAGAAAATAAAACCCTAAGGGAAGAATGGATCAAGACGTCAAGTTCACCAAATGAAGAGGAAATAAATGAACCCTAAAGGTTAAAATCCCACTACTAACACTCTAATCCAATCTTAACAAATATAATTGAGTTGAAATTGATTATATAACAAATGAAAGTGTAATAGAAATATGGAGATTAAGATAATTAGCTCCTCGAAAGGGTGAATGTGAAATCAATTGTGATCTACCAGTAGTCATGTTTATGTACATTGGATTCTACTTGTAATACTTGTAATATTTAGATTCTATCTAATTGATACATTGTTGAACTCTAAAGATCAACTGGAGAGAATATGGAAAATTGTGACCTTGTACTTTTTTTGTATTTTGTTTGTTTTAGTCTTTTGCTTTGGGTTTTGCTTCTTAGTGTTTGAACTTGTGTTATGTTAAGGTGGTTTTTATGAACACCTTTAAGGGACATACTATGTTATGATGTGGAAATTTCTGAACTCCCCCCTTGCATCTTGTTCAAATCCCTTATTCTTGTTTTCACAATGATTAGTGACAAGATAATTTGCAACGATATTTAATTGCTCTCAATTACTCTAGAGATATGTGAATAATTCTAAGAATTTGAAATCGGAGTGGATGCAAATCTTTTCTTAGTTGGTCTAATATTGTTTGTTTAGATGGATAGATAATGATGCCTTACAATTTGTCTTTAAATAAGCAAATCCTAACTGATCAATTCAAAATTTTAGTGCTCAAGACAACTAATAGTGCTCAAATTGATCCAATAAACTTCACCAGTTCTCTATTCTACCATTCATATGGGCTGGATCTAGATGCCCCCTACCTTTATATCAACCTCTTATCCTTGTTAGTCCACTCTCAGTAAGGTTTGGGAGTGGGAAGGATATTTAGTTGGAGCTCGTATTGTTTGTGGAAACTTAGAAATGGATATAGTGATTGCAAAAGATAAACCACTAGAATTAATTTATAATTGTGTGAGGGGGAAGGAATCCATCGGGAAAGACGTGAAAGCAAGATCAAATGCAAGATTGAAATTAGAAACTATCTAATCCAAAACACTTAATCTATCCTATTCCATCACTCATGAAATGTACAAATCTAAGCTATTTGAATGAAATGAGATCCTAAGATATTCAAAACGAATTCAAACAAACAAAAGAAGAGTTTACCATCCCATGTTGGAGTGTATTTGCATGATGTTGGGTTGTTCGTATCACTGCAAAGCCTCCATTTCTTGGTGCAAAAGCTTGATGAACGATGCTTGTGTTTGAAGAAATGAGGTTGAAGCTCTATCAATGGTGATCTTGATAGCACTTCGTTGCATAAGGTAAGTTGAAATTCTGATCCTTATTTGTGAGGAGAGGAGTTTGTTATATAGGAAATGAGATTTTGAATCAACGGTCAACGCGTTGGAGAATATCCAAATCAATGGTCAACATGTGTTGAGAGGATTTAGACATGAGAAGATTGTGCAAATTTGATTGCACAATTAAGGTGATTGAAGAATATATTGGCTAGTTAGGGTTTTAGATTGATAAGTCAACAATTGATTGATTAGTTAGCAATTGATTGATTTTAGTTAGGAAATGGATGGTTGAGTTAGCAAATTTAGATTGCTTAGTTAGCAATCACGATTTTGTCAATCAAAAAGTGGGTGAGGAATATTAATTAATTAATTCCTTTTTGGAGTTTGATTTTTGATAATTGATTTGAATAGTTTGATTTGATTATTCAAATTTTGGAGGGAAAGTGTGATAATTAAATTATTATAATTTAATAATTCAATTAATTTTGAGGAATAAGGTGAATTAGTGACGTAATCAAATAATTAACATTGTTTGACTAATCAGGACGAAATAAGATAAGATTAGGACTTTATTAAATAAATGTAATTTATTTAATTGGTCAAAATGATGAAACGTGAATTAATCAAATAATGTTGTATTATTCGATTAATAGTAGAATTAGGGTTTTCAAGACTTTATTAAATAAACGGTATTTATTTAAGTTTTCGAGAACGATGAAAAAGTGAATTAATTAAATAACGTTGTATTGTTTAATTAATAGAGGAATTTAGGGTTTTGGATGTCATTTGATGTTGTTTGGTGTTTTTTAATGCATTTTGAGATGTCGTGGGATGATTTCAAGATGATTCAAAGATGTTCTGAGTTGATTATGAGATGTTTCAAGACATTTCGAGATGATTTGAAGTTGTTTTGAGTTGATTCAGAGTCATTCTGAGTTGATTCAAAGTTGTTCTGAGACATTTCGAGTTGATTTGGAGTTGTTCCAAGTTGATTTAGAGTCGTTCTGAGATGTTCCAAGTTGATTCTAAGTGTGATAGGTTTTAAGTCAGTTTTACATGTCTACATTTTGCCCCTCTTTGATACAAAGTACTGGTTGCTTTGTTTCAAAGATTCTATTTTTAAGATCAAGTTTTTTTTTAAAAATTATGCCCCACTATGCCCTAGTGTTCAGTGGAATGTTGGTAGGACTCTGTGCTACCCCCTTAAGAGGTTGACCAAAATTTTCAACTTTTGAGGTCAGGCTCATGACTCTGTTCTATTTCTGTTCCTTTGTGTTTAGGTCGCAGAATCGGGTTTATAAGTCCTTCATTTCTCATTTCGATGTTTTTGAGAGCTTCTAATTTGAAAGTAGGAAGTTTCCCCAAGTAGAAATTAGGGTTTCCTAGGTGAAATTAGGGTTTTCGTCCTTCTTGTCGGGGTCTTACTTTTTTACTTGATCTTCATGTTGTTCATTGCTTAGAGGCATTTTGTAGACATGTGTTTTGTATGTTTATATTCATCGGCCTGGTCAAGGCCTCGTATTATGATTTTGTATATCCTATCACACTGATGATGTACTCTCATTTTTTATGATGATATATATGATATATGTTATGATGTGGATGGATGGATCATACTTTGTATCATATGATTTTTTATTATGGATGATCAATATACCATTGTGATATATGATGTTTATGATGGATGTATGCCCCATACATGATACATGATGTTTTATTGGTTCATTATCATCATGATATGTACTGACGACATTGTGGATGCAAGATGGATGATAGTTAGAAGAAATATTTGATGATAGATAGGAATGTGATTTTGTTAGTAGTTGATGAGTTGCTTTTGCTTTACTTGGAGACTTCACAGTTCTGAACAATCCTGTTTGATGTAGAAAATAGATACGATGCACCAAGGTATTAATGACCAAGGTGAATTTTTATCCATTGCGTGGACTTTGAATCTACAAACAAGGAGTTTTTTTGCTCATACTAGACATACAAAAACTTTGTTTAAAGTATATAGTTGGGTTGTGTTAGAACTTTTTCGGACCAGCCACACAGAGAGGTAGAGGAAACCTAATATGAAAATGCTACACAAATTTTAGACCATTTACATAGAGAGGTATGAAATACCTAACATGCAATTGCTACACGAATTTCAGACCATTTACACAAAGAGGTATGAAATACCGAACATGTAACTGCTACACGAATTATTTCAACACAACTTACATACACTCATTAAAGTAAGTATTTGTCATGATAGTAAATTACAAAAATATCTTACAAACAACAAACCAAAATGACGCTCAATTTCCCCCATTCCTTCTTCTCTAAATCCTTATGGACATCCTCGAGAGATCCTGGGAATGAGTCAATAATGTAAATCACGATAAATAAGATAACAAAAAGATAAAACAATGTTGTTATATCACTTGCCATATCTGTTTGGGGTGGGTCTATTATCCAATGTTGATCATGTCTATCGTAGGAACGGATCCGTTAAGACATATCTCAGGACGTTGTTGGGTCTTGTCAAAAAGATATGTATTTGATACTTGGCTTTGTTTTCATTTGTTAGTAATCAAATCTTTGCGATTGCTTGCTTGAAAGTTCTAGCTTTTGATGTTTTTGTTTGTTTGTTTGTTTGACAAAGGGTGAATGTGACAGTCTGTTTATTATGGATGATGTTTTATTGTAGATTGTGATGGCGGACATGGGTCTTTTTGATTTTTCTAAGTTTTATGATGTTTTTTTTGTTGTTTTTTGGGGACTAACCTAGGGTCTCGGGGGATAATAAGCCTTGCCTACGTTGTACATGCAGAGGCTTGTAGTTCGCTTGGTTTGAGTGTTTTTGACCTTTTTTGTTTTGTGATGTTTTTGGCTTTTTTCATTTTTTGACTATTTTTTTGGATTTTGTGTTTAAATAAAGCATGTTGAAAACCTAAGGGGACTGACCTAGGGTCTCGAGGGCTAATAAGCCTTGCCTACGTTGTACATGCAGAGACCACGTAGTTCAACCATTTGGCTCAAAGCATAAACTAATTTTGGGTAAACAACATTGATGATCTGGATTGATATTCCACTTTTGTGTCTAGAGGATATGTTGCCAGAAAGCTTACTTGAACTAGCTGTAGGGTTCAAGGAAATGTTGATATCTTAGACTGTTTGAGTGAAGGAATAACTCCGGGATGTTGTTTTGTTTTTTTATGTTTTTCAAATGTTTTTTGAATTTTTACCCTCTTGCTTGGGGTGTAAGATACTGAAAACTAGGATTGATATTTCACTATGTATTTTCTAGAGGATATGTTGCGGAAAAGCTTACTTGAACTAGCTGTAGGGTTCAAGTAACTGTTGACATCTTAGAAATTTCGAGTGAAGGAATAATCCATGTTTTTGGTACCTTTTAAGGTTACCTTGGTATTGTGTTGGTGGTACACCTTGTTGTTGGGACAAATTGTTTTTGAAGGTTCCCCTGGTAGTGCATTGGTGGTATACCTTGTTTTTTAGGATGAACTATTTTGATTTTTTTGGATTTTTACCCTCTTGCCTTGGGTGTAAGATACTGAATACTAGGATTGATATTTCACTTTGTTTTTCTAGAGGATATGTTGTGGGAAAGCTTACTTGAACTAGTTGTATGGTTCAAGCAATTGTTGATATCATAGAATTTTTGACTGAAGGAATCATCCATGTTGTTTGGTATCTTTGAAGGTTACCTTGGTAGTGCGTTAGTGGTACACCTTGTTGATGTTGTTGATTTGTTTTTGAAGGTTCCCCTGGTAGTGCATTGATGGTATACCTCATTTTTTTTGGGATGAACTATTTTGATTTTTTTTATTTTTACCCTCTTGCCTGGGGTGTAAGATACTGAAAACTAGGATTGATTTTTCACTTTGCTTTTCTAGAGGATATGTTGCGAGAAATATTACTTGAACTAGTTGTGGGGTTCAAGTAACTGTTGATATCTTAGAATTTTTGAGTGAATGAATAATCCATGTTGTTTGTATCTTAGAAGGTTGCCTTGGTAGTGCGTTGGCGGTATACCTTGCTATTGGGACAAATTGGGAAGGGTACCATGTGGTACACCTTGTTGTTTGGACAATGCCTAGATCACAATGTGAGCTCGAAGGCATAGATCAAGATTTATTTTGAAGCAAGATGTAAGTACTTGCCCCTAGTGTCTAGCAATGTAGGTGATGGATTATCTTGTGATAGGATAACATGTTTGGATAGAGTATGCCCCTTTGGGACTATGCCTCATGACTTAGATAATGTTGGATAGGATAGGATCAATGATAGTGACCCATGTCAAGATGTTTTCCATAAGCAAGTGTAAAGTATATGCCAAACATTTGTCAAGATCAAGGTAAGTTAGATTTGGATAAAAATGGATTGGATTTATTATGGATCAGCTGAGATGCTTCCACCTAAAATGGTGCATGTAGATGCTCAATTCTACACATGACGCTTGTTTTCCAGGTTTTCATCATGGTACTTGCCCAAAGCGCCACCATAGTAGTTTTCACTGGAGGATGATTTTTCTCTTGACTATTTTCTTGATTTGTTTTTGTTTTTCATTGATTTTTTATTTCGCACAAGACGCCTGTTTACCAAGTTTTCATCATGGTGACGATTTTTGCTCATGTTTGAACCACCTAGTGGTGCTAATGTAGATGTTGTTGGTGCTGATATGGTTGTTGTTGTTGTCATGACGTGCCAACGATATCCTATTTGGAGGAGTTGTTTTGCTAGGATACAGGTGCTTGAATGTAACCCCTGATAATTCTTATCTTCCTTATCGATATTGGAGTTAACCTTACCTTGATGTGCACATCACGATATAGTGCCCTTAGAATCCTTATGATAAAGATTTGTTGCCAACACATGGTTAATGCAAGATTTGGATATCTTGGATGGCGAAATGAGTTGAGGGATATGATATTAAGATGGATTGGTTGACAGTTTGGAACCTTTTATTTTCCAAACTTGGGATGATGAGTAATGACGGGTAGATATGGAGATTCGATTGAGACCAACGTCTTGATATACCTTGTAGGTTTCCCTTGAAGCTTGCTTTTGTATTGTTAGACTTTTTTGATGGATAAACTTACCTTTTTGATTTTTTCCCATAGTTTCTTTGACTAATGGAGTTTGATAGGGATGATTTTCTTTCTTTTTCTTTTGTATCCATTCAAAATTTTCTTGTCCATTTTGTTTTGTTGATTCTTTTGCTTCAATGACTTGTTTCATTCTTGGGTATAACTTTTTCTCTAGTTGTTGGTCCCAATGAGAGGGTGGAAAAATATGTAGATGACGATTCATGACATGGCTTGTTGTACCATTGGTAGCAATTTCATCATAAGGAATCTTTGTGCTCTCTATGTTGATGATTGCATTAGATAAAGTTTCCCCCAGTATTAGAGAGGTTTCACTGATATGTTTAGATCCCTTACTTGCTAAATAACCAAGATCTTGATGCTTAAGATTGCCAATAATCTGCACTGGTGCTAGGATACCCAATTCATGTAGGCCTAATCCTCTTTCTTGATAATGAATCTGTTGAGAAATTTCATTTGCAATAGGATATGTCTTACCTTGGAAACAAGGTGTTAATCCTTCTCTGCTCTATTGTGGATCTCAAAGGTGATAGATTATTCATTGATAGGATCCTTCATATGTGGGATAAATTCTTGATTGATATTTTCAACTTGATCTTGTGAAATATCAGAATTTGATGGCCCTTCAAAATATATCAGTGCTCCTTTGACTGGTGTATACCCACTGCTTTGCTGCTCAGGATTGTCCATTATCTTTTCCAATTTTAGGATATTGTGCTCCATATTTTCATGCTCGATGTCTTCAACCTTCTTGGAGGATGTTTTTGATTTCAATTCTTCTTCTTGATCACTTTATGATAGGTCTATAGATTTTGCTATATCTTGATCATGTGTATAGATGTGAAGAGTAGGTGACTCTTGTTCCATGGTAATGATATCAAGAGTATGAGACTCTTGTTTTGGAGGAAGATCATCTACATGTCCATTAGGATTAAGCATCTCATGGCTAGATGTATGTGTGCTTGACATATGGATGTGTTCATTTGGAAAGCCTTGGATATCTTGGAAGATATCTACCAAGTCATTGTAGAATTTTGATGATAGGGATTCTTGATCTTGACTCTATGTGGTATCATCTTTGATATGCTTTGGATCACTTTCTTGACATGGATCAATTTCAAAGAAAGGATTGCCTATAAAAGATCCTTGGATTTCCTCAAATTGTGGGTATATGGGTGATATTTCTTGGCTTAGATTTTCTGCATTGGGTATAAGTGTTGGCTTAGGAGTCTCTTGATCATCAATATGTACTATCATGAGGTTGGATGATGTTAATACATTTTGGACTGAATCATTGCTAGACTTGGGTGATTGATCTTGATCATGCTTGGGAATAACTTCCTGATATATGTCCTCTTGCTCACTAGATGATGTGGAGACATTGTCAATGTGATTAGTGATAGATAGCTCTTGATCATTTTTTTCAACTTTTGAGGTTGAGACATTTTCATTGTTGTCGTTAGTGTTTGAGGATTGAATGCCATTTTCAACTTTTGAGGTTGAGGCATTATCATTGTCGCCATTGGTCGATGGCCCTTTAATAGTTATTTCTCCTTGATCAATGAGGTCTTGGATGAGGTTTTTGAGTGTGGTACACCTATTCGTTAGGTGACCCTTGATTTTGTGGAACTCACATTGTTCGTACTTGTTATACCAAGGGAGTTTAAATTTTGGTTCACCATAAGTTGGACTATCGTTGATTTTGATAAGTTCCTGTTGTACTAGTTCATGCATGATTACCTCAAAATTTTCTCCCAAAGGGGTGAATTTCCTTCCTAGTTGGTAATCTTTCCTCTGTGGCTTTTCTCGATTGTTTTGCTCTTGATTTTGTAGAACTCCTTGATACTGTGTTTGAGGTATATTTTGATATTGCACTTGAGGTACACCTTACTGTTGCAGAACTTCTTGATATTGTGGATATTGAAGGTGTTGTTGATGTGGATATTGAGGTGTTTGTGGAATAATGTCCGTTGGTTGAGGATATGTAATGTTTTGACTTTGCACATGGCTTTGGAGATATGTTGGATTTCAATTTTGTTTAATTTCCTCAAGATCTCTCTCTATTTTATTTAGGGCAATTTGATGTTTTGGATTTATTCCTTGATGTTAATTTTGAAATTCCCAATATTGTTGCCCTATTTGATGTTGTGACACTTGATAAGAGTGATTTGGGTAATAGATTGACATGTTTCAGGGATGTTTTGATACTCAATACCCTATCATAAGGTCACTTGGTTTATATCCTCATCAGTCTCTTCCATTGTTTGTGGGGTTTGTTGGTGGGATGTTATCACTTCTTTTGTTGGCTTCCATGTTCTTTCTATGTTGTTGAACGGGAGTAGTCGGATGCCAGATGATCATAAGGTGTGATGGTGTTTGAGATGGTTGCTATGAAGCTCAATACCCTAGGGTTTGAGTGTTATTTTGGAATGTGGCTACTTTTTGGAAATCAAAATGTTGAATAACGACTCGGGTCGATATTTCACTTCCTTGTCTAGAGGATATGTTGTGGGAAAGATACTTGAACTATCTGCGAGTCCCAAGTAACTGTTGATATCATAGAATTTTTGAGTGAAGGAATAATCCTAGTGTTTTGTTTGATTTTTGATTTCAAATAAGTAATATGAGAATAGTGGATGAGAGACTTTGTGACCAATCTAATTTTCCAAATATTTTGTTCAAGAAATGACTTTATAAACAACTTGAATTTGTTTTCCCTAATCGTTTAGTAAAAATATTGTGAGTTGGTGTTAGAAACCAAGATCAGACATGCAAACCAAAAAACCTTCCACAAAAGAGAAAAATAGAAAAAAGCAAGAGCTTTGCATGAAGATGTGCAAATAATATTATTCAGGAATTCATAATTACATGAGATGATTTTCTTTATAAAAGAAATGCATGCATAACCCTAATCTTATCTTGAGCAACAAGATAGCTCAACAAGATAATGATGACAATAATTAACATAGGAATTAAAATATTACCTAAGTAAACTTATGCAAGTGTAATTAAATAATTAATTACACCAACACCCCCCATAAGTGCAACTTAAGGAGACTAAAAAAGCATGCACCTAAAACTAAGATGTATGCAAGAAAGCATGAATGGGTCTTGGAAACAAGGCATGATCAGGTACCCACACCCCCCCATAAGTGCAACTTAGGGAGACTAAAAAAGCATGCACCTGTAGGTTCAATTTTTGTACCCATGGTTACCCTGTACAACCCTTTGTGTTTCAAATGAATCTCCATTTGTTTTTTCCAACCAAAATAGTTGAATGGAGTGAGGGGTGCAATACTATATGTATCCATTATAGAAAACAACAAAACATACTCTCAAAGCAAAAAACAATGCTTGTTGATCTAAAAAAAATAGCTTGATTGCATGCTTCCCAAGAAAAGAACAAAAAAGGTAAAGGTTGAGATCAAATAATAATATCAGATACTTGGTAAAAAATTCTAAAAAATAGGTTTGAGATCTATGTAGAGCACTGAACCATCTTTCCAACACCTATTTGTTTTCGCAAAACGGAGTCAGGATGCAAAAGTTACGCCTCTCAGAGTGAAAACAACAACTTCAGACTTTGACAGGCGAAAAAGGCATCAAAACAACAAAATAAAAAAATAAAACCTCCACCACTGGATAGAGTGTCGAACTAGCTTTCCGACGATATCTTGTTTTTGAAAAAATGCCTCTGTTTTCCCAAGTTATGAGAAAATGAAAAAAAGGCCTGTAAAAAGGCACTTCCACACTAAACAAGGGCAAAAACTTGGCTCCTTCGGCTCAGCACCTGGTTTTGCATGTGACCGCGCGCTCAGGGGTTGGTAAAAAACCAACCGGTGGGCTTGTGGGCATAGCTCCTGGTCCTCCAAAGGATCGTGACTAGGGGCTAAGCGATCCAACGGGGGCTGGGTTGAGGCTTCCAGTCCTCGATATGACTCGGGGCTGTGGGTTGAAGCCCGCAAGGGCTAGGAGCTCAACAACGCTGTGGCTGAGGAGGCCACTAGGCGGCTAGCCGATTGAGGTCCGATGGCCACTTGGCGGCGGGTTGGTGGCAAAGCACTTTTTATACTAGTAGCGCAAAAAACCATTGATTTTTTTTTAAATTCTCGAAGCCTCGTGAAGGGTGCCCTAGGGCCGTACAACCTTGGGGCAATTTTTTTTGCCTTTTCGGTCAACTGTGGACAAAATCAACAAATTTTATATGAGAATAGGGGTTTTGGGCACTGCGGACTCAATGGCAAGGTCTGTTTTGTCCAAAAATGCCCAGAAAAATAGGTGACCCCCAGATCCACAAAAAATCAGCCTAGCTTGAAACCCTTGCACAGAAAAAAATGCTATGAGAGAATATCTTCAAATCACGAAAAGACAGCCACAGGTCTGGAGCTCTGATACCATGTTAGAAACCAAGATCAAACATGCAAACCAAAAAACCTTCCACAAAAGAGAAAAAACAGAAAAAAAAACAAGAGCTTTGCATGAAGATGTGCAAATAATATTATTCAGGAATTCATAATTATATGAGATGATTTTCTTTATAAAAGCAATGTATGCATAACCCTAATCTTATCTTGAGCAACAAGATAGCTCAACAAGATAAGGATGACAATAATTAACCTAGGAATTAAAATATTACCTAAGTAAACTTATGCAAGTGTAATTAAATAATTAATTACACCAATAGTTGGAATGGCAATTTGTAACCTCTGTGTGTTTTTTTTTCTTTATGTTCTTGAGTATGGAAAATGATATAATAGCACTGGATTGACTCAAAAGCATGGAATTTTATGTGAATCGAATGTCTATAGCTCAAGTTGTGGAATCACAACACCCAAGCCATAGCTACATAAGTGTTTACTTTGATCAATGCAACCTAAAAATAAAAAATTGAAATATTTAGAAACCTTTAAAGATAAATCCTTTCAAGGAGTGCAAACATAAGGCTTCTTTCACAAGTATACACTAACTCAAAGGGTTTGTGGTTTGACCATCTTGTTCAATGTTTGTTTTGATGTGTTCTTTTTCTTTAAATCAAACACATAATTTGATGTTACAATTGTTTTTGAATGTAATTGTGAAAGTTTAACATTAACAAGCAATTACAACCCTAGTGGAGAGAAACCATCCTCTTAGGTGGGTCTACCTCATGCTACGAAGAGATGATTTTACATGCGACTTATGGCACGAGCTTGTAGTCGGACTTGGCAAGTAACTTCTCAGAAGTAAATTCCGATGCACCACTTTCAAAGAATGTTTTGGATAATAGGGTGGCTTCTAAAACAATTGGCTCTTAGTGTAATTATGAACACAAAAATCTGACACTCACTCGCTTGGCCACTTAAGGCTCTTTAACCGTTCACATTCCACTTAAGGCATGGGATTAGGTGCAGTCTGTTGTCAACACGACTTGAAGCTACTTTCTTACGATTTCACAACCTTTGATATAGCTCACCAGTAAACGTGCTTCGAGACCTTGCAATGAGTTCTCCAGCGCAGGATGTGTCTCAAAGCAAGCCCCTCTCTAAGGTAAAATTTAAAGCAAAATGCAAAGCTCAAAAATGTTCTTCGCTCACTTAAGATCGCCAAAACGGTGCAAGGGGAGAAGACAAAACACTTCAACTTTGCCAATCAATGTATGCACAGTAAACAATTCATTGCAAATTGATTCATTTTAAACACCTCGAGCGGTGTTATCCCCAAAAAATTGTGAGTAAAGCAAAACAAAGTTCTTTTTATTTTTGCACCAATTGAAGTGTTCAGGACATCAAGCAGTTAAGATAGCAGTGGTGTGAAAACAAGAAAAACATTTTGTTCATTTTAAGCCCTAAAGTTGAAGTGTTTCTAAGAAAATTAGGCCTGGTTATTAACTGGTCAACAAATGTAAATCGTACGCGAGTCAACAAAATGAAAAATGTTTGCGCTCTTTTTATGCACAAAATTTAAAGGTTCTTGATTATGAAAACACGAACTGTGACCATTTTTAGAGCCCAAAATTGAAGTGTTTTATGTTCTTTTTATGAGCATCAAAAGAGAGTTCCTACTTTAGAAAGCTTTAAATGGTTTATTTTAACAACACCAAATCAAATGTGAGAGTTGTGTTGTTCATTTTAGAGCACCAAAAGGAAATTCCTATTTTAGAAAGCTTCAAATTTGTTCATTTTAACAACACCAAATTTGAAATGTGAGAGTTGTTCATTTTAGAGCACCAAAAGGAGATTCCTACTTTAGAAAGCTTCAAATTTGTTCATTTTAACAACACCAAATTTGAAATGTGAGAGTTGTTTGTTGTTCATTTTAGAGCACCAAAAGGAGACTCCTACTTTAGAAAGCTTTAAATTGTTTATTTTAACAACACCAAATCAAATGTGAGAGTTGTTGTTGTTCATTTTAAAGCACCAAAAGGAAATTCCTAAGTTAATAAACACAATTATTTGGTGGCTCCAAAGATCTTGGACCAATCGTCTTCTCTGCACAAAACATGTTAGTATTTTTCAAAATCCTGCATAGAAATCTATTAATTCCTGCAAAACAACCAAAATGTTAGCAAGAAAGGTCATTACAATAGTGCAAGATCCGTGCACTTGTCTTCCAGAGAAAATGCTTAGAAGAAAAATCAAAAGCTCAGGAAATTTTTTGCAAAAGCTCAGAAATTAGGCAAAAGCTTAGATTTTCCGTACAGGTGCAAACCCAGAAAGATGCAAAAGCGTGCTTTTTGGAGCAAAAGCGTGCTTTTTGTAGTAAAAGCGCTGATCTGAGAGCAAAGGCGTGCTTCCCATGGAAAAAGTGTTGATTTTGTGGCAAATGCTCAGAATTCTTGCCAGTCAAAAGTGAGCTTTTGCTAGGTAGTCCGTGAAATGTCTCCAAAAGGCTCTCGAAATCCTGTGGCTTCAAATTTGCTCATAAAAATGTTAGTAAGGAGGACCTAGGTCCCACCAGGCGTGCCAAAATGTGTGAGGGGGAAGGAATCCATCGGGAAAGACGTGAAAGCAAGATCAAATGCAAGATTGAAATAAAAAACTATCTAATCCAAAACACTTAATCTATCCTATTCCATCATTCATGAAATGTACAAATCTAAGCTATTTGAATGAAATGAGATCCTAAGATATTCAAAATGAATTCAAACAAACAAAAGAAGAGTTTACCATCCCATGTTGGAGTGTATTTGCATGATGTTGGGTTGTTCGTATCACTGCAAAGCCTCCATTGCTTGGTGCAAAAGCTTGATGAACGATGCTTGTGTTTGAAGAAATGAGGTTGAAGCTCTATCAATGGTGATCTTGACAACACTTCGTTGCATAAGGTAAGTTGAAATTCTGATCCTTATTTGTGAGGAGAGGAGTTTGTTATATAGGAAATGAGATTTTGAATAAGCGGTCAAGATCGCGTTGGAGAATATCCATATCAACGGTCAACATGTGTTGAGAGGATTTAGACATGAGAAGATTGTGCAAAGTTGATTGCACAATTAAGGTGATTGAAGAATAGATTGACTCGTTAGGGTTTTAGATTGATTAGTCAACAATTGATTGATTAGTTAGCAATTGATTGATTTTAGTTAGGAAATAGATGGTTGAGTTAGCAAAATTAGATTGCTTAGTTAGCAATCATGATTTTGTCAATCAGAAAGTGGGTGAGGAATATTAATTAATTAATTTAATTAATTAATTCCTTTTTGGAGTTTGATTTTTACAATTGATTTGAATAGTTTGATTTGATTATTCAAATTTTGGAGGGAAAGTGTGATAATTATATTATTATAATTTAATAATTCAATTAATTTTGAGGAATAAGGTGAATTAGTGACGTAATCAAATAATTAGCATTGTTTGACTAATTAGGACGAAATAAGATAAGATTAGGACTTTATTAAATAAATGTAATTTATTTAATTGGTCGAAATGATAAAACGTGAATTAATCAAATAACGTTGTATTATTCGATTAATAGTAGAATTAGGGTTTTGAAGACTTTATTAAATAAACGGTATTTATTTAAGTTGTCGAGAACAATGAAAAAGTGAATTAATTAAATAACGTTGTATTGTTTAATTAATAAAGGAATTTAGGGTTTTGGATGTTGTTTGATGTCGTTCGACGTCTTTTAATGTGTTTTGAGATGTCGTGGGATGATTTCGAGATGATTTAGAGACATTATGAGTTGATTTAGAGTCGTTCCGAGTTGATTCAGAGTCGTTCCAGGTTGATTCAGAGTTGTTCTAAGATGTTTCAAGTTGATTTGGAGTCGTTCCGAGTTGATTCAAAGTCGTTCTAAGACGTTCCGAGTTGATTCTAAGTGTGATAATTTTAAGTCAGTTTTACATGTCTACAATAATTACAAAAAATGAATTGATTTTCCTGTCATTAGGATTAGGGTGAAGTGAGTTCCCCCATATCAATTTAGTGTATGGTTAACCTTGATCCTTGAAACCTTTTTTTTTATAATTTGACACTTAATCACTATAGTTGGGATCTTGCCTAGTTGAATTTTGATGTGGCTCAAATATGCACTAGTTGGATGGATATTTGTATGTTTGATGTTTGGTGATTAGTTTGATCTCTTGTTTGTGCTCATAGACCAATGTTGCAATTTAATGCTTGAATCTATGTGCATTGATGCCAAAGAGATTCTATATGTGATATAACTTGATCTAAAATTGACTCAATAATTGAAAAAATAAGAAAAAATTAAAGACATAATTAGTTAACATTTTATTTAAGATAAAATAATAATAAACATCAACATCCACAATTAAAAAACTAAACTTAAAAGTAAATCCATATCAATAAAAATAAACTGAAAAACAAACGTGATCCCGGACTTAATCAACTTAATATCCACACTAGGAAAATAGCTGAACTCTAAAGTGGATCCATACCAAGAGAGAAAAATAGATTGAAATAGACTGGAAAACAAGCCTATGCTGGACCTAGTCATCCTAAACATTATAGGGGAGAGGACCCAGTCCTGAGCATGTTTCAATAGTTGTGATAGTAGTTGTTTATATAATGTCCAATATTTTTATCAATATTGGACCAATAGTTGTGACTTTCAAGTTGTTAGTGCTGATGATGACTACCTATAATTAAATAAAATGTATTCCTTTGATCTAAAAAATAACCAATCATGTGATTCCACATCAGTGTTCAATAAAACATGTTGTGAATGCACAAGTATTGGTCTCACTTTTTTTTGGGGCATTTTTGACACCTTGACAAAAAACATGCTGATGTGGCATCATATTTGATGATGTGGCCCTGAAACCTTAGTTATAAGCAGGGGACTTGCCAAGTAAGCTGCTGTAAAAAATTGGGAGTGATTTGAAATTTCCACATAGGATAATTAGAAGCGTGAAGTTAGGGTGCTCAACTACTAGGTCCTCTCCCCTAATTCAATTAAACATTAAGATCACCATAAGCTAAAGCGCTTATTCGCGGGAAGGAATATTGTTCATGTCGCTGGGCCTAATTCTGCCTAGTGAAGATTTCGCTTAAAAATTGAGTGCATTTGGTGGACAAGGAAAGTCAGTAATGGGACCTGTGAAGGGAGTTTTATTGGATCAATCCTTTCTATTCTCAGGTAGTGATGGTGAGGACGGGAGCTTACTTTTACTTCCAGGTGCACAGGATTTGCTTCTCAGGCTTCAGTATTCCCAGCTTCACATCGTAATTACCAGTCCTTCAAATACATTATTTATGTTGGTTTTTCTCTGTGCTGAAACGTTGTTATTCAAATTCTTTGCATTTTAATTATTGCAAGGTTGCTCTTTAGTTTTATTTTCATCCGCGCGATGCTGTTCATATGGATATGCATTTGCTGCAAAAATGGAGAATGGAGTCATCCAAATCTTCTGATCCTCTTACTTCAAAACTCATGAATTTTATGGTACTAGAAATCTAACAAAACTTTGAACACAGGCATTCTTATAGGCCGCCCATAAATCTATCCTTTACACCCAAGTTTAAAAAGGTACCAAAAAAACTATAACTTAGATGATTGGTTTTATTTGTAATTGGAAATGTGAGGTTCAGTGAACTGGTTCGCTCTTTTGTTCTGATTCCATGGAGAAATGAGGAAGAGGGCTAGACTAAAATTATTTTAGACCCAGTGGATGGGAAATCCTTTTTGAAAATTACTAATTTTCTGCGAAGCAAAAGATTGCCAGCAGAGCTAAACAAGCATTCAAGTAATAATTTCTAAGACGATCATTATGAGATATGATTTACATAAGAGGGCACTCGGCTATCCCTGCACATGGTCATGAGCGATGGTCTTTTTTGATGTCGATTCCACCATCTGGCAATCATTTCACAATATGCATTCTTAAATGTAAATTTTGAATAAGTTTTTCTTTAAGGTATGCAGTTGATAACTGTTGGTTCTCCAACCGACAAATAAATAGTCTCTAAGAATTTCTCAGGTTCTATGTTCATGACTATCACTAGGTTGGCCAACGAACGGAAGAGAAGTGAATACTCTCCCCTGCACTTCAGGCTCTGCAAAGCTCAGGCAGATAGACCTATAAGATGCACTGGCTAAAGATATACAAAAAATTGGTATAACAGTGCTTAACAGATGTGAAGATTCATACAAATTGACAAGGAATTGTGAGATTTCATGCAACAATGACTTACTTCCTTGTATTCTTGACTTCTCAGGTATGAATGCAACAATAATTTAAACAATTAACATATATTTAATGGATTCTTCATGATTTGAGATATTGTGGGTTGGGAGGAGGTGCTTAGTCTATGGATCGGTGCCTAATCCAGAGCAATAAAGTCACTAACTTGGTGTCTTCACTGCATCATAGCACTACAATATTTTTGTTGGTTTATTTATTTTTTTACTGCCTTATAGTAACTAAACTAGTTGCATATGGCCTTGTGATCTAAGCTCTACTTAATGATCCCTCATATATTCCATATTTCCTATTGTTATTGACAAAAGGTTTACATTACTCAACTAATAACTAATATCATTTAACAATTTGGCACAACAAATGTGTGTAAAGAATTGAAAAAGCCCTTAGCATCTCAATTCAAAGAAATAAGAAATTGTAACTGGAGACAACTTAGACTGAGAACATTCATTCATATTAACTGTTTAGAAACCATACTAGAATACACCTTCAACAACAATGGACATTGTGTATTTCCAGAAACTTGACACTACTACAATAAGAGTATCTCCCTCCTCTTTTTCCAACAATCCAACCTCTTTATAATACAAAATCTTTCTGCTTTTAAGGAGAAACTCCAAGGCAGAGCCTCGTTAGATGGATGACATTTGTCATGCTATGATTTCTTGATGAGTAGCTCTCTAACTGTTCTGTTTCAAATTGCTGAACTATATTGGTTAGGATCTAATTACATTTCCAACCGTGTTATTGACGAGAGAAAAATCTTGGTGCTCAAATATATGTTGATTTTCCCAAGCGAATTGAAGAAGTTGCAAACCATTCAAGATTCCTGCCACCTGCTCAAAACACTTTTGTTGGTCCTTTTTGGAAATAATGAACCATTTCAGGGATTTCGGTGGTTCTTGAACCATGTGAAATCCCGTTTTTTTTTTTCATTCATCTTTCTCTATTTCTTCTCTTTGTCGGACCTTTGATGAAATGAAGAACCTTCAAACTAGTGTTAGACTTTTGGTAAGTTCGCGAACTCACGAACTTTCCAAGATCAAGAACCTTGCAAATTGCTTTGTTTTCTTCCTTCAATCTTTTCATACTTGTTACTGACCATATCGGACTTTTGCACTTGCACTTTTTGCAAACTAAAGAACCACGGTGGCCTTTCGGGAAGTTTGCAAATTCATGAACTTGCCAAAAAGAGGAATTGAAGAGCCTTTTATTGGGCTTTCAGAAAAAAACTACAAACTTAAGAACCATTTCACCCTTTCGCTAGGTTTACGAATTGGTGAACTTGCTGACACATTGAACTCATTCCTTTTTCTTGTTGCACTTTCAGAGAGTTTGTAACTCACAAACTTATTGACATTGAGAACTTAGCAAACTTTTCCTTACTCATTTGTTGGGGTTTCAGACTTTTAGAGAATCGGGGACTTGGGGGTGACAAGGAAGTCATGCTAGATGGGGGAAGGCCAAAAGGGGAACTTCGATAAACAAAATACTTTTGGAATGTCAAGATTGGGTAATTAGGATGGGGCCTAACTTGGTATTGAGTCAAGGAAATGGATGAAAGTTTGACTCTGATAAGTTTTATATATCAAAAAGTGGAGTTTCGGGCCTTTGGGGATTGGTGGAAATGCATACCAAGTTGAGGGAAGTTTGAGAGATAGACTCCACAAGGCTGAGTAACCTTTTTGGAACAAGTGATCGGAGTTTAGGGAGTGGAGATGAAATGAATTGGATACCAAGGGATTAGAGTATGAGGAAGTCCGAAAGTCCGACTCTGATACAAAGGAATTAGGCTTGTTGGTTGAATATTTTGTAAACTTGCGAGGTTTGGCAAAATGGTGGTTTCAACCACAGTGTGTGAGATAAAACTCTCCTAATTAAGGGAAGGCTCCCCCTATCTAACTAACTAAAACAAATATGGATGGAACAACAATCTTTCCTCTTGTTTCAGGAAAGATTAAACTTTTTTCTCTTTTCAGAAAGGTAATGTGAACTTTTAAATAAACTTTAACAGCAGCTTGTAAGAAAATCAAGAGAAAGGAAATGAAGTTTCCTGAAAGCTCAAAGACTTCCGTCACCTCCTTCGGGACGGGAAAACAGTTTCAAGCACAAAGTCTTGAAAATCTGATATCCTATCTACCCTTTTGAAAGATATTCTAATGACAATATACAGCATAAAACAACACAAAGTCTGCAAGTATGATGTACCTACTAATTACTACGAATGGGAATTATTACGAGCACAAAGACTTGCAATTCTTCTTAACTTCTAAACTCAAATTATGAATTCAATCTTCAACATTCACAGCACAAAGTCTGAAAATATTTCAATTGAAGCTCTCCCTAGCAATCTTCCACAATCTCCAAATAATCACAAAGTAATGCTCCAAAATGACATAAGAACACAATGGAGGCAAAGTAGGACTTCAACACAAAGTCTGAAATTTCCAACTCTTTGATATTACTTGAAAAAGAACAACTTATAACTATAAAGCTCAAAGTCTTTATGAGTACAAAATTCTGCAGAAATTACTTGCTTGCCAAAAAGATACATAATTACAAAGGACCCTCTCAAGTATTTATAGGAGAGAGGTCATGAGAAAAAGGTGGGAGGATCCCAACTAACTTGAGAAATTCTCTCAACCACCAACTACTTGTAATTGACTTATTCCAAATTACAGTCCTAAATTATCTTGACTTGTAATTAAATTACATGTAATGACAATTTACAAAACTGCAAGTGAAAGAAACACTTGCGATTACAAAATTTGTTTTTACATGTAGTTTGTTGAAAACAAAATACATAAAAATAAAATATTTTATTCCATTTTAGTCCTAGCTTTGAAAGACTGAAATTTGCTGATAATTTCTTGCAACTCGGCTGGATCGGGGCCTAGTGTGCTCTTGGCAACCACAACAGTCTTTAGGATTACATCAAAATACCTTATTGTTGCTTCTCTATGCTCTTCATAAACAGTTTGCATCTTATCAAGGATCATTCGATGATTACCAAACTTGTTAATTGAATCCATGGTAAACTGTTCTGATACCAGCTCTTGACGAAGGTTTGTTTCCATTTTTGTAGTAACCACATCAGTTGCAAGTAATTGTCCTTCATGATTTAAAATTCTGCAAGGGATTTTCTCAAAGCTAGAAAGTATGTCTTGTTGAACTTCATCACTCATTTCTAGTGTAGCTTGGACATCTTTGATGAGATCCTGAATAACTAATGACTTGTTTGTCATGAGTTCTTCAAATTCTATGTATTTTTGTAATGTCCCCTTCTCAAGCATGATCTTCTCAGATGACTGTTGGCCTATTCTGGAGACCCGTAGGCTACTCGGACGGTTTGATTAGGGTTTCTTGTGTGGAGGTTGCGATTGCTCGTGATTTGGTGATTGAACTGCGGATTCCTTCTGGGTTTTCTGTGGGCTTCGCAGTGATATGTTTCTCTTGGCATTCTGAGCACTTTTTGGAATTTACTATTTTTAGTAAATTCTATGGCAGTGGTCTTTTCGGTCTTGGCACAGTTGACTTTCCTCTTCTGTTAACTCAATTGGTTTATTCAGTTTTTGGCCTCGGGATGCAGTTTCAGAGAGATAAGTTCATTTCACTTAAATAACATTATATTTTAATGTTATATTACCCCTTGGCCTAGTCTCTTGACTTAATGTTGTTTTAAAATGTGGACTTTAAGGGTGGCGCCATCATTGAAATAATTTTATAATTATTAAGGTGGAATTAAAGCCTTGAGATTGGACGCCATTATTAAGTGATGAATTTATTTAAAAAAGTCAAATTGAGCTTTGAAGAAAGGGACGCCATCTTTTGGAAGAATTAGGGTTTGACTCTGAAAAGAAGATTAGGGTTTCGAGAAGGTCAACGGCAAAATTATAAAAGGACGCCTTTGGTTCTCTTTTCGGTATCTTTCGTCTACAGGAATGTTATGCTGCCGGATTGGCTTTGGGATTGCTTCGAGGAATGTACGCCTCCTAGCTTGGCATTGCTTCTCGCTTGAAAGATAGCGACTAGTGGTGAGGTAGTGTAGTTTGTGAGTCTTGCATTGGGATTTGTGCATTGTAATCAGCTTGTGGCTTTCTAGATCAGATTCATGCATGTTAGAGAAATTCTGGAAATTGCATTTTAGTACAGCAGATTGTCCTTTTTATTCATAAGTCAAAAAATACCAAAAAGATCCTTCTGGGTACTGTCTATTTCTCTCTGTCTGGTAGGGGCGACCCTTTTCACCAGTTTGTAGATTTTTTAGTGAAGTATTGGATTTTTAAAAGCAGGTCAAACTTCTTGCTGGGCCGTACCATTTGTTCTTGCATTGGTTTTCGTGCATAAATTAAATTGAGACTTTTGATCAGCTTTCAGTGTCCTATCTTGGTCACCATCTTATTAGGATCATATTGCATTTCGTCTGGTGGAATTTGATTAAGTTTGGAGTAAGTTGTGAGTGAATTTGTGAGTTTCAAGGCTGCTGTTCGTGCACGTGGAAAACAGGACTGTCACAAATCAGATTGTCAGGTTGGCTCTAATAATTGAGTTTTGATCTAAGCTTTATTGTTCAGTGAAGGAAACTCAATATATATTGTTGCAGCTTTATATACCTCTTGATTCACATTGATAGCAAGGCATTGTCTAACTTATTGTAAGCTGGCAGTAGTACTGACAGCAGTTCATAATCTTGCTTTATCAATTTGTAATGCTCAATCTTTACATTCTGTAATTGCTTGTAATATCTCACATCTCCGCCCTATGGTAGCTCCTTTCCCACTCCGGGTTAGAAAGCACATTCTGGGTGTCGAGTACTTTCAGCATTATAGTTTATTTCTTTTCAAGCATTGTAATTCTTAGCACTCCGCCATATGGTCGCCTCAACTCCATACTGGATTGGGTAGCACATACTTGGTGTTGAGTTCCCTTTCAGTACTTGTAGTGTAGAAGATCCTCTGACCATATGCTCGCCATCATCGGCGCCATTCCTGGTTAGAGTTCCTTCCAGCTTGTTTCTGCATTCAGATCCTCTGACCAATGCTCACACCTTGCCCTCATCGGGATCCTGGTGTACATTTTGGTTAGAGTTGCTTCAACATCGTTTTGGTTTAAGATCTAACCTTAACGGGTGCGTTTTGTTTGAAAACTGTTATTGAAAAAACGAAATTTTTTGGCTCGGAATATTTCAATTTTTCTCTGTTTGGTATGATTGAATTGCTGCATAGAATTTCTAGCTTGACTTGATCCATCTCATGCCAAATTTTCAAATCTTTTTCAAGTGAATCCAAACTTTTCTTGAAAGCTTCCAAAGTCTGATTCATCTTTACTTTTGCTATTATGACATTATTCAGAATTTGTAATGTCTTTTCAATCATTGGTATGCTTTGATCAATTAGCTGTGCTATCCAAGAATCAACCGCTTTAGCCTTTTGTGCAATTTTCTCCAGTTGCTTGACTGATTCTTCAGAGGTGAAAGAAGTTAATGGATTAACTTGCTCTGAAGAGTTGGCAATCTTTTGGATTACTGAAACAAGTTGTGCATTTTCCTCTTTCAACTTTTCTTTCTTTTCCAAGAGTTCATTATAACTATGTGTCAAAACAGTTACTGAATTTTGGGTGTCTTGCATCATACCAGTATGTGTTTGCTTGCCTAAATCCACTCTAGTGAATTTGTAATCAGATACTTGCATCTCTTCTGGTGACTTGTCTGCAAGAGGTTCAGCTATTTCTGCATATTTTATCCTATTGCTGTCCACAACCACCCGTGAAACCATTTTAGCCTTCTTTGCAACTTTTGGCTTTGATCTCTTCAACTGCTGGAAATCAAACACATCTAGAGAGATTCCCTGTTTCTTTCTTTTTAAAGTAACTGAACTCAGCCATGGAGGAAGATCCAATGTATTTGCATTTGAAACAACAACTATGGTTTGTGAAGAAACAACTTCATTCTGCGCCACAGTTGTTACTCTAGGAGAAGTCTCAGTTTGAATTGCAACAAAAGTTTGCTTGGATGGCGTATTATGATCAGCGTTAGCCATGAAGCAATCAAAACTTGCAGCTGATGTATCTATTTCTGGGAGTGTTATCTGTGATGTCATTGGATACATCGGATTGGCATCAAAAACATTCTCTAGATTATCATGCATGATCTCCATAGAGGCAGTCACTGTTGATGAAGTTGATGTATGAAGAGCAACTTCAATAGGAGGAACGAAAACCGTTGAGAAGGAATCAACATCGCTGCCAATTTGAGACATGGGAGACAGTATTGATATTGGTGCAGCATCAATATGTGGAGACATTATACTTAGAGCAGTAGGAGACTCAAGAACCTCTCCTTCTTGCTGATTGATGATTTGGATCTGCGTCTCTTTAACCTCCTTCCCTTTTAATGTTGCTTTCTCCAAAGGTTTTTCCATAGCACGACTGATTTTCAGCTTGATTCTGGTTCCTGAGGAAGAAGCACCTTCCTTGGATTTATCTCTGACTTCTGATTTCAATCCAACAGGTCCAGCTGAATCATTATCATCATTAACCCTGATTTTTATAGTTTTGACACCTATACTCTTGAGCCAAGAATTAGTATTTGCCAAGACTTACTGAAATCTGTTAAAGATAGAAATTGATTCTTTATTAGACCATTGTATTGCTGGAATGGAAATGTCAGCAACCCTTTGTTCTTCATATTCAGGATCTAAAATCTGCCCATCATCAATTACTCCTTCTGGGATCAAGGTTAGATTAAAATCTATAATTTGCTCAATTGTGAGCCTGCAATAGTCCATTTTATAGATGTCCTTCTCTGTTCGGAGATCTACCCAAATGTCTTCAAGACGATGCACATGTGTGAAGGCTCTCTTTATCTTGTCCTTCATTCCTCTGTAATCAAAATCTGCTCTAGCCTTGAATCTTTTTAATTTGATCTCCTAAATCTCGGTTTCCATTGCTTTTTCCTTTGAAGTACTTGTCAAGGAGTATCTCCCAATCTGCAATGGATTATGAGACGAGATACTTACTCCAGTTTTATGTTGTACAACTTGTCGCGCATGTACTGTCATCAATTGCCTTGCAAGCTCCATTAGAATGATTTTATCTGTTGCATATCTCAGAAGCATGTATGGCTGATCTTCAAAACAGCCAACTCTTATGTAAGTAAAAGTAGGAAACTGGAGGAAGAGACAACCATATTCATTGACCTTTTTCCAAGCAGCATCTGATACTTTGTTGTTCTGCAAGGTCTTGTCAAATAGGCACATGAAGTGACCAAAGAATGCGTCTTGGACTCTTCTGTAATGAATTCTGCTGGGTCTCAAAGGCAGCCGATCATAGTATTCCCAAACTGGAACTAGTGATCTATCTCCTACGGTAGAAAGGCCTGGAAATTGCCTCAATGAAGCTGCTATGTAAACTAGATAGGAATTCATATAAAATGTGAGCGTGGTAGGAACTTGTGCAAGCTGCTCACATAAACTATCACTGATTATTTCACCCCAAAAGATTGGGTGAGGTGCCTTCCTTATCACCACTATGAATTTATACATCCACTTCTCAAAGACGTTAGAGAATTTCAACCCTATTATCCTGCTCAAGAGAGTGATAATATCATTGACTTCTTCTTTGAATTCAGATCGATACAACTTGGGCCATCGAGACACACAAGTACGATGCTTCAAAAGCCATTTAGTATTGATGTGCTGTATACAATCTTCTTTCTTCTGTTCATAATGATCTAGAGCACTCTTTACTGAAATGTTTGAATACATAGGTGAGTCTGGAACTCTGAAAATCCTATTAATAGTTTCCGGATCAAGCCTAATGACCACATTGCCATCATCATCTTTAATGGTTCTGGATTCTCTGTCAAAATGAGCTGTGCATGCAAGGACGAACTCTGGCTCTAGGGTAGCAACAGGAAAAGAAGAAACCAAATGAATGCGACTTCTCAACAATAACTGCATATGATAAGTTGATTTCTCAGTTCTCTTCAAAAACTCAGACACATCAACATGTCCAATCTCCGTGTCTCTGATTTCTTCAATGTTCGAGACAACATGAGAAGGAGGAATCTCATTCTGATACTTGTTGTACTTATACTTCATCTTTTTGTTTGGTGGAGAAGCTGGTTCCTTCGTCATCGAACAAGAATCTGCAAGGCTGCGATGAAAATTCCATAAGGTTAAGGCATCGTCAACATTTACAGGCGTAGACATGGCGGAGGCTCTAACTTAGAATGGTGTTTTGGCTGTATGAGGGCAGAAAATGAGCATTATAACTCATTTCGGGTTTTTGAAGGCTGATTGCAAGTGAAAGGGACATGTGCTTTTCATGACGAATGAAAAAGTTAAATTGCAACTTTGAAAAGTGCAAGTCATAACTTTCAACTTGCATTTGTAGTCAAGGTCAAAAAGTCCGATTTTTAGGAATTAATAAGGCATTTCGGGATTTTGAGGGTTGGCTGCAAGTGAATAGTGCATGTCGGGATTTTGGGAAGTCATTGCAAGTGAATTATGAAAACTTTTTAACTTGCATTCTAGATAAAAATACTCCACTTGCAATGAATGGGAAAAATCCCAATTTGCTTCTAAAAGCATCATTTTTATTTCTTTTCTTCTTTTCTAGAAAATGGTAATGAGAATATGAAAGGAGATTGATGACATGGAAATGGAATGAAGGATTATGAAATGGAATGAAAAGGAAAGTGCATTGTTGAAAGAAAATGGAAATGAAGGGAATACGTTTTTACATAGAAAGAGATATGAATGATAACAAAATGTATTTTTGTGTATAAGGCAAGTTTTTTGAATGAAGGCATATTTAGAATGAAGGACGTATGGAATGATAAGAAAAACGTTTTCATATAAGAGAAAAACACGTTTTCAGCTGGAAATGTATGGAATGAAATCAGATATGAGAATGGCGAATGAAATATGGAGAGGAGAAAATGCGTATGGAAAAACATATAGTAAAGGCGTTATGTGAGATGAGAGGCGATAGCAAATGAAATGCAGAAAAACGTGTTTTTGAAATGGGATGGAAAGAAAACGTGTTTTTGTAAAAACGTTTCTAGTAAAGGCGTTTTTGAAAGGAAAATGGAAAAGAAATAAAATCTCTTTTTTTTTGTGATAAGAGATGATATTTTAACAAAGACTTTTTTTAAGAGACAAATATTAACAAAAACGCCATACAAGCACTATAAAATAAGAAGAAACAAAGAAAAGAGAAGAAGACATACCTGTAACAAGAGTTGGAAAGCCAAAATAATGATGAAAAACACTAGGCGTGATAAGTAAATTCGGCAAAGAAGATAAATCAATTTATTGCAGTTGAAAATCCGATTTTCAAGCTTGTAGATCTACAAAATTTGTATGAAATGAGGTAGAGAAGCAAACTAGAATTCGAACTGCTCTTTCATGGATGGCGTCGGGTTTTTGAGAGCTCAAAGCAAGTAAAAATGTCACTTAAAAGAGAAATCAGGCTTTTACAAGCATTTTGCAAGTCACTTTTCATCAAAATACTAAAATCGAGGTTTTTAAAACATGTTGTAAGTCATTTAAACTTGAATTGGACCTTTTTCAAGTCTTTGCAAGTGTTTTAAAGTGATTTACAAATGACTTTAACAAAAATCGGGCTTTTTTGATGTATTTGCAAGTTACTTTATGAAAATCGGGCTTTTTAAGTGCCATTGCAAGCAAAATAAAAGAAATCGGAATTTTTAAGAGTAGTTACAAGTGCTTTAAGTGAAAATTGGAACTTTTATAAGTGATTGCAAGTAACTTAAATGAAAAAAAAACTTTTAAAGAACTTTAAAAGTTCCTACACTTGCAAGTGCTTCAAAAAGTTCCTACAAAGAACATTAAAAAGAAAATTAAAAAGCAAAGTGACTTGCAATAGACACAAAAAGTTCCTATTATTGACTTGCAGTCAAGCTCAAAAACTCCTACTTGCAGTGATGTCAAAAAAACCCGAAATTGACCAAAAAAACATTAAAAATGACTCAGAATTTCACGAAAATGG
Organism: Sequoia sempervirens; assembly: GCA_007258455.2. Taxonomy (NCBI): domain Eukaryota; kingdom Viridiplantae; phylum Streptophyta; class Pinopsida; order Cupressales; family Cupressaceae; genus Sequoia; species Sequoia sempervirens. The sequence continues at coordinate 275,565,347 of VDFB02000017.1, forward strand.
ACGAGAGTGAGTGAAAAGTGGTAACCCAAAGGACTGTATACCTAAAATTGAGATTTGCTAATCTTTGCACCTCATAATACGTGCCTTAGAAGAGAAAATCTTCAAATTTTATCAAAATTTTGATTGGCTATCCCAATTTTTAACAAGTCAAAAATTTGGGACAACAAGGCTTTTAATCGACTTTTGGGCTTTGGCGATTGAGGATGACAAGGGAATGATACTAGGGGATAGGAAATGCCAAAATTTTGAAACGTTGAGATTTTGGAAAACACAAGGCAAACATAAGCATGTTGAATTTTTCAAGATGCCGATACCATGGGGCAGTAGTGTAGGCAACCCCGAGACTCTAAAATAATAACACTTAGATGCAAATTTAACAAGGACTTAGGCAAGTTGTTGGGATTGGTAGGGAAGGCATGTAGGTATGGACACAAAATGTCCTAAGGTCTGACAAACATATAGAATACCAAGGAAAGCATTAGAAACAAACCATCATTAGACTTTTGGTGGATTTTTTAGCTTTTGACACTTAGGGGACCCATTTAGGGTGTCTTAGATTGGTTATAAACAATGGATCAAAAATGACTAAGGCACACAAAATAGAAGGGACTCAAGCAAGAATGACATTATAGATTTGAGTCCCAACAATAGCTCTAGTCGGGGACATGTGTTCTAGTGGAACATAACAAGGATTTAGGAATACTTGAGATGTAGATCAACACATCAACCGCACACACTCTTCACCACGGGTCACAGACAACCATGACTGCATGAGACACAAACAAAAAGGAAAAAAATGCGCATGGAAAGAGAAAGGATGGAGCCTAGGAGAAGAAGTGTTTTAGAAATTGTCCATGCATAGACAATTCCTAGAATTCCCTAGTTAGACTTTCAATAAAATATGAATCCTACCCATGAGATTTCGCAACTGTGTATGGTCCTAACCATCAGGGATCAAATTTACCATTTTTTTTTTGTCCCGTGATATGGTATTCCACACTAGGACCAAGTCTCCTACTTCAAATTTCTCGATACCGAATCTTTTATCAAACAAGTATTTAACTTGTTGCTACTACTTTGCATTGGTAATCTGAGCTCTTCTTCTGATTTCATGCAATTTAATCAACTGATTTATCTTGTGGACAATGGCATCCTCTTGCTCCTTAGATGATTCCTATATGAATTTGTATACTAGTAATAGATTATTGATAGGCAAGTTGCATCCATCCCATACATTAATTTATAAGGCAATTTCCTTTTAGATTTCTTGGGCATGACTCGGTCAGCCAACGAGCTACCTCAATGTTGAATCCCAAGCTTTTTTTCTTTTTCTTTTTCTCATCATCCTTTTAATGATCTTCATCAAACTTTTATTGTTGGATTTATCTTGTTGTTTCCTTGTGGGTGATATGGGGAAGAATGGTACAAGTTAATCCCATAATCAACGTAGGTCAGTAAATTCCAAGGATATGAAACACATGGCATTATTTGTTATGAATTTAGTTGGTACCCCAAACCTTGTAATAATATGATCCATAATGAAGTCAATCACAACCTTTCCGGTAGCTTTTCTGGTGGGAATGGCTTCAATCCATTTTGTGAAGTAATTAGTAGCCACCAAAATCCATTTGAATCCACCACTTGAATTCTTAGCAATCTCACCAATGAAGTAAAGGGAGCTTCCATTGCTAATGGTCTTAAGGCCAAAGCTTTAGATCCCTTTAATTTACTAGAGAACCTTTGGCAAGCATCACAACTCTTGACCACTTGGTGTGCATCAATGAACAAGGATGGCCACCAATTTCCTATTGGGATGATCTTGTGGGCTGTTGTCTTGGCTATGAAATGGCTTGCATAATCCCCACTGTGTATCTTTCTCAATATTCTTACTTCCTTTTCATCAAGGCATTTCAAAAGAAGACCATCTCTGTTCCTCCAGAACAATTTACTTCCTACAAGAACATATTTTATAGCATGAAGCTTTAGAGTCCTTTTTTGACTCTCGGTCATTTCACTTGGACAGTTAAGATGGCATAAGTAATACAATATATCTTGGTACCAAGTTGATCCCTCCAACTTACATTTCCTTTCAGCCTCTTCCATATCCACTTGATTTACTTCAGCCACTTCTAAATTTGATTTTTTCATTAGCCTTGCTAGACCTTGTCCCTTGACTAGCTTTGTTATCTGGATCTCAATATTGAACTCTTGAATTTTGTTGATCCATTTACATCTTCTGCCAGTCACTTCTTGTTGAGTGAAAATATCTTTCACTGCAGCATGTGGTACATAGGCTACAATTGTTACACCTACGAGATAGGGTCTAAAATTCTTCATTGCTTTAACTAGGGTGTAAGCATGCTTTTCCATAACATCATATTTCAGTTTTGTAGCTTGAAGGGACTTATTGAAAAAGGATATAGGCTACTCAAAACCATCTTGATTGTTTTGCAACAACATGAAGCAAATGAAAACAATTGAAAGGGCTTTGAGAAATTAGGAAATGCCACCACTGGGGCCTGCTTGATTGCTGCTTTGATATCTTAGAATGCTTCAGTGGGCTCTCCTTCCCGACCTATGGTTTGTCCCTTTTAAAGCATCTTGGAAATGGATTTGGTTTTCTCAGCAAAATTTGGCACAAACCTCTTAAAGAAATTGATTTGACCAAAGAAAGACTGTATACCTTTAATTGTTTTTGGTTGGGGAATCTTTTCAATTGTAGCCACTCTTCAGGGTCAATTTTGATTCCATCTTTTGTCACAATATGACGCAGTAGCTTGCCCTCTATGACCCCAAACATACATTTTTTAGGGTTTAGGGAGATACCATATTCCAATACATCTTTTGAAAATATTTTCCAAATGACCATAGTGGTCCTCAACTTTCTTGGAAAAAGTTGTCAAATTGTTTTGATAAATCACCATTATAATGTCAATCAAATAAGAAAATGCTACATCCTTGGCCCTTTGAAAAGTAGCTCTAGTGTTGTTTATACAAAAAGGCATTTAGACATACGCATATGCCCTCCATGGAGTAATAAAGGCCGTTTTATACTGCTTTGACTCTTTTACCTTTACTTGATTATAGCCAGAGAAACCATCCATCATAGATAATAACTTGCAGCCAGTTACCTTCTGCAGCATTGCTTCCATGTTTGGCAGGGGGTAGTTGTCATTCAAAGAAGACATGTTTAGGTTTTTGAAATCCACACAGAGTCAAATATCACCATTCTTCTTTCTTAGAGGGACTAAATTAGATACCTAGTTGGAATGTATAATGGGCTTAATTATCTCACCATCTTTGAGTTTGGCAAGTTCTTGTTGCATCTTTAGTGTTAGAGTAGGATTTATTGGTATTTACTTTTGTCTGAAAGGCTTGGAATTGGGCTTCAAAGGGATTTCATGCTGTAATAGGTCCTCCCTATAAGTCTTCACGTCATCATATGACCATTCAAAGACTCTTATATTTTCATAACAAAGTGATAAGCATAGTCCCAATTTTAGGATTCATCTTTTTACCAATGTAGACCTTTGTGGGTGATGAATTTGTGTCTAGATTGATTTTTTCTAGATCTTTTTCATGCATAGAGGCCACTTTAGAAATATTCTTGTCAGCCCCATCAAATACTCTTTCCAGGGCAACCAGTCCCTTAGGGATCTTGTTGGTCTTTAATTGAATAATCTCATTTCCAAAGATAGTCTCCTTGCCATCAATATTCTCAACATGTTGGAAATATAACTCCTGATTGTATTTCTACCTTTGAAATTCCTACTAATGTCAAGTCTTTTGACCTAATTGCTACATTAGCCAGGAAATCAGCAATAACATTCTTTTCCCACTCTACCCAGCCAATAGAGAATGCATCAAACAATTATATACTATCTGATACAGCATCTCTGCATTGTTTGAGCCTCATATTCTTGGAAGCATACTTTGATCGTACTTGTGACACAATCAAATCAGAATACCCTAAGACTTTAAGATTTTTTATATTATGCTTGATGGTTAGATTCAACCTTAGCAGTAATGCTTCATATTCAGCTAAACTATTGGTACAGTCAAAGCCCAAACTGAAAGAAGATTTGAATGACTCACCAGATGGAGAAATGAGGAAAAATCCTGCTCCAAATCCTTCTTTAGAGCAAGCTCCATCAAAATACATCTGCCAAATGTCATTGTCAAAAGGAGTTGCTTGAGCTTCCATTTTCAAAGGATTTTGCTCAATTAGAGTTGGTTGATTCATTTCTACTTTGAAATTGTCCAAATCAGTATGATTGAATCAAATTTCTTCTTCATATTGCTCATTGTCTTTAGGGATAGAAGGAGCCCTTTTCTCCTTGTCCAGTCTTACATCTTTGCCGTTTGTGGGAATGATTGCATAGAAAGAGTCCATTTGTATACTTGCTCATACGGTTGTTGTGATGTCCCCTCATCTTTAATGCTCCCTTAATAAAGAAATTTAATTAATTAATTATGTGATGTCCCCTCATCTTTAATGCTCCCTTAATAAGGAAATTTAATTAATTAATTAAATATTTAAGTTGTCTTCATTTATTTTAAAAGTTCAAAAGACATTTCAATTATTTAATTAATTAATAAATAAATGGCTTTATGAAATATTATAAAGTCGATAAAATAATAATTCAGTTGTCCAAAGAAACTGAAAGTTGGTGAATAAATCATGGTCGGGAGAATTTTATTGCATCACAGGAGAAATGAATGATGATTAGTTTGGTCAATGATTTGAGAACGGAAGCTCTCAGGCATTCAAAGCCACGAAAGGACGGAACCCCTGAAGTGGACGAAAATTCTTTACTACACGGTCATGGTGAATGGTTATGCTTTGGATCGGGTATAGAGCATTGAAGGGACGGGTTGGCTGGCACCGGATGAAGACAGAACCATTGATGCTGCTGCTATTTTTCCTGATGTTGTGTGCACATTGATGGCATCGAGTATCTAAAGCAAGACTCATTCTAGGCAAGGACATTTCAAATCACTCTAGCGTTGGTTCCCGATATCGGGTTGTCATCAACATTGGTCTCTTATTTTCTTTGTTGCATATACATATATGATACTGCAACCGCCATGTCTATTAATGTTGAGTGTGGACATCTCTAATGCTGGACGCACATATTATGAATATGTCTTATTGCTGATCGGGTTTCTCATATGGTTCACTACCATTGATACTACTTCGCTATTCGTATTCACTGATGCCAGAGACAGGATTGATCGATATGGCTATTATTGATAGTTGCTGGCGCTACTTCCATACTTGCGGCATGTCTTGAGAGTATTACAACCTTTGCTATCAGCATAGGAAGAACAATTGAATCTTGAGCACTCATACATGTATGTTATTCAATTACTGGCATATAAAAATAAAGATTTTAAATTCCTGTAGTGCTTCATAATGTTCCATGTCATAGAACCTGAATACTAACATCCACTGCCACAACCAAAATGTCTAATATATGTTGATTAATATGCTGTGTCAACTAGTTTTTGATGATTATTGTATTTAACCTGTCCTTGAAGTCGAATGTCCATTGTCTTAATTGCTGTTTTGAGCTGGGAGTTTATTGGCATTTATTGTACTCCACTGGAAATTATTGTTCTGTAAATGCTGAACTATCTTTAAGTACTATCTTACGTATTGGAATCATTGGGATGATCTGCCTTGTTCTGGTTTGAAGCACATTTTTTGTATGCAATCATTAAACCTTAATGATTCAATATGCCATATTAGCACTGAAACAACAAGCAAATTATAGTTGATATTGTAAAGGGTCATCACAGTCAAAGGCCCAACCACTACACCAAAAGATCGGCCTAGTAGTGAGGGCGGCTGCCTAGGGTGTTAAGGGTGAGGTTTGTGTCCCACCAACCTCAAAGGTGAAGGCATGAAGCGACGAGCACAGTGGACACATGGCCATGGAGCCCTACCATCTAGTTATCAGGTACACGCTTGCTAGCACGACGGGTTACATCCATCGGGGTTTAGCCCTTCACGCACGGGACATTACAACCCACCACGCTCTGCGGGGCTCAACCTTGAGACCATGGCTCTAATACCACTGTGATGACCCTTTACAATATCAACTGTAATTTGCTTGTTGTTTCGGTGCTAATTTGGAATATTGACTCATTAAGGTTTAATGGTTGCATACAAAAAATGTGCTTCAGACCAGAACAAGGCAGATCATCCCAATGATTCCAATACGTAAGACAGTACTTAAAGATAGTTCAACATTTATAGAACAATAATTTCCAGTGGATTACAATAAATGCCAATAAACTCCTGGCTCAGAACAATAATTAAGACAATAGACATTCAACTTCAAGGACAGGTTAAATACAATAATCATCAAAAACCAATTGACATAGCATATTAATCAACGTATATAAGACATTTCGGTTGTGGCAGGGGACGTTAACATTCAGGTTCTATGACATGGAACATTATGAAGCGCTACAAGAATTTGAAATCTTTATTCTTATGAGCCAGTAATTGAATAACATACCCGTATGTGTGCTTAGGATTCAATCGTTCTTCCTATGTTGACAACAGAGGTTGTAATACTCTTAGGACATGCCGCGAGTATGGAAGTAGCGCCAATAACTATCAATAATAGCCATATTGATCAATCCCGTCTCTGGCATCACTGAATACGAACGACGAAGTAGTATCAATGGTAGCGAACCATATGAGAAATCCGATCAGCAATAAGACGCATTCATGAAATGTGCATCCAACATTAGAGATGTCCACGCTCAACATTAATAGACATGGCGGTAGCAGTATCATATATGTATATGCGACAATGAAAATAAGAGACCAATGTTGATGACAACCCGATATCGGGAACCAACGCCAGAGTGATTTGAAATGTCCTTGCCTAGAATGAGTCTTGCTTTAGATACTCGATGCCATCAATGTGTACACAACATCAGGAAAAATAGCAGCAGCATCAATGGTTCTGTCTTCATCCGGTGCCAGCCAACCCGTCCCTTCAATGCTCTATACCCGATCCAAAGCATAACCATTCACCATGACCGTGTAGTAAAGAATTTTCGTCCACTTCAGGGGTTCCGTCCTTTCGTGGCTTTGAATGCCTGAGAGTTTCCGTTCTCAAATCATCGACCAAACTGATCATCATTCTTTTCTCCCGTGATGCAATACAATTCTCTTGACCGTGATTTATTTGCCAACTTTCAGTTTCTTTAGGCAACTAGATTATTATTTTATTGACTTTATAATATTTCATAAAGCCATTTATTAATTAATTAATTAAATAATTAAAATGTCTTTTGAACTTTTAAAATAAATGAAGACAACTTAAATATTTAATTAATTAATTAAATTTCTTTATTAAGGGAGCATTAAAGATGAGGGGACATCACAGTTGTTGACCACCTCCTTGACAATAACATGCCATACTGGGGAGGATATCAACAATAGTCACGTTCATTTTGTAATCTTCTCATGGAAGGCCACCAACTTGAATTCCACATCTTTCATAACACCAATGATAGGCACCTCCTGGGAATCCAGTGCAAAACACTTCCCAAGACTTAGTCACTTGTAGACCTCATTTATTCATGACTTGTAGTTATTACAAAAAATATAACACAAAATGATATACCAAGATATTTGATATTTACTAAGGAGCGAAAGCATTTTTAAATAAGAGTTACAAATGCTTTATTTGGAAAGGATAAGAGCGACAACTAATATAGCAAAAGGATAAGAACTTAACTAAAAAAAAAAAAAAATATTCCTAAAGTCTATCTTAAAGACTCATTGACCATTATATACTAAATATTACAATAATACTTTAATACCCTCCCTCAATGGTCAATTTACTAATTACACTAAGCTTATCGCAAAAATTTACAAATTTGTTAGGACCCAATGACTTGGTAAGGATATTTGTAGTTTGATCCTTAGAAGAACAATAGTGCAACATCACCGATGCATCTTCTACAAGTTGCTTGATGAAATGACAATGAAGCTCCACATGTTTGGTACACTTGTGGAATTTGATTCTTGGCAAGCTTTAGCACTCCTTGATTCTCACAAAACAAGAGTGAATGCTTTGCTTGAGGAATTTTCATGTCTGAAAGCATCCTTTTGAGCCATACTGCCTCACATGCTGCTTTTACTGTTCCTCAATAATTAGCTTCTCTCAAGGAAAGAGCTACTGCTTGCTTTTTCTTGTTGTTCCATGTGACTGCACCTGTGCCAAGGCTGAAAACATATCTAGAAGTGGATTTTTTGTCATCAAGAGAACCTGCCCAATCTAAATCTTTGTACCCAACCAGCATAGAATCTTTGCTTTTTGTTGTACAGAATCCCAAAGTCAAGTGTCCTTTTCACATATCTCAACACTCTCTTTGTTGTAACCCAATGTTCTAGCTTTGGGGCTGCCATGAATCTAGAAACTCACAACAAAGCTCAAATCAATTCTAGTGGCTGTAAGATATATAAGGCTGCCCACAAGTTGCCTAAATGTTGATTTATTTATTACCTTTGAGTTTGTTTTGGCTGAAAGCTTCAGCCCTTTCTCCATAGGTGTAGATGAGATTTTGCGATTTGTCATGTTGAACTTGTCGAGCAGACTTTTGGCATATTTAGATTGGGAAATAAAAATATTGTCATCTGTTTGCAAAACTTCTACACCTAGACAATAATGTAGGAGGCCTAAATCAGTCATGTCAAAAGCTTTACTTAAATTACATTTGATTTGATCAATCAAATGTGCCTCACTACTTGTAATAATGATATCATCTACATACATGACCAATAGGATGATCTCATTGCCTAGGATTTCAATGTATGGATTTGGACCCGAAGGACTCCATTGGAATATTTCTTCAACCAAATACTTGTCAATTTTTATGTACCATGCCTTGGGTGCCTGCTTCAAGCCATATAAAGCTTTCTTTAGTTTGCATACTTGATGCTCCTTTCTTGCAACCTGAAAACCTTGAGGTTGAGACATGTACACTTCTTCCTCCAAGTCACCATTGAGGAATGCACTTTTTAAGTCCATTTGATGGACTTTCCAATTGAATTGAGCTGCCATGGCTAGAACTAAATAGATGGTGCTTGTATTTGCTATAGGAGCAAAGGTCTCCTCATAGTCAATGCCTTCTCTTTGTGAGAACCCTTTAACTATCAATCATGCTTTGTATGTCAAGTGTACCATCAACTTTGTACTTGACTTTGTACACCCATTTGCAACCAATGGGTTTCTTCCCTGGTGGAAGATCTAAAATATCCCAAGTCTTATTTTTCATAAGACTCTTAGTTTAGTTTCCATGTCCTTTTCCCATTCAGGTTTTCCTTTTCCCTCCGCAAATTCTTGGGGCTCATAAATTCTTTGAAGATTGGCCATAAGAGCAAAGTTAATTGTGTTTTTGCTCTTGCCTCTCGATGATTTTCCTTCGATCATTTCATCATCCAGAACATCTTGAATGGTGCTTTCTCACCACTTTGGTATCTTCTTGGAAGTCTCTTCTACCAAATTAGTGTTGTCATGATGACTTGGACTTCCTGTTTTTGTGTCATCTGGATGTTGATCCAAGTTATCTTTAAGAAAATTCGGAAATTCTGGTACTGTTATCTACTTGGGAGACCCCTCATGCTCGGAATCCTTCCCCCTTTACGTGAAGCTTAATACTTGAATCTTCAACTACAACAAGCTGTCCTTCGATAATCTTGAACTCTGGAGAGAGTTGAAATGTGTGATGAGCCTTGCTGGCTCACTACTCAAACCCCTGTCTTTTTCTTAAGTCTATTTGTGTTTTTTTAGAGAAATTTTGTAGACAAAAGAGAAGGTGCGCATCATATAAAAGCTCACAGAATGAAAACTTGAGCAAATCTAATTAAATTGAAATTGCAGAAGGTGTTTAATAGCCTCAACAATGGATTTAAAACATATAAACATACCCGTAAGCCTCCAGATTTTTTAAATAAGAAAAGAAGCCAATTTGCCAGTCCAGAAGAAGAAATCTGACTGAATCTAGTGTAGAATGATACAAGCATGAAATCCAGTTGAGAAACTGGAGCAAATGAAAGGTAGATGCCAAGTGTTGATGATGGTGAAGAGAAACCCTCAAGAAGGAAGGCGTTTCTCCCTCAAGAAGGAAGGCGTTTCTCCATGTAGTTGGTACGCCCTAGCTCAAACAGCCACACCTTTCAAGCAAAAAGAAGCCCAAAACATCTCAGATGGTACAGCCATTGAAGTATGATGCCTGCCATGAAGAAAGGAAGAACATCATCCACTCAAACCCTCTGTTGCTGATGTAGAAACCCCACAAAATTCTGATAAGACACTATAGAACTTCTGAATGAAGCTCTCTCAAATTGCACCAATTCAGCTGATCTCTCACAGCCTCACAAGTGCTCACACTGAAGAGATTTCGTTCTCCAATGGTGGATTGCTGCAAACCTGATCACAGGATGAAAGCAAGGGAAAAACCTCCAAGGCAAAGTTGAAATATTCAATAGATGAGTTTCTCATTGCCTAAAACCCTTATATAGCAAAGAGGTGTGAATTTCTAAGGATTAGGGCATACTTTAGGTCATTTAAATATTTTGAAATAACCTCAAGTCCTTTTCAATAGTTTCAGATTTAATATTTGGCCCCCACATAAAGGTATTAGTGATATAAAATTAAATCACCTTTTTTTCCAAACTTATTTAAGTGATATAAAATAATAAAGTCAATTTGACTTTATAAGAATACTTTAAGTTAAATAATAACTTAAATCACTTAAGTAAGCCTAACTTCCTCAAAACTCAATAGAATTCAGTGCCGTCAGAAGCAGACAACTCCTGTACAGCCAAGGCCTGCAATGAGCCAATCCCTGATCACAAAAGATGAGAACGAACAAACTCTCCAGAAGATACCACTGACCCTCTAACCAAAACAGTTAGCCCACAAGGGTCTAAGTAATAGGCTAACACACTCAAAACAAGATCACGCTAAAAAGGGGGACATTACAATCCGCCCTCCCTGAAATTGCTTGACCGCAAGCAATCTCAACAGCAAAGGATCAACCACTCCACCAGGATCCCAAGGATAGTGCTGTGAAATGTCCCTACTATCATCAACTGTCTTCCGCTGCTCAACACTGATCTCAACTTCACCATGCCAGAAGTGGTGAAGCAATCCACTAGGACCCAACCAAAACATAGTACCAATCCTGTCGCCACCTGGATCCCAATATAAACGGTACTCACATCCATCCATCGTAATAAAGTAAGAATATTGGGAAGCATCCGCAACACAACATCTCTCGACAGTCCCTCTGAAACTCCTAGGGATGTGATAACTAACCAAACCATCATGTCCACTGCCACTACAACCTCTATGAAACCCAGGAGTAGCAAACTCTGTCAGGTACACACCAGCATGATGGTAATCCAACCTTTGATCCTGCAAGTAATCCCTTGCAAACAACTCAGTCGGGAACTTGCAGCCTCTAGTCTCACCTCGTGAAGATGGCGACTCTGAGCACAAAAATGATTTGCTTCCCTCGACTGCGCAAAGAGAATCATCATGTGCACAAGAATTGTGCATTGAATACGAATCATGTATAGGTGGATCAAAAGCAAAACTGTAAGCACTCCTCACCGTGTACACACTGTAAAACTCCTTCGTGAGTCCTGTTTGGAACCCCGATGTATTGGAAAGATCCCAAACACTGTGATCATTGCCCAAAGCCAAACTAGTATCAAAAGTGTGATCAGTTTCCAACTGGAAGAGTGGATTATCATAGACTAATCCACCATCAAACTCGAATAATGGATTATTCACAAACTGCACAATCACTCCATGCTGATCTAAATCACCCATCTCAGAATCCCTAGAACAATAAATCGACTCATACTCCTGAATTGGCTCAACAAACTGATAAGCAACATTGTGTGTGCTATCAACTTCACACACAATATCATCAAAGGTACTGCTGCTATGTACCTCATAAGATGGCCCGACTGGCAAGGTGGAAGCTGCTGTTATGACAATATCCTCACACACCTTTGTTGCCAAAGTCACTGCAAGTCCATCCATAGCATGCTCACCTCTTACATGTTCTTCTCTTGGAAGAATTAGAGATCTAAGGTGCGACTCCCTTTGTTTCTTTGCTTGATCTAGCTGGCTGCAGCGTTCCTTGACCTCTTGCAAACGCTGTTTTGCTTGAGCAGCCAACATCTTTGCCTTCTTAGCCCTTTGTAGCCACCCATCACACAAAACTTGAGTTTTGTTCACATCTTCCAAGGTCTGATATATAAAATCAGACTGTTTGTGACTTGAATCCACCAAACATTCTTCAAGCTCAACATGCAAAACTTCAATGCTAATGTTAGGAGATTCCATAACATGACCATCTTTATGTACTTTATCCGTCACCTCATGATTTTGTGAAAGTAATGGACTGCTGTTCATAAAATCAGAATTGATCTCAAGGCTGATATCATCTCCGTTAGTGCTGATAATATCTTCCTGGGGTTCAACAAAACCACTATCATGGTGTAAAACTTTCTCTTCAATAGAAGTTGTCTCAAAAGATGTTGTAGAAGCCATATTTCTGTACACTTCTTCTTTCATAGTAATTGATGAAGCATCACAAGGAACCTTATCTTCATGTGGCTGTTCTAAGGCAACTGGTTTGTCTTCATACAACACTTGCTCATCCTGAAGTGTCCTGTGCCCAACATCTACTTCTATGTAAGTCTGATTTTTGTCCTCCATAAGATCAGCTGTATGCTGGTCACTAACTGCTGATTGATCCCTTTTTAACCCCAACACATCAAGGAAACTCAATTTCTTTTTGTTTTGTGATGAGCTTTGTCTTGAAATGGAGTCTTCAGACTGCTGCAAGCTACGAGCTAATCTTTGTTGTGATGGCATAGGTTTCTGCTGAATATTATTTGAAATGCTCTCTACATTTTTCTGCTCACATTTCTTTGATTTGCTTCGTTGCTTATTATAAACCATCCGATGCTCCATATATTGTTCGAAGTCTAGGTGATCTTTTATCTTATCTGGAGATGCTATATATTCCTCATAAGCAACCATTACTTCATCAACAAATTTAGAAGCCATGATAACCACTTTGCTGTTCAACCCCTGTGTGAACAGTACCTGTCAAATTTGTCCTGGTGTGACCGCATAATTTTTTCTAACCCCACAAGCTGGCAGGATCAGAGCTCTGATACCACTGTGATGAGCCTTGCTGGCTCACTACTCAAACCCCTGTCTTTTTTTTTAAGTCTATTTGTGTTTTTTTAGTTTTTTAGAGAAATTTTGTAGACAAAAGAGAAGGTGCGCATCATATAAAAGCTCACAAAATGAAAACTTGAGCAAATCTAATTAAATTGAAATTGCAGAAGGTGTTTAATAGCCTCAACAATGGATTTAAAACATATAAACATACCCGTAAGCCTCTAGATTTTTTAAATAAGAAAATAAGCCAATTTGCCAGTCCAGAAGAAGAAATCTGACTGAATCTAGTGTAGAATGATACAAGCATGAAATCCAGCTGAGAAACTGGAGCAAATGAAAGGTAGATGCCAAGTGCTGATGATGGTGAAGAGAAACCCTCAAGAAGGAAGGCGTTTCTCCATGTACAAAACTCTGTTAAAACACTGCAAAACTTCTGAATGAAACTCTCTCAAATTGCACCAATTCAGCTGATCTCTCACAACCTCACAAGTGCTCACACTGAAGAGATTTCGTTCTCCAATGGTGGATTGCTGCAAACCTGATCACAGGATGAAAGCAAGGGAAAAACCTCCAAGGCAAAGTTGAAATATTCAAAAAGATCAGTTTCTCATTGCCTAAAACCCTTATATAGCAAAGAGGTGTGAATTTCTAATGATTAGGGCATACTTTAGGTCATTTAAATATTTTGAAATAACCTCAAGTCCTTTTCAATAGTTTCAGATTTAATATTTGGCCCCCACATAAAGGTATTAGTGGTATAAAATTAATTCACCTTTTTTTCCAAACTTATTTAAGTGATATAAAATAATAAAGTCAATTTGACTTTATAAGAATACTTTAAGTTAAATAATAACTTAAATCACTTAAGTAAGCCTAACTTCCTCAAAACTCAATAGAATTCAGTGCCGTTGGAAGCAGACAACTCCTGTACAGCCAAGGCTTGCAATGAGCCAATCCCTGAACACAAAAGATGAGAACGAACAAACTCTCCAGAAGATACCACTGACCCTCTAACCAAAACAGTTAGCCCACAAGGGTCTAAGTAATAGGCTAACACACTCAAAACAAGATCACGCTAAAAAGGGGGACATTACAAAAGGGCCTAGTTTCCTCATCAAATACAATATCTTTACTAAAAGTCAAGTGGCCAATGTCCACATCAATCAACCGGTAGGCTTTATGATTGTCATTGTACCCTATAAGCATTAATTTCTTACTCTTAGGGTCTAACTCAGTTCTCTTTTCATTTGGAATCTAGGTATATGCTAGAAAACCAAAGACCTTAAAATGGCTAATGTTAGGTTTTCTCCTATACCAAGCTTTCTTTGCGGTCTTTTCCTTCATTGCCTGTGTTGAAGACCTGTTGAGTAGATAAATTGTAGTGTAAATTGCCTCAGCCCAAAACTTCTTGGGAACACTCCTATTCTCAAACACCCGACCATCTCCATAATTGTACAGTTCCTTCGCTCAACTACTCCATTCTGCTATGGGGTATAGGGTGTTGTGTATTGCCTCTTGATTTTGTGTTTAGCACAAAAGTTATTGAACTCGTTTGAACATAATTCACCTCCATTATTAGATCTAAGAGTAATGATGTCACAGCTTGACTCATTCTCTACTTGTGTTTTGAACTTTTGGAATTCATTAAACACATTTGATTTTACTTTAAAAAAATGCACCAACATTTTCCTACTAAAATCATCTACAAATAAAAGAAAAATACCTAGCACTAGTGACAAATGCTGTGTTCATTGGTCGACAAGTGTTTGCATGAACCAGCTGTAGGACTGTTGTGGCTCTCCAAGCCTGTCCTTCTGCAAATGGAGTTCTGTGTTGCTTCCCCGCTTGGCAAGCTCTGCAAACAACAAATATTTGCTATTGAATATCAGGAAGGTCTTCTACCAAATTCTCTTGAGACAACTGAGAGAGATAAAAAATATTGAGGTGCCCATACTATTGATGCCCTAGTGTACTGATAGTAGATGCACTCTTGGCTGCCAATGCATGCTCCTGAACCTTTCCAATACTAATTAATCGATACAATCCATGATATTCTATGCCGACTGCAATAGTCTTCTTTGATTCTTTGTCAATTATATAGCATTTATGTTTGCTAAAAGTGACATCCAAGTTGGGACTATGATGCATAATCTAACTCACATAGAGCAAATTAAGCTCCATGCTTGGTACATAGTACACATTGAAAAAAAGTAAAATTTTCCCTCTAGAAGTGATTTGCACATTCCCTCTGCCAACAACTGTGTACTCCTCACCACCACCGAAGATCACTGAATTGAAGCAATTTTGGGCTAAGAAATTGCTTGAAATTACCAGAAGAATAGATTACAATTTATAGAGGAGTAAAACTACTGTAGACATTAAATGTCTACCTACTAGCTACCTAACAACTACTGTAGCTATAATTGACCATTAACATAAGTAGAATATAATATTCTAACACCCTCCCTTAATGGTCAATCGTCTAACTAGCCTACAGAAAACAATCTGCAGGTCCTTGGTCACAAATTTTTTAGAACACTCTGCTGCTATGGAGACCCTCCCTGGATCTGCAGAATGTTGGTGACCAAAAACATCCAAAATAAAACATAAAAAGCTCTGCAACAAGAGACAAGAGTCTGCCACTGACTCTGCCACGTGAGAGAAGTTTGCCACCAACCCTCCTAGAAACTGCAGAACTGCTGACTAGAAGTCATCACAAAGTGTCCAGAGCTGTCCGTCTCTGAAACCGGAGACACACTGAGAACAACAGCCATGATTTTGAGGATAAATCGGCAAACCGTCGAGACTTTTGTAGAGGAGCACGACGCCCGAGAACAGACTGCAAGAAGCCAGTTGTGCAGTGTTCGCCCCAGCAACTCTAGGTGCAACAAAAACAAACTGCAACAAACCACGATTTTTGAGGAAAAAATCGCCAAACCCAAAGATTACAAATCATCGTTTTTTCGAAAAAAACGGTAAAAACCATCGAGGAATCCCACGCAGTTTGCGAATTACAGAAACCCAAAAACAGGTAGCCATCGATTGTCGGCTGAAAAACCGAGGGTTTGGAACCCGAGCCGCCAGAACAGATCTGCACATAAATCGAGGCACGAACTTCGAGACACCTAGAAAAATATAACCCAGTTGAGATCTCGCAAAACCCACAAGGAATCTGCAGTCAGAAATTTTTTTCGACTTGAAACTGAGGCACAAATTTTGAGGCACAGAAAACGAGGTACCCAGAAAAATCTGAGACCGACCCATTTGAGATCTCAGAAAACCCAGAAGGAATCTGCAATCAGAAATTTTTTTTGACAAGATCTGAGGGTTTAAAACCCTAGTCGAGCGTCCAGAAAGCCCTAGCCGCCATGAGAGCTTGAAAAACTTGTAGAAATTTTTTGAAGATCTCAGCAAAAAAAAGGGTCACAACCCTAGTCGAGTCTGCACCAACACGCATCCAAACGAAAGGCAAAGAAAACGGGTCTGAGACGCAGCTAAAGAAGGCTGAAATGCATTCAGAAAGAAAGCCAAAAAACGCAGTCTCTGGAAATCGCGCGCCAGATATCAGAAATTGAACTGCGCCCAGGAGAAAATAATCCGCTACTAGGAAGAACGAAATTGCGCACGGATGCAGGAAAAACGCGTCCATAATAAAAACGCGAAAAACGGCCAGAAAAAAATGAGTTATGGAATAAAAACAACGCGAACTGCAAAGGACGACGCCAAAGGTCGCGCAGAAGGAAGAAAGCAGATCGCGCGAGGGTTGAAGGAAGAATCCCAACGCCTGAAAGTCGTGGAAAAAAATCACACTAAGTTGCTCGAGATCTGACGAAAACACCTTCAGAGAACAGAAACCCTCGAAATTTTTCCAAAAAGAAAAAGGTTATAATTTTCAATGAGAAAAAAGCCTCACGAAAATCAGAAAACAAAACCCTTCTAGAATCCTGAGCCCTCCCATAAGGGAGGCAGGCTCAGACCTGCTCTGATACCATGAAGCAATTTTGGGCTAAGAAATTGCTTGAAATTACCAGAAGAATAGATTACAATTTATAGAGGAGTAAAACTACTGTAGACATTAAATGTCTACCTACTAGCTACCTAACAACTACTGTAGCTATAATTGACCATTAACATAAGTAGAATATAATATTCTAACATGAATCAGAGCAAGCCATGTACTCCGTTAACCAATCTTTCCTGTGGGTGAAATGTTGTGATGCTCCAAAATCTATGTACCACACAAAAGAATCACTTATCTATCGGTCATTTGGCCATGAAAGCATAGAAGTGTTACTCCTCAAAATGCTTTGCGACATGAGCCTTTGGTGAATGCTCTCCTTGGTTGGATTTATTTTCAACCAACCTCTTTTTGTAGTGCTTCTTCATGCGACCAAGTTTACCAAAATAGTGATGTGGTATTTTTAGATTCTTCGAAGTATCTTCATTATTCCATTGTCCTTTCTTTTGAGGCCATTTTCCTTTGCCCTTGTCCTTGGCTACAAATGTCTATTCCACACTATGTATCACTACTGCTGCCAAATTGTTTCTTCTATTTTTCCTACTACAAGAGCTTATTACACAACTCTTTGAACTGAAGGTCAACACTGGTTGATGTGATATTGAGTGTTTCAATAAAATGTTCATATGCCCGTGGTAAGCTTTTTAGTGTAATAATGACTATATCTTCTTCCATCTTCCGACCTATGGTAGACAATTGATCTTTGATGTCCTTGATTTTGAGCAAATGCTCTTGCAAGGATGTTGTCTCATTCGTCATAATTGAAAAAAGCATATTTTTGAAGAAGGCCCTACCTTTATCTGACATCTCATGCAGATCTAGCAGGTGATTTTAAATTTCTGTAGAGGTTTTTCTTGTCTGTACCTCCGAAAGCATCTCATGAGTCATTGATAGCTTTATCAACATGACAACTTCTCTATCATGCTTGTCAAACTCATCCTAGTCTTTACTTGCAACCATTAGCCTGATGTTAGTACTAAGGATGATCTTATCAAGGCATATGTACTTGAAGATTGTGAGCATGCGCTGCTTCCATGTGTTGTAATTTTTGCCAGAAAAAACGCTGGCTGCCTTCCAACATAATGTTGGGTAATGAAGCCATCCCTTTTGCAAATGAAGATCACATAACAAAATAAAGAAACCCTATGCTATTAGACTTGAAGTTTGACAGGTCAAACTTCAATCAACACCAAAACCATGATTTTGTAAAAGAATTGTCAGAAAATGATGAAAATGTCCACAATAGGGTCTGAAAATCCTAGCTGTTCTGTTGCACCCACAATTTTATCAAAAACTGCCAAAAACCTTAGGTGCACAAATAGAGACCACAAATTTGTCTAAAAATCGTCAAAAAATTGCAAATCCCGTGCCCTAGCTGTGGGTTAAAAATTAATAGTCACCACGATTTTCACTGATTAAATCTGACACAACTTTTGCAGTTAACTTGGCGCCATTTTTGCAGAAATGGCCATGATTTTGTAGGGAAATAGTGCACGATTTTTTTAGACAAAGCCCTTGAAAAATATAGTAGCGGCACACCAAGGAAATCATTTGCAAAAAGGGCAAAAGGAAAGAGGAAACAATGAGAACTACAAATGAAAGGAATTACTACTGTAGAATTTCTCACCTGTGAGAATCTTATAGGTAAAATACGTCTCATGTTGGGCAAGTAATATAGAAGACCATCCACTTAAAATTGCATTGATTTCAACTTGGGTAGATAAAATGATACAAGTCCTTTTAATTTCAAAGAGTTTGAGCTATATTTGATGATCGTGGTAACTAATTATGACAAAGAAGAACAAAAATCCTTAGTGCAATACATGGATTCAACAATTAGTATCACATACACACCTATTGATTTTTGTTGAGTATTTGGGGTCCCATGTTTGGGAATCTCAGTGTTAAAACCCACAAGTCATGTTAGTTAGGGTCAAAATAAAGTAGCTATTTAGATGCTATGCCGGGACAACCTAACAAGTAAAGAACATGCAAACATTTGGACTAAAGAGAATAAAGGTCTTCAAAAAGATTATCTAGCCAATGATGAGTGGAAATGTGTTTTGGCAAGCTAATGGGAGCTACATGAGCTTCAAACTTTGTAGTTTGGATGACCATTTACATGGTTGGGCTTAGCGAGGGAGAGATATACAACTGGGTAGAACTACTCTTGGTAAGAATATAGGAGTTCCTATCCTTGAAGCATAAAGGTTTCTAAATGACTTAGCATGCAATTGCATTGTTCTTGGATGCAATTTATACACATACACCATCATTGGTAGTTGGCAAATTTCAGCCTAATACAAAATATGTTCTTACTGGGCCCTCTATCTTCAGATGGAAGTCCTTGGGTTTATAGATACTGGAAGGGAAAGGAGAGGAAGCTAGAACCAATAATACCACTACAAGAAAGAGAATAGGTGCACAAGTTGAATTATCTTCTATAGGACCCACAAAAGAAGGCGATAGTGAAGGGGATGAAGAGGTTGAGATCATAGAAATAACTACACCTTCTTCTATTAACAGACTTGGAGAACCTATTTCTGTTACCACACCAATATAACTATCCAAAGAGGACCCAGAGCATATAGACAATTGGTTGAGCTTATTAGGGGCTCCCATTGATGCCACAGAGTATCCTCCTTTGAGCCCTATGCATGAAATAGAGGAGCAATCAAAACAAAATACTCAGCCACTCCCTAGTCTTTAGTCAGAAGGAAGTCAATATTTGCATGATGACAATGTATTGCCTGGGCTAGCAGAGTCACATAGCCCACCACAAAGTGAGGAAGAAGAAAAAATTCCATTAAGCTCTTGAAGCCAAATTCTGCTGATCCATTACATACTGTTCAAGGTTATATTTAGGATCTGGAACCAATGGCACAAATTATGTGTGAAGTAGCATATATTGCCCGGAGGTTAGACAACACTGATTCACCCTTGGTCTTACAGGAAGCTAGAGGCATTCAACAATTTGTGGAAGGAGACTACCATAATGAGTTCATCCAAATCTATATTTCTCATGGGTGGCCTACTATTGAACTACTGGAGATGAAATGCAAATAGATTCCAATGTGAGTTCCACCATCCTTTGGAGGATTAAATGGGAAGGTGTTAGAAACTCTATACTCCATTGAATATCGGTTTCAAATATCTCTACTTCATGTTGTAGACAGAGATGGCAGCCCAACGCACAATTGGTGTTGAAATTGATGAACTCGCGAGGATTTCAAAACAATTAAGGGAGGACTTAGAATATTAGGGGCTTAGATTTCAAGCCCAGTTAGTTCAATAGGCTCAATTGATAGAGTTGGAACAATGTAATTGTGTTGATAAAGATTGGGTCTTGGGAGTTATTAGAACTCCAAATGGCCAATGAAAAGGCAACGAATGAGTTAATAGAGGCTGTGCAGATGGTCAAAACATCCAGAGAATGAGAACTTTTGGCTGCACATCACTTGAAACAGCGAACAAAGGAAGTCTATAAGTTATGAGCAATCGTCCCCCATCATCCGACTCCAATGTTTGCACTACCTCTAGGGACGTCTCCTAAGTCTGCTCCTTAGTGATGATTGTTAATTCAAAGTTTTGTCGTCTGGAATACGACTTTTCTTTTGTGGGGGGAGGGGTTGATGTAGACAGCATAAAATATATTAGAGTTACAAATTACATATTAGTTATGTTGTACTTTCAGTTTGGCTGCAACTATGGTATGCTTTGTCGGCTGATTGAATAAGTTTTGGTAGTTGCCAACGGTTGAAATTCCTTGGCAACTGTCAGCAAGTTTATATAGTTCTTTTGTACTTTCGAAAAGGGACCATGTGTTAGAAGTACTCCCTTATTCCAGTTTTCTATAAGCACATTGAATGAATAAAGAAAGCAACTGTTATGTCATATGAAACTCTCTTGAATTACTTTGCTCTTCTTGGATGAATCATTTATATGTATAAACTCAGTTTATTGTGCTTTAAATAATTGTATATTCAGTTAGCAAGTAAACTGGGGTTTTTATAATGTCGAGAATCAAGATATTTGTGTGGATCACAATCAGGCCTGATCTGCTTAAATTGGGACTCATCCTTTCAGTTTTGATCTTTGGTTATTGTTATACTAGCAGCCCCACTTTATTGCTAGACAACAATCCAACTGATTAGTCATTATAAGATGATAATATTTTAACATAGTGGTAATGAATGGAATTTGTTTAGCTTGCTACTATCAGCTAATATCGCTCTGATTCCAGAGGTATTGATTAAATTCTGTTCAAATTACAATCCATGATTAGCAGTGAACAAACTCAACTTCACCAAACTTAATAAGTGATTAATCAAATAACCTCCCCAAGGTGAAACAAGAACACATAAAACTTAGTAAAAAATAAAACCTCAAAATTTAAAATCCACTATAACAATCTGCAGATAGAAGAGAATAAAGGAACGAAAAAAGAGATTCATCTTCTCTGTCTTCTCAAACTTCTTATCTCCAAAAATATTTGTTCTTCAATAGTCAAATTTACTTAAATATCACATGGTGAAATATCTAACCCAAACCTTACACATTCTGTTTCTACTGTAATAGTTCAAGTCACTCTTGAAATGAATTTTGACAGATGTATTCTAAAATATATTTGCAGGGTATCTCTTACAAGGTGGGCTTTTCTTCTCAAGAGGTATGCATTATTACATCTTACTTGTCCTTTTTTGACAGAAGAGCATCTTGTTTCACTTTGTGCTTTTTTTGCTTACATGCTTCTTCTGGATTCTCTTTTTTGCCTTTGCAAGCATCTTATTACTATTACTTTCAAAAGCCTAGCTATTGCTTGCTGTTCAATTTTGCTAATTCATTGTAATGATCACACTTTAGTTTTGTCATTGAAAACACTTCTGCCTAACTATGTGTAGACGTTGGAAGCTGAAAATCATATTTTATTGTAATGGACTCCCCATTTGTAATGCTGTACTTTTATAGCTTCTCATTTGATTTCCTTTTTCCAGTTAGAAAGAGTTGTCCTTATTGATGCCATTCTAGCAGTAAATAAATGAATAAAGCAGATCTCAGACAGTTGCTTTAGTTAGCTGACAAGATTTCAAAAGTTACTTAAAGTATAGCTGCAATTGATTGCTATAAATTCTATCAGCCTTTGTTAGTTAATTAGATAGTTTTATGCCGGATAGGGTTGCTTTAACAGAAGGTCCAAGTTTCTTAGAGTCCTGGCTGCAAGTATATACCTTCTGTATTTGCTAATTGGAAGGCTAATGCAAGGTTTATAGCATTCAATTACATCTGATTGTGGACTGTCCAACTTTATTTTTTCCTGGAATACAATAACCATTGTTGCTAACTTTGTTAGCTAGATGAAACCCCTTTTTTGTTGAAGCAATCTAACTTGTTATATATTTTTTTCCTAGAAAACAATTGCCATTGTCCGTAACTTCGTCAGGTGAAGGAAACTCATTGTTGTTGACAAAAACTAACTTATCGTATTTTCCTGGAAAACAATTGCTGTTGTCCATAACTTCCTCAGCTAAAGGAAACTCATTGCTGTTGACAAAAACTAACTTATTGTATTTTTCTGGAAAACAATTGCCATTGTTGCTAATTTCTTCAGCCGGATGGAACACTCTTTTATTCAAAGAAAACTAACTTTTTTTGCATGCAAGAGCCTTAGTGTTGTGTTAAATTAGTTAGAGGATTGACCTGCCTAAAATATGGGACTTTCTTTTACTGATTATTTTTAAGATTTATAATCTTCGTGCTTGGGACAAAATGTCATTAACTTAGGATCTGTGTGGTACAGGAGGCATCGATTCAGAGTGTGGCAGTATTATATACATTACAATTGATTCTTTTTGATGCTTCCTGTCCGGAACAAAGCTTTCAAGAAACTTCATCAGCTTGGGATATCTCTCCTGATACTTGTGTTTTTGTGACCACTGAACTAGATGAAGTTATTTTTCATACTATTTGTAGTCAAGGCTGGGCCATTGTTTTTCAAGGTATAAGCATGCTCTCAAATTGGAAATATTAGAGTGCATCATGGTTGATCAACTATTATTTTTACATAATAGATATTGAATTGAAATGTTATCCATTTCGGTTCTGTGAAGTAATTTAAGATTCATAGTTCCTATAAAAATTAACCAGTTTACATATAATGTGAATGTAGAATTACAGAAAAGAGAACACCTTTTTGATAATGGGGACATAAAAAGATATGAACCTATTCGCATTGCATTAGCACAAAGATCACCTATTCATATTTTGATCTTACTTTGGAAGAAAATTTCATATTTTACACAGAAAATGAAGCAGAGAGACAGCTTCATTGGTGAAAATCTTCATCCCAAGGTTGGGCATTTTGAAGTATAGCAGCTCCTTTTGTGGCAATCTAGAATAGAAATACGCGGAACCAAACACCATGCCCACTGCAGATGCCCCTCTTTTTTTCCTTTTTTTTTTTGAAATTAAAAAGTTTAGTATATATTATACAAACTTTTGCCTACAGTTTTTGAAAGAGCCAATTAAAAGTGCCAGGAATATTGAATAATGTAAATTACACCATGAATGCAGAGAGGATAACACAAATGGTATAATGCACAGAGAATAACACAAATGGTATATTACTTCACAGGATATAAAATTACATTTCAATATATTATTATATGGCTTTAGAAAGTGTAAGATCCCCTTACTAACCAAGCACCAATTCTTTGGAATACCTCCACAATTATTATTCATGCATTTTGACAAACAGTTTATGGATATTCAATAGGAACACACCTCCATGTCTGATTTCATTTAAAAATGATTTGAAACTGAACTACCTTTAACATTGATTCAAACTTTCTAATCTGATAGTAAGACGCAATTGCAAATATAGACTCTTAATTAATAAGGGCAACACTGACTCAGGAATATAAATTACCTTCATACTTAGAATTGCCTCCTGACCTCTTATCCGCAGCAGATCGTACCATGCTCATAACTGTAGAGAAAATTGGTTGTGCTTGATTATCCCTATCCAAGGTGGCACTAAGTTTTCCTGACCAACCAGCTCTTTAATGGATAGTTCAAATAAGATAGAAGAATTCTGTTGCCACTAAAGTATTCACGAAACTGGGTAGCTTCATTACTATTCCCATGCCCATATATAATCCCGTTCTTCCCTTGAAGTCATTGATTCTGATATGGATGATGTGGCGGTTCAGCAATGAGGGAGTGGTGCTTCCTAGGAGTGAACCAGAACTGATCTTTGAAACAATGTATAGAGGTAGCGATTTTGCCAGGTCCCTGCAACTTATCTTCTCTGAAGACTTACACAGCACCTCACATATTAATAATAACTTTTTGCCTTTGCAATGCCCATCACAAGAAAGTTTGGCGGCGGCTCAACATGAAGGGAATTTAATCCACACAACTACATATACTCTTTGACATATCCATCTTTGTATTGCAGTCATCCATCTTTAAAGGAATTGACTGCTGATGTGTCCTGGCCACGATACCTTTTAGGGGTGGCGGCTATCAAAGATAAGAAGGAATATTGGAAGTCTCTGGCAACTTGTAAGGCGGCAATCAAATTGGAGGACCTGCGTTGGAATTAATTATTCAAAGCAACTGAAATATTCCGAGCCAATTTTTTTTATTTTTACCAAGTACATAACAATGCAGAGAGCACCCGTTAGGCTTAGATAATTCAAACCAGCAGATTACAAATAACTCGTTGCCAAGAATGCGCACTCAATCTCATCAAGAGAGAGGCTGTCATATGGCAAGAGGATCGTCAATGCCTTAAACAAAATGCAACTGAAGGTAACTCTAACCAAGAATGTGTCTGCGAAGGACGAACATATGGTCAGAGGATCTTCTACACTACAAGTACTAAAAACAAACTCAACACCAAGCATGTGCTACCCAATCCAGTATGGAAAGGAGGCGACCATATGGTGGAGTGCTAAGAATTACAATGCTATTAAGGGAAATAAGCAAGAATGTTGAAGTACTCGACATCAAGAATGTGCTTTCCAACCCGAGACGGAATGGGAGCTACCATATGACGGAGATATAAAGAAATACAATTGCGTATACAGAATGTAAAGTAAGACGGAGAGAAATGCTGACAGTACTACTGTTCAGCTTACAATGAATATTTAAATGCCTGCAAGATCAAGTATTAGAGCTCTTCAAATTGCTGCAACAACAAAGAATCCTTTTACAAAGCCTTTAATGATTTCCTAACACCAATCCAAGAAGGAGAATGCAGATTTTCTCAAATTTGTTATGACAGACCTGCACTTTAAAATATATAACCAGCATGCCTGTAACCCACTAAATCGCTCATATATCACTCAAAACTGACCCAAATGACTTCAAGTTTGATGCAATAGACCTTCAAAATGATGGCACCAAGTTTAGTAATAAGAAATGGCAACTAAAAGTGGTTAATAATTACTGACACGAATCCCAAGACACTCAAGAAAGTACGGCCTTCAAGGAATGACGAATTTGCTTTATAAAATCATAAACTACATATTAAAATCTGCAAATATTTATGAAGGGGCGCCTCCAACAGGGAAACACAATGAGACAATACCCAGAACGAAAATGTTTATGATTCGAGACTTGTGAGCAGAAATATACATTCAGTAGTCATGACCAGCAACTCTGGAATTGACAGAAAATGATAAAACTCAACTACAAAGGATAGGAAACCCACTATAACTGAAAGAACAAATCAATAACACTCAAACCTCTCAACTAGTTGCTGTCTTTCAAGCAAGAAGAAGAGCCAAGTTAGGAGGCCTTCATTCCTCGAAGCAATCCCAAAGCCAATCTGGCAGCATAACATTCCTGTAGACAAAAGATAATCTCAATGATAACCAATGGCCTCCTTTTATAATTTTCAGATGATCTTTCTCGAAACCCTAAACTTCCTTTTCGAACCAAACCCTAATCCTCCAATAGAAGGCGTCCCACTTTTCCAAGCAAACTTTGACTTTTAATAATACTTTATTTCCTTCTTGAAATTGGCGTCCAATTTGAGCTTGGGTTAATCTTTACTTTATAAGAAATATAATTAATTTCTTTCAATGAGGCGCCCACCCATAAAGACATCTTTTAAAACAACTTAAAGTGACGAGCTAGGCCAAGGGGGTCAATGTTAAAATATAACATTAAAACATGACTTTAATTAAATAATTTGATTTATCTCTCCAATTGTGCCCCGAAGCCATAAATGAGCAAGCCAACTGATCAGTCTGAAGTAGAAAGTCAACCATGCCGAAACCAACAGGAACACTGCCAGAAATAGAATTTACTAAAAATAGTAAATTCCTGAAGATGCTCAGAATGCCAAGAAAAACATATCACTGCGAAGCTCTCTGAAAACCCAGAAAGAATCCGCCATTGAATCAACCAACCTCGAGCAAGAGCATCCTTCAAAACAAGAAACCCTAATTTTACCTTCCGAGTAGCCTACGGGTCTCCGGAATAGGCCAACAGTCACTGGAAAGATCATGCTCGAGAAGGGGACATTACAGCAACCAAACTCCCTAATAATGAAGTGGCAGTGACTATTCAAGATGGCGGCGCTGCCCCTTAAGTATCTGCATTGGAATTAATATTCAAGGGAGCCTTTATACTTGTGATCTTCAACATTGATTAAATTAACCTTTAATACCTGTGCATAATGACTAGCAGCCAACATTAAATCACACGACAACTGGTATAGCTATCGAACATGCATCATTTCGTCCTAGTTTCCCATGACTCCCTTAAATCTTTATTGATTCAACGCATTCCCTTGCCATCATAATTTGTAAGGCGCTATGCTTCAAATTATAATACAAAGAGTGTGTTGACTGTATAAACTTCCTTCAGCCAAGGTGCGACCCTCTATATATTGACTATTGAGTAATAAATATATTTTAGACCATTCATCCTAAGCTGTACGTCTAAAAATCTTCAAACTATAATAATAAACTAGAACTTTGAAAATATCCTAACTCTCAATTTCTCATCGAAACCCTTATCTATGAAATATGTCTTCATAGAAGACTTCTCAAATTTCCCATAATCGATCAACTGTTCATTGAATCCCAATTGCAAATCCTGAGTGAATCTGCCCTTCGATGGAATTGAGTTTTCGTTCAATCCATCTTGAAACCCTAGGGTTTTTGTCCTCAAGCCCTTGAAAGCCAAGCTCTCCAAATTCCCGATAATAAATTTCCAAAATAGATGCCAATGAATTCATTTCCACCACCTTTTAATATTTTATTATTAAATATTTTGCACACTAAAGTAACTTTATTTAATATTTTCTCAATTCCTTTAATACAATCACTTTAATAAATAATTAATTTATTAAATATAAATGCCCCAAATATTTTTTTTAGGACAAATCAATATTTAATTAATTAAATGAAACTTTGTGGTGGCTATTTGGAAATTAGGGACAATACAGAAAGCCATCTCTTCTTTTTTCCTGTACAACCAACTTATCTACCCAACCAACTAACCAGCCAACTAACAATGCTAGAGATAACAAACATACATGAACACTTACTACAATAATAACATTCTAACATTTATTTATTACCAGCTAACCAAGATGTAATGTTTCCAACGTTCCCCTCCTAATTACATCACTTTGAACAAAAGTAGAACATTGGTACATGACACAACAATGTAATAAAAAATTATTTAAGAGGGATACATACACTATCAACAACAACAAGCCACCTAGATTGGGACACACACTATCTATCATCAAAAGCTGTTCAACATGGACATACATGTTGTAAAAAACAATTAACTCACAACAAATGTGAATAGGTACACATGCTATTGACAAGCACACCGCTTGGCCTATGTATATGGACCAACATACAATCCACAAGCACACAACCTCTTGTGAACTGAGACATACTCCACATCCACAACCCTACTCCACCTGTATAGTGACATACTTTGCTTCTTCTATTACAAATCTAGGGAACATACCACCAAAGCTCCCTTGCTACTAAGGGGAAAATGTGGTGCCTTTCAAGCAATGTACCCAATCTCTGAGTGAGAAGCTAACTCAAGACAATAATGTGCTTCCATCCTCCTGGTGATTCCCTCAATCTCCTCTTTCACCTCTTTTACTTTTTACTAGTCCAATACAACAATGAAAGTCTTTGAAAGCAACATTAGATGTAGCCTTGATGGCTTTGAGAGAACAAACGTGATATGATGCATTTATGTAATCTATGTTATTGAGTTCCCTAAGAACCCCCTCCATACTAGTGTGGGTCCGGTTCGGGTATGGGTCCTTGTTTGGTTCGTCCCCAGATTTGCCCAGGGGGACTTGCAGCCCTTGGGCTCATAAAAATGAAAAAAATACTTAAAAAACCAATTTTTTAAAACAAGAAAACACCACAAAAGCTTAAATTCACCCCTAAAGTGAGGGCGTAACACATTCTTGAACTCATTTCACAAACACAAAAGACCAAAATTGCATTTTCTTCCTCCAAGTTGCCATTGTTGGGTTTTGAGGTTGCTTCATTCTTTTTTGAGAGCACTACAAGGGAGTTAATTAAACCTGCACCAATAGGGGAGAAATAGCTACACAAAGAAGATTTAACTATCAAAGGAGAGTGAATCCATTTTTGTCAATTTTTTTTGATAAGTTCTGATTTTTTTTTGAACTTTTTATGCATAATAAGGGGTTATAATGCCATTTTTTTTTTTGAATTTTTTATGCAAAATAGGGGTTATAATGTCATTTTTTTTTTTGAATTTTTTATGCATAATAAGGGTCTAAAATGCCAATTTTTTAAATTTTTAATTTTTATGCATAATAAGGGGTTATAATGGCATTTTTTTTTTGAATTTTTTATGCATAATAAGGGTTTATAGTACCATTTTTTTTTAAGTTGTAGGGTTGTTAATTTGTAATGTTTTTTTTGTTTTAGATTCTTACAAAATGGTTGGTAGTTCTAGTTCAATTTCCCCCAACGTAGAGATTTTATTTAAATTTGATGTAGTGTCACCTCTTTGGTGACATACGACAATGATTGAACAACTTCCTGGTGGTGGGGGTTCTTGTTGGTGTTGTAGACAATGTGGAACTGAGTATAAGAGCTTGTATTTTTGAGTGAAAGCTCACTTCTGTGCTATTCCTTGCATGGGAATAAAAGTTTGAATTTATAATTTATGTTTTGTAATTATAAATACTAAAAGTTGTATGCAAATTCAACAGGTTGCAAGTTCTTCTTTAGGTCAACAAATTTGGAGTACACACCCCATCCACTCGGTTAAGCACAATTGATTGGGTGCAAAAAAAGCTAAGGATTTAGTCTTTGTGCACTCCAACCTTCTTCTCTTGTCACATAAGACACCTGAATACAATGAGGGTGACAAAGAATTGGGATCAAACTCTTGATTGTGTCGAGTTAGGCACTATAGTTGCACAACTTGTTGAAGTCTATAAATGTGGTAGCTTTTGCACATGATGCAACTAGTGGGAGTTGAACTCTAGTTGATTGTGGTTCAAATGAAATTGGAACCAAATGTTGACTTTGATGCTTTTGATGAAGAGCAATATGAAGACTATTAAATATTTGTTGTGTATTAACATTTTGATTTGACAAACCATTGAATTTTGAATTTACGAGTATTTTCATTTTTGCAAATTATGAATATGTGCTATTTAAATATTTAATTTTTTGGCAATTATGAGTATCACCATTTTTGTATTTTTATTTTATAATTTTGAATTTTTTAATGCATACATGCGTATAGCCAAACCCATACTTGTATCCAAGGAAAATAATTGTCCTATTGTCATACTTGGTACTCGTACCCATACTTACACTCATACCAAGACTGGTAACTAAGTATGTAATGTATGACCATGTTTAAATGCAAAAAAGTGGGTGTTGGATTCAATTGTTAATGCACCCTTCCAATATAATTTTACCAAATTTGTGATAAAAGTCTTCAAAACTGAAAAACTACAAATGGATCCAAAAATTACCAAAACCAATTTGACGACTTGTCACAGTACTACCTTAAGATTAGATTGTAATTGCTTCTTAAACAATCTCAACAAATGAGATTTACAAAAATGTGATTTTCTTGCGGTTTTGGACTTGTGCCTTTTTCAATAAAAAAGAACTATCAAATAACTGTCACCAACTCATTTAATAAACCACAAAATTGTGTATATTGCCTTTGCTTAACATCCAATTGTGGTTTGGATTTCAATAGCCTTGAACCTTTGGCACAAAAAAGAAGTTTTGCTAGCTTTCCAAGCATAAAGATGCCTTCAAGGTGGGCCCCAATGTGGTTAGCTTAGCTTTGCCTTTTTGACAATATGCTAGGCCTTGGATTAGTTTTAGTTTTTGAGATCAACACGAACTAGAACTTTGGCCTCTTGAATTTCAAGATTACAACACTCAAGAAATGTTAGCCAAGTTGTACCCATACAAAACTTATTGAATCATCTTTCTTGTCAATTTCTTGATCATTTAAGTGAAAAAGTGTATGAGTTGTCCAATGTCAATGACAAATTAGGACAAAAAATGAACTTTGGGTGACAATGTCAACATGAAATTTAACAAAAGTGAACTCTTTGGTCCAAAAGGTCCATAAGTGAGAAATTGTATGCTTCATGGGGGGGATGATATGTTTAAAGTGAAAAATATGAAAATTTGCACCAAGACCCCAAAAAAGTGCATTCTTAGAGAGATAAATTGTTGTTTGCTTGTTTGGTTTCATCATCATTATGTTGAATTGTATCTACTTGGGAATATAATCATGAGAATTTTTTTATGTAATTCAAACCAATTGAGAATAGTTTGTAATTCCCCTTTTTTGGTCCATTCCAACATTCTTGGAAATTTCCAAGAATCTTGGAGAGCGCCAATTTTTTTGGAAAGGAATTTTGATAGTGTTAGTGAATTTAGGAGGCCAAGCTGAGTCCAAGGGTACTTTTTGGATGTAGTTTCGACATTCTGGGACCACTCCACACTTCTTGGAAAGGTTTGCTATTTTTGGAAAGCACTAAATAAAGTTTTATATCTTGAGAACTTAAGATTTTTGCATGGCTAAAATCCATATTTGAACCATTTTAATATTTTCTGTAACTTTGGGTGGATATGCGAAAATAATTAAATAATTAAATAGTTGAATGTTAAGTTGTCGAAAAGTAAAATGAAAAGATAACTTTGATTCAATTATTTAAAAAGGAGACATTAAGTGACTTAAGGGTTTAAAAAGTGAATTATAAAAGAACAATCACTTTATGAGAAATTTTAGAAAGTTCTAAAGTGACTACAAAATATAATAGCTAGAAAGATCTAAAGGGGTTATAAAAAGAGGTTGTGAGTAGACATTTCTTCATTTTGGTATTTGCATTTTCTTGAAATCCAATTGTGGAGGTTGAGCAAATTTGTTCAACAACAGCCCTAGGATGAAAACCCTAAGGTGAAGATTGATTTTGGAGAAAGATTTCTCCCTAGCCAATGCAGAGGTGGATTCACACAGGATTCACAGGTGTACTGATTGATTGAAGGTTTATGAATTTGTGCCGAAGTATTGCATTATTTGTTTTATATTTGAGTATGCCTGTAAGAAGTTGCAAAGAAGAAATTTATCATGGATTTCTAGGGGAAATAATAAATTGGTGAAGAGTTCATTTATTGCTATTGAGTTGAGTACTTTCTAGCCGTATCTTTCACACTTCTAGCTATATACCATTTTTCAAGTTCAAATTTGTCATACCATTAGGAAGGAGGCATGGAAGCTATAAAGAAATTTATTAATTTTTATTATTGATTTGGGTGGGCCCAAACCTAGATGCTCCTTATGGGAGTTATTTCATATTATTAAAGGATGTAATGTCCCCTTTGGGGTCCATTCCAACATTCTTGGAGAATTATTGAACAAGAACTTTGACAGTGGTTGTAATGTCTCCTTTTTGAGTGTGCATCAAAGTTTGGTGGTTTAGCCTATCATCGGGTCCTCGTAGGCTAATAATGGTGTTTAGAGGGCCCAGAGTTGGAGTTAGCTAGCTCTTTAGTTGGCAGTTGGTAATGTTTTCATCTCCAGATCCTTAGCTTGTTCAGAGGTTATGATATTTAGGGTGTTTTGGCTCCGTTTTTATGTACTTACTATTTATAGTAAGTCAGTGTGTTGATAGAGGCCAACCTTACTATTTATAGTAAGGCACCTTGGTTAGTAGTGAATGCAGTGGGCTACCTCCTGCTGAAGTCAGAGTTGATTTACGATGATTAATGATGGAGTTATAATATTATAATTATTATTATTTTTTTTGATACGCAAGTTTTGAGTTATATATTTAAAGAAGGAGAGTACAAACGTCTGCATACGCAGGAAATGATCCGCCATCAAGCACCAGCAAAACCCAACCCAACCACCTATTCCAAAAAAACCCCATAGACAAGCCAAAACAAGCCAAAACGGGAAACCTAGTCAACCAAAACCGATTATAACAGGAAACCAGCCTACCAGAACCCACCACCTTGCCACCTAAGCCGACAACAAACCCTAAAGGCCAGAAAGGTTTGGCCCCATCCGAGTACATACATAACTCGAGCACCCAAAATTCACCCAATGGCCATTAAGAGGCCAAAATTATAGACCCCGCAACTTGAGAATACCATTGAACCAGAGAAAGGAGACCTAAAATTACCAGAACCATCATCAACAAGAAAGACACTCACAAAAAGTTGTTCAAGGCAACAAAATCTTCGAAGACCGTTACCCACTCGACACCACCCGCCGCCAATAGGCCAAAGAATTTCTTCAGGAATTCAATAGCCACCGCCGCCACCATTCTGTGTTTGCTCAACGCCGGACCACTCAAGTCAAGCAGGAACGGAAAGAGCTTCACAACTTCATCCGATCCCCGAATGATTGCGAAGTCACTCGGCCTTGGAACACCTTTGCCCTCCACAACAAAGCTCAACACCTCATCTAAACCACCCACCAGGTCCTTTCGAAACATCTTTACCAGCAACAGTTTAGCCTCGGCCTTAGACTCGCCGTTATCCAGAAGAGAGGCCAGGAACCGAGAGGAGATGTGAAGGTTGTCTCGAACTCCTTATTGGCCAAATGGCCAACTCCCAGGACCATTTTTTTTGCCACCAAGACTAGCGGATCCTTGTTTGTGAGAATCCGCTTCAGCCGTTGGTCCTTGATTTCTCTGAAAGACGCTTGTCTAGCCGATGATTTCAGAGAGATTGGTGTGTCCGCCCCAAACTTCGCCACTCCATCTACAGAGACCTCTATGATGAAGCGAGAGCGCTTCGCCATGAGCGCCACCACCATAACAAATAAAGTCCGTCACTAAAACCACCACGAACCAAACGAAGCAACACAGATGAATGAAGAAAAGAAAATAAGCTACCAATCTTAAACACTGTAGCTCAATTACTGCCAAGTACCAATCCGCTGCCACCCTTACTAATGACTACCATCCAAATGTGCCACGCTTAAACCTTATTAAGCGGCCTCCAGGTAATGATGTCTACGGCTTCCTCGAGCTCAGGGGAGATAAATGTCACCTAAGCCACGTGATCGACATCCTTGTCACACTCGTCTACGTCCCCCTTAACCCTTTCCATTCTGCCACCTTGGCACCCAACTGGCCCTCCGAACAAACCAATGCGGAGAAGTAATAAAGAAAGGGGGAGGGGGAGCCCATCCAACCTCCCACATATTATAATTATTATTAAAGTTATACTTTAATAATAATTAATTATTAAGTGCATATTATTAATGAATTAAGTGGACTTTATTTAAAAGGGGGATTTAAATGCTTTTAAAAGCATACTTTATAATAAGTGTTAAAGTGTTATTTTAAAGGGGAGATATAAGTGAATAATAAAGTATACTTTATAAATTTAAGTTGTGCACCAAAAAGGAGGGAAAAAAAATGAAATTAAAGTAAACTAAATGAGATGAAGTCAAATACAAATTGAATATTATAAAAAGGCATTTTTGGAATTCATTTGATTATGATTGATCACTTTCTCTCAACTTGGCTTTGTGCTTTGGCTTTGGAGGTGAAACCTAGGGTTTTGCTGTAATTTCAATCTTGGAGAATGTAGCCTCTCTTCGATTGTGCTTCCTACAGGTGAGAAAGATCACCTGAGGGTTGCAGTTAATTGGTGGCTTCACACGAAGGTCACATTTGAGCTTCATTGGAGAATAATTTCAGAAGTTTACAAGGGTTTGAATGAAATATCAAAATAAAGCAAATATATTGATCATTATTTTAAGAGCAAAGAGAACTACAGGAGAACTTCAATAAATAGGTGGTTGCCAGGCAAGGGTTTTGGCAATTTAATTGTATGCAGCTTTGCACTAGGCATGGGTATTGGTGATAATGATCGTTGCTGGAGTTTATTATCATTGTTGTTGCTGTTATACTGCTGCAAACTTTATACTTCATTCTGGCATCCATTTTCAGAGGGTTCAAGGCATATCTTACCTGTGAGTTCATGATCTGTAATCCCTAGATTTTTTGGGTATTGTTGTTTTAGATAATAGGGGATATTTTATGAACTGGGTTGTCAATATTTTGTGAAAATACTGAGTATCTAAACTGATATAAAAATATGGAATTTTCAGCTGTGTATTCCCTATGTAATGTTCAGTTTTTGAGTTGAAAATTATTATTGCAATATCTTCTATTTTGCTGCATTATATTGTTGTATCAAACAAACATTGCAAATATATTAGAAAACCATAAAAAAATAAAAACAGACAAGCAAAATTCGGAAAGTAAATATCCATTTGGAGGGGGGATATTACAGTGGCAGTGGGTTTAGGAATTCAAGTCGAGTCCAATGGTACTTTCTAGATGTAGTTTCAACATTTTGGGAGATCTCCAAACTTCTGTGAGAAGTTTTCTATTTTTGGAAAGCACCAATTTTCATTAAGTTCATCATCTTGAGAGCTTGAGAGTATTTTGGCATAGTCGGAATTCATTTTTGATCCATTTTAATATTTTCTGTAACTTTGGCTGGATGTGTGGAAAATAATTAAATGATTAAATAGTTAAATGTTAAGTTGCTGAAAAGTAAAATTAAAAGACAACTTATATTTAATTATTTAAAAAGGGAGACATTAAGTGACTTAATGATTAAAAAAGTAAAATAATATAAAGTCACTTATAAGGAGCCAAAAAGATTATTATTTAAAAAGTGATTTTTAAATATAACTTCCAAAAAGTTCCACAAGGGGGTTGAAAAAGGAGGTTAAAGAGACTTATTTCATTTATTCTTGGCTGTTCATTTTAGTAAAACCCTCTTTGAGAGATTGAGCGATTGTTTAGCTATTCAACCTAGGATGAAAACCCTAAGGCAAATATTGGTTTTGTGGACGAAAACCCACCTAGCCAATCCTTGGTGAATTCATCTAGAGTTCACAAGTGTGCATATTGATGCAGATTTGAAAGAGTTTGTGTTGAAGAGTGTATATCTTTACCAGGCTTGGTATTTGCTTTCTAGGG
Source organism: Sequoia sempervirens (assembly GCA_007258455.2). Lineage (NCBI taxonomy): Eukaryota > Viridiplantae > Streptophyta > Pinopsida > Cupressales > Cupressaceae > Sequoia > Sequoia sempervirens. The sequence continues at coordinate 275,601,129 of VDFB02000017.1, forward strand.
GATTGAAGAGTACAATTTTATTGGGATTTGTTGAGCAAATAATAAATTTGTGAAAGATTTATGAAGTATTTGCATTTGGGATAGGATTGGAGGGAGGCTCTACCTAATAAGGGTTTCATCCTTTATTTATTTTCCATCCAGTCTCTTCAGAGTTTGTTGTTTTTGGAGTCTACATCGTGCAGCTACAATAAACATCATATTTCTAGCTTCCCTTATGTTTGGTAGTGAATGTTATGAAGTTTGAGATCTTGTATACCAGTTGTACCATCAAGGAGAAGGATGCCCTGTTTAGAATAGAGTTCGCTGTTTTTTTGGAAGTTTAATTCTATTAGTGGAGGGAACTCAACATTATAATGAAGTTTTAGACAAAATAAAAGAGTCGCGTTGCCATTTTTGGAGACTTTCAGTCCAAACTCAATAAACAATAATTTCTGGAGTAGACTTTAGTGTATTCCCAGCCAATAAGAATCTTCACAGCTATTTTATAAGGCTCTGCAACAACTGTTGTAATATGCACCCTTAAATTTTTCTTTTGTTGAAACTTTTTAACTCGAAACAAAATGAAATGCCAAGCAACTTTCTTTCCACTTTCTGATCACCAAGTTCGCAGTGTGGGCGAGGTGAGAGCATATGGTGTACGAGATTACAGTTATACTTGAAATGAGCAGTTGAAAGTAACATCCATTTATCCAATGGGGTTAGTTGGGCACATCCACTTAGCAACACTTTGTAGTGGGAAAGCATATACAATAATGAAATGCAAAGTAAGCTCTTCCACTTCCCAGTGGTGAGTGAGTACAACCAATAAACTACTTTTCCACTTTTCAGTGGTGAGTGAGTACCAAAAAACCACTTATTCAGTGGGGTGAGTATCAAGAACCACTTATGCAGTGGAGTGAGTAATAAAAGCTACTTATGCACTGGGATAAGTAACAAGAAGTAACAAGAACAAGATCACTGGTGGTATTACCACCCAATGTTACAATGCTAGCTCTTAGAATTCATTCTAAACCAAATACATATCTACTGTTACAAATATGAATGTGATATGAAGTTGATTAAAGTACCCCAAATGAACTCCCAACTCAGGAAACTAACCACCCAACATTGTAATAACAAATATACCTTAGAATATGGCAAATGGAAGTTTGATATAAGTCTAAAACTTCACTGCAGCAGTCTGGACAGCGAGATAGATGACTCAGGAAACTTCACCCAGCTATCTCCAACGTGCCAAAATGATCACCAACAAGCTTAGCACCCAAACAGTAGTGCCTACTCACACCAAAACTCATGAAAAGAGTGTATCACTATTTTGGAAAGGTATATCAGACATATGCAGGTCTGAAACTACAGTTGCAACAAGTAGCAACAATGATACGACCCCCTAAAAAGCACTCCAAACTCCACATTGAACACTCCTGCAATTTGAAAAGGAATCACACCAAAATGTAATGTTTGGATCAACAAGAGGATTGGTTTGAGTTTGGGGATGAGGATAATCTTCATTTTGCTGATAACCCATTGTTTGAGATGAGTGCTGATATATCATTTGATAATCCACTCTTCGAGTTGGATGATGGAGCTCTTTCTAATTTTAGTGATGAGGTTGGTGATAACCACAGGATTTGGATCTAGGTGTAGTCTTTGGCGGTCAGATGTTGACTCAGAATTGGAGTTGTGGACAAAACTTCAAAGTTGGTACCATTGTCCACTTTCCAATCAACCTACGTAGGACTTTGGATGCTCGCATACAAATGGATTGGCCAGTACCTCCAACCTAACAATGGAATAATTCTCAGTTGGTGTTGATTGGTAGAGGTGATTTGGTCATTGGAGAAGTTCTTCTAGTCATTTGCACACTCACATCTCCTATATTTTTAGGATTAATTCATTATATTAGCTGCTGTCTTTGCATTTCCACGCTGATTATGGCAATATCATGTTATGGGCAGAGAGTCTTTGAGTACTTGCAGGTTTATTGGCTGAAGGTTGTGTGAAAATTTATAGATTTAGTGCAATTATTTCTAGCTTCCACTAGGGTGAGTGGTGATTACTGCAATCATTCCAACATGTTGATATATATCTTTGGATGATGCTTTGATGATTGCAGTTGGTTGGGTGAGTTAGTGTGCTCGAAGTCAGCCTTTTGACACTTGGAGATCAAGTGTCAATGAGTTATTATTAGTTTATGACTGGGGAGGCATTTGCAAGATAGCTAATTTCAGGGTTGACATTGCTGTCATCTTCTATGTCAGCCTTTGGTCAAGGACTAATTGGCATCACTATTGGGAAATTGTGAGAAGATATGGTGAGGGTTATTCTTGGGGATTGAGTAGACTATTTTTCCTGTTGCCTAGGATCATGTTAGGCAATGGGATTGTAGATGTGGACCTCATTGAGGTGCTTTGGCAGGAGATATTTCATGCAATAGATTTCAACCCTTGCAGGTCTTTCAGTTTGGGTTTCAATGATGGTTACATTATTGAGTTACAGGAGAGGAGAGTGCAGTTTTGGCACGATGGATTTATAGTTATAATCAAAGTGGCACAACGTCAACATGGTGGGTCTTTTTTGAGATTGACATGGGACCTTGAAATTATATTTGGTTTCAGTTTGGATCAGTTTGGTGATTTTGGGGTTGAGTTGGCATTGCTTGAGTGTGATGTCCCCTTCCTGGTCAGCACAGCTGGATTTGAGGTTAGCCTATTATTCTGATCCTCGTAGGCTGACAGATATGTGTAGAGGATCTTTCGAGGTAGTTATCTGGTGTTAGGGAATATTATCCCTTCAGTTGATTCAGGTTGGGCCTTCGCAGACTCTTTCAGAGAGGTTTTTCAGATACTTACTATTTATAGTAAGTCAGCAAGCGGAAGCTGCTATTATGGGCAGGGCACCTGGGTTAGCTGGTCAGCTCAGTATCGACCCGGTTTGATGTTTGGTTGAGCAAACGGGGGTTATCAGAAGCGTTTAATAATAAATGATGGAATAATTAATTTGACTTTATAATATAAAGTCATTTTAATTAAATATTAAAGTGAATATTTCAATGGCGAATTATAAAGTATTTTAATACTTTATAAGAAAAGAAAGGAAAATTAATATTTAATGGATTTAATATTCATTAAATCAAAAGGGACGCCATTTAATAAATATTAGCCAAAGTATTGGAAAAAGGGCGAATATTTATTATTAAATGCAATTTAATGATTTAATGAGAAAAGTCGAATTATTGAAGGAAGCTATATATTTCTTCAAAGAGCAAATCGAACTTATGTGATTAATTATTCGAATTTGTTAACTTTTCTCTCTGAGAGCATTGGGGTTTGAGAAACCAGGGTTTCTGCAGATCAACAGATTTTGAGGAACGCTCCTTCCTTGAGATCTGACATACTGAGACTGTGAAATACCAGTTGAAGATTGTCGTACTTGGTAACTTCATACAGAGGTTGCAGTTGAGCTTACTGGATCGATTCAGGAAAGATATACAGAGATCATTGATCAGTTATTGATGGCGACTTGACTGGGATCATTTCTCAGAGTTCAGGCACATTCTTCAAGAAGCCGTACCACATTTAATGCTGCTGCTGGGCCGTAGTTTTCTGTACCAGCAAGGGCCGTACTTTATCTCCAGAGGAAATCGCCTTGCCTTTTTACCTTCAGTCTTTTGCAGAGTTGGCGCCTAGGGTTTCTGGAGTTATTTCTTTGTTTCTGAGCCTGGAGATTTGTATTCTGAAGCTGGCCGTACCTATTTCTCTTCATTTCAAGGCGGCTGCAATAACTAGGTTTTCATTAATAAAGTTGTTGCCTTTTTTGTCTGCATATTGATTTTTCGCAGTTATAACTATCCAACATGATGAATAAACTATCTGGCAATGAGCTTTGACCTTTATTCTGTAGTTTTTAAGCATCTACTATTTTATTTAAATTTTCCAGTCTATTACTTGCAAAATCGCAATTTCTTATTTATTGCAAAAACCCATGAAAAATAAAAAAAAAATACAAAACAAACAAAAAAACAGTATTCTCAGTCAGAGGTTGGGGTTGAGAGACACCTTGTCTCTTACAGTGGTATCAGAGCACAGTTTTCCTGCCATCCTATGCTTTTTCAGTAAACAGAGTGCTTTTTGAATGCCTTTTCATGAGTAGAGACATTATTCACTATACTAAGAGTATAGGAATAGGCAGAGTTGAGGATTGGACAGGTCCACCTATTCCTGAAGGTGAGACAGTATCAGGAGTATTGGGTATTCACAGATCTAGCTCCAACAGCAGCGAGAACAGTGTCACAACACTGATGGCAGACCGTGAGATCCCTGCAGAGACACTTAGGGATTTAGGGAAAGTGCATGCAGAGGGTGATATTACTGAGGAGGAGTTCAGACGCAGGCACGATAATATGATGGACATGATGTCCCAATTGATGGGCACTATTAGACAGTATACTCCATCCCAGCCGCACTATATCCAGATCGGACAGTTGAGCAGGACTGCAGGAGTGGACGAGCCTTTGGCATCAGCACCACGACAGCCATCACCGATCTATCATGAGCGTAGGCCTGGACACCTACATTCATATCCAGAGAGACCCCACCTTCGACTCCGGAGGCAGAGCAACAGGGGCATCATCAGGAGTTTCAGCCACATAATGGCATGTCAGTAGCGGATGTGACTAGGTTTCACGGTGAGTATCTATCATTAGCACCTGAGATCAGACAGGCGTTGTCTTTTCATGAGTTTATGGATGTTCATAAACCTAGAGGGGGAGGTAGATTTGATCGTAGAGCTCCTCAGCACCAGCAGCCACAGCCACAGGTGAACAGGGATTTGCAGTATGCAGTTAGTAAAATCACCTTGCCATACTTTGATGGTTCTGATAAGACGTCAGCGAGGTCTTGGGTCTAGAAGTTGGACAATTATCTATCACTGAGACCTATGCAGGAGGACGAGGCCATTAAGTTTGCTACTTTGCATCTTGATGGGCTGGCGCATGATTGGTGGCATCATGGCATGTACACAGTTGGCCATCACGCAGTCACTACTTACCAGGAGTTCACCAGCAGGCTCATAGAGCGTTTTGACAAGAAGGATCCGGAACTCTACTTCAGGGAGCTAGCTCAGCTCAGACAGACAGTTAGTTTGGATGCTTATGTTGGTGAGTTTCAGAGGGTTGCAGTCATGGTGACAGGCATTTCAGAGCGGAGACTTGTTATACTCTTCATCGAGGGTTTGACAGAGCCTATGAGAGGTTGGGTCAAGGCATTTGATCCTCCTACCCTTCAGGAGGCCATGAGGAAGGCACGTAATATGGAGCTTGCAGCACCTCGCAGCAAGTTCACTTCAGGTTCGACACCCTACACGAGGCCTAATAGGTCTTTTGACAGGAATAGGCCCTTTGACAGAAAGAGGGATCCACCTGATCCTAAGAGACAAAATGCACCACCCTTTGACAGAGAAACACTGAATGATCCACGGAAGAAAAAATTGTGTTTCTGGTGCAAGGCACCCTATGATGAAAAACATGTATGCCCAATTCGTCCCAAGGTTAAAAACAATCAGATGGAATGGTTTTACGAGGGAGAAGAGCAATCTGATCTGTCAGACCAGCAAGCTAATTCTGAGCATTCAGATGATGACAGGTCCGAAAATGAGGGTGAAAACGAAGGAGGAAGGAAGCTACAGGAGGCACATTTGACTAGCCTTCAGAGAGATGGGTCATTTAGACTTCGCGGGCTCCTAGTAGGTCAGAAGGTAATCACTCTACTAGACACGGGTGCCACTCATAATTTCATTGATGCATGGTTGGTAGAGAGACGTGGTATTCAGACAGAGGAGTTTGAGGGTATTCGAGTCAAGGTGGCTGATGGGTACACCCTCAAATGTGACAGAAAGATTACTGATTTTCCGATGCGGTTGGACAACTACGAGTTCAAGACTGAATTCTATGTTGTTAATATGGGAGATACTGATGTGGTGTTAGGGATGGCATGGCTTCATGATTTGGGTGAGTTCACACTCAATCTTCGAGACATGGAGATGAAGTTCAAGGTTAATGGGAAACCTCATGTCATCAAGGCCATTAGAGACAGTAATTTGAGGATGGTTTCGCACAGGCGGATGGAGAGACTCATTCGTCATGATATGGTTGACTGGGCTGCAGAGTGTATATTAATGCCAGCACAGCAGGAGCAACAGAAGGGTGAGTACCACCCAGACATTTAGATACTGAGGACTAAACACTCCAAAGTGTTTAGCGACATTCTACCTGGTAGACCTCCAGATAGAGGCACTGAGCATATCATTGAGTTGGAGGAGGGCGCAAAGCCCATTATGATTACACCCTACAGGCATCCGAAACGACTCAAGGATGAGATAGAGAAGACCATCAATGAGTTATTGGCTATGGGGCATATTAGACCTAGCAAGTCACCTTTTGCTTCATCGGTTGTATTGGTGAAGAAGAAGGATGGATCACTTCGGATGTGCATAGACTACCGCCAGCTCAATAAGAGGACAATTAAGAACAGGTACCCGATACCACGCATCGATGAGTTGATTGATGAGTTGCACGGTGCTATCTTCTTCACGAAGATTGATTTGAGATCCGGGTACCACCAGATTCAGATGAGGGAGCAGGACATTGAGAAAACCGCTTTCAGGTGCCATTGCGGTCACTTCGAGTTCTTGGTTATGCCTTTTGGTTTAACCAATGCACCTGCCACCTTTCAGGCTACCATGAACAGGGTCTTCAGTTCTCAGTTGCGGAGATTCGTGTTGGTCTTCTTCGATGACATTCTGGTGTACAGTAGGTCATGGGAGGAGCATTTAGCTCACTTGGATACAGTATTGGGTATCTTGGCTGAGGAATCCTTTTATGCCAAGGAATCCAAGTGTGAGCTCGGCATGGTAGAGTTGTTGTATTTGGGGCACATCATCAGTGCCAAGGGAGTTAGTATGGACCCCGAAAAGATTCGGGCTATAGTTGAGTGGCCCATACCAGAGAACCTTATGCAGCTCAGAGGATTCATTGGGTTGTGTGCTTTCTATAGGAGATTTGTTAGTGGGTTCTCACGTCATGCCGCACCCCTTACTGATTTGACAAAGAAAGGGGCTTTTACTTGGTCACCACAGGCGCAGGAGTGCTTTGACAGGTTTAAGGTGATCATGACTTCGTGTCCAGTGCTAGCTTTACCTGACTTTACGAAGTCATTTGATTTGTTTTGCGATGCTTCAGGGGAGGGCATTGGTGCTGTTTTGATGCAGGAGAGGCACCCTATTGCTTTTGAGAGCAGGAAGCTTAGGGGTCCTGAGAGGTTTTACAGCATTTACGACAAGGAGATGTTAGCCATTATGCATGCTTTGGCTAAGTTCAGGCAATACTTGGTAGGCAGCAAGTTCAGTGTGCGTACAGACCACAACAGCCTGAAACACTTCCTTGGACAGCGAGACCTAAATGAGAGGCAACAAAAATGGGTCAGCAAACTGCAATCATATGATTTTGATATTACTTTCATTAAGGGGAAGCAGAATGTTGTAGCTGACGCCTTGTCTCGCAGACCTCAGTTGAATGCTATGGCACAGATCTCCGAGGATTGGAGGCATCGGATCATTACTGAGTATGCTAAGAACCCATGGGCTTCTAGCATTATTGATGGGACAGAGCAGGATAGTAGGTACACCGTTGTAGATGACTTGATCATTTACAAGGGGCGGATTTTTTTGGTTCCTGGTTCTGAGTTGAGGGCTACAGTTTTGAGAGCCTTTCATGATCTTCCTATGGCGGGCCATCCCGGGTACTTCAAAACATATAAGATGGTTCGGGAACGGTTTACTTGGAAAGGGCTGAAAACTGATGTTCTACAGTATGTTCGAGAGTGTTCTGTTTGCCAGCAGAACAAGTAGGAACACACATATCCTGCTGGATTGCTTCAGCCACTTCCGATACCTGACAGGAAGTGGGAGTGTTTATTGATGGACTTTATCACGGGTTTGCCGAAAGCCCAAGGTAAAAATTGCATCTACGTAGTGGTTGATCGGTTGACCAAATATGCACACTTCTTCTCGATTACTACTACATTCACAGCATCGCAGACTGCAGAGCTACTCTTTAGAGAGGTATTCCGGTTATGGGTTGGCTCGGACGATAGTCAGCGATAGAGACATTCGGTTCATGAGCAACTTTTGGCAGTTGTTCAGGCTCTGTGGGACCGAACTGACACCGAGTACTAGCTACCATCCGCAGACAGATGGACAGACGAAAATTTTCAATAAGTGGGTGGAAGGTTACTTGCGCAATTACATAGCTGGACAGCAGAGAGCTTGGGTGAGGTGGATATACCTCTGTGAGTATTGTTATAACTCTACTCACCACATGACGATACAGATGACGCCCTTCATGGCATTGTATGGGTATGAGGTGCCCAACCTTTTGGATCTGATATTGAGTGATAGCAGAGTGCCGAGTGCAGGAGATATGATGCAGAGTCAGCAGGACATTTTGAGGTTTCTCAGAGACAATATCGAGCTGGCACAGAATCAGCAGAAGCAGTATGCTGATCAGAAGAGGGTTGAGTGTTCCTTTGTAGTGGGTGATATGGTATATCTTATGTTACAGCCGTATCGTCAGTCTACTCTGCGGAAGAGTGGTGCAGAGAAGTTGAAACCTCGTTACTATGGTCCATTCCGTGTTATCAGACGAGTGTGCGAGGTTGCATATGAGTTGGACTTACTAGCAGATAGCAGGGTTCACAACATGTTTCACGTTTCTCGTTTGAAGAAGGCATTAGTTTAGCATGTGATACCCTCTCCAGTTCTGCCACCCCTTGATGATGAAGAGAAATTGATACTAGTACCTGAGGCCATTCTCGAGATGAGAGAGAGACACCTTCGGAGGCGGGTGATCAGGGAATATCTGATCAAGTGGAGAGATTTGCCAGTTGAGGATGCTACATGGGAGTCCGAGGAGATTTTAGAGCATCTAGAGTTGAGATTGCTTGAGGACAAGCAATTTCAGGGAGGGCGGACTGTGATGTCCCCTTCCTAGTCAGCACAGATGGATTTGAGGTTAGCCTATTATTCTGATCCTCGTAGGCTGACAGATATGTGTAGAGGATCTTTTGAGGCAGTTATCTGGTGTTCGGGAACATTATCCCTTCAGTTGATTCAGGTTGGGCCTTCGCAGACTCTTTCAGAGAGGTTTTTCAGATACTTACTATTTATAGTAAGTCAGCAGGTGGAAGCTGCTATTTTGGGCAGGGCACCTGGGTTAGCTGGTCAGCTCAGTATCGACTCGGTTTGATGTTTGGTTGAGCAAACGGGGGTTATCAAAAGCGTTTAATAATAAATGATGGAATAATTAATTTGACTTTATAATATAAAGTCATTTTAATTAAATATTAAAGTGAATATTTAAATGGCGAATTATAAAGTATTTTAATACTTTATAAGAAAAGAAAGGAAAATTAATATTTAATGGATTTAATATTCATTAAATCAAAAGGGACGCCATTTAATAAATATTAGCCAAAGTATTGGAAAAAGGGCGAATATTTATTATTAAATGCAATTTAATGATTTAATGAGAAAAGTCGAATTATTGAAGGAAGCTATATATTTCTTCATAGAGCAAATCGTACTTATGTGATTAATTATTCGAATTTGTTAACTTTTCTCTCTGAGAGCATTGGGGTTTGAGAAACCAGGGTTTCTGCAGATCAACAGATTTTGAGGAACGTTCCCTCCTTGAGATCTGACATACTGAGACTGTGAAATACCAGTTGAAGATTGTCGTACTTGGTAACTTCATACAGAGGTTGCAGTTGAGCTTACTGGATCGATTCAGGAAAGATATACAGAGATCATTGATCAGTTATTGATGGCGACTTGACTGGGATCATTTCTCAGAGTTCAGGCACATTCTTCAAGAAGCCGTACCACATTTAATGCTGCTGCTGGGCCGTAGTTTTCTGTACCAGCAAGGGCCGTACTTTATCTCCAGAGGAAATCGCCTTGCCTTTTTACCTTCAGTCTTTTGCAGAGTTGGCGCCTAGGGTTTCTGGAGTTATTTCTTTGTTTCTGAGCCTGGAGATCTGTATTCTGAAGCTGGCCGTACCTATTTCTCTTCATTTCAAGGCGGCTGCAATAACCATGTTTTCATTAATAAAGTTGTTGCCTTTTTTGTCTGCATATTGATTTTTCGCAGTTATAACTATCCAGCATGATGAATAAACTATCTGGCAATGAGATTTGACCTTTATTCTGTAGTTTTTAAGCATCTACTATTTTATTTAAATTTTCCAGTCTATTACTTGCAAAATTGCAATTTCTTATTTATTGCAAAAACCCATGAAAAATAAAAAAAAATACAAAACAAACAAAAAAACAGTATTCTCAGTCAGAGGTTGGGGTTGAGAGACACCTGGTCTCTTACATTGAGGACAAATAATCTTTGGTAAGGGAGGACAGTAATGTCCCCATTTTGCGTTCTCTTGCATTGCAGTTGGCACTGACCTTCTAGGTGTGTGTTAGCCTTATTAGAGGAGTTATTTGATATTAGCAATGAGCTCAGATGGTCTAGAGGACCCATATGAGACTTTCCAAAGTTATTTTCGGCTTTTGACGTGTTCTCCAAGATTCTTGGAGAGTGCATCTATTTATAGTAAGTCACTCGGTCGGGCTCGATTTTCAATATTCATCATCAGTATCTTTCATGTGCAGTCAGTTTTCAATCCCGATGCTTTTTGACAGTTTCTGCAACTTGGGTGCATTAATGGTTTTATTTTAATTATATTTCTAAGGTTGCTTAATATTATTTAATTTATTTAAAAGCGCCTTAGTGTTATAGCTTGTTGGAACTGGGATGGAAAGATTTAAATGTTGGGAAGCTGATAAAGTGGTTTTATGAGTCGAGAATAATTAAATAATGAAATAAATCACTTTTCAGGATATAAGGCTTATTTAATTAATATTATTGCATTTTCTCCGTTGAAACCCTTGTGGTTTGGGATTGGACCTAGTTCATCTCAATACTTCTTGAGGACAAAAGCCCTCTTGAAGAATATGATCCATGGTGGTGAAAGATCTTCCTTGGTTGATTGTTGATAGATTCATCTTGAGTCTATGTTGGTGCTTCATTGTTGCAATTTTCAGATTTGTTTGGAATGGTTTTATTTGCAGAATCTTTCAATAAATGATTTTGGAAGACAAGTCACAAGTATGATTGAAGATTTGAAATTTTTTGAAGTCTTGCAGGCAAGACAAAATTGATAGAGTTTGCAGAGGGTTGCCAGAAGACAATTTATCTTTTATTTTCAAATGTTTACATGAAGATTATAGGCGCCATGAATGGAAAATTGAATACAAAGTGAGGAGGCTATTTGTGTGTGATGCCATTCTATGAATAAGGAGTTGTGACTAAGGCGTCTGGGGTTTTGTGTGCTGGCTTCCATCTTTCTTGAGGGAGTTGTGGGTCTATTTTGGAGTTATCTGTGGTTGTGTGATGGCGTAGGAAGTCTAAAATTTCATTGTTATTGATAGCACAGCCTCAGATCAACTTCTAGGCAAGTTTGGAGGTGGCGTTGAGGTCAGGAAAAATAATTAAATTTATCTATGCAATCTGTTCTTATAGAAGCCACTACATATTTTATATTTTTGCCTCTTTGTTGCAAATGGAATGTAGGACAAGTGTTTGTTATAATGCCTTTCAAGTATCATGAATGTTTATTGTATGTGAATGAATTTCAAAGAGCATGTTATATGATTATATTACTTACCTAAACACTTCTAAAGCAAACACATTCAGGATCTTCCAATAGTGAACCCCATGTCAAGTGTTTGACAAAATGCTAGAGCAAGGAAATCAGAAGTTTTAAGAAAAAATCAGACTTGGGTCATTTCATATACCACTATAATGTCCCTACTAAATATGATTGCAAATATTCTCAAACTTTCTGCAAATATTATTTAAATCAGCTGCCTTGATATACCTTATAATGTCACGACAAAATATTTATGGTAAATATTTGATAGATTTAATAATACTTAAGTCAACACCATACAAACTCTGAATTTGCATCAATGTTTACTCACAAGATTAACAACTTGGAAATATATAAAACTAGACCTTTTAAAACCCTAGATATTAACTTTTACACGACTTTATATCGCCTCATTACACTTTAGACTTTATTGTTGGGCCCTAAAATGGAAAACCTAATATGTTCTACCCAAATCTAGCAAACCCATAAAAAATTCTGTTGCATTCGTGCATTTGCATGGCTAACCTAGATCTTGAAGTAGGCCTACAATGGAAGATAAACTATAAATTGTTTTTATATTAAATAGGTTGGAATTGTTTTACAATATGTTGCTACCACAACAATATCTAACTAGAATACAACAACCACAATTAAAATAAGGACAACAGTTGACCGGTCATAACAATAAATTGTAACTACTCTATTTAGTTTGCAACAATGCTATAATAACAACTCAAAGATGTAACTACTCAGTTGGGGATTTCAAATAACTCATTGCACATCACATAGATGAGATGAAGATAGGATGTGCTGCCATGAAAGCTCCAATATCACTAGTTTGTTCTCCCTCAACAATTGTAAGTGTCGTGCTGACTCAATATCGCTAATATTGGCCACCATTAAAGCTCAAATACAACCTTTGGGTGAGAATCGCTCCTTCAGCCATAGGGCTTTTGTCCTTTGGTGCATGAGATCTTCAGGGTTTTCATCCTTCTACCCCCTATGAATTTGAGGGCTTCATTCCTTAGATTTGTGTGCTTGAACACTAGGGTTTAGTAGAAATTTAAGTTAGGTTTTGGAATATTTTTATAATAATCCTCCTCTATATAGAATCTGAATCCTTAATACCACTAGAAGGAATGTCAAAACTTGTAATAAATGCCAAAATATTGCAATTGGTATGTGGTAGAGAGTGCCCATATTTGATAGGTGTTGTTTTTCCCTTAAACTGAGCTTGAAATTGCCCCATGTGTGCTTGGATGTACTTGAAAGGCATGGGGGAAGTTTCTGATGATCTTAATGTCCTCTACAATAATAGTGAGAGGTCCTATATGTTTGAAACCCTAACTACCATGGTCACCTTTATTTGCATCACTGGATGTTTACGTAGATTTATGCCCTAATATTAAGGAATATATTTTTTGGGTGGGAGAAAACCCTTTCTAGAAGCTAATGTGTCAGATTTGAGCATTAATGGTGCTTTGAGACAAGTTGGGAGGTAGGTGAGATGAATAGTGCAAATAGGTGGGAGTTTAGGAGTTTGTGGGTTGGAGATACTTTGTGACACATACCATTGGTCAGGGATTGGAGTTTGGGAAGGAAGCATATTGGTAGGGTCTAGTTTGGAACTTCGACAAGGCAAGGGGAATGAGTGGGGGATGGATGTGAGGCATTCTTGAATGAGGGAGTTCGAATTCCCAACAAGATGTAAGTAGAGGTTGGTCTTGGACAAGGAGGTATTCTTGGACGAGGAACTTCAAACCTTTAACGATAGACAAATACTTAAAAGGTTGGGCTTGCCTCCACGCTTACTAACTTTAGAGACCTTAGATAGATATAGAAGGAAAGAAGACAATAAGATGATAGTTTAGTAGATAATGGTTGTTTTAGGTTGAGGGCTATGGTTTTGGTAGAATTTAAGCAAAAGCTAAAAGAGGCAGTGGAGAGTGAGGAGATACATGAGAGTAATAGATTTGTTGGTTTTGATTGAAGGGATTGAAATGACATAGGAAAAAGCTAAGTTACCGGTTCGGGTTCGGGGACGGGTTTGGGTACGAGAACTTGGTACGTGGGTACGGGCAATTTTTTTTTAGGGTTTTGGGTACGTATGGGTACGTGTGTATATATATATATATATGTATTATATATACAAAAATTAAGAGAAATATACAAAATTGTAAAACTAAATCATTTCATAGTATGATACTTGATCATTGATCAATGCCAAATGCCAAAGATAAATATTAAATGCCAATTGATAGTTGAAAAATATTCAAATAAGGCATATCAATGATATCATATACGTCTATGTTCATGATTCCAATGGAAATGAAAATCATTACAATTACTGAATTACAAAATGTAGTTCATGAAACATGATTCAATGTTCATTGTTCAAGTGTTCATCAATCATCAAAAGGATTCTCAAAAAAATATTCGTGACTTGGATTTTCAATGGCTTCAACTTCAAGATCATCATTATTTGAAGCCAAAGCAGATCCAACACCATGTGGTATGTCATCATTATCATCCACATATCCATAGTGGCTCTAGCAAGATCTTGAATGGTTGCATCCAAGTCAGTAGACTTGGGTGCTACATCCCAAAGCTTCGCTGCCCCCTGCTTGTATTGAGGATCCTTTCGTGACAGAAGACGCAAATTGGAATGTATATACACCAAGTCTTCAGCTCTTTTTGCAGCCAACTGGTTATGCTTCACTGAGTGGATAAAGGAGTATGTACTCCAATTCCGTTCACTGGCGGAAGAGCTTGCAACTTGGAGAGAAAACCAACAAAATAAAAAATAAAAAATGCAAGATAAATTCAAGAATGTTAAGTGTTAAATTCTACAATACAAGTGGCAAAAAAAAAAAAACTTACTTGTGAGAGGATCTTGATTGCAAGAGGTTGGACGTACATATAATCTTGACCATGGATAACATCCATTTTGTATTGGTCTTTGACAACATAAGGGGTATGATTTTTTCCTAAGATAAACAATCCAAATTCTTTCATAACACTTGTCTGCACTTCTGGATCATTGAAGATTCTACTAAATGCCCTCTTATACCCATTAGCAACTTCTGAATCTCTATGTGGCAGTATTCTCCTCGGGATAGAAAGTACTTCAGTGGTATAGTACCTCGGAGATAGGGCATATGCAAGGAGGTGCAATGGTGTTGTCATCTTGTTCCAACGATGAAGAATGATTGCTTCCACCCTTTTGTAAAAGGTGTCTTTAGGATCATTCTCTCTCTTTTGTATTTCTATTTTTATTTTCTCCAACATCGTGTCCATGATATCATAGACATCCCCCAAGCATGGTTCATCTGTATCAACAAACCGAAGCATAAACATGATAGGTTCGGTGAACTCCAATACATAATTCACACGATCCCACCAATCGTCAGCCAAGATTATTGCCTTGACCTTTTGGGCCTTTTCTGAATTTGATTGCTTCCATATACCCCATTGGTTGCTAATAACCATTTGACTCAATGCCTCTTTCACCTTCACAAGTCGTCTCAAAACAATCGTGTGAGATGCAAACCGGGTCTCAGCAACCTAAGAACATGTTAATAGTAAGTTAATAACACATTTAAAATATGTAAATAATGCAAAAAATTATTTTATTCAATTATGTAAAACATGACATAAATGAAACTAAATAAATTAAATTTACCTTCAACAATTCCAATCTTGAAAAAGTTCTGAAAATTGCTTGTGACATATGGTGGTTTGTCACAAACATCTGGATCTCCTCGGCCTCTTGGTATATTTCTTTCACCCACTCTATTTGGTTGCCAATTGCTTGCATCACCAAATTGAGGGAGTGTACGGTGGATGGTGTCCAAAAGATGTGCTCATATCTAGCCTCTACCAAAGCACCTATAGCTCTGCAAACTTTTGCATTGTCTGTAATTACTTGGACAACATTTTCATTACCCACCATCTCTATGGAGTCAATGAGAATCCTGGAAATGAACTCTGCATCTTTCACTTCCCCTTCACAGTCAACCGCCCTCAAAAACATTGCCCCCTTGGGGGACACTGCAATAACATTGATCAATGGACAGTTTTTGAAATATGCCCCTTAATTTTTTTTTCAATATTTTCACAACACAAACTAGCACTACGCCAATTGATTAGCGTTAGCTCCAAAATGATAATCAAATTTAATGAACTCAACGCTAAGAATGTTCACCAAGGTCCTTTGGAAGGCGAGGTGATAGCATATGGCGGAGGAACTAAGCTACAAACTGAAAATTGAATTACAATTAAATGCTGATAGGCGGTGAACCAGCCATGAAGGATTCCGTACTTCCACTAATTCAGTGGGGGGAAGAGATTACAAAAACAAAACTAATTCATCCGCTGCGGCAGGCATCCACTCATTAGTGGGAATTCATCACTTTTTCAGTGGGTACAAAATGAAAGATTAGAATGTTCTTTATCCACACTGGCGGTAAACCATCCAGGGGTTACAAATATGAGAGATTAATATAAAAATTTGCAGCCAACTACTGGACTGAAACAGTACTACTGTTTACAGTCTTACAAATAATACAACTGCAATTTTACAAATGAAATTACAATATCTTCAAAGCCAAATGATAGTAAATGATCTCTCACAATGATAACCTTCTGAATTATTGAAAACCAAACCAAAATCTGAACTTAAAGCAATAAACCAGCAAACTGAAAATGTTCAACCAACAAACTGGAAACTAATGAAAAGCTCACAACTTCTTCAATATACCTCCGAATTGAATGAAACCAATTGCAAAGTCTCTCTGGAGGGTAGGCACCCAATGTGCTTTGACAAAACTGCATCAAAACCCTATCAATTATTTGGCATGAACTCCAATGCCCTTTGAAATGGTACAGCCTGGCTGAAAGGGCAATTTTGTCATAGAAAATAAAATACTTCAAAATAAATTCTCATCTTCTGTGGACATGGTCGCCCTTGGTCTAGAATCACAAAGCATCAGTACCCAGAACGAGATTAAATTTGCTCAAAAAACTGCCAACAAAAATCACTTTCAGCTGTAGTAATACCAGCAACACAAAATTGAAAAACATCACCAAAATTCTCCGTTTTGAAGCTCAATCTGCTTGTCTGGATGAGAAGCAGCTATGAAGCCAACTAGGTGTTATCTTTCAAACACGAAATTGGACAATTGCTAGGAGGTAAGCATTCCTCGAAGTTGAATTCACAATGTCATTTCAACAACATAACTTTAGCATAAACAATTGATACCAAAAGCTGGAGCAAACACTCTCTTAAATAGAATTCTCAGATGACCTTTCACCTTCCACCTTTTCCCTCCAAGAAAGGACGCCTATTCTCTTTTTGAAATATTTTACTTTTCAAAATATTTAATTCTCCCTTAATATGGCGTCCAAATCCCAAGGCAAATTAAAACAATATAAAATATCAATTATTCCCTCCATGAGGCGTCCACCCTTTATGACCACCTTTTGAAACAACTTCAAGTCATTAAACTAGGCCGAGGGGCCCAAATATGAAATATAACATTAATGAATTAAAATAACTTATTTCACCCAAAATGAACTTCAAAATGCTGAAAACCAAATATGCTCCAAATTGCACTGCCCGAAATGGAAACTGAATTGACTGCTGATGCTACTGCCCAATATGGCACAGCCAGAAATAGAGCTTACTAAAAATAGTGAACTCTGAAAAGTTACCCAATGCCTTTGCATGACATATCACTGCGAAGCTCTCTGAAAACCCAGAACTCTACTAGACATGCATCAAAACTCATACATGCAAACCTTCAAGAATGCATCAAAAACCTCCTATAAAATAGGAAACCCTAATTTGCACTTCTGATCAGTCTATGGATTTCCGGAAATAGGCTATCAGTCACAGAAGATTGTTTGGCCAAAATGGGGACATTACAGTTTTTGCAATCTTTCCATCCATCAGAAACAATAGATACACCTATTTCAATTCAAGAATCTCTAACTGGTTTAAGTTGGGCCTCTATAGATTTCTTCTCTTTTTGCAATAAGGTGGTACGCGCCTTTTCATACCCAAGACTTGTGAAACTAGGAGGTGCACTATTTATTGCTGACACCATGTCCCGCCAATATGGTGATCTCACCAAGTTGAATGGAAGACCATTGGCATAGAGGCAACGTGCAATTTTTTCTTCAGCAATATCTCTTGCCTCCATTTTAAATGCCTTCTCCAATGGACCTCTCTTGCGGGTGGTGATTTGTGGTTCTTCATCTTCTTCTTCCATAGAGGGCATAGACAAGAAGCGATGTCTGGAGGGCCTAATTGTCTGAGTGGGTAATGTCTTTTTTTCTTTTTGGAACTATAACCACTTTTTTTTCCTCTTGCAACCAATTTGTCAGCAGCTTCTTGTTCTTTTATAAATCCTGCTATTTGCACAACAGACAACCCCTTCTTATCTGGGCCCTCACACATATTAATCCCTTTACCACCAGGGCCCATAAAATGAAGTTTCACTCGGTAATAGGAGCTATTATATTGTGCATTGCAAAAATTACACTTCCAAACAAACCCCCCACCTCCAGGAATTTGTGAAATTCTTGTGGTATGTCTCCATAAATGTAACGAACACACTTGTACGAAAAATTTAAAACTTTACAATTCAGACACAAAAGTAAGAACAATACCATTTTGATAAAAAAATTTCTTTTCAAAACATAAATAAGAAACATCTTTTGCATCTTTAAACTATTTCATTCCAAATGACATTACAAATTAAGAAGATGATTATACATACATAGCCCATAGGCTTTTGACACCAATAGAAGTAAGAAGGTCCAGGAATTCGTCCTGTCAAGTCTTGGATCATTAGTCGGGTGTTCGTAGAGGAGAAACATCACTCGGGCGCTTTTCCGCCAACCACGGACTTATAATGCGGTCCCCCGCACGATCATTTTGCAATGAACGGCCCTCCCTTCGAAGAAGAGATTGGTTGGGTAACCTTTAAAGACTACCAACTGGACATAGTGCTGTGATTCTACAAAACTAGCTTTCGTGCTAACGGCAAATCACAAACTAGGTTGTATTTCGGAATCACGGTGAACTGACAGTGTAGTACTACAACTAAATGGTTCCTTACACTACTTTGGCCAAAGTGTTTACGTTCAACGAAGAACATAGGTCATATGTCACATTCACTTGCCAGGTTCAACTTGACTTGAGGCTATCTTAGTTCTACGCGTAGGTTGGTCTATCGGGGTAGTCCATACCCTAGACTTCCTACAACAACCTAACTACTGGAATGACGAACATTTTAGCAAGTTACTACAACTAACGCCTTGTTTCAGGATATTCACATCCTAGGAATACAATAACTTAACTAAGTTGTTTAGTATCTGGTTGTAGTATATAACTTGAAAATGTTCTCGATTCAATCCTAGTAACTAGTATCTTATACACAAGCATATGCTCCATATATAGAGCCATTAAATACTATGCAGAATTGCTTTCCATTATCTAATGTAAACCGTACACCAATGACAACTAAAGCCATGAAAAGACTACATACATGAGACAACTTATCACATGTTTAAGAAACTTTTTATTCTTTCTTATTCAATCTTAAGTCAACCAGTTATTCAAACACTTTCCTATTCAGTCATGACTATAATTCAGAGTTTTATCAGATTACTTTAGAATATCAGGAAAATATGTAAAAGTAAGAATTTAGCATGCCTGATTAAGCTTTCCAGAAATTTGGAAGGAAACTCCTCTTGCCTTCACCCAGATGGCTTTCAGCTTGAGTCTTGAAACAATTACCCAACACAGCAAACTAGCAATTCCTGATTACTGCTTTCTTATTCAGAGATTACTTCAAACTAGCAATTTCTGACTACTGCTCTCTTATTCGGAGATTTCTTCACATTAACAAAATAAACTTAACAATTTCCTTGCTAAGGCGAATTCACTCTTTAGCTACAAAATGCTCTAGGAAAACTTGATTGTAAATTCGTGAGAATATGAATGCCAAACGCAGGTATTTATAGGATTGATTTTTGAACTGATTTCCTTCTTCTATGGCGCCAGAACTGCCAGCAAGTTGTGGAATGTTTCAAACTAGAAACGTGTTGCATTAAGGCGAGGGTTTCGACCTCCATTTTTGACAGCAATGGTGTTTGTTTCAATTCGAAATTGTTCAGTTCGTTAAAAACGTGACAGCTCTTATTCTGGTGCGTTTTTGCTGCTAGGTTAGATGACAAGTTTACATTTAAGACTTTTTCCTTGCTCTAATGGCGTCCACATCCGTTTTCTTGCTAAGTATGAATCCGTTTGACAGATTCCAAACGTCTGCCCTAACCGCGCGAATCTCCTGCGCGTTTTTCTATTTTCATTTGCCATTTTTACGGCTGAGTTCTTTATTTCGAATTTTGCTCAATAATGTTTTAATACATTTCAATACAAATGTGACGCATTTGCTGAAGGCTCAGAATTGAAGTTTAATATTTCAACGCAATGAAGTACTCTTTTAGAGAAATTCGCGATTTTTATTCTCTTCTATGATTTACATTCTTATTTTATAAAAGTGTTTAAAAATTTTATTTAAGTATATTTATATATAATTTATTCTATTAAAATATCTATATAATATAGTTTTTAATTGTATAATTATTTAAATTAGTAATTTAAATAATATCGTATACTTTTATAAACTATATTATATTTATATTTTAATAAAATATTAAATATATAATTATACTTCTTTATACCTGTATATATATATACATCTACATTATACGTCGATATACTGAGAGTCAGTCAATATTATATGAAAACATGTAAATGTATATATATGTATATGTATAAATTCAGAGGCAAAATATCGTTACTATATATAATTCATTCATCATGTTGGCTGTGGGTACGTATACTTGTATATATATTTATATATGTATTATACGTATATATATATGTACAAATACACATATCCACCTCTAACCAGAACTTATTACTTATAAGGTTATACTGGCAAGCATCACTTGTTTACACAATCAAAGAAGACACGACTCCTAATGATACTAGACAAGCCTACGGATGACTTACCTTTAACCAAATCAATGACTTAGCTTACACAGTTCTAAGGTTTGTGTGTGTATGTCCAGTTGGTATCCATTACTGTTTACCCGACCAAGTTCTTCCCCGAGTGATATCTCTCCTCTGTCTCGAGGTACGAACCTGTTTCCTGCAAATCATGACATAACAACGGAAGTCATTTGCTCAAAACAAGGTAATATACATTAAGCATCGTAGAAGTTAGAACAACATTATTCCATAACTCAATATGCTAATTTTATTCAAGAATTACATCAATAGAAGCATCAGACAATGAGACAATCATTTAGGACACACTCAATTGATCACAAGAACAACTCAATTTATTCAACAGAAAGATTCAACATTTACAATGTACATCCTATGCAATAGTAGCTATACAATCGGGGTGTAACAATAAAGGAGATTCTTTATCGATTTTGAATTTTTGACTTCCCTCCCCACCCACTAAACTTTGACTACTGGCCATTGTTGCAATCTATAAAAAAAAATGAAAAGAAAAACATACTTGAAAAACTTCTTCACAAACTTGAAAAAAATCCATCAAAAACTTGAAAAATTAATCAAAAGTGTTGGCGTAAGAACTAACACCTCTGAAGTGCAGGTTTGTACGGATAGCTATGCACACTGCATAATGAGTGCTCTTCAAATTAGGAGGGGAAGCTCCCTCGTAGTGCTGGAATGCGTGGAAAAGAAAAGTAATCTAAGTCCTATCTTTTTGTTCTCAGCTGGAAGAGGCACAAGGTTAAGAAAACCAAGAACGTTGCAGCTAAGGATTTTCTGGTTTTGCAGATCATTAACTACAACTAAGCTAACTACTTTAAAATCTACGATAAGCCGTATACAGACTCACAACATGAAGGCAAGGTGGCACAACTATCTGCTTGTCTGAATAGGCTTATCGGAAACAACAATATACGATAAACTAAGTACAGATTCTCAACTTGAAGGCAAGGTGGCACAACTATCAGCTCAATCTAAATAAGTTTATTATTTACACACATCATACGATAACCAAGAACAGATTCTCAACTTGAAGGCAAGGTGGCACATCTATCAGCGCAATCTGAACGAGTTTATTGAACACATAACATCAAGGATAGCCAACTAGGATAATAAGTTGCATTGGCGAGACACGCATACAACCTATGATTGACTAGCCACTATATCTAACTAAAGCAAGAATTCACCATCATAATTGCATGAAACCCTATGTGGCATAACAATTCATCATAATAGTAAATACTCATGAACAGATACAGAACGAGCAATATTGAAGGCAAGGTAGGCACAGCATATATTTCTCTCTCGTGCAAAAGTTATGTACAAATGAGCAAAAGCTCTTATTTATAGACATCGAAAGGTGTAGGGAACCTAAAATCACCTTGAGTCAACTACAGTCTTGCAATGCATGCAAGATTTATTGCTAAAAACCCTAATAAAGCAAACTATACAGGAACTGGAAAACTACCATCAGTTAACCGAAACATCTAATCTAAAAATGGACAATTGTGCAAGCATGCACGTCCTTATTGAAAGCATGTTAACTGGAACACTACCATCAGTTAACTAAACCCTAAATAAAACTCCAAGTGAATAAAGCTAATCCCAGAATAGATATGCATGAGATGAGACAACGAGTTAACTTGAAAAGGTAACGCCAAGTTTAACTCCTGTGTGCAATGTTTATCCTGAGAGGTGGGAACTGAAGTCTACTGGCCGTGATCTCGAACAACCAATCCCTCAACGAGATTGTTAACTGCATCAACATCTAAAGGTCGTCACAATTCACTGCTTGTCAGCAACTTGAGCAATCTTGGCAATCTTTGCACATTCAAACTAGCATTTCACTGACTGGTAACTTTGGCGGCTCCGTAACTGAAGTGATGGCCATTATCTCTTCTGCAGCTTGATGTCTCTGACGCTTCTCCTTAATGAAAGAGTGTTGCATGACGAAACTGCTGCACACACAAAATTCCAACGATATCAACCTTCTAAACCGGCTTTGGAAGACAATCGGCCATACGAGGCATGCAACCATGTGGATTTGAGTGACTACGCCTGTCAACCCTTTGAATGCGCTTGATACAAATCGGTGTCAGCTTTTCTGACGAAATCATGAATTAAGACCGATTTGGTCTTGAATTCAGTTTGTGTGAACTGCACTCTGAAAAACTCGCTTGTTGACTATGAACACGGCTATATTTTGACAACTTTTCTGGAAAACTAAAAATAGCATGCTGAGGCTAAAAATAGCCTATTGAAGGGTAATTTTCATGGAAAAATCTGAGATATGGGTTTTGTCCAGAAAAAGATTCTAAGACAACCCAAAATGTCAGAAATGAGAAAATTTGACTTCTATTCGACCATGCAAGGAATTTTCAGTTGAGAAAATTAGAAACTCGAGAACTGATGCTCTGGAGTAAATTTTCCTGAAAATTTTTGGCACATGGGTTTTCTCGAGGAAGCTATTTTGAATAGACCCAGATGATTTGTTTTGCCAAAATTTTCCAATTCTTCAAACATGCGAAAGAATTTAAGACGAGAAAATGGAAGAAATTGAGAAGAAGAAAGACGATTTTTGATGTTTTCCTCTGCCAAAATCGCCATTCTGCCTTGAAATTCGCTGATAATCCTAACTTGTACCTGCAAAGAAATTGTTTGATGTCTTCACCAATGATTGCTGATGTGAAATTCGCCCAACTCTGAAGGAAATTTGCCTTTGCTCTTGAAGAAATTCGAATTTTCTTGAAGCTGTGTGAATGAATAATGATGGCGCCATGCTTAAATAAAGAAAATTCGCACCATCTTGTTCACTGCAAGATTCAAAACCTTAACTAAAATAGAAGGCTTTTGATTGGACCCCCTCCAGTTACACTGACACTATCTTGAAGTTCGAAATTTAAATAATAATAAAATATTCATTATGCAATAGCAAAGGCGCCAAAAATAGAAAATCGCCACTTAATGCTAAAAATCTAAGTAGCCGGTTCGGGTTCGGGTTCAGGGGTTCGGTTCGCCGGTTCGGCAAAATTTTTTGGGGGGTGGGTTCGGTTCGTCTTGGGTTCGTTAGTACAAATTACAAAATATGTAAAAAAAATATATATATATATATATATATGCAGCCTAGAAGCATGAATTAGGATTAGAATTTAGAATATCACATAACTGATAACATCATATAAACAACAAAACCACCATAAACTTGAATGTCATTTAAAACATGCATGATAAATATTCATTGTTCAAACTTCAAGCTCAATATTACAACACTTTCAAAGTTTTAATCATCATATGGATTCTCTAGATCATCCATATCAATGTCAACATTGACATTAGATGAAGTAGGAAGACTAGATGAATCACAAGTGCCAATGGCACCATCACTAGCACTACTAATGTGCCCATGCCCCTGTTGGATATCCTCATCCTCATATGCAATATGTTGGGAACTGCAAGCATCCAAGTCAGTATCCTCTGGCACTATATCCCACAACTTCGTCTCCCCGTCCTTGTAGTTAGGTTGTTTGTGTGAAAGGAGACGCAAGTTGGAATGCACATATACTAAGTTCTCCGCTTTTTTTGACAGCAATTTATTGCGCTTTACTGAGTGGATGAAAGAATATGTGCTCCAATTCCTCTCAGATGCGGATGAACTAGCAACCTATGAAGACAAAGTAAACAATTAAAAATTTATAAATGGAATTATGAAACTTTTAAAACTAAAATATGAAAATTTATTAAACTTACTTGTGATAAAATTTTGATTGCAAGGGGCTGCAAATTTTGGAAGTATTGTCCATGGAAGTACCACCAAGAATGAGCATCCTTTAAGAACCTATCACGGGAGGCATCAACATCTAGATGATTTGAGTGCACAAAATCAGTGAACTCATCCGTGACTACACTCCGCAAATCTCGATCAGGGAAGAGTCTCACAAATGCTGCCTTGTACCCTTCAGCCACTTCTAAATCTCTATATGGAGGAAGCCTTCCTGGTTGTGAAAGAATCTGAGAGCTGTAGTATTTTGGAGTCAATGCAAAGGCAAGAAGGTGTAATGGAGTTGTCATTTTGTTCCATCTTTCTTCAACAATTGTATGCACTTGTTTGAAGAAAGTCTCTTCAGGGTCTTGCTCTCTTGCATTTATGATGCACTTGATCTTCTCAATCATTGAGTCTATACCATCATATATTTGTCCAATGCATGGCTTGTCCATGTCAGTATAGCGAATCATACTCAAAATGGGCTCGGTGAAGCTAAGGAGATACTCCACACGATCCCACCATGAGTCATCTAATATCAGGCTCTTAATTCTTGTTGCTCTTTCAGTGCTGCTTTGCCTCCATATAGACCAATTGGTGCTAATTACCATGCTAGAAAGTGCTTGCCTAACTTTCACAAGTCGTCTCAAGACGATTGTATTAGAGGCAAAGCGGGTTTCTGCAACCTATTGCAAATTAAAAAAAATAATTAATATTTAAAAATAAACTTTAAAGAAGAATTTAAATTAGATTGAACAATCAAATTATGAAAATCAGAAAATGACAAATGTAAATATTACTTCTCTTACCTTCAATAGCTCCAATTTTGAAAATGTTCTAAAGATCCCTTGAGACAAGTGGTGGTTGGTGACGAACATCTGAATGTCCTCAGCCTCTGTATACAATTGTTTGATCCATTCAATTTTATTCCCAATCTTTTGCAGCATAAGATTGAGTGAATGGACCGCACAAGGTGTCCAAAAGATATGTGAATATCTTTCCTCAACCAACAACCTTGCAACTCTACAATTCTTTGCGTTGTCCGTTACAACTTGAACAACATTGCGGGCTCTGAAATATACCGGGCCAATTTTTTCAATTTTTCAAAGGCAAATTACAATGAATCAAGCACCCGTTAAGGTTAGTCCGAAAACTAAAACGATGCTTAAAGTAACTCTAACCTGAATGTACACCAGGATCCCGATATGGGCAAGGTGTGAGCATTGGTTAGAGGGTCTCAAAAGTAAATGCTGGAAAATAACTCTAACCAAGAGATGCGCCGGCGAACGACGAGCATTCGGTCAGAGGATCCCTATCTATTGCAATACTGGAAAATAGCTCAACACCAAGCATGTGCTACTCAATCCATGATGGATAAGAGGCGACCATATGGCGGAGACTAAGGAAATTACAGTGCAAACAAGTAAATAGGCGGCAAGCCAGCCTCTTCCACTTATTCAGTGGGCAGTTACAAACATTGAAATTGCAAGAATAATAAGATGCTGACAGTACTACTGTTCAGCTTACAATATGATGAAGAACGCCTGCAATATCAAGTAAATAGAGCTCTTTAACCATAGCAAAGATAAGAGTGTCTTCCTCAATGTTTTCTCCAAGCTTTCTATCACATACTCAACTCAAAACCCACCCTAAATGCAAACTAATATGACTGTCACAAGGTCTGAAACTGGTAAACAGCAACACAGAATTAAATTGAAATGATCACAACACTCACAACTCTCAACCGTTTGACCCCAAATGAAATGCAACAGCCCTCTATGATCAAGGCGCCCAAGTGAGAACCAGAAAACAGACCCAATCCTGCAATATTTTATTTCTTCTCAAATTTCCAAGCAAGTACAAAGGTACGGCCCAAGAGAAAGGGCGATTTTCTTCAAATAAAATCAGCACTTAATTAAAAATTATGAAACTTTGCACAAGTTGGCGCCTTCCCTAGACAAATGCAGATGTGAAGTACCCAGAATGCAATCTTTTTGTATTTTTGAATTATGAGTGAAAATGGCTATCAGCAATGAACTCAGCAACTACAAAAATTAACATGAAAATGCAAAATACTAAAATGCAATGACAACTAACTCACAACAAAGCAATACCTCACTACAAAATGCACTCGAACAAGTAATCTCTCCACTAGGTGCTGTCTCACAAGCACGAAGTTGAGCCTAGCTAGGAGGCATTCATTCCTCGAAGCAATCCTCTCACCATTTCGGCAGCATAACATTACTCAAGAAGTTGGATCATGAAACTGAAGACCAAGACCTCCTTTTAAAGACTTGAGATGACTGTCCAGAAGCTTCTAGAAACCCAGCAATTCAAATTTGAGTAACTCCTTTTCCCTCCAAATGTGGCGTCCTTTTTGCCTTAAGCAATTTTGACTTTTTAATTTAATTTAAAATAACCTCCTCAAAAGGGCGTCCCTTTTTCAAGCATTAATATTTGAGCTTTACAATATAAAATACCCTCATGAGGCGCCACCCCTTCAATGACCACTTTTAAAAACAACTTAAGTTCAATCACTAGGCTAAGGGGGGGGGTCAACAGCAAAATATAACATTAAACATGACTTTATTAAAAATAATTCAACTTATCTCTCCAAACGAGCCCCAAAGCCAAAGTTGAGCAAATCCAACTGAACATACTGAAGAAGAAGGTCAATCGAGCCGAAACCAACAGGACCACTGCCAGAAATAGAATTTACTAAAAATAGTAAATTCGTGAAAGTGCTCAGAATGCCAAAACGAACACACCACCGAAAAGCTCACGAGAAACCCAGAAGGAAACCGCAATTCAAACGCCAATCCGTGAGCACAAGAAACCACCAACCAAGAAACCCTAATTTCACCACTGAGAAGCCTACGGGTCTCCAGAATAGGCTAACGGTCAACCAAAAGAAGTCATGCTCGAGAAGGGGACATTACAGTCCGCCCTCCCCAAGATTGCTTGTCCTCAAGCAATTGTAAACTCGGATGCTGCAGAATCTCCTCATTTTCCCAAGTTGCATCCTCCATGGGCAAGTTCCTCCACTTCACCAAATACTCTCTGATTGTTCTTTTCCTCAAAGAACGCTCTCTGGAATCAAGAATCTCCTCAGGAATCAAAACTAACTGTCCTTCTTCATCCAAGGGTGGCAATTGAGATGAAGCAATAACGTTGTGCCCAAGTGCCTTCTTGAGGCGAGACACATGGAATACATTATGCACTTTGCTACTCGAAGGCAGCTCCAACTCGTAAGCTACAGCTCCCACCTTTCTGATAACCTTGAACGGACCATAGAAGCGAGGCTTAAGCTTCTCCGCTCCACTCTTCTTGAGAGTAGACTGTCTATAGGGCTGTAATCGGAGATAAACCATATCTCCAACCTCAAAAGAGCGCGCAACACGCCGCTGATCAGCGTACATGTTTTGCTGATTCTGTGCAATCTGCAGATTGTTCTTCAAGGATTTCAATATATCTTGACTTTGCTGTAACATATCCTTGGCTTGAGGGGCTTTGCTATCTCCAAACACCAAATCAGCAAAGCTAGGGGCTTCATAACCATAAAGAGCCATGAAAGGTGACATCCTAATCGACATGTGGAAGGAAGAATTGTAGCAGTATTCTCCTAAGTGAAGCCATTTCACCCATGCCCTTTGCTGTTCTGAAACATAATTCTTCAAATAACCTTCCAACCACTTGTTTACTATCTCTGTTTGCCCATCCGTTTGTGGGTGATAACTAGTGCTTGGAGTAAGCACTATACCACTCATTCTGAAGACCTCTTGCCAAAAGGTGCTTAGGAACTTGCTGTCCCTATCACTCACAATGTTTTTTGGCAACCCATGCAACCTGAACACCTCATGAAAGAACAGATCAGCAACTTGAGCTGCTGAAAATGAGCTGGTAATGGCAAAGAAATGAGCAAATTTTGTCAATCTATCTACCACAACATAGATACAATCTCTTCCTTGAACTTTGGGCAACCCTGTGATGAAGTCCATTGAGATGCTCTCCCATTTTTGGTTGGGAATGGGAAGAGGTTGCAGCAGACCAGCTGGAAGTGTATGCTCATTTTTATTCATCTAACAAATAGGACACTCCTGAATGTAACGCTGAACTTCACCCTTCAACCCCTTCCAAGAAAATCTTTCTCGGATCTGCCTATAAGTCTTGAAGAATCCCTGATGACCAGCAAGTGGTATATCATGAAATGTCAACAAAATCTTCTTCTTGAGCTTAGAATCAGCCACCACAAAGATTCTCCCTTTGTATTGTATCAGCCCTTCAACCACCTTGTACCTTTCATCATGAAAAGTACCCTCCATAATGCTGGTTGCAAACTGATCTTTGGCATAATCAGCAAGCAAGGTATTCTTCCAATCAGCAGTAAGCTCACATAATGAGCTCAAATGAGGTCTTCTGGATAATGCATCAGCCACTATGTTGTTTTTTCCCTTGACATACTCAATGTCAAAATCGTAAGCTTGAAGCTTACTCACCCACTTCTGCTGTCTTTCGTTCAAATCCTTTTGATGCATGAAATGCTTGAGACTATTGTGATCAGTTTTGACCACAAACTTACTCCCCACCAAGTACTGTCTGAACTTGGCTAATGCATGCATGATTGCAAGCATTTCTTTGTCATAGATAGAATAGGTCTTCTCCACTCCTCTTAATTTTCTGCTCTCGAACACGATGGGATGCTTATCTTGCATTAAAACAGCCCCAACACCTTCTCCAGATGCATCACATTGCAGCTCAAAGGGCTTGGAAAAATCTGGAATTGCAAGAACAGGACAAGAACTCATTATCTTCTTGAACTTATCAAAAGTACTCTGTGCCTTTTCCGACCAGCAAAAAGCCCCCTTTTTCGTAAGGTCAGTGAGAGGAGCAGCATTCTGAGAGTAACCCTTAACAAATCTTCTGTAGAATCCACAAAGGCCTAAGAACCCTTTCAAGTGAGTCAAGTTCTCAGGAGGTGGCCAATCAACAATAGCCTTGATCTTTTCTGGATCAACCTTCACACCTTCGGCACTGATGATGTGACCAAGGTAAAGCAGCTCCCTCATTCCAAATTCGCATTTGGATTCTTTGGCAAACAAGCTCTCTGATTCCAGAATGTTAAGCACTTCCTCCAAGTGCTTGAGATGTTCTTCCCAAGTCTTGCTGTAAATTAAGATGTCATCAAAAAATATCAGCACAAACTTTCTCAACTGCTTCTGGAAGACTCTGTTCATGCAAGATTGGAATGTGGCAGGAGCATTAGTCAATCCAAATGGCATGACTAAGAAATCAAAGTGACCATAATGACATCTGAAGGCTGTCTTCTCCACATCAGATCCTCTCATTCGAATCTGATAGTAGCCCAACCTCAAATCTATCTTCGAAAAGAACTTAGCTCCATGTAGCTCATCAATGAGCTCATCTATCCTTGGAATTGGATATCGATTTTTGATGGTGCTTTGATTCAAAGCACGATAATCAACACACATCCGAATGGTACCGTCCTTCTTCTTTACTAAAACAACTGCTGAGGCAAAGGGACTCTTACTAGGCCGAATGAAGCCCATCTCCAAGAGCTCCCTAATGTTCTTTTCGATCTCATCCTTTTGCTTTTTGGGGTACCGATAAGGAGTCGTGATTACTGGGTTAGCTCCTTCCTTGAGCTCTATGACATGTTCTGAACCTCGATCAGGAGGTGGTCCAGGAGGTAAATCAGCAAACACTTTACTCTTTTTGGTGAGTAAAGACTGAATATCTGGAGGATACTCTCTTTTCGTTTCAACTGGACTCGCTGGAAGAATCATGCACTCCGCAGCCCACTCCACTTGGTCATGACGTATCAACCTTGCCATCCTTTTGAATGACACAATCCGAGGGCCACCATTTGACATTCCTCTCAACACCACCTTCTTTCCATCGGATTGAAATTTGAGTTCCATGGTTTGCAGATTTAAAGAGATCTCTCCAAGAGATCGCAGCCACTGAATGCCAAGGACAGCATCCGTATCTCCAATATTAACCACATAGAAGTCATCCTTGACTTCGTAATTGCCCAATTGCATTGACATGTTGGGAATCCTCTTGGTGCATGAGATGTGAAACCCATCAGCAACCATAACTCTGAAACCTTCAAAATCTTCTGTTTGCAGCCCTTTCTTTCGCCACCACAACTTCGTCTATGAAGTTATGTGTTGCTCCAGTGTCAATTAGAGCAACAATACGCTGCCCTTTGATCATCCCACGAACTTTGAAAGACTCATTCTTTTGGAAGCTCGAAAGTTGAGCCAATGTACCACCACTTTCTTTTTCACTTTCGGACTCTTCTGGAGCCTTTTCTTCTTCGCTGTCCTCAAAATCAGCTTGCTGATCAGAAAAATCAGAATTGCTTTCTTCAGCTGTATAGAATTCAATTTGATGGATTTTAGCACCCTTTGGGCAAACATGATCTTGGGACCATTTTTCCCAACAACGGAAACATAATCCCTTTCTTCGGAGTTCATTGATAGTCTCTGGATCCAATCTTGTGCCATGAGGTTTCTGCTGTTTGAACTCCTTATGGTGAGGTTTTTGATGAGGCCTTTTCCCTCTATCTCCTTTGTGAAATGATGGCTTGGAATGGAACTTTGCTTTGGGAACAGCCCACTCCATGTTTCTAGCTTTTTTCATTGCCTCTTGTAGGGAAGGTGGATCAAAAGCTTTAATCCATCCTTTGAGTGGCTCCATCAATCCTTCGCTGAATAGGATCACTAATCTTCTCTCCGTGATTCCAGTGACCATTACTGAAAGTCTTTGAAACTCAGCTATGTAGGCATCAACAGTGCCATACTACCTCAGCTGTGCTAACTCCCTGAAATGCACTTCTGGATCCTTCTTCTCGAATCTCTCAATGAGTCTATTGGTG
The DNA here is from genome assembly GCA_007258455.2 of Sequoia sempervirens. Lineage (NCBI taxonomy): Eukaryota > Viridiplantae > Streptophyta > Pinopsida > Cupressales > Cupressaceae > Sequoia > Sequoia sempervirens. The sequence goes on from VDFB02000017.1 coordinate 275,632,643, forward strand.
AACTCATCGTAGGTCATGATAGACCCATGACCTAAGGTGACTAGGCCATGGTACCACCATTCATGCGCCACCCCATCTAGGTGTAGCGTAGCGAATTTTATCGGTTCTTCTTCAGCCATTGGTCTGAGAGCCAAATAGTTGTCTAGCTTTTGTATCCAAGCTCGAGCAGAACTACTATCACTTCCGTCAAAGTGGGGAAGTGTAACCTTGTTGATAGCTTGATACAAGTCTCCTTGTACTGGTGTTCTTCTTTGATCAAAATTTCTCCCGTGGCCTCTATCCTTCCTTCTAAACTCCATGTAGTCATTGAAGGACATATCAAGCTTGACCTCATCAGGAAGAGTGTCATATTCAGTACGGCCTATCCTTAGTTTCTCTAAAGATGAAACATTTTCGTCAGAATCAAGATGTGGGTTTGTTGGTGCCAAAAACGTGGGTTTGAATGGTCTAGCAGAAATGTATGTGTTGCTTGCTGAAGGTTGGACAACATGACCATTTTGTTGGTTGGAAGCACTATGCTCACCGACATGCACTGTATTGTTTTGTGGAGTATTCGGACCCAATTTTCCCAACATGAGAGAAAACATGTCCAACAAAGCATCCATCTTCTTTTCAAGTCCTTGACCAAGATTAGCCGAATTGTCTAAACCTTTACCATTGTCACCTCTATTGCCAAAAATCCTCTCATTACCCCCTGAAGTCCTTTCACTGTCCCCCATTTCTGTCTCCTGAGAAGGCTCCCAATGAGCCCTCAAAACCTCTGATGCTGTCTGACCTTCTGGAGCTTGATACAACTGAGTCTGAACGGTATCCCTCTTGTATACTCTTGCCAAGTACCTCTGTTCTCTGTCACTCATAGAAGGCTGATTTCACAGGATGGCAGGATGCGTGGCTCTGATACCACTGAAATATACCGGGCCAATTTTTTCAATTTTTCAAAGGCAAATTACAATGAATCAAGCACCCGTTAAGGTTAGTCCGAAAACCAAAACGATGCTTAAAGTAACTCTAACCTGAATGTACACCAGGATCCCGATATGGGCAAGGTGTGAGCATTGGTCAGAGGGTCTCAAAAGTAAATGCTGGAAAATAACTCTAACCAAGAGATGCGCCGGCGAACGACGAGCATTCGGTCAGAGGATCCCTATCTATTGCAATACTGGAAAATAGCTCAACACCAAGCATGTGCTACTCAATCCATGATGGATAAGAGGCGACCATATGGCGGAGACTAAGGAAATTACAGTGCAAACAAGTAAATAGGCGGCAAGCCAGCCTCTTCCACTTATTTAGTGGGCAGTTACAAACATTGAAATTGCAAGAATAATAAGATGCTGACAGTACTACTGTTCAGCTTACAATATGATGAAGAACGCCTGCAATATCAAGTAAATAGAGCTCTTTAACCATAGCAAAGATAAGAGTGTCTTCCTCAATGTTTTCTCCAAGCTTTCTATCACATACTCAACTCAAAACCCACCCTAAATGCAAACTAATATGACTGTCACAAGGTCTGAAACTGGTAAACAGCAACACATAATTAAATTGAAATGATCACAACTCTCACAACTCTCAACCGTTTGACCCCAAATGAAATGCAACAGCCCTCTATGATCAAGGCGCTCAAGTGAGAACCAGAAAACAGACCCAATCCTGCAATATTTTATTTCTTCTCAAATTTCCAAGCAAGTACAAAGGTACGGCCCAAGAGAAAGGGCGATTTTCTTCAAATAAAATCAGCACTTAATTAAAAATTATGAAACTTTGCACAAGTTGGCGCCTTCCCTAGACAAATGCAGATGTGAAGTACCCAGAATGCAATCTTTTTGTATTTTTGAATTATGAGTGAAAATGGCTATCAGCAATGAACTCAGCAACTACAGAAATTAACATGAAAATGCAAAATACTAAAATGCAATGACAACTAACTCACAACAAAGCAATACCTCACTACAAAATGCACTCGAACAAGTAATCTCTCCACTAGGTGCTGTCTCACAAGCACGAAGTTGAGCCTAGCTAGGAGGCATTCATTCCTCGAAGCAATCCTCTCACCATTTCGGCAGCATAACATTACTCAAGAAGTTGGATCATGAAACTGAAGACCAAGACCTCCTTTTAAAGACTTGAGATGACTGTCCAGAAGCTTCTAGAAACCCAGCAATTCAAATTTGAGTAACTCCTTTTCCCTCCAAATGTGGCGTCCTTTTTGCCTTAAGCAATTTTGACTTTTTAATTTAATTTAAAATAACCTCCTCAAAAGGGCGTCCCTTTTTCAAGCATTAATATTTGAGCTTTACAATATAAAATACCCTCATGAGGTGCCACCCCTTCAATGACCACTTTTAAAAACAACTTAAGTTCAATCACTAGGCTAAGGGGGGGGGTCAACAGCAAAATATAACATTAAACATGACTTTATTAAAAATAATTCAACTTATCTCTCCAAACGAGCCCCAAAGCCAAAGTTGAGCAAATCCAACTGAACATACTGAAGAAGAAGGTCAATCGAGCCGAAACCAACAGGACCACTGCCAGAAATAGAACTTACTAAAAATAGTAAATTCGTGAAAGTGCTCAGAATGCCAAAACGAACACACCACCGAAAAGCTCACGAGAAACCCAGAAGGAAACCGCAATTCAAACGCCAATCCGTGAGCACAAGAAACCACCAACCAAGAAACCCTAATTTCACCACTGAGAAGCCTACGGGTCTCCAGAATAGGCTAACGGTCAACCAAAAGAAGTCATGCTCGAGAAGGGGACATTACAGGCACCCACTTGCTCAATGGCTGCAATAAGAATATTAGCAATAAATTGCCCATCTTTTACTTGCCCCTCACAATCCACGGCTTTCAAAAACATTGCCCCTTTAGGGGACACTGCTATGACATTGATCAAAGGCCGATTTTTTGAGTCCTTCCAACCATTTGAAACAATGGACACACTTGTCTCAACCCATGAATCTCTTATTGGCTTCAATGCATCTTCAACCAACTCAACCTCCTTTTCCAATAAAGTGCTACGCACCTTCTCATAACCCGGGCCCTTGTACCCTTTTGGAGCTTCATTGACCGCTCTCAACATCTCTTTCCAATATGGAGAACGAACAACATTAAAAGATAGTCCATTGGCATATATGCATCTTGCTACACATTGGTCGGCAAGGGCTCTACTCTCATTTTGAAATGCAACTTCCAAAGGTCCCTTTGCTCTCTTGTTTGCAAAAGGTTGTGCACTTTGAGCTTGAAGATTTGGAATGGCCATAAATGGGTGGTCTTCTACCACAATATTGGGATTGGGATTAGATGGGGGCTGCATTCCCTTTGATTTTTTATTTGACAAAGGGTGATTTCCTTTTTGGGCTTCCCGTTGATCTGCTAGTTCTTGCTCCATAATGTATTTTGCAACTGTCTCAGGTTGAATAGGGGCATCTTTCTTTCCAGGGCAAGGTGAGATGCCTTTTCCACTTATGCCACACAAATGTGCTTTCACCCTATGGTATGAACTAGAATATTGAACATCACACCCATTGCATTTCCAAACATAACCACCACCACCTGGAAGCTGTCTTATCATTTCAACATACTGCCATAGAGGAGAATTTGCATTTGTTTTGAACTTTGGGTTTGGTTTAGCTATGGAGCCGGAGGTAGAACCCATTGACATTGTGATTCCTATGGCAATTTGTTTTGCAAACAACACATTCAAAATTTGAATGAAAACAAAATATAATAATTTTTAAAAAATTAAAACCTAGCTCTTTTGAATCTTGCACAATGTATACATTCATAGAAGAACAGAAAAAAAAAGATGCAAAACAAAGTTTCTGTTTGTAAAACAAAAAAAAAGAATGAAAAAATGAGAAAAAAATGAGAAAAACATACCTTTTTGCAAAAATAATCTTCAACAATCTTTGTAGCAGCCAATGAACACTTGCAAATCTGTAGGAATGGCAATGCAATCGTTGTAGAAGTTTCAACAATCAATATTCAACTCCTTTTGTTAATCCAACAAGTTAAAATAAGAAGTTAGCCTCTTGGAATGAAAATGCTTGTCTGCAAAACAAATGAATGAAAATGAGGCAGTTTAGGTGTTTAACATGTTTTAGAGGTCACTTTTAGGGTTCCCATGGGCGTGGGTCAAAGTCAAAGGGAAGGAAACATTAAAAAAAACAAAAAAAAAGCACTTTTTGCCGCCCAGACGCCCGGGTTCTGCTTGGGTTCGCCCGGGTTCTGCTCGGGTCGCCTGGGTTCTTCACCGGCGAACCAAGGCCCAAATGCAAAGACCCTGGCCGAACCAGCAGAAGGACCGGACCAGGACCCGGACCCAGGGCGAACCTGGACCAGGACCCGGGCCAGAACCTGAAGAACCGGCTACATAGCTAAAAATGCAAGAATAAATATTAAATATTATTAAACATCAGTTGACAATTCATATGAAGCTTTAGGATTCACCGGCGAACTTCACTAATTTCAAAAAGTCTTTATTTGACCTCATAGGCATCCATTTGCTCAAGATATTGCACTTTTTATTAACTTCCTACTTTGTAGCAGACTACAAAGTTACAACTGGCCATCTTCGACATTGATTTCAAAGTGACCGGGAGATGTTGCGACTGAACTGAGATATTCATTATGAAGCATGCAGAACAAGGAAGAAATGTTTGCTGGGAGTCATCACTGTAAAATCCATCATTTAACACCCTGAAAAATTAGGCGCCCTTGATTAAATTCATTTACAGGTACCAGACTTAACCATTTCTCCAAACTGCCATTTGACACTTCAAACGGCTACTGACGACGAACGGTGAACCCTACTGACAGGCAACCAAGCTCACTGCATTCCTGGAGGTATTCCACATCTAACGAATATACGCAAAGTGTTACATCCCGATATTATAGCTACTATTGTATAGGGCCATTGAATGTAATGTGTGAATCTTGATGATGAATAAAACATGGTTGATCTTGTTAATAAATGATTGAGTTATGTTTAAATGATGATTTCATTTGATTGTTACTTCTAAATGATTAGTCTTGATTAAATGTTGCATACAATTATAGAATAATAGTATTCTAACTTGTGAGATGTTTTTACCTTGTTATGAGCATATGACTGCCGGTGTCATGTCATGATGTGCAGGTATGAAGACTGTACCTCCGGACAGAGGAGAGACATCATTCGGGGAGGAACTTGGTCGGGTAAACAGTAACGATTACCAAATTGAGCATACACACACATACTATAAATTGAGTAAGCCAAGTCTGTTTGTCGAGATAACGGTAAGTCATCCATAGGCTTAAGGAGTCTAGTTTACTTCTTTGTGCTTGAGAGATGATTGTTTGTCAGACTTACAGTATTATGTTCATAACGTGAATGGGTCTAAGCGAATAGGTTAAGTAGGTGTGTATATACATGTATATAGTATACTGAGATATATACGAGTATATATGTGTATATAATATATATATATATATACACTATCTGTTATCTATAGATAAATAATATTACTATAATATTTACCTTGGAATTTATATATATATATTGAAAAGTACTTGGACCAACTGGCAAAATATATATATTTATATTTGTTAAATATAAATATAGTTATATATAAGTAATTATATATTAAAGATTATATATAATATTATTATAGTTATATTAAAATATATAAGTATATTAAATACTTGGGTATTTAAATATTTATATGTTTAATATTTAAAAGAACTATAATAATATTTATATAATAAAATATATATATAGTGAAATTATATTTAAACTTCTAAATTTATGGAAATTAACTTATTACTTAAATAATATTTTAAAATCTCTTAAGTAAAAATTAAAGATTATATTTTACTAGGAGTAAATAAATATAAAAATATATTTATGAATTTTATATTACCAGGAGTAATTTGGGGAAATTAGATATTACCGTGGGTAAAATTGTAATCACCTTACATAGTAAAATCTTTATTAATGAATTTAGAAATATTTGGTTTTGATTTAAAATATGAAATCGATACATGACTTGGAGTCAAAATTAATATTTTGTTTTTGAACTATGGAAATCGAAATTTTGAGAGAGTTAAGTATTTGAAACATAAAAATTCTTCATTAAGTAAAAGTCGAAACATTTGATAAGGAAAAATACGTTTTTAAAAAGAGTCAATCCCGTGAAAATAAAAAAAAAAACGTTTTCATGAAAAATGGCGTGAAGAAGATGCGCGCAGGAAGGAAAAACGCGCTTGAAGCGCATGGGCAGAGAGGAATGAATCAAACGCGGTTCCTCTGGCAAAGATAATGCAACGTGGAAGTATAGCAGGCTCGACCTCATCCCTGGAGCGAATTTTTCAAAACATTTATTTCAAAATAACCTAAAATCTGGAAAACGCCATGAGTTGTCAAAAATCCGCCATGTGAATTGATTTATTCTTCATCTGCTGGCTCTAAAGAGGTCGAATCACCTTCATGTTTGATGACTTAGGGTTAAATAATCCGCCAAATGTCTTTTGACTGTTTCTGATTACTGTGTTGTCATTTGGCATGCCTACATAACTGGGAATCCGTTGTATTTCGGGCCCTATATAATGACGCCCTTCCATTCATTGTGAACACACCTTGGGAGCAATCTGAGTTTACTATTTTATTCCATATCCATTACATTATACTGCTTAAGTTTCCTGTATTGTTGAGTTTGATAAATTCAGTGCATTATTACCAGCAATTACCAGTTACAGTGATTGAATCATATTTAGTTTAGAGTGAGGTATTTGTATAGCTGAGTAGGAATTGAGTGGTGGAAACACGTCTGTGAGAAAGAGATATAGGAGTTCTCTATAGAGAGAAATACTTTCATAAAAGAAGCCATATTTAGCTGAAACTACGGAGGCTTATTTGAAGAAGAATTTAAAAGAGCAAGTCTGGAAGGAGAAGCTTTAAAATCAGGCATGAATCTTCCTATTATATAACCTTTGTTAAGTGTTGTTTATTTTGTGTCTTGTGATCGTTGCTTTCTATTAGCTTTAATAGGAAAGAACCAATTCGATGAATAAAAGCAATGCATTAAAGGAGAAAATGTGTAAAGGATTCAATGAATAGGGGAAATTGTGAAAAAGGGATTATTTGGATAAAGTGCTTAAGGGATTAGATTATTTCTCTTGCATTAAAACGAAATAATGGAAAAGATAAAAGGGAAGGGTTTATTTGCATTTTGAATGGTTATTGCATGTTGTGTATGATCTCCATATATGGAGAATACGTAGACGTAATATTTATCTACTAGGATCGAAATGATGGCAGAATCAAGTGAAGTCTTTTAGCTTAAGTTATTAGGATAACTGAGACAAGTTTAGTACTCCTAGGATAAAGAATTCCTAGTTAGGAGGAATTGATACAAGACTCTTGAATACTGTTTTCATTTCTAGTAGGTTCGTATGATTGTAGGATGTCTGGGTTGACGGATTCACCCATTGAAGGACAAACCTATGCGTAGAGTAAGGAAGCCTTAAGTCAAATCGGCCCTGAGTAGTGTTTATGATAGATGACCTTCATTCGAAGTACTGAATGAGAATACTTTGGCCAAAGTAGTGAAAGGTACGACATCCACCTAGATGTGAGATAGTTGAGACTACACTGTCAGTTCATTGTGATCCGAGTACTAGATCGAGATTGTGAAATAGCAAGGTTCTAGTTGAGTAGGACACAACACTATGCTCAGTTGGTAATCGTTAAAGGATACCCTACCAATCTCTTCTTCGAAGGGAGGGCCGTTCATTGCAAAATGATCGTGCGGGGGACCGCATTATAAGTCCGTGGTTGGCGGAAAAGCGCCCGAGTGATGTTTCTCCTCCACAGCGAGTGGCCGATGTACCAAGATTTGAAAGGACAGATTCCTGGACCTTCTTACTTCTATTTGTGCAAAAGCTTACGAGCTATGTATGTAACTGTATTCCTTTTTAACTCTGATTTATATTTGCAATGAAAATGAAATTCATGTGGAAACATATTGTAACTTGTACATGGTTATCAATAAAGAAAGGAAGAAATTTTATTGTATTATCTTTGTTAGATGTTACTTTTACATGTTTTTAGTGAGAATTGGAAAGTTTTTAATTTACGCCGAATTGGGTCGTAACACAAAGCATCTGAAAAGTACATTAAGGGCCTTAAAAATAAAAGCGCCCCTGAGCTACAGGTGCACTGACACCGTTTTGACGAAAGTACAACTCTCAACCAGATACCCTACTTTGACCTTTGATATTTGGAGCTGGGATGACCTGATTCAAGCACTCTCCGTCTTGATGCGTAGCCAGAAGGATCTACGAGAGAAGACTCTGGAGGTGAGGAAGCAAGAAAACTGCTTCTAAGACCTCAAAAAGAAAGGCGCCTTTCCCAAGATGGAATAGACGACCAGACTTAAAACATTTTTTGAGCTATCTTCGTTTTTTAGTATTTCACCAAAGACCTCGCACGTACGAGCGTTTGCCAAATCCCGAAGGCTGACGGCTGGGCTCGTTGAATAGATAAAGTAATTACGCTCAAATCTGTAAAGACTTCGAATGCGAACAGCTTCATTTGACAGGCCTAAAGGCTAGGCGCCTCTGGCCTATAGGGATACAATGAACATTTTATGCCAGTCCGTTCGCTTATTTATGTGCTTGGTAGAAACTTTGCCACGATCTTTCAGAATGTCGGATTAACAAGCAACTTGGTGCATCGCGAAGCTAGACTAGAGTAGTACTGATGTCAGGAAGACCTTATCGGCAAACTGGATCATCTCAAGGGTCACTTTGAAAAGCGCCCCTGAGCTACAGGTGCACTGGAAACGCAACGAAGAAGCTCAAAGATGTGAAGTCTCTTTACAAGCTCATCTTCAGACGTCGATTGCCGGAGCTCTAGGACTCGGATGACTGTGTTTGATAACTCGTCGAATAAGCAAACTAGTTTTGAAGAGATTGACTACATCAATCATCAAAAATGCCAAGATCCAACACCTCATTAAGAAGGGCGCCCCTAAGCTATAGGCGTGCTAAAGCTGGAAAAGAACAAGCTTCTGCACTCTGGAACTTCGGAATCTTCAACTTCTGTCGCCAGTTGCTGGAGTTATGGGTCTCGGATAGCCTCGCAGGATAGCTCGTCGGATAAGCAGACTAATTTTAAAGAGATCGACTATATTCATGAGCTTTTATCACAAAATTAAGGCCTTCAAAAGGAAGGGCGCCCCTGGGCTACAGGTGCGCAATTCTGCTTTTCTTTGAGAAATCTTCAAAAATTGATCATTGAAATCTTCATTTTGGCCATTGAAATGACCATATAAAAGTATAAGCGTCACTATGAAATGCTCCTCCATCATGAAATGCTTTGTTTTGAGTCTCTGATTCAGGTTCTGAACAATGGAACTGCCTTTGACTGACAAAACATTAACAAAACTCCATGCTTGATATTGCCCAAAAACTGTGTTTGACATCATTTTAGCAAGGTTTAGACTATTTTATGCAAAATGCCTCGATGAAGCGAAAAATTTGGTTTGGGTACAACAAAAAGATTAAAGAATAGGGTTTAAATGCATACCTTAAACACTTAAATCTCCTTTGTAGAAGCTATTTGGCACTCCACAATCGATCTCCTTCGAATACAATCACCTCCCTTCAAAATGCCAAGATGGAGAGAAAATATGGTGAGAGCAAAATGAGAGGTAAAAATGAAATGTTTGAGTGTTGAAAGGCCTCATATTGGGCCGTTTTAGGGTTAGGAGAAAAAATAAGAATAAAAAAAATGTATTTTATTAATGTTTGGGCCCACTTTTTAAGTGTTGGACGGTGGGTTCTCCCAGGTACGCCCAGGTCCACGCACCATATGGCTGGGTTCACACTGGGTGCACATAGGGTGCGCGCCCAACACTGTGGGTTCTTTAGATGTCTGATTGTGGAGGAGAAACATCACTTGGGTGCTTTTCCGCCAACCACGGACTAATATTGCGGTCCCCCGCACATTCATTTTTCAATGAAAGGCCCTCCCTTCATCGAAGAGATTGGTTGAGTAACCGATTCTGTTAACCAACTGAGCATAGTGGTGTGTCCTACATAACTAGATTCTTGTATCCCACAATCCCAAACTAGTATGTACTTATTGGATCATTGTGAACTGACAATGTAATCATCTCCCAATCTAAGAGGATGTAGGTACATTACATTACTATGGCCATAGTATTCTGGTTCAGTAAACGACTGAGTAAATCATCTATCACTTACACTACTCAGGGCCGATTTGACTTTGGGCTACCTTACTCTATGCGTAGGTTATGTCCTTCAATGGGTTCAGTTTACCCTAGACTTCCTACCTCAAACAGTCTACTAAGAAATGAGCCAATAAACAAGTATCTAATATCCTAACTCTTGATTTCGGAAATCTTTATCCTAGGAGTGAAGCTTGTAAGAGTTAACCTAATAACATAAGCTAAGGATCATACTTGGTTTGACATCATTTCGTTCCTAATAGATATTAATTACTCTACGTATTTTCCATATACGGAGATCATACAAAATTGCAACCTCAAGCAAATGCACATAAAAATCCTTCATAGCATAATGCAAATTAAGTAAAGCTACCCTTAAGCTTTTTAAACAATTGATTCCCTCCTTAAAACTCTTTTATCTATAAATCCTTCTTTTAATCTACCATTAAAAATGTATTAAATTATCTAAGCATTTACCCTTAATTGCAAATGGTTTCCCTCATTCAATTGCCCTTCAAGTATAATGAAATTCCTCATGCATTTATTCTTTATGAAAGCTCATCAAAACAATATTGATTTGCTATGAACTATTTGCATATATCATACTAATTGCAAACAACAAACTCAAGAATAAAAGAGAACAACATTCAAGCAAAAATTGCTAAATAGATAACATGCTTGTTATAATAAGCTTCTTTCCCAGCACTGTTCTGTCAGCAACTTCCAGAATTCCCAAATTGAAGATGGCTGTTTTGCAAATTATCTCTCTTTCAATGTAGACAACTCTTTCAAATCACTCTTCCTAAATAACAATTCTCTAATAGAAGTTGTTATTTCACTATTCTAAAAGGTATTTAGCACAGTCAATTATCTGCAACTGATAAAGGCTTCTAGTTCTCACACTCTCAGCAATATGATGAAATACAGCAATAGCAAATAACACAGCAGCTTAGAAATTGAACAAGATAGCTCTCAAAATTCGCCAAAGACAAATTGCACAAGGATATTTTTCAGTGGATGGCTGGGCAAGTATTTATAGGCCCGTAATTGCAACTATTTCCTTCATTTTGGGCATGAAGGAATGACAACAAGGCGCATATACTCAGTTAAACGTCACTTGGCAAGTAACTAAACCCTATGTCACCTCAAAAAAGAGTGAATCGACCTCCATGGAGCCAGCAATTGTAGAAAATTTTAACTCTAATCTTAGAAATCGCCACCTACAGCAAAAACGTTTTTGCCAGGTGTATAAAAATAAATGACTCACTTTGCTGCGATTTTTGTCAAGTCTTAGCTTGTTACAGCACAAAAACTTTGGTTGGCATTCCCTATTATCCAGTTTTGAAAGTTTCCTCCTCCATTTTTGCTGCATTGAAGCTTTCTTCATTTCCATGTGAAAACTCTTAGCTGAGTTTTGTTTATTTTTCGAATGTTTTCATCAAATATTTGTCTCATAAAAAGGTTCGATACTTTTATGAAGTTCTATCCTTTTTAAATAATCCACTTTAAATAAACTTGCATATGTTAAAAGATTTAAATCTTTTAACTTTATTATTTTGGAGTTCAATATTTATTCATTTAAATATTTTCAAATATTTCCACTTTGGAGTTTATAAATGTTTTCACTTTAAATATTTAATAATATATATATTTTATTAAGTATTAATATATTTATATATATAAATATATATATATTTTTGACATTACCATCGTAATGTATATATATATATTTATATATATGCATATATTACCTTAATATTAATACATAGATTTTATACTTTATAAAATATATAAATATATATATATATATATTTACACATATTTTTATGTATTTACGTATATATCATAAAATATAATCACATTATTGATATATACATTTATACATACATATATATGTAAATTTCCTAGACAATAATATTAAAATATTATTTTCACCGCAGATATTAGGCAGGGTGTGTACGTATATACATGCGTATAACCATATATACTCGTGTATACATATGTATGCGTATATACATGTCGACACATGCGTATGAGCATATCCATCTACTTAACGTACGTATGTATCGATATGTCTATACATATAGATACGTGTACACAATGTATACATGTGTATACGTACCCACTCAACCTTTAACACATATCTATCACATCATTCATACAAGGGGTCACAGTATAGTAAGTCTGACATTAAACAATCATTACTCACAAAGCACAAAGAAGTAAATCAAACTCCTAAAGCCTATGGATGACTTATCAAGACTAACTTATCTGACTTGGTTCCTCTATACCCATCATGATGTGTGTGTATGCTCAACTGATTAACATTACCGGTTAAACGACCAATGCCCCTCTCCCAAGTGATATTTCCCCTTTGCCTGGAGGACTGGTTCACATACCTGCATCCACAGTTATAAACTCACGGCAATCAAATGCTCAGAATAATAGCAGTACATATAAACTTCGCAAGATATAACAACATCATACATTAACCTCATAATGCACGTTTTCACCATGATTAACATCAATTGAACAACATAAGAATGAGACAATCATTAATGTATAAAAACTCAGATTGATAACAAGGTGCATCATATCTTTATTCATTCATAAAACTGTCTTTACAAACACATAATCATTATTCAATACTAATAGCCTAGTAGCTATACAATCGGGGTGTAACATACTCCCCCCCTTAGGAATCATCGTCCCCGATGACTTAAGGTATTATTTCAAACATAAAAAGTCAAATACATAAATTTTTATTCATTATTCTCAAAAGCTTTGAGAATATTTGGAAATTTCCGTAGAATTTCCTCATAGTCTTCCCACGTTGCCGAATCCTCTATGTATTGATCCCATTGAACTTTGCATTGAGTGATATCCCTATTGCGCAAATGAAGTTTACACACTTCCAACACCTTTACGGGCTTGAGAGTTATTACTCTGGGATCCTTTACCTGTAAAGCAGTCCAATCAATAACATGACTATCTCCTGGAATGTACTTTTTAAGATAGGACACATGGAAGACATTATGCATTTTGGCAAGAGCTGGTGGTAAGGCAATTCGATAAGCTACAGGGTTGATTTCCTCAAGGACTTCAAAGGGGGCTACATAACGAGGAGACAACTTAGAAGATTTTCCAAACTTGATGGAACTCTTGTGAGGTTTGACTCTCAAAAGTACCTTGTCACTTATAGCAAAATTACGGGGCACTCTCTTGGCATTTGCATAGCTTTTCTGTCGACTGTTAGCTTCTGCTAACCTTTGCTTAATAACCTTCATCTGCTCATCCATTTCTGCTAACATTTCAGGTCCAAGACTTATTCGATCCTCAAGTTTATCCCAACTTATCGGAGATCGACACTTACGACCATATAGAGCTTCAAATGGAGCCATTCCTATAGTAGAATGATATGAGTTATTATAAGCAAACTCGACCAAAGGTAAGTATTCCTCCCACTTATATTGCTGATCCATGCAATATACCCTAAGTAGGTCCTCTAATACTTGATTTACCCTTTCCGTTTGCCCATCCGTTTTCGGATGATATGCTGAACTTATATTTAACTGTGTCCCAAGTGTAGAAAACAAAGTTTGCCAAAATTTGGAAGTAATTCTTGCATCCCTATCAGAAATAATCTTCTCAAGAATTCCGTGCAACCTGAATACTTCTTGTACAAACTTTCTTGCAATAACTGGCACTCCATCAGTTAAATTTCCCGGTATAAAGTGTGCCACCTTTGTCAATCTATCCACTACCACTAGTATGGCATTATGTCTATTCCTAGACATAGGTAATCCTTGTACAAAATCCATACTAATTATTTGCCACTTCCACTCTGGTATTTCATGAGGATATAACAATCCTGCAGGATGATGATGTTCAGCTTTTACCCTTTGACACTCAAGACAACTTGCTACAAAATTAGCTGCATCTCTTTTCATTCCTTTCTGTTGATGTGATTTTTGTGACCGCACCAATCAGCAGAACAAAGTATCCGAAGGCTACTCCATTCTCTCTTGATCAAAGAATTCCAAATTTGGCTGCAATACTGGAAATATCTCTCTATGCGGTAGCACCATCTTGATTCATGATATTTCTTCTCCAATAAACTTCTTTTTGATGAAAATCCCTTCTTTACTTGAATGTGGTTGTTCGCTGCAAAGATCCTTGAAAGGCCCTCCTTCTAGTGCCAGTTCCTGTTGATGTGATTTTTGTGACCGCACCAATCAGCAGAACAAAGTATCCGAAGGCTACTCCATTCTCTCTTGATCAAAGAATTCCATACGCTAAGATTGCCAGAAAGTTTGTATGTTCAACTCCAAGGTTCTGAAAATGCTATGGAATACCCTCAGTCGGTTCGTTGTGATTTGCTGTTTACACGAGGAGACTTACACAATTGTTCAAAAGGTTTGCAGCTGACAGCGGGTTAATGATTGGAAGGGGATTTTGTGTGTTGCGAATGATTTGGTGATGAGGTACGTGTTTCCTATGCTAACCAGAATTGTGTGGAATTTAAATGTGTGTAGGGTTTAGAAAGCTTAAATTCTAGTCTAAATGCAAGATGTGTGGAGCTTAACTTCAGCAGACTTCAACCGGATTTCGCCTTGCCTCGCGTTGGACAGCTTCAGCAAAATCTGTGCAATCTTCAAGGGAGTAGCGGAAGGTATTCAGATTACAATTCAACATGCATATACCATCAGGACGACACATACAACACGTGAATCACAATCGAAGTTAAGTTTGAAATGATTTTCAGTTGACCACACAAGGCAAACTTGCCGTCAACAAGCTGCTAGTGGTATGGATTAAACGAAGCTACCTCAATCAAACACCACAAATCCACAGCTAACTACTTGCATGAAAATGAAAATCACTCTAATTTTAAGTCCTACTTGAAGTAGAAGGACGAAAAAACCTTGCTAGCTGATCATAACAAAAGACAAATTCACCATCAATGAAACTCTTTTTATTACGATAGTTTTTCGCAACAATTCCTTACAAAGTTCTCATGGGAAAAATTTCCCTCTCCTTCAAACTATACTATGCAATGAAACTATGCGAACTCTAAACTGTCTCTTTATGCTCTATCAGAATGTCTATTCTCTAGTCTAATAATGTACAAATGAGGGGAGTCCCCTTTATATAGCTGGCCAATCTCAATAGACGGTCTAGATTAAATTACAATGGATGGCTCAGATTGAGCCACATCAGCCCTATACTAGATTATGCCCTAAAAACCGCCAGAAGGTGGAGTGGTGCAATTAATGAGCACAAAATAGGTAGATTCCTCCTTTGACCACTATGGGCAATTAATGCCCACTATCCTTCTAGAAGATTCTCGTCCAGGATCCTGTTCCCATTGTTCTTCTCTTTGACCGCGAAAGCAACGAACCGGGCCAGCACTGCATCAACTTCTTGCTCAGAAATAGCCGGAGTAAGATTGAGCTGGTACTCAAGGATAGCAATCATTTGTTCCTGCCGGATGCAAGATTTTCTCCAAGCCTCGATGGATTCCTGCGTGCTCTGAATAATAGCTGAGAACGTGGAGATATTTTCAAAGTCCACCTGAGCAAATACCCTCATCTCAGAGAAGAATGGCTGCAATCTTCCCTTCAATCCATCTACTGTCACCTCCTTAGGAGTTAGTCGTTTTGTGAATAATGCCTCTAGCGTGTTGAAGACGCCTTCTTGAATATTTCCCATGGCCTTCCCGATCTTGGCCGACTTTGTTCTTGCCGTGTCAAAGAAACCTCGGCCAGTGAATGTAGTAGAATACCAGCCTGGAAAATCATATCGATCCTCTGCCTGAATCACCCCCTCTTCAATCAAAGTCTGCATTGGCATACGCATCAGAGCAGCCAGGCGTGGAATAGTCTTGTCTTGAAATATGTGAGTATCATTCCATGCCTGCTCAATGTTCTCCATACGGGAGAGGATGCTGGAAGCATGCTGGAAAGAGGAGACAAGATCTACAATGAATCTCTCAGCTTCAGCACGAACACCGCCAATCCACTTATCCCCCTCTTGAATGGCCTTCATCTCTTCGAGCCCGCTGATTGATTCTCGTGGAAGCTCAGCTAGAAGTTCCACCGTTGGGTTCTCTTGAGCACATGGACGTGCTAGGTGCTGCACATACCCAACTAACGCCCTATGCCCTATTTTCAACCTCTTGTATTTTTCTCCCTTTCGAAATAGCCTATCTTTCAGCGCATGGAAGGAGTTTTCAGCTTCCTCGATTACTTGTACTCCAGTAGGGTGCCCCAATTCAACTGTAGTGATCGTGTAATTTTTAGGCATCACTTCATCTAGATCACATTCTTCCCTCGGAACCGCAACATGAATAGTGCGAGAACCAGACTCATCTGTTTCCATCTTGGAATACTTTTTGGTTCTCTTCCTCTTAGGTGACTCGCTTATTCTATTAAGGAGCTCTTCCATTTCTATTGCCGGGTCGGTGTCGTCCTCTTGATCTCTCCTTATTGCACTGGTGAGCTAATTTGGAACATTTTGTTGAGCGCTATAGACAACAAGCAGCTGTTCCTCCGTTGCTTCGACTCCATGAACTTCCTCTTCAGCAACATTGGGTTGAGGCTCATCCATTTCCATGTGCCGACTATCCTCTTCAAGACCTCGAACTTCAGGCTCCATAATATCCCCGTCTTCAAAAGCTGCCTCGAGTGCACGATCTAGGCGAGTATCTGTTTCTGTTTCTTCACCTTCATCCGGCTGGTCAGCACTCCCAGGAGCATTAGCGCTCTGACTATCAGGCTCCCTAGGTGATGGCTGGTTAACTTCTCCCATTTCTTGCTCTTCATTCACTCTAACCCTCTGATTTACGAACATTGAAACTTCTTCAGCTGGAAGATTGAGCCAATAACTGTGTAGGCGATGCTTCCTCCGTCCTCTGAGGCTCAGGCTGAACTGGTTCCTCCTCTTGTGGTTCTGCAGCTTGGACGGTTTGTTTCCTCTTCTTTATCAACATCCGTGGCCTTCGATCACCCATGAGATTGTATGTGAGGGCAATTGATTTTCTCTGAAGTCTGTGAAGGTGTCCATCTACCCAGCCCCTCGTGAGAGTTAAGACAGGCATAGACAAAGTGTCCAAGTCTGTGATTTCCGGCTCTGCCCAATCAAGTGGTGGGAGTGGTGTGTCCTTTATTGACTCATGATCTAGGTGAGTAATGCTGGCATCTTCATCCACTTGATTCGGAACTTGGACAACCTCACACTCTTTGATCAATTTCAGAGGCAATCTGGAGAACATCCTCCTAATTCCAGCTTCATCTTCTGCATTTGCCCAAAAATTCTCTACATGAGCCTTGTGCCTATATTCTTCACCTTGTACAATTCCAATCTTCCTTTGAGGATCAAAATCCTGTCAGCTGGTGTGTAGAGTGAGGTGATAAAATTTTAACTCATCCTCCGCTTCCTTGGTTGCTTGCAAAGAAGGGCACTCCTCAAGCAAATTTCCCATAACAATAGGGAAGTGCAAACCTCCTTTCGTCTTCTTCCTTATGATTTTGTCGTAGGCCATGAGTTGCCTAGACACTTCAAGCATCACCATCCTATCTGTGGGGTATCTTGGCAGTCGGTAGGTATATGAATGGAACCCAGACAACCTTATATACGTGAACTTCGCGAATTGGATAAACCAAAACCCGTACTCTTCAATCAACTTTTGTGCCTCTTTGGATATTCTTTGCTGCATTCTCCGTTGAAGAGTCCTTGTGATATACATAGTGAAAGCATCGTTCACTCTTTTGAAGCTGGAGGTACTTATCAAATGCAGCTGCCTGCAAGCTTCATGGATTTTAAATTGACCAGAACCACATCCAATCGGCTCTTGGTATGTTAGCCCCCTTATACTTCGTCATTTGAGCTAGCATATAAATGACATACGAGCTCATGTAAAACATCTTTGTTCTTCTTAGGCTTCTAAATTGTTCATCTATGTTGTCACTGATCATCTTCGCCCAATCTACATATTCTTTCCCTTCTAACACCACGCTAATGTAGAAGAACATCCAAGGCTCAAAAGCATACGCCTGTGGGCTGCCATTCACCCGGCTGAGCATCATGATTAAATCACAATATTCTTGTTTCAGCTCTTTCAAAATAATCTGCTTTGGCAATTTGGCGCCAGGAGGCTTTGGCTTCCTCATCCATGCTGTGTTGATTCTCTTAGCACACCTATCGAAAGATGAGGCATACATTTTATCAGCCCTCTCTTTAGACTTGTACAACATTCTGTCCGTAGCTGGAATCCCAAATGCCTCGCCAATAGCTTTAGGTGCGAAGTTGGCCAACAACATGCCATCTGGAGAAACAATTGTTCGGTGGTCTGACTTGTAGTAGTTTGCACATTCCATTATCAACTCAGAACATCGAATTGTTGGTAGAAAACCAGCAGCTACATACAATCCACTCCTCACAATATTGTGTGAAGTCACTGATGGAGGATAACCACCTTGCCCATATATTCTTCTTTTGAAAGCCTCGAGGTTGAATGAACCAAAGTTAGTATGAAATATTCCCCTTAACTTTTTTCCCAAAATTTAACACACAAATCAGCAACCAATCACTGATTAGCGTTAGCTCCAAATGCAAATCAGCATAGAAAGTAACTCTAACCAAGAATGTTCACCAAGATCCCAATGTGGGCGAGGTGATAGCATATGGTTAGAGGATCATTAGGTATAAACTAAACTGAAAGTACAATTCATCTGCTGATGCAGGCATCCACAAGCAGTGGGAATACTCCACTTATTTAGTGGGTAAGATTATTACATTATTAAGGCGGCAAGCTAGCCATTAAATCCTCCCTTCCACTTATTTCATGGGGGGAAAACAGTCCACACAACCACTTATTTTGTGGGGGGGAATTTACAATCAAGAAAGATGTTTATTCTAAACTCAACCACTCAATTGTGGGAGTGTAATCAAGTATAAATTGCAGCAATAAAATGAAATAGCCGTTAGTACTACTAACTAGCTTTACAATGAATAGAAATAGCTGCAAATAAGAGAGATAAGCTTCTAGAATGTTCTTTATCCACACTGGCGGTAAACCATCCAGGGGTACTTAATGTGAGAAATAGAAAATAATTGCAGCAATAAAGGACTGGAACAGTACTACTGTTTACAGTCTTACAATATAGAAAGAGAGCTGCAAATTACATCAATATTACAATGTTTTCAAAGCACCAAGATACTGAATGATTCCATGATTAATAGTAGCAATTATTGATGAAGAAAGGTCTGGAATTTGAAACTGAAACAAGTCTGATATAAATCTGCAATTTTGGAAATGAATAACCAACAACTATAAGAATTAATTAAATGCTCATAACTTCGCCAAAATACTTCCGAATGGCATGAAACAAAGTGCAATGAACCTCTGGAGGATAGGCGCCCATGACAAGATGAAGAAACAGCCTCAAAAGTCATCCATTAATTTATGACACAATTCCCAATGCTCTACAGATGGTACGGCTCTTGAGAAGGGCGATTTAGCAATAAAAAATCAAAGACTTGGAAATAAATTCCAATCTCTTGTGGAAGGCGTCGCCTTGGGTCTAGAACCACTTTACAAACATACCCAGAATGATATTTAATTTGCTCAAAAAGCTGTCAACAAAAAACACTTTCAGCCATGATAAACCAGCAACATGAAAATTGGAAATATCTCACCAAAACTCCACAATAACGCTTAATATGTACTTTTGGATGAAGCACATTCTCAGTCCACCACCTAGGGAACCATAGTTTCAGGCCCGAAGAGTGGAGTAAACTTGCTAAGCTATCCCTTAGCCAGATTCTAGATTTCAAACCAGTAGCATAACGTTATATTTTTTCCAAAGATAATCAGCTCTTCAAACAGCAGCAATATATAAGCTTCAATTGGCAAATGAAGCAACAAGAGACTCTTCAAATTCCAAGAAGTTGAATCACTTCAACTTTCAAAAGGGATGCCACTTTAAGCATTTCACTTTTTGAAATAATAAAATATTAATCAACCTCTTTTAGGCATCCGACTTCACTTTGCAACAATAAAGCATTTAATAATTCATTAAATGCACCATTGACCCCTTAATGACCCCCTTTTAAAAACAACATGAAGTGATCATTCCTAGGTGTGGGGGTACAACTGAGAAACATAAAAATGACTAAGTATAAAACTTAATCCATGGAGATAACCAAAGCCAAACTGAAACTGAAGGATAGCAAGATGACTTGAGTTGAATTGCTGATGATGCTACTGCCAAAATTAGACTTACTAAAAATAGCCAACTGCTATAAATAGTAAGTTCACATCAAAACAACAAAAAGCCAAACTGAACATTGAACTGCAAAGGATTGAACTGCTGCTAGACAAATACTGCCAAAAGATAGACTTGCTAAAAATAGCGAAATGCTATAAATAGTAAGTCTGCACAACAACCTTAGAACGCCAACTGAGTAGTATGTGGAAGAGGAAACCCTAATTTTCTGCCTCAGCTTAGCCTACGGATTTCCAGAAATAGGCTAAATCCAAATGAAGAGCGTAGGGCCAAAATGGGGACATTACAGTATCGGTCAAACCTCCCAGCTTTGACACGAACTTAGATTCAGGAATAAATGACTTCTTCAGCTGTTTGATGATTGCCTGCCTAGAGGCATTTTCTTTGCTTGCTTCAGCATTTCCAGCTCTGCCTGCAGCCTTGCTTGTGCCAGCATCATCTCCTCTTCTAATTTCAGCCATCTGCAAAATCAAAATTCAAGCATTACAATTCCAACTTAGAAAACAAAATTACTGCGAGATGGCTGGCAAGTGGAGTTAGCTTCAAAAATAAAAATCTTCAGCATTAAACCACCAACTCCAAACCTCGAGAAATATAACACCGAAATTCAGACTTCGAGCTTCAACAACTTTTAGCAATACCACTTTCAGCACTTCGAAAAATCAAGCTCAACTCCCTTACTTCAAAATTTTCTTCTTCTCAGCACTCACTCACTTCAACTTCAACACTCTAAACTTCAGCACTTACAAAAAAAATAAAAAAAATTCCCTCAACTCAGAAATTTCTCACTCACTCAGCAATCACTTTCAACTTTTTCACAATCTCAACTCTGCAACTTGTGAAGAAAAATGAATAGCTTCAGAGTTTATATAACTGAAAGAAGGTGCCCAGTTTAGCAGTTGTCACTTATTCACTCCCCCACTACTTAGAAAATTTCCAATTCGGGAGAGAATATTCTTAGTCGTCATAGAGTTGTCATAGGAATTTACTATTATTGGAGATTCTTTTCTCGTTTGAAAATTAAAATTTCCCTCCTTGACTGCAAGTCACTTTCAGTTGACTGAAACATTTTTGAGAAATTTATTAAAATTACTCCAGCATAAAAATTATCTCATTTTTGAACAATGGCGTATTTATTATTGAAATTTAATCTCAACGCCTTAGAATTTTATTCCATCGAGAAACTTCATTTATTTCCTTCGCCAACGCCTTAGAAAAATCTATATTTCCCCCGGAAAAAATTTCATCAATTGTGAGTTCTAATATTAAAAAAATCACCAGGTGAGATTATTTTCCTTCCAGAACATTTTCCAAAATAAATTTCCCCTTAATAAATATTTTCGACTTCAAAATTTCATGTGTCTAACCGAAGGGGGACATTTGATTTTTTTTTTTAAAACTTTGGTAAAATAATTTTAATCAAATTTTAATTAACTTCTCCAGCCTGGGGCATTTTTTTACTAGAACAAACTTCATTTTATTTCCAACGCCTTAGAAAAATTACTCAGGCCACACTCAAACTTAGGCGCCTTTGTCATAGTGGACTTTTAATTTCGCACACTCAGAATGTTTTCCACTTTATTTCCCAGTCTAGGCGCAATCAAGGAGTCAAACTTTCATTTTTCAACACTTGATATTTCCAAAGTTCCTCCCACAAGTCCAGGCGCAACTGACCCCTCAAGCTTTTAGTTTTTCACACTTAGAAATTTTTTTCAACATTTCCTCTTCAAGGTTAGGCGCATTTGACACCTTGAACTTCAAATTTTAATGCCTTAGTCAAATTTTAAGGCCACCATGTTCTCTTCAACCTAAGCACATATAGGAGTGCTTCTTTCAAGTTGACATGCCTTAGAAACATTTCCAACTCTTCATCCAAGATCAAGGCGCATACTGGGGTCCAAGCTTTAAGATTAAATGCCTTAGAAGAAACTCAAACTCTCTCAGCTTCTTGGGCGTATCTAGGGTAGGGAGCTTTCAATTCAGAACACTTAGAATGTTTTCAGCCTTCCAACTTCTTGGGCGCACACAAGGTATCTTACTTCTAGCTTTCAACACTCATAAGATTTCAAATTTCTTTTCCAAATCAAGGGCGCACTTAGGATAGTAAGCTTTTAATTTGCAACACTTAGAAAATTTCCAACATTTCCTCTTCAAGGTTAGGCGCATTTGACACCTTGAACTTCAAATTTTAATGCCTTAGTCAAATTTTAAGGCCACCATCTTCTCTTCAACCTAAGCGCATATAGGAGTGCTTCTTTCAAGTTGACACGCCTTAGAAACATTTCCAACTCTTCATCTAAGATCAAGGTGCATACTGGGGTCCAAGCTTTAAGATTAAATGCCTTAGAATAAACTCAAACTCTCTCAGCTTCTTGGGCGTATCTAGGGTAGGGAGCTTTCAATTCAGAACACTTAGAATGTTTTCAGCCTTCCAACTTCTTGGGCGCACACAAGGTATCTTACTTCCAGCTTTCAACACTCATAAGATTTCAAATTTCTTTTCCAAATCAAGGGCACACTTAGGATAGTAAGCTTTTAATTTTTGACACTTAGAAAATTTCCTCATCTTCCCCTTTAGCCAAGGCGCATTAGAGCCCTCAAGCTTTCAATTTCCAACACTTAAACATTTTCTAGCAAGGGCGCATTTGAAGGTAGTTACTTCTAACTCGTCATACTTAGAATTTTGTCAAGTCTCCCCTCTTTACCTTAGGCGCATATGGAAGGTCTTACTTTTAGTTTGCATGCCTTAGAAACTTTTAATCACTTTCCCCTAGCTGGGTGCATATGAGGCCTTGAGCTTCAAATTTGTTACACTTAGAATATTTTATGTGTCTTCAAGCTTGTAAGGGCGCATTTTAGAGGGTGCATTTCAAGTTTTTAATACTTAGTCACATTTCCAGCCTCCCTTTCCAAGTTAAGGTGCATATGACCCCCTCCACTTTCACTTTCTAACACTTGAAAAGATTTCCACATGCCTCTCTTTGGCTAGGCGCATTTGGGGGTATCTACTCCAAGTTTTAGATACTTAGAAAAATTCTCTAACTCTTCCTCCAAAGTTGGGCACATATAGGGGTGCCTTCTTCAAATTCTCACGCCTTAGAATATTTTAATCACCCTCTTCTCCCCCTGGGCGCATTTGGAGTGTCAAGCTTCTAATCCCATGCCTTAGAAAATTTCAAGGCCTTCTTCTTCCAAGGGCGCATATGAGGCCTTGAGCTTCAAATTTAAATTACTTAGACATTTTCCAAGTCCTCCTACTAGTCAAGGCACAAATGAGGGGGGCTACTTCAAGTTTTGCATACTTAGATTTTTTCAAGGCCCTCCTCCCAGTCAAAGGCGCATACAAGGGTGTGTGCTTCCAGTTTTACATAACTTAGAAAATTTTCAAGTGTCTTTCTCTCCAAGGGCGCATATGAGGGGTTGAGCTTCAAGTTTGAAGCACTTAGAGAAATTTCATGCCATCTTCAAGTAGCTGGGCGCTTATGACCCCTGGAGCTTCCAATTTTGAGGACTTAGAATTTTTTTAGCAATCTTCAACTTCAAGGGCAGATTTTGATGCTGGAGCTTTCATTTTATTAGACTTGGATGGATTTCAAAGCTTTTGTCCGATTTGAAGTGGTTTATTCACATTGCCCTCAACTTGCCCTAACTTTCTATTTTTAGAAAGTTTCCCAAATTTTGCATTTTAAGCTGATTTCTAGCTCCAAAAAGCTTGATTTTTTTGCTTTGCCCCGAACCTCGTGATGTGATTGAGCTGCTGGCGTCTGATGCCTGTCTGTACCTCCTATTTTTAGCAACTTACTAAAAATAGTAACTACTCAGAATGAGCTCAAACTTTGTGTGCTGATTGCCTGAAGGATGTCGATCATGGCTGGATACTGCTTCTGTATGACTGTCGTGTTTAGCCCTACATTTTAGGAAACCCTAATTCCTTTGCACAGGCCTGCTAAAAATAGTAAGTGCTTGATTTTTGAATCTCTGCAACTCCGTTTGATCTGAAATTCGCGCCATGGGGTCCTCATCACTTGCTTGACCTGCTCACATTGGTGCCTCGCGTTGACCTACTATTTATAGCCCCATTTCGGAAGTGACTTACTATAAATAGTAAGTGCTCCGATTGCCTTCAAATTTTACCAGTGGACTCCTTGAAAGATGCTGATCGCGATGGGATACCTTGGTTTTTGGAAATTCTGGCGTTTGACCCCTCATTTTGGGTCCTGAAGTTGGAAACCCTAATCTGACTTGCATGTTGCTCAAATGGTCTCCGTTTGACCCCGTTTCTGTTGCATGTCGCTGTGTTCGTGATATTGAAGTGCTAGGCAATTGCCAGAGTGAACCTGCTAAAAATAGAAAGTGTTTGAAAAAGTGACCAATCACTGCCGGATGAGTTTGCATGTGACTCAGCCCGAGAGATCTCAAAAAACCTAGAAAAACCCAAAAAATGACCAACATGTGAGCACTGGCTAAAAATAGCAAGTTCCGGAAAAGTGATCAACTCTGTTTGCATGTTACCTCGTTGCGAAGCTCTCGGAAAACCCAAAAAGATTATGCAGACATGCGCTGAGGAATCTCGCATGCAAACCCTAAAAATAGCCATTGAAGCCTGAATCATTGAAAGTCATCATCTCGTTTTGCATGCTATATCACTACGAAGGTCTCGAAAAACCCACAAAGAATCTTCAGACATGCATCTGAAAGTCCAACATGCAAACCCTAAAAATGACCTCGAAGGCAGAACTGCTAAAAATTGTAAGTTGTCTGTTTCAGCTCAAATTTTGCAAGCAGGTAGCTCACAATGTTCAAAGTGTAGTGCAATCATCAGAATTTGAAAATCCCAAGAAAATAGGCCCCAAATTGGTGCTTACTAAAAATAGCAAGTTGCTAGAATTCAGTGAAAATTTAGTGGGAGCCTGCTCGAAGCATCCTAACAGCAGTGCTAAGCTCAGAATTTGATTAGCCAACCCAATTTGACCTCAAAGTTGTCTGAAGATTGTAAACCCTAATTCATCAGAAAGCCCTCTAGACTTAGCCAAAATTCAAATCTAGGTCAAATGGTAAGTACATCACAAGATAGAAAGAACCGACAGAGAGAGACAAACCCACAAACCCAAGCCAAAAGACTCGAATGAAGCAAAAATTAGGGGGTCCCCATTTTGAATGGGGTGATGTGTGAAAAGGTCACAACACTTTCCAGAAATATAAGGGTTTCACATCTGCCATCATTTTCGTCACTTCAGGATGACCAGAATAAGGTGCATCATGAACTTCCTTCCATACTAGATTTCTTAACTCTTTGTCATCAGGTACACACACTCTACCTTTGTACCTTAACAATCCATTGGATTCAAATTGAAATCCTTCATATCTGGAATCTTGTGGATCGTCTTTTAGTGCTTGCTTTACTTGCAAATAGTACTCATCATCTTTGCATTTTTGAAGTACTTGCTCCTTAAAATCGGTATGAATTGCTACTATCGAAGAGATATGGCGTCTTCGACTTAACGCATCAGCTACCTGATTTTCTTTTCCTTTGATGTAATTAATGTTGAAGTCATAATCAGCTATTAACTCTAACCATCTCCTTTGCCTAGCATTTAGGTTTGGCTGAGTAAAAAGATACTTTAAACCATTATGATCAGTTTTAAGCTCAAAGGGTCTTCCTAGCAAATAATGTCTCCACATTTGCAAAGCATGAACTACAGCTATCAGCTCTAAATCATGCGAAGCATAATTTATTTCATATGGCTTAAGCTTTCTCGATTCATAAGCAATCACTTTTCTGTCTTGCATTAATACTCCTCCTAATCCTTCTCCACATGCATCAGTTATGACTGTGAAATTTCCTTCAGGATCAGGTATCTTAAGAATAGGTGCAGTAGTTAATTTCTCTTTGAGTAGGTCAAATGCTTTTTGACACTTCTCATTCCATTCAAATCTTTTTCCTTTCTTCTATAATGAAGTTATAGGAAAGGCAATTTTAGAGAAATTTGCCACAAATTTTCTATAATATCCTGCCAAACCCATAAAACTTCTCACTTCAGATACATTTTTGGGTATAGGCCACTAAACTACAACTTTAATCTTGGCAGGATCTACTGCAATTCCTTCTGCTGAGATAACATGGCCTAGATAATGGACCTTTTTCTGATAGAATGTGCACTTAGATAGTTTTCCATATAGTTTATGCTCTCTTAATCGTTGTAAACCCATCTCAAGATGTTTGCTATGCTCTTCTTCATTTCTAGAATATATCACTGTAACTAGTTAACTACTAAACTGAGCTCTTCAATAAACTATACCACTAACTATTGACTCTTCACAACTCAACTAATTAACTACCCCTGGGGCTTGACTCAAAGTAATGTTACAGCATGCATACAATCATGAATCCATTTTGAAATTAGTGCAACATGAAATATCTATTACAACAAGAAAAATTGAAGTGGGTAGACAATACCTTGAGTGGCCCTTGCTCAAGCTGCTGTGCCCACGAGATAAACCAAATCTACTGAATCAACTAATCATAGTAGTAGATTGAAAACATCTTTATTGCATTGAAAATTGAACACTCATGATATAATAGGAATCTCCAATAGATTTCTCATTCAGAAATTCATATTCATTGCAACAGTAAACTTAACAATTGTCTCGCTAAAGCATAAAATCTGAGAATACACTTCAATTGGATTTACTCCTTGACCATCGAGCCCCAGATATAGGCGTGGGAGGAGATTCATTTGCATAAGGATTCAAAACAGAAACAGAAACAGAAAACTAAATGCTAGTGTCCACTCTCCTCGTGAATAGGAGGTGAACGAGTCTTTGCAACATAAACTTAAAAAAAAAAGAACAACAGAGGAGAAATAGAAAGATGACTCTTGCTCAAACGGTTTTGAAAAAGACATAGTCAAATTGTCATGTGAGCCCAACGGTATTGACCCCTTTTTTCTTTGTCGTGTTTGTTCATTGTCGTAGTGACTCACAACTCGACCTCTTCAACAATCACCTTCATTTATTATGGAACCATTGCATGTTCATCAATTTGGACTTTCCCCTGCTACTCGCGATCCTTTGGCTACGGGCTGAACTTCCTAGTTGCTGCAGGTTACAATATGCTTGCTCTAACTTTTGGGCTGCAAGGAGTTAGTTTATCTAACATATACACACTACTAATAACCATAAATTAAACATAGATTCATACTGCATTCCATACACATTCACATAATTAACCATGCAATTACCAACATATCATAATCATATTTCCATCCATCAAAATCTGGTTTAAGTTGCATGAAGGATATAAAAGGGTATGTAAGTTTAGGAATGTATATGAAATAAGCAGCTTAAAATGTCTGAAAGATATGAACTAAGCAAAAGAAAACTAGCTATTAATTGGGCTCATCAGATGGTAGGCAGACAATTACAAGAAGCTTTGAATACTTCTAAGGTATGAAGTCTATTCAATAGGGAGATTTGGTTGTACCTAGCTTAAATTAATGACATAGGTCCTAGTATACACAAACAGAACATGTGTTTAAGCTAGTATTTATGCTACACAACTAATTTACAGAAAGGACAGAGAGGTGTCCAGAAAGCACGTATTGTCTTGTTTTTATGTTTTTATAACACACAAGCAATTGATTGCAAGATGAAATGTTGCAAGTTGGCTGAAAATTCTTCCAAATCAAATATACATCTCTTTGTACGATGGTAGTGATTCTAAGAATAACACTAAAGGTTATGTAATTGAGATGAAGAGTATTTAGAGCTAAAGGGAGCTTCAAACCAGAAAAATGGTTGTGTATGCAAACTAATATCATGATTCAAACGATAATAAGATGCTAGACTAATGAATTATGAAACTATTAGCATTTTAAGTTGTATCTTATGGTACAACACAAAATGGAATGTGTAAGGTAATGATACTTTTATTTGAATATGTAGGGGAATCTCCCTTTTTGAAGAGTGAAGGAAATGATAAATTTTCTGACACAAAAAATTATAAAAATAGCTAGAACTAGTGGGAATTTCTTTGAATGTGTAGAAATATGAACTAAAAGGAAACCCATCTTTTTGCTCTCAAGCTAGGGCACAAGGTGATTCAACGCTTCTGCACTAGACCAGAGGCTTTTTTGATATCTTTTCTGATGCAGATAATCTTATCTAGATGAAGCAAATGTACAGTCACTTCTTATAGTTTAAATCAGTTACAACAAGAAGATGAGTATACATTGGAATTGGTTCAAGACATCATACACATAAAACAGTAAATTGAATATGAAAATTGCATACAAAGCTACAATTATCTATCTTAGCACATACAACAATACAAAGCTTGAAGTATCACACTAAATATTCAACTCACAAAACACAAAAGTGTAAGAAAACACTTGAACAACAATCTTAGCTAGCAAATAGGCATAACATTGCTATTGAAAATCTAAATGCAGATGGTACTTATAATAGTTTACAAGATTTTGCATGAGAAAATTAAAAAAGTTAACTGAAGTTCCTCTTCTATCAATAGTCTGCTTGCCCACAAAGCAAGCCCAAAATAAAATTGGTCCTAAAATTCATCAACTAAAATCATGCGTAACCCCTCTATCACGCCTAGAATGATGGACTAATTACATAAATTTGTGTCATTCCATTTGGTAAAGAACTTCATTGTATTTGGTAAAGAACATTCTATTTGGGAAGAAATGACCTTTGTTATTTAGGTTGGTACACATTTTTTCTGAGGGGAGAAAACTTTTTGTAATGGGTTTGTACACTTTTTAAAATGAATTTGACCAGTAGGACTTAAAGATATAAAGTTATAAAGCTAAATTAAGGTTTGATACAAAGGTGGCAAAACCATATACCATCCTTTATCATTTTTGGTTCCTTATAAGATCCACTGAATTTTAATTTAATGATCTGATCTTTTGAGGGAGATAGTTACGAGCAGCATCCTGATGGGTCATTTCATCCACTAATTGAAATATGCTAACCAGTTTTTTCGAAGGAATTACACAACATAACCAGCAATAGTTAACTGGATTAGCGTTAGCATCAAACTGAAAAGAAACCAAATTGGAAAGAACTACTCGACGTCAAGAATGTGCACTCAAGATCCCATTGCGGGCGAGGTGCTAACATATGACGGAGTGTTATATTGAAACTAGAAATTATTAGGCGGATAACCAGCCATGAAGAGCATTTCCACACTACCACCAAACGGTGGGGGGAAAAGATTACAATTAAAACAATTCGTCTGCTACGGCGGGCATCCACAGAATTGTGGGGATTCACCACTTGAAAGTGGGTACAATGATATAACAAATTCTTTCTCCGCACTGGCGGTAAACCGTCCAGGGGTAATTAATTAGAATTTAATCAAGTAATTGCAGCAATAATAATGGGTTAGATTAGTACTACTAATCAAAACCTTACAATTCAAAAGACTGCAAAAACATGAATTACAATGATAGAGAAATGAGATAAGAAGATAAGAATGAATTCCAATAATGTTCTTTGCTTTCCAATGACAGAATATGATTAAAACAGGAAACTTATAAATCTGATGTAAAATCCTGAGTTCTGGAAATTCATATCAGCAAACTGGAAATCAGTAAAATACTCATAACTCACTCATTTCACCTCCGAATTGATTGAAGTCTTTTGCAAAGGTCTCTCAGGAGGTAGGCGCCCAAAAACCAAGTACCAAACAGCAGCAAATTCCAACTTATATCAATTTGCACAATTCCCAATGCTCTTAGAAAGGTACGGCCCTCCTTGGAGGGGCGATTTTCATTTAAAAATCACACTTAAAATTAAATTCCCAAAATTAACATGAAGGGTCGCCCAAGGTTAGCAAATAGATTGGTGAAGTACCCAGAACCAATTTCAAACTGGAAAATAAACTATGAATAAAAATCACCTTCAGCTGTAGATGAAACAGCAAACCAAAATTGCCAAAATCTTCAGAATTCTTCAATCAAATGAGCTCAAACTGCTAGTCTGATGTTGAGAAGCAGCAATGTAGCCAACTAGGTGTTATATTGCAAACACGAAATTGGACGAAAGGCTAGGAGGTAGACATCCTCGAAGCAATATATCAATTGTCATTCCGACATCATAACTTTAGCATAATTTTCATGGATGAAATGCTGGAGCAAAATCCTTCATTAAATAGAACTCACAAACTCTTCAAATTCCTGAGAAGTATACCAAAAGTCATAGGAGACCTTTCAAATTTCCACAAAAAACAATTAACTTCTCAAGATGGCGTCCTTTTTGCATAATAAGAATTTCACTTTAATTTAAAATTCTCTCTTAAAAAAGTGGCGTCCACTTTTTCCAAGGCATTATGTTCTTGGCAATAATTATTAAATCTCTTCATGAAGGCGCCACCCTTCCAAGTCCCCTTTTTAAACACAACTTAAAGTTGTTCAACTAGGCCAAGGGGGCAACTGCATAATATAACCTTGATGATTTTATTCAACATAAAAATGCCTTAAGAGGACAATCATGAACTGCAAATAAATGCTCCAACTGGAAATGAAGTACTGAAAGCTGACAAACTCCATACTGCTTAAAATAGACTTTACTATAAATAGTAAACTCTCAGAAAATGCCAAAGAACCTCAAAACTGGAAACCCTAATTTTACCTCATACACGCCTACAGGCTTCCGGAATAGGCTGATGAGTGTCAGAACATATTACTGATGAGAAGGGGACATTACACTAATTAACTGCAAAAGACACTGTATTGAAGAAAAACAATACTTAAGTTAGTTTTCAACCTTGTTGGCGTAACAACTAACACCTCTGAAGTGCAAGTTGGTATGGACAGCCATGCACACTATGCAATGAGTGCTCTTCAAATTAGGAGGGGAAGCTCCCTCGTTGTGCTTGACAAAAATGCTTGAAAAGGGAAAAGTAAAGTAAACTATCTCCTATCTTTTTGTCTCAGCTGTAAGAGGCACAAGGTTTAAGGAAAACTCTATACGTTGCAGCTAAGTATTTTCTGGTTTCTCAAGACTTAACTACAACACTCAAAACTAAGTAACTTATCTATCCAATCTCCTCAAGAATTCAGAGCATGAGGAAACGGAGCGGGAATGATTATCTGACGATAAGCCGGGTACGGACTCACAACGTGAAGGCAAGGTGGCACAACTATCAGCTCAATCTGAATAAGTTTATTATTCACACACATCATACGATAACCAAGAACAGATTCTCAACTTGAAGGCAAGGTGGCACATCTATCAGCTCAATCTGAATGAGTTTATTGAACACTTAACATAAAGGATAGCCAACTAGGATAATAAATTGCATAGGCGAGACACGCATACAATCTATGATCAACTAGCCACTATATCTAACTAAAGCAAGAATTCACCATCATAATTGCATGAAACCCAAGTGGCATAACAATTCATCACAATAGTAAATACTCATGAACAGATACATAACGAGCAATATTATAGGCAAAGTAGGCACAACATATATTTCTCTCTCGTGCAAAAGTTATGTACAAATGAGCAAAAACTCTTATTTATAGACATCAAAAGGTGTAGGGAACCCTAAAATCACCTTGAGTCAACTACAGTCTTGCAATGCATGGAAGATTTATTGCTAAACCCTAATAAAGTAAACTATACAGTTAACTGGAAACCTACCGTCAGTTAACCGAAACATCTAATCTAAAAATGGACAATTGTGCAAGCATGCACGTCCTTATTGAAAGCATGTTAATTGGAACACTACCATTAGTTAACGTAAACCCTAAATAAAACTCCAAGTGAATAAAGCTGATCTCAGAATAGATATGCATGAGATGAGACAGCGAGTTAACTTGAGAAGGTAACGCCAAGTTAAACTCCTGTGTGTAATGTCTATTCTGAGAGGTGGGAATTGAAGTCTACTGATCTTGATCTTGAGCAACCAATCCCTCAACGAGATTGTTAATTGTATCACTGTCTGGAGCTCTGATACTCTGTCGAAGAATGCTATGCCTGCGCAGCATGTCCTCACCAGCTGTGATCTGGGACTGAAGTTCACCTCTGCTCCTGGTTGCTTCATCGAACAACACTGACATGACTGTAAGCTGATTAATCTTACAACCAATGGTCTCCCCACTAAAAATAGTAAGAGTGAGTGCTTGGAGCTCTGACTGTACATCAGTAAGCTCAACATACGCACCACCCTCAATCTGATACCGACACGGTATGCGAGATACTAAAGTCCTCACAAACCGGAGTGCACTAGTAACGTGCTCTCTACTCTTAGCCAACTCTGACGCCATTGTTTCCTCTATCTTTGCCTTGAAAACCAACTGTGTTTTCCAAGAGTAGATAGCTTCTTTATCTTTTGCATCTGTGATTGATTCATATGCCATACTCAGGTGAGCAATCATAATCTCGTCCCGGGGTCTATTAATCGCCATGTCTCGCTCCTCATTCTGGAGACGTAGACAGAGCTCTTGTGCATTGTACCGCAACTGATATAACTCTGCAAGCGTAGAACGGCCTCTAGCAACGAACTCCTCCTCCCATTCCTCCAAACGCTTGCCATATGCAACCAAATGATTAAGTTGGCCTTGTTCTGCTCGAGGCTCAAGCATCGGTGGGAGTGTGGCGGTGACATCTGACCTGTGTACAAGGCTAGAAATGTATTGACGAAGCTGTCTGATTTCAGCCTTGAGGGCTGCCTTATCTTCTTCGTCCTTCAACATTCTATCCCTGGCATTGTCTGTAGCAACCTGTAGGAGATCAACCTGAGTCTGGCGTGTGCTACGACCAAGGTTGATTGTGATAACGTCAAAGTCCTGAAATTCCAACTTGTCCAAGCTCTTCCCCTGTGGAGGTATAGCAGTCTCAATGACGATCTCCATGTCAGTATTCCTCTCCATGTGGACCATGTTCTTGATCCTCTTGTCTGGCACATCCTGGTAAACCTGATCAAAATTTGAATGATTAAGGACATAGGATGGCTTCCTCCTCTTCCTTCCCAGCTGAGCTTCAATCCAAGACTGGTCTTGGCTAATGCTACTGGAAGGATCTGTACTAGCAACAGGAGGTTGTGACGAGAGTGAATATGTAGAGGAACTACTGCGAGATGGGGAGTCTAAATCCAATTCAATATGAATTGGGACTGGTGACTGTTCCGGAACTGGTATAGGAACTTGAGGTTGAACCTCAGGCACTGGCGGACTCTGAACTGGCCTCTGAACTGGCTCTGTGATAGGCTGTCTGATAGGGTCCGTGTGTGTATCAGTGGCAAGCGCCTTGCCCTTTGAATTGTTTGGCGCTTGACCTTTCTTGGGAGGGTTACTCCTCTTCTTCTGTTTAGGTTTCGACAAGGTTACTCCTCTTCTTCTGTTTAGGTTTCGACAAGGAAGGTAGCGAAGGATCCACCACTGGCGGCTCTGCTCTAGGCACACTCACCCTCCTGGTCTTCTTGCTGTCGAGGTAAAGTATATTGTTTTGAATAACTCTACTTGACCTCTCTTTTACTGTTGCGTATTCCTTGGCGTACCAATCAACTGTTGGCAGTGGGTGTGTGTCAACCTGCTCTCTGAAAAACTGAGGAAGAACTTCTCCCTCATCATTTGATAAACCTCCCACATCTTCTGACAAGAAAACAAAAATTTGTGAGAGAGAGAAGCGGCTGTAGCTACGTCTGCGAACCCCGAAGTCATCCACGCAATTTGCCCAATAATCCTCCATAGAAGGCTTATGATATGGGCGACCACCGAGGCGAGTTGTGTAATGACCCCAAAGATCATAGGTACGTACCTCAACAAGATACTTGAGATGATACCTCTCGAGCTCTTGTCCTGCAGCTTTGGCATCAACTGCCGTCTTGCACCAATATATTCCAAATTGAAAAGGAAAACTGGCAGCTGGTCTATGCTTGCTACGCAAATGACGATGAACATCATGCAACTGCCTCAGGAACTCCATAAAAACTGTTCTATCTGAAGGATAGCGTGGAAGCATAGCTGGATTTCCTGTAAATCCATATACTCGGGTAAAAGTGTATGTTGGGAACTGAATAAACCAATCTGCCCAACCATCCATCGCTGCTCTAGCAACTGTCGAGATACGAACGTGCAACTCCAGTCCAAATTTCTCACTGTATAAGCCAGGAAAGCCTCGTGAACACGCTTGAAATGAGGTTCAGCCTTAGTGAACTCAAGCTGATCATAATAGTGATAGACTTTTTGAACACTGAGAATGCCCACAGTGTTTAGTCCTCGAAATTGACCCTGATAAGCAATCAAGTACACGAGATAAGAACACATGTGAAACTCATGGGCAACTAGGAAACCGGTGATCGCTTGTGGATAACGTCGCTGATGAAGGACGCTCAGTCATAACGCTCCTGCCCAGATATAATGCGACCAATGATGTAATACATCCAAGGCTGGAAAACATTTGCATGTGAATGACCTGAGACACGATTCCAGAGTGTAATTAGAATCGAGTACTCATCCTTGTACTCACCACGACCCACATTATTTGGCAATTTGTTCTTCGCTTGCTTTAACCATCTTTCTGCCATTTTACTCTGGCACTTGTCCACGTCAGCGTTGAATGCATGCTCGCACTGCTCCATAGAAATAACCAGACTGTTCAGGTGCTGAGGGATACCAAAACTTCTTTCGATGTCCAAAGGCTTGAGACTGCAAATAACTCGTCCATCTACTGACACTATCTCACGAGTTGCAGAGTTGTAATGCTTAATACAAGACATCACGAACTCAATACAATGAACGAAGATAGGTATGGAAGCGGCCTCTAATAACCCAGACTGCTGAATGTTTTGAATAATTGAATCTCTGATTTTGACTGGATCTAGGACTGCCTTTGGCAGCACCTTATGGAGATTCGTCTCAATTGTCCCGATGAAGTCGTGAGTAAGGATTGATTTGGTCCTGTATTCGAGCTGAGTGTACTGCATTTTGAAAAACTCGCCTGTTGACTGTGAACTTGACTATGTTCTGACAAGATTTCTGGAAAGCTAAAAATAGCCTGCTGAGGCTAAAAATAGCCTATTGAAGAGTTATTTTCGGCGAAAAATCTAAGATATGGGTTTTGTCCAAAAAAAGATTCTAAGACAACCCAGAACGTCAGAAATGCGAAAATTTGACTTCTACTTGACCATGCAAAGAATTTTCAGTTGAGAAAATTAGAAACTCGAGAACTGATGCTCTGGAGTTAAAAATTCCTAAAAATTCAAGCACATGGATTTAGTTCGAGGAAGCTATGTAGAAACGATCCAGATGATCAGACTTGCCAAAATCTTCCAACTTCAGGAACATGCGAATTGAATTTTGAGAGAAATTTGAGAATCAAAGGGGCAAAAGACGTTTTTTTTCTATGTTCTTTTTCTGTGAAAATCGCCCCCTGTTCTTCAAATTTGCTGATGAATGTGAACTTGAACCTGCAAAAAGAATTGTTTGATGCAATCACTACTAGATACTGATGATAAATATGCCCAACCTGTGAGAATTCGCCTCTGCTTTGAAGAAACACGAATTTTGCTTAAGCTGGATGTATGTTTAATGATGGCGCCATGAATAAATAGAGAAAATTCGCACCATAATGCTAACTACAAGATTTAAAAACCTGGACAGAAATAGAAAGCCTCTGATTGGACCCCTTCAGTTTGAACTGAGACTGACTTGGAGTCCGAAATAAAAATAATAATATTTTCAGTTATCATGCAATTTGAAAATCTAGCACAAAGAGGCGCCAATTTTAGAAAATCGCCCTTTAATGCTCAAATATGCAAAAATAAATATAGAATATTATTTTAATCAGTTGACAAACCAAGTAAAGCTTTTGGATTCACCTGGCAAACTTCACTGATTTCAAAAAGTCCTCATTTGTCCTCACAGGCGTCCATTTGCTCAAGATATTACATATTTTATTAACTTCCTACTTTGTAGCTGACTACAAAGTTACAACTGGCCATCTTCGACACTGATTTCTGGGTGACCAGGTGATGCTGGGACTGAGCAGGTGTATTTAGTACAAAGCCTACAGAGCAAGGAAAAAATGTCTGCTGGGAGTCATCACTGCAAAATCCATCATTTAACACCTCAAAGAATTAGGCGCCCTTGATTAAATTGATTTTTAGGCACCAGACTTAACCATTTCTCCAAACTACCATCTGACGTTTCAAACAGCTGTTGACGATGAACGGTGAACCCTGCTGACTGAATAACGGGCTCACTGCATGACTAGGAGTATTCCGCATCCAACGAATATATGCAAGGCATCTGAAAGCTGCATTAAGGATTGCAAAAGTAAGGGCGCCCTTGACCTGAAAAGGCACAAACACCATTTTGACAAAAGTACAACTCTCAACCAGATGCCGTACTTTGACCTCTGATATCTGGAGCTGGGATGGCCTGATTCGAGCACCGCCTGTTTCAACGCGTAGCCAGAAGGACCTACGAGAGATGTCTCTGGAGGCGACGAAGCAAGAAAACTGCTTCTAAGACCTTGTAATGTCCCCTTCTCAAACCTGATTGTTCCAGTGACCGTTGGCCTTTTCGTTGGGAACCCGAAGGCTAGTCGGAAGGTTAAATTAGGGTTTCCTCATTTTGAGGAGGTCATTGCTCTGAGATGGTTGTTTTAATGGCGGATTCCTTCTGGGTTTTCAAAGGGCTTCGCAGTGGTATGTTCGTCTCAGCATTCAGAGTACTTTTTGGAATTTACTATTTTTAGTAAATTCTATTTTTGGCAGTCTTCCAGATGAGCTCAGGTTGGTTGACTCCCGGCTTCAGTTGATCAGTTGACTTCATCAGTATGGGCTTCAGGGCATTTTCAGAGAAATGAGTTAAGTCATTTAAATTAAAAGTCACGTTAAAATGATATATTTTAATGTTGACCCTTGGCTTAGACTTAATGACTTAATGTTGTTTTAAAAAGGTGGGTCTTGAGGGTGGCGCCCTCATTAAGAGATGATTTTAATTATTTCCTAAGTCCAAAGCAAGATTATGATAGGCGCATATTTCAAGGTTTAATATTTAATTGAAATATCAAATCAAGAGCTTGAAGGCAAAAGTACGCCCATCATTGAAGAGAGGGGATTTTGACCTAAAATCAGATTCTAGGGTTTCGAGAAGTCAAGCGAAGATTATAAAAAGGAGTCTTGTGCATCATTTTGGGTACCTTGGAAATTATACTGTTATGCTGCCGGATTGGCTCTGGGATTGCTTCGAGGAATGAAGGCCTCCTATTATTGGGCATCACTTCGTGTTTGGAAGACAACATCTAGTGGTGAATCTTTGTACTGTGAGTTGCATTTAGTGTGTTTTGTTCATCAGTTCATTGCATTGTTAGATTCGAAGTTATCATTTGTTAGTTTCAGCTTATTGCATGGTTTTAAAGACAGCAGATTGCATGTTGCTTCGTAAATCTGAAAATACCAAAAATATCTTTGTGGGTATTAGCTTGTTGCATGTGTTAGCCATAGGCGCCCTTATGTTCCATATTGCAGATTTTAATGTTGTAAACTGAATTTTTAAAGCCAAGTCGAGTTTCTCAGCTGGGCCGTACCATCTAGGAACATTGGGATTTGTGCATAATTAATCTATGGACTTTAGATCTGTCTTCAGTGTCTCATCCTGTCGTGTGCTTAGTTAAGAGTTATTGCATTTGTTTTCAAGTTAATCGAAGGTGATTCATGGAAGTTATGAGCATTTTAGCAATTCCTTAGACTGCTGTTCTAAACATTTAATGAGCAGATTGTAAAGAAATCAGAAATCTGTATCTTGATATTTGAAGGC
Organism: Sequoia sempervirens; assembly: GCA_007258455.2. NCBI lineage: Eukaryota > Viridiplantae > Streptophyta > Pinopsida > Cupressales > Cupressaceae > Sequoia > Sequoia sempervirens. The sequence goes on from VDFB02000017.1 coordinate 275,670,967, forward strand.
ATTTGGGTTTTGTATTACTATGCAACTTAACATTGGATTCCAAATGATGTAATGCTGATCCTTTAAATTCATAAGACATTGGCAGGCAAAGGCTCCTTATTTGTAAAACTGACAGTAGTACTGGCAGTTAATTCATTATTGCTTAAATCAGATTGTGTTCTCATTTCCATTCAAAGTTATTGTAATAGTGAGATCTCCGCCCTATGGTCGCTACTATCCCACCCCGGGTTAGCAAGCACATTCTGGGTGTTGAGTAGTTTCATTTCTCAGCATCTTTCTTTCAAGCATGTTTGTGTTTCACTCCGTCATATGGTCGCCCCTCACTCCGCTTTGGATTGGGTAGCACATACTTGGCGTCGAGTTCCTTTTCCAGCATAAGCAGTTTATTTTAGATCCTCTGACCAATGCTCACCATCATCGGTGCCATTCTGGTTAGAGTTGCTTTCTTGCACGTTTGGGTTTCTTTCTCTAACCTTAACGGGTGCACTGCTTGTAATCTGTAATTTGAAATTGGAAAAAACGAAAAAATTTGGCTCGGAATATTTCAGTCCTCAAATAGAAAGGCGCCTTTCCCAAGATGGAATAGACGACCAAACTTAGCCATTTTCTGAGCTTTCTTTGTTTTTCAGTATTTTGCAAAAGACCTCGCACGTACGAGCGTTTGCCAAATCCTGGAGGCTGATGGCTGGGCTCATTGGATAGATGGAGTAATTGCGCACAAGTCCCGTGAAGACTTCGAGAGCGAACAACTCCATCTGACAGGCCTAAAGGCTAGGCGCCTCTGGCCTACAGAGGCTACAGTGAATATTTCATGTTTCTCCACCCTTTGATTTACGTGCCTGGTAGAATCTCTGCCACGATCTTTCAAAATATCGGATTGACAGGCTGACTGGTGCGTTGCGAAACCGGACTAGAGTAGCACAGACGTCAGGAAGACCTCATCTGCAAATTCAATCATCTCAGGGGTCATTTTGAAGGGCGCCCCTGAGCTACAGGGGTGCAATTTCACCATTTGAGAAATTTCTATGATGTGAACTCTCCTCGTAATCTCATCTTCTGATGTTGACTACCGGAGCTCTGGGACTCGGATGACTGCATTCGATAGCTCGTTGGAAAGGCAGACTTGTCGTGAAGAGATCAAACCCATCAACAATCAGGAAAGCCAAGATCTAAACCTTCATTAAAGAGTGCGCCCTTGAGCTACAGGGGCGCAAAAGCTGAAAAGTGACAAGCTTTTACAATCTGCAACTTCTGGAATCTTCAACTTCTGACGTCAGTTACCGGAGTTACGAGTCTCAGATAGCCTCGTAGGATAGCTCATCGGATAATTGGGGTAATTCTGAAGAGATTGACTGTATTCATGAGCATATGCCACAAAACCTGGGCCTTCAAAAAGAAGGGTGCCCCTAGGCTACAGGGGCACAATTTTGCTTTTTCTTGAGAAATCTTCAAAAATTAACCATTGAAATCTTCATCTTGGTCACTGAAATGACCATACAAAGGTATAATTGTCGTCGTGAAATGCTCCTCCATCGTGAAATGCTTCGTTCTGAGTCCCCGATTCAGGTTCTAATCAATGGATACTGCCTTTGACTGACAAAACATTGACCAAAACTCCATGCTTGATATTGCCCAAAAACTGTATTTGACATCATTTTAGCAAGGTTTAAACTCTTTTATGCAAAATGCCTTAATGAAGCAAAAAATTTGGTTTGGGTACAACAAACCTTAAAAGAATCCTGAAATATATATGGATTTCCCTTGAATCCTAAACTTTTGAACTTTTGCTGTCCTTGCATCTGTTTCCACCTGCACCTAAACCCCTGACACACCCATGCTTTTGATAATTTAGTGCTGTGGGTTGTTTCCCACCTGTAACACATTCTGGAAGATAGATTTTGTTATATTTTGGAAGTGACTTGTATGCATCCATCTAGCTCTATACCATTCATGGAAGCTGAATACTATGGTGGGTTTATAGCTGGATTTGTTCACTTCCATTTAAGCTTACTTTGACTCTTATTGATATAACTGTTGGCCTTCAATTTTTTCTCAAATGAGCATTCTTCACTTTCTTTCATTCCTATTATTTTGTAACCATAAGATGCTTCTCAAATTGATTTTACACAGGTTTTGGACTTCCATAAAATGTTCTGCAGGTTGAGGAAACTTTCTCCTTACTCAGGACACTGAAAAGACTCAAATTTACTTGAAAGATTTTCTGTTCTTCTTGTGGCAGATTCGAGAAATGCAGTTTCAGCTATGCCTGGTGTAACCACAATCAAGAAGTTGCAAGATCTACTTTTCATACTTTGTCACCTAAACAAAATGGTAGATACAGTATTTTTCTTCCATGTACTGAAACAGTAGATTTTTTCACTAGATCTTGTTTTAGATTTTTTTTTTGAAGGCAAGAAAGCACCAGTTTCTTTGAAATACAAAGTGACCTATTCCTTGCTTTTCAGTTTTCTAAGAAATGTTGTTTACCAGCATGGTGAACTCTTTATGGTTTTAAAGTTACCAATTTTTTTGATTGTTTGGTTGATTTTCAGGCTTTGGGAGATTCCATTGTTGCTGTTGGATATGTTATGAAGTGGAGACGAGAAAAGGATTTTCTCAAGGTTGAACGCTATATTTAGGATCCTGATACACCATTGAACAGATTTAGTTTAGTTTCAGTTTACTTCTTATTATTGTGCTGAAGTCTTACTGGTTTTATGGCAGAGAGGTGCATTTCCCATACTCCCAACCAGCAATGGATTGACATTCGTTTCCATTAATCTTGATCTTCAACTGATTCCTCAGTTACAAGTGGTTGACCTAATTCTTCATAAGGTCACAGATGAAATTCTCAGCATTGACAAAGATCAATCACAAAGCATCGCTGAAGGAATTAGGTTCTCTGATGGGATACAACAGTTGCAGAGGTTCTGATAAAGTCAAACTTGAATTTCTTTATTTATGAATATGAAAAATGTGTTACTAGATAAACATTTTATGTAAAAGTTCAATGAAAAGAATGGTGATTAGTTGATTGACTGTAATATACAGTAAGAAAAAACTAAAGCAACATAGTACTCATTAGTTAAACTAGATCCTAGATCTGAACATGGTATTAAGTTATCATCTATATGCTTTTTCTTTGAATTGACATTAATGATTACAATAACTACCTGGTGGTTATAGAAGAGTGTTGTCATTGACGTCTGGGACAATCCAAGCTCCTTAAGCAAATTCTTGACCAACATGTTTCCTTGGTTTCTTGAAGTAGTCCACAACACTTTGCTTCTGTGGTAGACAAGGTAACACACAGTGACTTATTTAAGACCCAAGAGATAGAACCTGAACAATGATTGAAGATGCAGGCATAGGTAAACTGCATAGTGCTGGGAGATCCACCATAATCCAATCACTGTACCCAATCAATTGGCCCGTTGCTCCAAGTGCATAATTGATGCCAAAATGTGAAGTTTTGTTCAAGTCCTGCATAATCCACTCATAGCAATCTATTGATGCTCATGATGTTCCTGCATAAATCTGGAACAAATACTAACTGCATGTGTGATGTTTGGATGAGTTTGAGTCAAGTAGATGCTTTTACCCACAAGCATATGGAACAAAGAAGCATGTACCAAAAGTGTTGTGTGTTTCATCTCCAACTTGATTCCTTATTCACATGGAGTAGCACAAGGCTTGCAATCTTTCTCTCAAAATCCTTCAGCAAGTTCATGACAAAATTCTATATGGGAAAGCAAAATCCCATCCTCCATTGGCTTTACCTGTAAACCATGCCAAAAATGAAGGCCAAGATGATTCAATGTTCTGAGTATCCTCTTTTGCAAATGATACTAAGTGATATGACACACATGAAGAGACAACTCCACTAGAATGTACCAGCTCAGCAATATGTGGGACATCATCACAGAAATGTTGGTCCTTCCAATAGAAGTGAGAGGTTCAGATTACCTCTTCCACCGGAAAGGCAGCTCTTGACGATAACTTGAATAATTTTTGCTCATTTCACTAGACAAGAGATCATAGTGCTAGGAGTTGTCATGAGATGCATCACATGTTGCAATTCATGGCCTCTTCTAAGTCAAAGCATCAAAGGGCTTTGAACCTTCAAAATCTTTGAGATAAGCTCGATGGCAACTCTATGATAGGATATTTTCAGTATGGGCATATTTGTGCTAAAAAAATAAAAACATTCAATGAATATGCATGTTTGTGGAGTCAAAGAGCTATGAAAGAGCACGTGGTCGAAAAGAGGAGAAATCTTGAAGAAAATATATGGAAGGATCCATCAATGGCGTCTTGTTTTCAAGAGTCCATCTTGACCTCTATGATAGTAATTGATGATGGTGAGTTATAATTTTTTGTCTACTTTGCAAGCATTGCTCAATTTACATGGTGAAGAGGAACAACGTTCCTTGCCAAGAGTACGAGTAGATTGAATTGACTACATCCACTTCGGGCACCACACTAGGAGACATTCCCTCAGTTGAAGCTATTTCTATAGTTGTCGGAGCCATAGTAGAGGCTCATTCTCTAGTTGCACAAGATATTCCCATTGTGAAGACTATTTCCGGAGTCAGTGATAGTCCTTTTGTATCACTTCTAGCTGACTTTCTAGTCGACTTGTCAGTCGAGGCCTCTGAGCAGATTGACGGATGGCAGAATCTACTAGGGGCTTCTATTGATATCAAGGAGTATCCTCCATTAATCCTTCCATGGGAAATTGAATAGCTTGTAGTGGTCCAGCCCACTACTGAGAGTATTCAGCCTTGCACCACCAAGAGACTGCACATAGCATTGAGCCTTTGCAAGAAGGTAATCCTTCCCTGATACAGGAGTAGCCCATAGAGTTACTTGCAAATTCTGTAATGTCCCCTTTTTAGCTCGTTCCGGTTTCTCAATGGTTTAGCCTATTAGCTGACCCTCGTAGGCTAATGCAAATGGTTAGAGGCTCTTGTTTGGTAGATATCAGAGTATTTTCTTCTCCAGAGCTCAGTTTAGTTTAGGATTGGCCTTCGTCTGGTGATTCAGGACCCAATTTCACACGCTATTTATAGTAAGTCAGCAGGTTATGAGAGTCCAATATTTCTATTTATAGTAAGGCACCTGGACATGTGGTGATTTCAGTGTTTATCCTAGTTTTCAGTTGGCCTGGCGAAATAAAGACTAATGTGCAAGTTATATCATTTAATTATTATTAAAGGTGACTTTAATAATAATTAATCATTAAAAGCATATTATAAAGTTATATTATAACTTTATGTCTAAAGGGGGCCATTTGATGACTTAAAGCACGTTAAATGATTGATTAAATGTGCGCCCACTTTGAGGAATTATTTTATAAAGTTTAAATGCACATTTAATATTATTTTAATGGATTGAAAAGGACCTTCTAGTGGGTTGACCTCTTCTTGAGAGATTATAAAAGGGATCAACCAAGGTTATTATTATTCATTCAAGATATTGATATTTGGTTTTGAAGAGTTTTACTGTGGAGAAGAAGAAACCTAGGGTTTCAACCTTTTCTGCCATTATCAGCTTTGGAGAGCGTAGCTGCTTCGAAGTTTGTGCATTCAGAGGTTTTGAAAGACCAGCTGAAGATTGCTTGTGAGATTTGACTTCATTCAGGAGTCAATATTGAGCTTATTTGTGAAGTTGTTTGAAAGGGTTTTGAAGACATTTTTTAGTTTGTGTTTTCATTGGAGATAATTTTCAGTTTGCATTGGGAACGATTTTCAGCTTGACATTGGGACAATTTTGCATGTGGAATAATCCAATTATCATTGGTGAAATCGAGGGTTTCTTGAAGACACCTTGCTGCCATTACCAAGGTCGATCTGCTTATTACAGTCCTTAGATTTTTGCACATTGAGATCACATTTTGCATCAATTCATTAGGGGTATTGAATCACTCTATTTTGGGAGTCAAGGCGCTGATGTCAGGGGTTGTTCGGAGTGAAAGGAAGGCTGCAAACAATTTTATATTGAAGACTGTAATCAGAACAGGGGCGGCTTCTATGGAGGGGTCGATTCTTCATTGAAAGAGATTATAAATTGCTGCCAAGGCTGCCACTTCATCAGCAATTCATATCAGCATATAATCCCAAGTTCTTTTCTCATTTTTGTGCATGTTGCATTGCTTGAAAGGTCGCTGTCATATAGAGGAAGTTGTAGTTGCAAATCATTCTTATTTGGAGACTTGTAAGCCAAGAGCCTTGGCATATTTATGTAATCAGTTTGTTCACAGCTTTGCATCATTTAATAAGGAGGAGAAGTTGCATGTTCGTTGTTGGTCTTGTATCTTTGTTAATACTATGCATGGCAAGTGTTTGCAAAAATGTCTTTCCGCTGTAGGTGTTAGTTTCAGTCACTTATATGCATTTGAAAATACCCAAAAAAATATCTTGCATAGCATCTAGATCTCTTTAGTAGTTAGTTTGCATTGTTGAAGTAGCATCTCAAACATCATTGGCATCATATAAACCAAAGACAAGACAAACTGAAAACAATATCAGCATATATCAGCTTGCACACCAACTGTTTGACAAATTTCCTAGGGCAGAAATTGAAGGGTTTTAGAGTCAGATTGAGCAAGGCTCATTACAGATTCACCTATTCAGGATGAAGATTCTAGTAGTATTGAGGAAATGATTATTTAGATCATGAAGCTAGATCCACAGGACCCCTTGGGTACCATTCAAAGATATGTTTAGGATTTGGAACCAATGGTTGTGGTTATGTAAGAGGTGGCTGACATTGCCAAACAATTAGATAGCACTCACTTCCGTCTGTTCTTGCAAGAGGCTTGTCGTATCTTGAAGTTCATGGAGGAAAGATGTCATGAGGAGTTCAAAAGAATCTTCCTCTCCAAAGGTTGGCCCGCTAACAAAACTCCCAAGATGAAGACAACATGGCAACGTGATAGGATAGCACCTTCATTCGGGGGTATGAAGGGCAAGGTGCTTACAACTTTTTATGGCATGGAGTCCATATTTCGGGAAGTCTTCTATCCACTACAACACATTTGGTCTCCCACAGTGAACTTATGGAGTGTGTGGATGAATCAGTATCGATTTCACAGTAGTTACCGTAGTTGGCAAGATAGGAATAAATAAAGAATAAACAATTGTAATGTCCCCATTTTAGCCCTACGCTCTTCAATTGTATTTAGCCTATTTCCGGAAACTTGTAGGCTAAGCAGAGATTGAAAATTAGGGTTTCCACTTTTATAGGAAGTTTAGATGCAATTTTGAAGGTTTGCATGTGTGAGTTTCTGACGCATGTCTGGTAAAGCTTTCTGGGTTTTTGGAGAGCTTCAGGATGAGGTAACATGCATGTTAAGATAATGACATGCAATTTTGACTGATACCTTGCATGCAGGAAAGGTTTCTGGGTTTTTCTGGATTTTCAGAGACCTTCGAGGTGGTGTGACATGCATTTGAATCTGACAACCTTTCTGGGCACTTACTATTTATAGTAAGTCATGATGGCTATCCGGTTTGTGCTCAAAAGGTATTTGGGAAACACTTACTATTTATAGTAAGTCATGATTACTGCTCAGTTGGTGTTCAGATGAAGTTTTGTAAACTTACTATTTATAGCAGTTTGCTATTTTTGGTAAGTCTATTTATAGCAGTATCATTCTAGCAGTAGCTCAGTGATCTGCAATTTAGATTTCTATTTTGGGCAGTGAGGCTGATGAGTTTGGCTTTTTGATGAGTTTGAAGTAAACTCACTATTTTGAGCATTTTCTATTTTTAGCAAGTCCATCTGTGGCATTGGCATCATCATCAGTTTGGTTCAGCTCAACTAATGTCAGTTTGCTATTTTTAGCAGTTTATCCATTGTAGTTGGGCATTGTTCTTGGCTACCTCCTTGGACTGAGTTCCAGACTTGGTCAATTTTTATGTTTTGCAATTGTACCCCATGCCTAGTCAATAAACTTTAAGTTGTTTTTAAAATGGGGTCATGAAGGGGGACACCTCATTAATGCACTTTAATATTTTATTAAAGTTTTATTATTTCTTCAAGTGGGACGACTTGGGAGAAATATGAAGAGTTTTAAATATTTCAAAATGCTTTTTGAAGTGGACGCCTCTTGGAGAAGTTGGAGAGTTTCTTGTTTGGAGATTACAGTTGATTCATCTCCTTTATTGAAGCTTATTTATTGATGCCTTGCTCATTCATTCTCATCTTTGGAAAATTATTGTAAAGTTATGCTGCTGGACTGAATCTAGAACCTGGCTGAGGGGTAGCTTAGCAAACCTGGCTAAGGGGAAGCTTAGCAAACACTTTTTTCTTCAGGCCTGAAACTATGGCTTCCTAGAAAGTTTTTTGAAGACCATGCAGATTGCTGGTTTATATTCTGTTTGTACTGCTGATGACAATGGCTGAAGCGAACTTCTACTAATAGCTTCGCCACTGAAATTTATTTCATTCTGGGTATTAGCCCAAGCTGTTTCTCTGTGGAGGGCGCCCATTTTTGCAAGGAATCAGGTTTTTATATTGAGTATATGATTTTATAAGTGAGTTCGACTTCTCAGGGGGCTGTACCATTCACTGTAGATTGCATTGGGATTCGTGCCAAGTCTCTACTACTGTTTTGGCACAGTTTGCTGGTTGGAGTTTGGATGCCTAGATTATTGGCTTCATTTGCCTACTGTTTGGAGTCATTGGAGCTGAATTGAAGAAGTTGTGTCCAATTCGGTGAATTCTCACCTTGCTGGTTTGATTTTCTGTAATCACTGTTTCTGATCAGACTTGTTAGTTTTTAGTATAATGCTGGTTGAGCTTCATTTTTACATCTTTGTGTTATTGTAATTGTTAGAGGATCATTACTCTAACCTTTGGGTGTTTTTGGAAGCATATCCTTCTTGTTTGCAACTTATTTCATTTATTGTAAAGCTGATTAGTAGTACTAACAGCTAATTATTTATTGCTGCAAGTTTATGTTTGTATACACTCCCACGATTGAGTGGTTGAGTTTAAATAATCATCTTTTATTATTGTTGTTTCCCCCCACGAAAATAAGTGGTAGTGAGGATTGTATTCCTCCCACGTAAGTAAGTGGAAGAGAGGATTTCATGGCTGGCTTGCCGTCTTTAAGTTTGTATAATCTCACCCACTGAATCAAGTGGAATATCCCCACTGCTTGTGGATGCCTGCTGAAGTAGATGAATGTACCTTTCAGTTCAGATTATTCCTAACGATCCTTAAACCATATGCTATCACCTCGCCCACACCGGGATCTTGGTGAACATTCTTGGTGAGGGTTACTTTTCATGCTGATTTGTATTTGGAGCTAACGCTAATTAGTGATTTGATACTAGTTTGTGTGTTCAAATTTGGGAAAAAGTAAGGGGAATATTTCAACAATTATGTTCATATGTAATTAATTCCCCGACCGTTGGGTGGTTGTACTTGGTAATTTCCGATGGTTGGTGTCTTCAACCAACATCCGCTGGCCATATATTATATGTTTACATTTGTAGTTAGGGACCACACACATTCTGTATGATTTACTTATTGCCTATTCGATGGATGATAATACAATAGATATATTTTGTAACGACCCAATTCTGCGTAAATTAAAAACTTTCTAATTCTCACTTAAAACATGTAAAAGTAACATATAACAAAGATAATACAATAAAATTTCTTCCTTTCTTTATTGATAAACACGTACAAGTTACAATATGTTTCCTCATGAATTTCATTTTTATTGCAAATATAAATCAGAGTTAAAAAGTAATACAGTTACATACATAGCTCGTAAGCTTTTGCACAAATAGAAGTAAGAAGGTCCAGGAGTCCGTCCTTTCAAATCTTAGTACATCAGCCGCTTTGCTGTGGAGGAGAAACATCACTCGGGCGCTTTTCCGCCAACCACGGACTTATAATGCGGTCCCCCGCACGATCATTTTGCAATGAATGGCCCTCCCTTCGAAGAAGAGATTGGTAGGGTATCCTTTAACGATTACCAACTGAGCATACTGCTGTGTCCTACTCAACTAGAACCTTGCTATTTCACAATCTCGATCTAGTACTCGGATCACAATGAACTGACAGTGTAGTCTCAACTATCTCACATCTAAGTGGATGTCGTACCTTTCACTACTTTGGCCAAAGTATTCTCATTCAGTACTTCGAATGAAGGTCATCTATCATAAACACTACTCAGGGCCGATTTGACTTGAGGCTTCCTTACTCTACGCATAGGTTTGTCCTTCAATGGGTGAATCCGTCATCCCAGACATCCTACAATCATACGAACCTACTAGAAATGAAAACAGTATTCAAGTGTCTTGTATCAATCCTCCTAACTAGGAATTCTTTATCCTAGGAGTACTTAACTTGTCTCTGTTATCCTAATAACTTAAGCTAAAAGACTTCACTTGATTCTGCCATCATTTCGATCCTAGTAGATAATAAGTACGTCTACGTACTCTCCATATACGGAGATCATACAAGTTTGATACTCCAAACAATTGCATAACTGTTTAATACTACCAATCAATCATCACACACAAGAGACAGTCTTGTAGTACAATGCATATAATTTCCTACTAATGCATATAATCAAATTGAATCTTTTCTTTTCAAAACCCCAATTTCCTACTAAAACCTTCTTAAACAAATTAAATCCCTTCTATTCAATACCCCAATTCCTATTTAAACTTCTTTAACCAAATTGAATATAATGAAATGCATCAAGCTATCTCCTTAAGCTACATTGTCATTCCCTAACCTTTACCCTTGCATAAAATGAAGTCCCTTAAATCATTATGCAATAATAGATTATCAACCAACAGATATATGCTAGGAATAATTCATTTATTTCACCTCAATACAATCAGCAAATCTAAAGACAGTAAAAGAAGACAGTTTTAAGCTAAATTCTTTAATCAAGAAAACATGCCTGTATAGACTCCTTTCCAATGTTCCTCTTATCAGTAGTCTTCTATTGTTGATCACAGCAAACAGTTTCCTCACTCAGAAATTCTCCACAGAAAGAATGCTATTGTTTTCTCACAGTATTCTATGAAATACAGCTGAGAACACTCAACTCTCCTCTCACTGAAACACTTTGAAACAGAATAATAACACAAACTCACAGCACTAGCTCTCAAATTGCAGTGTATAAAATCTCTAAAAACGTCAAAGAAGAGAAAACCAGAAGTGAATTCAAGTGAAGAGTTGTGAAGTATTTATAGGCCGCAATAAGAACAATTTCCCCATTTCTGGGCATGCAACTTGACAGATTACCATGTTTACTAAGTCAAAATGTCACTTGTCATTCTTTCAAACCCTCAGTCATGTTTTTCCAAGATGATTCGACTTCTTTGGAGCCAGAAATCGAAGAATATTTCAACTCTGCAATAAAAACGCCACCTACAGCCACGTTTTGCTGCCAGGCGTGTAAACTCAACATGATATTATTGCTGCGTTCTAGGTCAAGCTTCAAATCGATACAACACAGAGGTTTATTGCTATTTTCCTGGTTTTGAGCTTTGAAAACGTCTTCCTTCATTCCCAGCTGCGCAAGAACTTCCGCCATTTCACGGGAACATCCATTTTCATTTTCTATTTGTTTTTCTAAAGTTCGACTTTTCAAATATTTCCTTAAATGAAGTTCGCTACTTTTTCAAATGTATTTTGAAATGTTAAATATTTCATACGGCTACCTTTTAACATTTAAGTTCCCTCAATATATACATTGCGAATTTCATCCTTCAAATAATAATACTTATTCTTTAAAACATTAGAAAATATTTTCCTTTATTTTAAATTTTAATTATATATATTGTATATTTTATAAACATATGTATTTTATTAAATATTAATATATATTTATATATAAACGTATTTATATATAAGAATATATTAATTTTATTATTATCACATATAATTTATAAAATATATAAATATATAATTATTTACACATTCTTTATATATTGATGTATATATTAATAATCATTTAATTAATATATATATATTTTCATATAAAGATATACGTAAATCTCCTAGGCAATATTAAATAATATAATTAATATCACTATTCACAGGCAATAGATAACATGGGTATGTATATATACGTATATCACAATACGTAGTGTACACGTAAATGTATGTATACCATGTTGACACGTACGTATGGGCATATCCGTCTGCCGAACATACATATGTGTTGACATGTATATACATATGGATATGTGTACATTATATACATGTATTTACATACTCACTTGACCTATTAACATATATCCATTTACGTTTTCCACAGTAAGTCAGACAAATGAGTAATCATCACTTTCAAAGCATAAAGAAGTAAACATAACTCCTAAAGCCTAAGGATGACTTATCTAGATCATTCATAACTGACATGGTTTCTCAGAGCCTATACTGACGTGTGTGAATGCTCAATTTGGTAATCGTTACTGTTTACCCGACCAAGTTCCTCCCCAAATGATGTCTCTCCTCTGTCCGGAGGAACAGTCTTCATACCTGCACATCATGACATGACATCGGCAGTCATATGCTCATAACAAGGTAAAAACATCTCCCAAGTTAGAATAACTTTATTCCATAATTGTTTGCAATATTTAATCAAGACTATATCATTAGAAGTAACAATCAAATCAAACCATCATTCAAATAGAACACATTCATTTAATAACGAGATCAACCATGTTTTATTCATCATCAAGATTCAAACATTACAATCAATTGCCCTATACAATAGTAGCTATAAAATTGGGATGTAACATATTTTGTGCATTGTCTAAGTAATTAATATGTTTTATTATTGCTGTTCTATATTTTTGTTTACTTTGTATTATTTGATCAAGTAGCTTTAAGGAGTAAACATTTGGTGCCGTTGTTGGTACGAACCTTGGTGATACACAATACATAGACATGAATCATGGCGTTGTAATGGGTTAACCAATCGACCTGTACAAGCAAATGAAGAAAGAGAAGATATGTTGACAAAAGACTTGATAAACCTGGGGGACATTTCACTAAAGGAACTTATGGAGGGAAGCTCTTAGGAGAGAGGTCCCTCAGACAACCATTTGGGACGATCTAACTATCAACCTAGAGGTTGATTGTCTTCTTGATAGACAGTTGAGATTGATTGCATGTCACTACATCATACTTCAAGATCTTCGGGCTGACAAAGATAGGGAACTAAGAAGACAATAGACATTGCAACGATATGAAGAACAAAACAAAAGGGAGGAAGAAGAGCGTGACATTGACCGATGACATACATAAAGGAATTAATGCCCTTAGCCTTAAATAAAACCAAACAATTAATAAAAAGCGATCAAGAATCAATTGATTGGAAAATAAGATGATCTCTAAGAATAAAAGAACAAAGAGAACGGCAACGAAGATTGAGGGGTGAAGTTGAAGAAGGGGAAGAGTTCTTGAAGGAAAGCTTGAGCCCACCCAGGAGCAGAAGCTGAAGTGTGAGTAGAAGTCATAGTCGGGAGAGACAAAGAATCATCAGGACAAGAGAACATATGGAGGGAGAGTGGGTAGAGATAGCCTGACATCCACCACTTCCTGACGAAACATACTTTGATCTCGTTGACCAAAATAGAGAACCGTTTGTACCATCAGTGTCAGCCAAAGAGGAAAGTGAAGAGAGACCATCACCGGTAGATGAAGAAGCATCGTTGAGTGACAAAGAAGGTTCATCGTCAGGCGAAGGAGAAGGCAAGGAGGGAACTGCCAACTCGATCGACCGAGAACAGTCAGTACCAATAAAACTGGCTGAAGGGGATGGCCAGAGAGAACTTACTGACGGTTTGACAGAGACCATACGCCATATTGAAAACTGGACATTAACGAGAGAAGTGAACATTGGAAGATTGGAGCCAAAAACACTAGGACAAAGGGAGCATCGAAGGAACCTCGAAGGCAATATGAGGGTGACAAACACTGAAGATGGATGAGTAGAGGATTGTGGTGTGTGCAAGAGTGCAAGGAACACACCAGAATGTACGAATCAAAACTCTCCAAACAGGTTATTGTCACATAAGTTGCAACAAAGAGGTAATATGGTGATTGCTCCAACAAGTCCGAATGTGGAGCAGCAAAAACTCTTGAAGTTCACCGAGAATGGGTTTGAGGACCCTATAAGACATTGCAAAACTTGTGAAACAATCTGGGTAGCGAATGGATAGGATGATAGGGTGTATTGGTTGATGGCGTTTCTAGCAACTCTCAGGGGTATAGCCATTGATTGGTATACTAAACTGGCAGTGGCTCATTAAAACACATGGGCAACACTAAGAAGAGCGTTCCATGAAGAATTCAAACTTCTGAGAGACGATAACGAAATCGTAGCGGAGATATACAGCACAAAACAAGGAAAGCATGAAAAAGTACGAGCCTACAATCATAGACTCAAAGAACTATTCGTCAAACTGGAAATCTAGCCAGTCGATGGATTGAAAAAGAGATGGTTCATCGAAGGGTTGATATCGTCACTGAGGAAGAAGGTGGTCATACCTCCGTCATCATATGTCGATCCCTACAATCGGGTGATGGACATAGAAAGCGAGGATAAAAACATCTTCTCAAGGAAAGAGGAGGACAAATGACGACGATGACAACATAGATGATAGCAGGGATAGCGAATCAAAGACCGTCCAAGCCTTGAGAAAAGATATGATACACATGGTAAAGGTAACAAGGGAATAAAAGATAATGGCTAAGCAACGATTGAGGATGTGCACTGAGGAGGTACGTAGGCTACGGGAGTATGCTTGTCGACAACCATCCCTACATCATCCATCCATTTAGGGATGTCCTCTCACCCTCCTTACTAATTGTAAATTGGGTTTTTCGGTTGTCGGCTTCCAATTTTGTTGTCGTCGTATGGAAGACAACTTTCTTTTCTGGGGGGTGATGTAGCCGGCAAGATAGAAATAAATAAAGAAATAAACAATTATGTTCATATGTAATTAAGTCCCTCACTGTTGGGTGGTTGTACTTGGTAGTTGTCGACTGTTGGTGTCCTCAACCAATGTTGGCTGGTTATATATTCTATGTTTGCATTTGTAGTTGGGGATTGCACACATTTTGTATGATGTACTTATTGCCTATCCGACGAATGAGAATACAATAGATATAGTTTGTGCATTGTCTAAGTAATTAATATGTTTTATTACTGCTGTTCTATATTTTTGTTTACTCTGTATTAATCGGTCAACTAGCATTAAGGAGTAAACAGTTATGTGTCGAAGTAGATGAGCTAACCCAAATATTTCAAGACCAGCTAGCTCAACAATCATGCATCATCAAAATTGAGAAGACCAAAGTAACTAAGAAAGAAAAGCAATTGACCAAGAAGAACAAATAGCTAATGGAGAAGGATAGACAATTCACGGAGAAAGATAAGCAACTTGTTGAATTGTAGCTGGAAAATGAGAGGATCAAGAACAATTGGTTGAGGCAGTCCAACTGGTGAAAACCATGCACGAAAGAGAACTCTTAGCAGCCCATCATCTAAAGCTTCACATAGAGGAAGTCTATTGGTTGCACCAAAGCATCTCCCAGTGGTCCGTTCTCCTCAGTTTATACACCTCCATGGACATCTTCTCAACCAGCCCCTTAGTAAATGTTTAGTTCGTTTTGTTCAGTCTTCCAATTTTTTTTCCAGTTGTTTGGAAGATGACTTTGTTTATAGGGGGTTGGGAGGGGGTTTGGGGGGGGAGGGAGGGGGCGTTGATGTAGTTAGCAAAATAATTCTATTAGTTTTAATTCTAGTCGGCACAATTAGTTCTTGGTTGTAAGCCGTTGGTAGCTATTGATGATTAGTAGTTCTTAGCAATTGTTGGCCACTTTATATACTTTTATTGTAAACGAGAAGGAGGGACAACATGTATGGACTTTCCTTGAACTAATTCTATGTAAACTCATGAATGAAATATATCGGGAAATCCTTATGTAATTGCTGTTATGAATTCTTATAGTTTTTGGCATTCATTATACTGTTTACTCTGTGATATTCAAGCAAGTAGAATTAGGTAGTAAACAGAGACAATGTTTTACAAATGTTTGCAAAGCATGGTGATGATCCATTTGTTTCTATGAGTAAGAAGACATGGATTGTACCATAGTTGTAAAACTCAGACTCGACAAGCCTAAATTTTTTTAAAACTCAAGGAAAAACTCAACAATTTTATTGAACATTTTAAAATACATTAATTTTTAAAATATTCTTAAAAAACACATTACTATATTTGTAGAACATATTATTGATTTCCATCATATATAAATAAAAAATAGAGTTCAATATATATCATAGACCCTAATGGGGTTGAGGGAAAACACTCCCCATGGGGGTTTTGGATGCGACGCCCCTGGCGGGGTCGAGGGGTAGCGCCCCTCGTGGGGGTCTAGGGGCAACACCCCTCATGGGGGTCTGGGGGCAACACTCCAATCAGGGTCGAGGGGCATCGCCCCTCGTGGGGTTTGGGGGCACCTTCAACTTACCTAGCCGTGGGTATTAGAGAAATTCGTGGGAATTGGAGAAGGTTGTGGAACCTCATTTAATGCCATCGTTGCTTCCTTTAGCCGCTGCCTCCAATCCTTGTCCCAGTCTGCAAATTGAAAGGTGCATGGGGTTTTCAAGTGCCAAATGCCTTGGAGGAGGTGCGTGGACCCTTGACTAGGCGTGTGGGCATTTGCTGGCCGTGATTCCGCCTTAGGAGCCGTGGTGGTTCAAGCTTCAACTAATTCCTTTAGCCACAACTCAATAGGTCAGCATATGAATATATAGCGTATGACTCTGAATCTTTATGAATGTGGATTTCTGAATTGAGAATGACATTCCATGAATCCAACATAGTCAATGAAACATTCTTGAGCACTTATATTGTAATAAAAATGGAATTCGCGTCATGTATGAGAGGTTATTGAATTCAATATTCACCTGCTATCAATCTCTGTGAACAGTATATTGGTTATTTGATAGTAATTGCAATATGATTTGAATCCCATTGCATAGTATTTGTTTGTTGGAATGCTGGTGCTTTATATGGCAATAGTTTGACAAAATGTCACATGTGTCAAACTAAAAATATCGTAAAATATCATCCATTACAAGTGGGGACATTATAGTGGTATCAAAGCTGTGCATCCTGCCAGCCTGAGAGGTTAACAGTGTGGTTAATTTCAGTTCGCTTTGTTGAGTCCAACGCTCTTCTAAAATCAGTTTCAGTAGGTTGTTGGCTTGCATTTGGTGGTTTGGGAAAGATGAAGACAAATCAAGAACTCGTGACAGAGTTTATGCAGGTCTTTCAAGAATATTAGAGGAATTTAACAACATTATTAGAGCATCCTGAGATGCTAAAACCTTACTTATCAATCAGGAAGAAAGAAGAAAGAAATGAGTATGTGAGTTGCCATGACTATGATGTACCAAAGGTTGGTGAGCCCACAAACTTTTCCGGTAATGAGGGTGAAGCTAATTTCACATGTGCATCTGCAAGTGAAAAGGAGAACACGAGTCTTCCTGACAGTGTGAAGATTGAAGGGTATGGTGATTTGGAGATTGCAAAATCAGCAACTATTGAAACATCATATGAAGGAAAAAAATTAATCACCTTACAGACAAGCACAAAAGATGTAGCGAGGAACCAGAAAATGTGTGATGATTGGCTAAGGAGAGCCAAGGAAGCTAAGATGATAACTCCTCAAGAAAAACAACACCTTAAGAAAATCGAGGAAAGGTTGCTCACATGGACCATGAAAAACAAGTTTTTGGGCAGCAAGGTTCAAAACTTCAAGAGGAAGCAATTGTAATGAGAGAGTATGAAGAAAAATCAGAATTGCATGAAGTTGAAGAGGAGCCACAAGTACAAGGAAATGCCTTATTTCAAGAGGTATGCATGACCAAGCTCCAAAATGATTTTATTAAAGGATTTGTAGCTACAAATGATGAGAATTTCATAGCAGCAACCTTGGCTACAAATTCAGATCTATCCAGTAAAGTTTATGAAACTGAGGGTTCATTATCTTTGCACGAGTCTTGCATTCATGAAGAAGACTGGAAAAATCAATTAATAATGATAGCTGAGAATGGAGTGCAAATCCTATCAAGGTTGGAAAATCACAAGATATGGGATCCTAGTGAAGTCTACTTGATGGATGCTATGATACATGAAAATTTCTTCATTTTGAAGACACCTCCCTTGGTTGACTCATGGCATAAAATGAAGGCATGCAATGTCTTGAATCTAACTAATTCATTATTGAGTATTTATGCAAAGATTCACCAGCCAAGCATATTGGAGAGTAGTGGTGTACCTTGGAGGATTATAAATCATAATTTCAGTCTTAGTGTTGAAGTCATCAGGCAAATCAGCCATCACTTGAGTTTAATTGCATACATACAGGTGGATTGGCAAGATAGGTGTGATTTGATATGTGAAGGAGTTAGACTCTATAGGGATCACAGGATGGTTCTTAATCTTGAATCTATTGTCTTCCTTAATTCCAGCTCCTTCTGCATTTTCCTTGTAGCCACAAAAGGATTTTCAAACTCATGGTGGAAGAGTTTCTAACCTATCACCAATGTTGAAGTTAGTGTAGAGTGGCATATGCTTGAGTTTCAGTTGGACTATGCTCTATGGTACAGAGATTGGTCTCTATCTCATACATGGTTGGTAGATGGCTGCCCTACCTTGTTGTTAGGGAGTTTTTAGGGAATACCTTGAGGACAACAGCTGTTTGGATGGATTGGAGAGGTTGGGATCAATACTTCTGCATTGGAGGTTGGCCTGGTGATGAATTCCTATCATCCTATGACATTAGAGATACCTTTTGCTCCATCATAGATACGATTTTCAGTTTGCATGGTGCTGTTCTGATTTATACCAGCAGCTTGGTAGGGGTTGGTATGTGTTTCTATGCACCTGTGATGGACATCTTTCACATCCATAGGAGATCATTCAGAGTGGGATGGATAGTTGATGACAGTGACATTATGAGAGACATCTATCTCTTCATTTTCAATGGGTGTGATGGTGTGATGATTTGGGATTCAGGAATTGGTGTAATTGGTATACTACTCCACAATGATCACTATGAGTTGCTTCACAAATCTTGGCATGGTCATGATTGTATCAAAGTGGCACACCGAAAGTTAGCAAGTATTGGGAATGGTGGACTTCCAATTTGGCTATGGGATCTAGGAATTTGTATGACGGGTAGACTGTTTCATTTTATAACTGGGATTGACAGAGTTGCTGAGTATAGTGGTATCAGCGGTATCATGTCGATGCAAGAGAGTTTTGGCGGAGTATTCTACAAGTTCATCTGGGATTCTAGTATTTGGCCATGGTGTACAAGTGTGGATTGCTTAGGGACAAACAATCTCTGGGAAGGGAGGACTGTAATGTCCTTGTTTTCTTGCTTGGCAAAATAGACATTAATTTAATTATTTAATGTTACTTGGCATAAAAAATGTATTAATAAGGTAATATTAAATAATTAGATTAATGAGGCATTATAAAGTGACGTTAAGGTAATATTATAAAGACATTTTAATAAAGTCACTTTATAATAAAGTGCTGATATGTTTTTGGTGGGAAAATTAAAAAGAGTTATAAAAAGGATGCAAGAGCTCATTTGTGCATCATGCTTGTTTATTATTTTATCTGGTAATTTCCAGTGGAGCTCTTCGAAGTATGAAACCCTAGGTGGGAATTCCTACGAGTATCTAGTTTTGGTGGTGAAAGATTCCACCCTAGTTGGATTTAGGCGGATTCATTCAAGATTTACACTTGCACGATAATGCGGTGGTTCCAAATTTTTCCCTATGGAGACAAATTTGTGGAGTAACAAAATACATTCCTTGCACATTGGAGATTGAGGATATCGTTAAGGTTTGAGGGCGTTTGCATAGAGGATATTGTTTGCCATATTACAGGAGTTTCTAAGATTGGTCGTGATACTCCATTCTTCTCATATTGAAGATTTGAATATCATTTGGTGAGGGCATTTGAATATTGTAGCTGTGCAACTTTAGGCGCAACCATTATCCAAGTTCTGAGGCACACCTTTAGCTTACCTAGCCATGGGTGCTAGAGCAATTTGTGGGAACTGGAGAAGGTCGTGGAACCACATTTAATGCCATCGTTGCTTCCTTCCTTTAGTCGCTTCCTCCAATCCTTGTCTTAGTTTGCAAATCGAAAGGTGCGTAGGGTTTTCAAGTGCCAGATGCCTTGGAGGAGGTGCGTGGACCCTTGACTGGGCACGTGGGCATTTGTTGGGCATGGTTCTGCTTAGGAGTTGTGGTGGTGCAAACTTCAACTAATTCCTTTAGTTGTAGCTCTATAGGTCAGCGTATGAATATATCGTGTATGACTTTGAATCTTTATGAATGTAGATTTTTGAACCGAGAATGGCATTCTAGGAATCCAACATAGTCAATGAAACATTTTTGAGCACTTACATTGTAATAAAAATGGAATTCGCGTCATGTATGAGAGGTTATTGAATTCAATATTCACCTGCTATCAATCTCTGCGAACAATAGATTGGCTATTTGATAGTAATTGCAATATTATTTGAATCCCATTGCATAGTATCTGTTTGTTGGAATGTTGGTGCTTTATATGGCAATAGTTTGACAAAATGTCACATGTGTCAAACTAAAAATATTGTAAAATATCATCCATTACAAGTGGGGACATTACAACTGTAATGTCCCCATTTTTCCCAACCCGCCTTAGGGAGAATAATTAATTTAATTATTTAATGTTGCCTGGAAAAAAGTACATTAAATAAGGTAATATTAAATAATTAGATTGATGAGGTGAAATAAAGTGACGCCAAAGAATATTTAAAAGACATTTTAATAAAGTCACTTTATATTAAAGTGCTAATATGTTTTGGCGGGAAATTAAAAGGGAATCCTCTAGAAGTTAAGCTAAGCCCTTAAAAAGGGATGAAGGTGAATCATTTGATCATCATGTGAAATTGTTATCTTTTGGAGATTATTTGAAAATTTGGAGAGCTTAGCTTGCAGGAGGCTTGAGGACGAAAACCGTCTATTTCCAAGATCAAAGGTTTGGATGAAAACCCAAATCCTCTTCCAGGCGAATTCATTTCAGGATTCACATTTGCACTTCAACGATTGGATAATTTGTGAAGTCTTGCCAGGCAAGACAAATTATCAGGGGTAAACTTGGAGGTTAACGAAAATATCTTTGCATTTGGAGATTGAGGTATTTCCAGTTAGGCGATTCTCATGGTGAAGTTTATGGCGGGCTGATTGACCTTGTGGCGTCCTTATTGGGAGTGCATATGTGTATTGGTATTCATATTCTGAATTGGTTGTGGACTCAAATCTTAGTAAAAACCTAGTGCTGCATATTGAAGTGTTATTTCTGTAATAGATAGGTGGTTTGATTGGTTGCATATCCTGCATTCATTGCTGCTCATATTCCTCATTGCTAGGCATGCTATTGGAGGGGAGGCACATCATTTTAACTGTGAGTCATGGGTATTGTCTAGGTTGTGGAGGCCGCCATAGGGCTGTGAGCCTATCTGAGATCAAACGCCACTTATTGTTGTGACCATTCATAGGAGTGTAGGGACGATTGGAGGCAACTAGGTGCATAAGGGTGGATTGACATGTGTAATAGGCAGCCTTGTTCTGCCTATTTTATTTTTTGACTTTTGTTGATTGTTTGTTTTGTGTTTTGATGATATTTTAAAATAATTTGAACAGAAAGTAAAGTGCAACAACTAAAAAACTTATAATGAAGAGAAGTTCTGAAATTTCAATACTCTTCAATGAAACAACAGGTTGAATATTCTAGATTTTTATTACAAACAAAATATCGAGTTTTTCTCGAATATAACAACCTCGTACATGAAATATCATCTATTTTCTAATTTCAACATACCTAGAAAAAGTTTGCCACTTTGATAAACTACTGTAGTAGAAACTAGCATATTGGAAGCAAGGAAATGCCTGTCAAAACCCTCAAACAATGAAGTCTCCGCTCCTTTCCTTATTGCTGAGTGTTATCCTAGCCTAGACACCCAATCTCCAACAAGAAGCAACCCCATTCCCAGGAGAAGTATGGACAACTTTAGGGATAGTACGACCAGCCAAAGGGAGCCAACACTACCAATAATCCTCTGATAAATCTCTTTAATCCGTCTCAACAAATAATCTTTGCAAACTGAGCTTTGGTGACTAAAGAATAGAAATAAATGAATACCAACTAAGCCCAACTGTGATCTCTGTGTGAAATCACCAATATAATCTCCAGACAGTATCTCTCAACAGAGTAGAGATTGTTGCCTGCAAGAGTTTTCGTCCTCACAAACCCTGAGAAGAAAGCTCTCCTCCAAGATCCAAAACTACTTCAATATCTTTATCTAGCATTATGAAAGAATGAGCTCAAAAAGCTCTTATAAAGCCACTCCAAACCTTAATGCCTCCTTTTAGGGTTTTAATAGATTTGTTAAATTATTTTCCCCCCTTATGCCTCCCTAGGCGTTGCACTTTAAGTTATAACATTCTATAATTTAATTTTCACTTATGTCTTCCATGGCCCCCTTCGAAAACTCACTTTATTAAAATAACATAAAGTAAATTATTTAATTTAACTTTAATAACATAATGTTATTTTAATTAATTACATAGGACCATAGATGGAAACTTACCGAAAACTCGTGAGTTTTTTGGCTGGCTGAGTTTTTGGGCCATTTACTCGCCGAGTTTCTCAGAAAAACTCGGTCGCTCAACAAAAAGAAACTTGCGACCGAAATAAAGGAAATTTCGATTAAGTTTTTGCTTAGAAAAATGATGTGTTCCATGAAGGTTTGTGTGGCTTTGATCATCTTAATTTGGGCATTTTTGTTAATGCAAAATGATGTACACAATGAAGGTTTGTGTGGTTTTGGAGGTCTTGATTTGGGCTTGGTGGCGAGGGCTCCGCCCCTCGACCCTACCCTGTATCGCGACGCGTCAGGGGCGTTGCCCTTGAACCCCTTGAGGGGCGCTGCTCCTCAACCTCGCTGGGGGCGTTGTCCCCAAATCCCCACGAGGGGTGCTGCCCCTCAACCCCATTGGGGGCATTGTCCCCAAACCCCCACGAGGGCACTGTCCCTCGACCCCATTGGGGGCATTGCCCTCAAACTCCCATTGAATTCATTTGATTTTCTAGGTACTCTCCAAGTCCAAGTTTCCAAATTTGCCTACAAGTTTTCATCTATAATATCGTCTAGTTCTACCTCTCCCCTAGTTTTCACTAGACATGGGAAAGAGGAAGATGTAAATTTGTAAAATATATTAATGTAGTAATTACTTTCAATTTTACAGAAACAATTTGCTATTTTCATTTTGTTTCAGACTATCAGCATCAGTGCATTCCACATGAGGATGCCATTTTGTACCCAATTTGCTTTGAAATCAATCAAATACAACTAGACTCAACTTGTTTCTTGTATGTACTCATTTATTGACTCATTAGATGCATTTTATCATTGAATTTTGCAAAAAAATGCATTTTTAATGAAATTTAAGCAATTTTTTAAGTTGCCGAGTTTTTTGCCCAGTTTTTGTCGAGTTTTCGCCGAGTTTTTCAATTTGGCGAGTTTTTCAACTATGGATTTCTGTCCTCAAACTATTTAGGAGGAACACATAGGTTCAATCCAACAACATAATATCATAAGAAATCTTCAGCATATCAAGTGAGCCCCCAACATGTCCTTTTATACCTTTTTTGAAAATCAAAAAACACTTTTTTTTATTTTTTTAACTTTTTCAATTTTTTTTTTACCAATTTTTTTTCTTTTCTTTTTCTTTTTTTCAAAAAGTGCTTTAAAAAAAAAAAAATTCATTATGTGCAAAGACCCCCTGTCTAGTCATCCAACTTTTAAAACATTCAATTACCTTTCCAATGAGGTATTACACTAAGTTGTCCTTTAATTATTTCTCAACATTAGACGTTAGTGAAATAATTAAATAATAACTCAATAATTCAACCAAGTTGTGGAAAGCATTGCAACGACTTCGGAAACCAAATTTGAGCATGCCAAGATGTCTGAGGTAGTGGAATGAAGACTAGTGCCAACTCGTGAACTTTCAAAAATAGATGTTCTCTCCAAGAAGTTTGGAGAACACACCATGAGCCTGAAAATACTTTTGAAAGTGTCACAACGATCCCTAATGCTAGGTGAGCTCAAGGCCACTGACATAAATCCTGAAATATTGAACTTGCATCGTCCAAGAAGTTTGGAGTTCTCCCTAACACACCTAGAAGCTTATGGGAAAAATTCAGAAACTAGCCAAAAGCTCACGGAACAATAATGTGTAAAATGGGGACATTATGTCATGTCCCCATCCTAGTCAGCACAGCTGGTGATGAGGTTAGCCTATCATTTCGATCCTTGTAGGCTGACAGGAGTGTGCAGAGGATCATCTGGGGCAGTTGCTCAGTGTTTGGTAGCTCCAGTTTCGCAGTTGTGTCAGGTTGGGCCTTCGCAGAATCTTCCAGTGAGCATTTTCAGGAACTTTCTATTTTTAGAAAGTTAGGTCAGGCGGAAGCTGCTATTTCGGGCAGGGCACCTGGTTCAGCCATTCAGCTCAGAATCGACCCAGTTCAGCAGTTTGATGTTTAGACGGAGAAATAAGGAGTATTTAATGGATTATTAAATATTTAATATTTTGACTTTATAATAAAGTCACTTTATTGAAATATTTAAATATTTAATTATTTGGCTTGGTTATAAAGTATTTATTATACTTTATAATAAATTATTAAAATGTGACTTAATGAGTATTTTATATTCATTAAAAGTGGACGCCAATAATTAATGTCTTCTCCTAAGTCTAAAAGGCGTATTAAATCATTTAATTTAAATGATTATTAAAAAGGAGTTGGGTCGAATTTCTTCACAGGCAATATATACCTTCTCAAGGCAAAATCGAACTATCTTGATTATTATTCAATTTTGTCTTTATTGCTCTGAGCATTGGAGTTTGCAAACCCTAGGGTTTCTGGCAGACGATCGTTTCTGGAGAACGAAAACTCTTCAGAGATTAGGCAGACTGAGGCTGTGCAATACCAGCTGAAGCTTGCACTTGGTGATTTCACACAGAGATCACAGATTGTGCTTATACATCCATTCTGGCAGAGATTTTCATAGATAATCATCAGTTGATAAAGGCGACTTAAGCAGAGATCAGTTATCAGTGTTCTGGCACAAATCCCAAGGAGCCGTACTTATCATTTATTGCTGTACCTGGCCGTACCAGCAAGGCCGTACTTTCATTCCTCTGGAGAAACGTCTTCTTTCCTCTGGTTCTGGCAATTGGATCAAGGGCGTTTGGGTCTACTGGAGGTTTAGCATCGATTTTTGAGCTGGAGATTCACCTATTTCATTGGGCCGTACCATTTTCTTCATGCATTTATTGCAGCATATAGCCGCCACCAGGTTTTCATAATAATTCTATATTCTCATTCATATGTCGTTATTTCTCTTTGTAAATGCTCTGGAAAAGTTAATAAATAATGCGCCTTGGTATTCTGAGCATTTCTGACGTATTTCAATGCACATTTGAATTTACATGAATTTATTAGCATTTTTTAGCAAAATCGCATTTTACATTATTTGCCTGAAAACACAAAAAAATACAAAAATCACAAAACTTGCAAAAAAACTCAAAACATCAGTTAGGGTTTGAAATCGAGAACCACCAGGGTTCTGACAGTGGTATCAGAGCACAGATCTCCTGCCATCCTGTGCTTTTTCAGTGCTTTTTCAGAATACAGTGTGCTTTTTAGCGCTTTTTCATGAACAGAGATACCATCCACTACATTAAAGGTGTAGGGACAGGCAAAGACGAGGATTGGACAGGCCCACCTATCCCTGAAGGTCAGACTATATCAGGAGTACTTGGTATTCACAGATCCAGTTCTGACGGCAGTGAAAACAGTGTTGCAACCCTAATGGCAGAACGTGAGACTTCCTCAGAGACTCGCAGGGATCCAGGGAAGGTGCATGCAGAGGGTGATATTACCGAGGAGGAGTTTAGATGGAGGCATGATAATATGATGGACATGATGTCTCAGTTGATGGGTACCATTAGGCAGTACACACCCACACAGCCTCATTACATACAGATTGGTCAGACGAGCGGGACTGCACCAGTGGATCAGCCATTAGCATCAGCACCTCGACAGCCGTCTCCGATCTATCAGGAGCGTAGGCCAGGTCAGCCTACTTTCTTACCTAGGGAGACTCCACCACAGACTCCAGGGGCAGAGCATCAGGGGCAGCATCAGGAGTTTCAGCCACACAATGGCATGTCCGTGGCAGACTTGACGAGATTTCATGGTGAGTACATGTCACTAGCACCTGAGATCCGGCAGGCACTTACATTCCATGAGTTTATAGATGTTTATAAACCCAGAGGAGGAGGCAGATTTGACCGCAGACCCCCACAGTATCAGCAGCCGCAGCCACAGGTGAACAGGGATTTGCAGTTTGCGGTGAGCAAGATTACATTGCCATATTTTGATGGGTCTGAAAAGACATCAGCGAGGTCTTGGGTCCAGAAACTGGACAATTACTTATCACTTAGGCCTATGCAGGAGGATGAGGCAATTAAATTTGCTACTTTACATCTTGACGGAGTAGCACATGATTGGTGGCACCACGGCATGTATACGCTAGGCCATCATGCGGTCAATACCTATCAGGAGTTCACCAGCAGACTGATTGAGAGATTTGATAAGAAGGATCCGGAACTGTATTTCAGAGAGTTGGCTCAGCTCAGACAGACAGGCAGTTTGGATGCATACATTGGTGAGTTTCAGAGAGTGGCAGTCATGGTCACAGGGATTTCAGAACGGAGACTCATCATACTCTTCGTTGAGGGGTTGACAGAACCCATGAGAGGTTGGGTTAAGGCTTTTGACCCACCTACACTTCAGGAGGCCATGCGGAAGGCGAGAAGCATGGAGCTTGCAGCACCTCGCAGCAAGTTCAATTCAGGGTCAACACCATACACGAGACCCAATAGGCCTTTTGACAGAAACAATGACAGGAGTAGGCCTTTTGACAGAAGAAAGGATCAACCGGATCCTAAGAGACAGAATGCACCACCATTTGACAGGGAAACGTTGAATGAATTGCGTAAGAAAAAGTTATGTTTTTGGTGCAAGGCACCCTATGATGAAAAACATATATGCCCACTTCGTCCGAAGGTCAAAAATAATCAAATGGAGTGGTTTTACGAGGGCGAAGAGCAATCAGATCTGTCAGACCAGCAAGCCGATTCCGAGCATTCAGATGATGAGAGGTCCGAAAATGAGGGTGAACATGAAGGTGGAAGGAAGCTACAGGAAGCCCATCTGACTAGCCTTCAGAGAGATGGTTCATTTCGACTTCGTGGACTCTTAGCAGGTCAGAAGGTGATTACCTTGTTGGATACTGGTGCTACACACAATTTTATTGATGCACGTTTAGTGGAGAGGCGTGGCATCCAGACAGAGGCCTTCGAGGGTATTCGAGTCAAGGTGGCTGACGGATACACTCTCAGATGTGACCGGAAGATTACTGATCTTCCGATGAGATTGAACAACTATGAATTCAAGACTGAATTCTATGTTGTTAATATGGGAGATACAGATGTGGTATTAGGGATGGCATGGTTGCATGATCTGGGTGAGTTCACACTCAACCTACGAGATATGGAGATGAAATTCAAGGTTGACGGGAGACCACATGTCATCAAGGCCATTAGAGACAGTAATCTTAGGATGGTTTCATTCAGACGGATGGAGAGGCTCATTCGTCATGATATGGTTGACTGGGCGGCTGAGTGTATGTTGATGCCAGCCCAGCAGGAGCCGCAGAAGGGTGAGTACCACCCTGACATTCAGATCTTGAGGACTAAACACTCCAAAGTGTTTAGTGACATTCCACCTGGCAGACCTCCAGACAGAGGGACAGAGCATATCATTGAGTTGGAGGAGGGCGCAAAGCCCGTTATGATCACTCCCTACAGACATCCGAAACGACTCAAGGATGAGATAGAGAAGACCATTAATGAGTTGTTAGCTATGGGCCACATCAGACCTAGCAAGTCTCCTTTTGCTTCATCGGTTGTATTGGTGAAGAAGAAGGACGGATCACTTCGGATGTGTATTGATTACAGGCAGCTCAACAAAAGAACAATCAAAAACAGGTACCCTATTCCACGCATTGATGAGCTGATAGATGAGTTGCACGGAGCTGTCTTCTTTACGAAGATTGATTTGAGATCAGGGTACCATCAGATTCAGATGAGGGAGCAGGATATTGAGAAAACCGCCGCTTCAGGCGACCATGAGCGGGTTTTCTGCTCTGAGGAGATTTGTGTTAGTCTTCTTCAACGACATTTTGGTTTATAGCGGGTCATGGGATGAGCATTTGGCTCATTTGGATGCAGTCTTGGGTATCTTAGCGTAGACGATTGTCTATGCTAAGGAATCCAATGTGAGCTTCGGTATGGAGGAGTTGTTATATTCGGGCACATCATCGTGCCAAGGGAGTGAGTATGGACCTGAAAAGGTCCGAGCTATAGTTGGACGGGCCGTACCGAGAACCTTACGCAGCCCGAGGCTTCATTGGGTTGTGTGTGCATCTCTACGATTTGTTAGGGGTTCTCACGTCACGCCAACACTCCCCTCTTTACCAATTTTGGACGAAGAAGGGCTTTTACTTGGTCACCACAGCGCTAGGAGTGCTTTGATTGTGTTTAAGGTATCATGACTTCATGTCCGGTGCTAGCATTGCCTGACTTTACGAAGTCATTTGATTTGTTCTGTGATGCTTCAGGGGAGGGCATTGGTGCCGTTTTGATGCAGGAGCGACATCCGGTTGCATTTGAGAGCAGGAAACTCAGGGGTCCCGAGAGATTTTATAGTATTTATGACAAGGAGATGTTAGCCATTATGCATGCATTGGCTAAGTTCAGGCAGTACCTGGTAGGCAGCAAATTCAGTGTACGCACAGATCATAACAGCCTGAAACATTTCCTAGGACAGCGAGACTTGAATGAGAGGCAGCAAAAATGGGTCAGTAAACTGCAGTCATATGACTTCGATATCACTTTCATTAAGGGAAAGTAGAATGTTGTAGCTGATGCCTTGTCTCGCAGACCCCAGTTGAATGCCTTAGCACAGATCACGGAGGATTGGAGGCATCGGATTATTGCTGAGTATGCTAAGAACCCATGGGCTTCTAGCATCGTTGACAGGACAGAGCAGGACGACAGGTACACTATTGTAGATGACTTGATCATTTACAAGGGGCGGATTCTTTTGGTACCTGACTCTGAGGTGCGGACTACAGTTTTGAGAGCCTTTCACGACCTTCCTATGGCGGGCCATCCTGGATACTATAAGACTTACAAAATGGTTCGGGAACGGTTTACTTGGAAAGGGATGAAAACTGATGTATTGCAGTATGTCCGTGAGTGTTCTGTGTGCCAACAGAACAAGCAGGAGCACACTTATCCTGCTGGATTGCTCCAGCCACTTCCGATACCTGACAGGAAGTGGGAGTGTTTATCGATGGACTTTATCACGGGTTTGCCGAAGGCCCAGGGTAAAGATTGCATCTACGTAGTGGTTGATCGGTTGACTAAATACGCACATTTTTTCCCGATTACTACTACTTTCATAGCATCGCAGACTGCAGAGTTGTTTTTCAGAGAGGTATTCCGGCTGCATGGGTTGCCTCGAACGATAGTCAGCGATAGAGACAGTCGGTTCATGAGCAAATTTTGGCAGGAGTTGTTCAGGCTTTGTGGGACCGAACTGACACCGAGTACCAGCTACCATCCGCAGACAGATGGACAGACAGAGATTGTCAATAAGTGGGTGGAGGGTTATTTGCGTAATTATATAGCTGGTCAGTAGAGAGCTTGGGTGAGATGGATCTACTTGTGCGAGTATTGTTATAACTCGACTCACCATATGACGATACAGATGACCCCCTTTATGGCTTTGTATGGGTATGAGGCGCCCAACCTTCTGGATTTGATATTGAGCGATAGCAGAGTGCCGAGTGCAGGGGATATGATGCAGAGTCAGCAGGACATATTGAGGTCTCTCCGAGACAATATCCAGAGGGCACAGAATCAGCATAAGCAGTATGCTGATCAGAAGAGGGTTGAGCCGCATTGAGGTGGGTGATGGTGTACCTCATGTTGCAGCCAGATCACGCCTACTCAAGGAAGAGTGGGGCGCGTGAGGAAACTAAAACCCTCGCTAATATGGTCCATTTCGTAGTTGTCGACGAAAGGGCTTAGGTTGTTTATGAGTTGGACTCTACAACATAGCAAGGTCCATAATGGTCACCGCCACCGGTGCAGACAATAAAGATGTGATCCTCTCCCGCCTTTAAGCACCCCTTGATGACGAAGGGAAATTGATACTAGTACCTGAGACTATCCTCGAGATGAGAGAGAGACACCTACGGAGGCGTGTGATCAGGGAATATCTGGTCAAGTGGAGAGATTTGCCAGTTGAGGATGCTACATGGGAGCCAGAGGAGATCTTACAACATCCAGAGTTGAGATTGCTTGAGGACAAGCAATTTCAGGGAGGGTGGACTGTCATGTCCCCATCCTAGTCAGCACACCGGTGACTAGGTTAGCCTTATCATTTCATCCCTCAGAGGCTTCTCCATTGTGAGTGCGCAGGATCATCCGCGCTTGCTCGCTGTTTGCAGCTAGCCAGTAGCTTGTAAGTCAGTTGGGCCTTCGCAGAATCTTCCAGTGAGCATTTTCAGGAACTTTCTATTTTTAGAAAGTTAGGTCAGGCGGAAGCTGCTATTTCGGGCAGGGCACCTGGTTCAGCCATTCAGCTCAGAATCGACCCAGTTCAGCAGTTTGATGTTTAGACGGAGAAATAAGGAGTATTTAATGGATTATTAAATATTTAATATTTTGACTTTATAATAAAGTCACTTTATTGAAATATTTAAATATTTAATTATTTGGCTTGGTTATAAAGTATTTATTATACTTTATAATAAATTATTAAAATGTGACTTAATGAGTATTTTATATTCATTAAAAGTGGACGCCAATAATTAATGTCTTCTCCTAAGTCTAAAAGGCGTATTAAATCATTTAATTTAAATGATTATTAAAAAGGAGTTGGGTCGAATTTCTTCACAGGCAATATATACCTTCTCAAGGCAAAATCGAACTATCTTGATTATTATTCAATTTTGTCTTTATTGCTCTGAGCATTGGAGTTTGCAAACCCTAGGGTTTCTGGCAGACGATCGTTTCTGGAGAATGAAAACTCTTCAGAGATTAGGCAGACTGAGGCTGTGCAATACCAGCTGAAGCTTGCACTTGGTGATTTCACACAGAGATCACAGATTGTGCTTATACATCCATTCTGGCAGAGATTTTCATAGATAATCATCAGTTGATAAAGGCGACTTAAGCAGAGATCAGTTATCAGTGTTCTGGCACAAATCCCAAGGAGCCGTACTTATCATTTATTGCTGTACCTGGCCGTACCAGCAAGGCCGTACTTTCATTCCTCTGGAGAAACGTCTTCTTTCCTCTGGTTCTGGCAATTGGATCAAGGGCGTTTGGGTCTACTGGAGGTTTAGCATCGATTTTTGAGCTGGAGATTCACCTATTTCATTGGGCCGTACCATTTTCTTCATGCATTTATTGCAGCATACAGCCGCCACCAGGTTTTCATAATAATTCTATATTCTCATTCATATGTCGTTATTTCTCTTTGTAAATGCTCTGGTAAAGTTAATAAATAATGCGCCTTGGTATTCTGAGCATTTCTGACGTATTTCAATGCACATTTGAATTTACATGAATTTATTAGCATTTTTTAGCAAAATCGCATTTTACATTATTTGCCTGAAAACACAAAAAAATACAAAAATCACAAAACTTGCAAAAAAACTCAAAACATCAGTTAGGGTTTGAAATCGAGAACCACCAGGGTTCTGACACATTACATGAATAATGCTTCTTGGTATCAATTCAATGGAATTATCATGGTCTTTGATTAGGAGTAGACCCTTGGGTTCTTGAAAATCCTCTTGATGGTATTGAATGATCTCTTGAATTATTGATTGATTTTGAGTTTTTATGTCTTGTGCTTCTACAAAATGCAATTGTGCCCTTATACTATAGGAATCTTTCTTGAACAATTTTTCCATCCTATGGGAGCTAATAATTTTTCTTAGTGGTGATTGTATTCCCAAAATTTAAAACTTTTCACCATATGTACTAAAAGCCATGGTTGATTCTTGAAAATTGAAGGACACTATTCCCACTAGTTTAAGCCATTGTACACCCCCAGCGGAGTACGAGGGTTTGGGGGCATAGCCTCTCATGGGGGTCAGGGGGCAACGCCCTGTTGATGTGATTTTTGTGACCGCACCAATCAGCCGAAGAACAAAGTTGTCCGAAGGCTACTCCGTTCTCTCTTGATCAAAGTATTTTGTGCGCTAAGATTGCGAGAAAGTTCGCACGTTCAACTCCAAGGTTCCGAATACTTAGAATACCCTCAGTTGGTTGATGTGAATTGCTGTGTTCTTACGAGGGGGCTTACACAATTGTTCAAGATTCTTGCAGCTAACAATAAATGGATGATGTGAAGGGGATTTTGTGCGTATGATTTGGCAATGAGTTCGTTTTCCTAAAGCTAACCAGAAATATGCGGAAAGTAAATGAGTGAAAGGGCCTAAGAGACTTATATTCTATTCTAAATGCAGGATATATGGGGCTCAATTTTGGCAGACTTCGACCGAATTTCACCTAGCCTCACGTCGGACAGCTTCAGCAAAATTAGTGCAATCTTCAAAGGGATAGCAAAAGATGTTCAGATTATAATTTAGCATACATACACCATCAAAAACGACGCATATAAGTATACAAATCACAATCGAAGTTAAACTCAAGATGATCTCCAGTGGACCACGCAAGGCGAATTTTTTCATCAATAAGCTGCTAGTGGTATGGAATGAAATGAAGCTACCTCAATAAAACGCCACATATCAAAGTAAACTACTTGCATGAAATGAAAATTATGCTACTTGGATCCGAAAGGAAGAAGAGACCTTGCTAGCTATCCATGACAAAGACGAATTCCACCATCAATGAAAAGATCTATTATCATGAAATTGTTACACAACAATCTCCACAAAAGTTTTCAAAGGGAAAACTTTCTTTCTTCTCCACACTATGCTAAGCAAAATGTCTACTATGCTCTACTCTCTAGTCTCCAATCTCTAGCTCTAATGCTAATGTCTACTATCTACTTCTAATGAAATAAAAATGAGGGGGACTCCCCCTTATATAGGTAGCCCAGTCCAAAAGACGACTAGGGTTACAATCAATAGAATGGCTAAGATTAAGCCACCTCAACCCTAACCCTAAAAACTGCCAGAATGGGGAGTGGTGCAATAAATGAGCAAAGATTCCCACTCACTCCCAAAAATAGTAAAGGCAATTAATGCCCACAATCAGTCTTCTAGAAGATCCTCGTCCAGTAGTGCATTCCCATTCTCCTTTTCTCTGACTGCGAACTCAACGAATCTGCCAAGTACAGCCTCAACCTCCTGCACTGAAATGGGTGGAATGCAATCAAGCTAGAACTCTAACACCGTGACTGAATGTTCATGCCTTGTACAAGATTTTCTCCAAGCAACTAAGGAATCCTATGTCTCTGGATCAAGGTGGAGAAAGTGGAAGTATTTTCGAAATCATCCTGTACGAAGGTCTTCACCTCTGAAAAGAAAGGCACCAGCCTACCCCTCAAATTATCAACATTTACTTCATCCGGATTCAACCCCCTACCAAATATGGCCTCAAAAGTATTCTGAACTCCATCAATGATATTGGCCATAGCCTTACGTACCCTGGTTGAATCTGCCTGTGCTGCGTCGAAGAAACCACGTCCTGTGATTGCTGAAGAATACCATCTAGAAAAGTCATATTTGTCATTCTCCTGAATGACCCCTCCATCAATCAACAATCGCAAAGGAACATGCCTCAAAGCCTCAAGACGCTGAATTACTTTGCTCTGATAGACAGAAGCATCACCCCAGGCGTGATCAACTGCCTCCATCCGTGCCAGAATACTAGAAGCTTGTTGAAAAGCAAAAGCAAGGTCCTCCATAAACTTTTCTGTCTCAGCACGAACTCCCGTGACCCACTTGTCTGCCTCCTGAGCCATCTTCCCTAACTCCAACAAGCCACTGATTGACTCTCTAGGTATCTCTGCTGGAGGCTCTATCACTGGAATCTCCTGCCCACGAGAACAAGACAACTGCTGCACATATCCAATTAGAGCCTTATGCTCTCTTTTCAACTTCTTGTACTTTCCTTCCTTCTTGAATAATCTGTCCTTGAGGGCGAGGTAGGAGTTATCACACTCCTCTACAATTTGTGCACCAGTGGGGCGTCCTAACTCCAAAGTTGTGACCACGTAATTCTCTGGCACTGCTTCATCTCGGTCACAATCAACCTGTGGCACAACAACGTGAAGGGTACGAGACCATCCTCATCTGTTGATATCTTCGAAAACTTTCGTGCTCTCTTCTTCTGTGGAGGTGCACTGATCCTGTTCAAGAACTCTTCCATTTCAACTGCTGGATCAATCTCCTCCTGGGGCTTCTCCTCATCCTATCCTTAAGCCAATCAGGTTGTATCTTTGTATATCAAAGGGCTGCTGCTCGTGCCTCTACTTCTGAACTTGTTCAACCTCTACATCATTCGGGTGAGGCTCATCGTCCTCAAGTGGCTGAGTGTCTCCTGAAACTATATCATCATCATCCTCCATAGCCGCCTCTAACTCTTGCTGGCGAGGGTCAGTAGTAGTCCCCTCATCATCCTGCTGATCAACTACTAGGTGCGTTGACACTCTGGCCAACCGACTCTCTCCGTGGTGGCTGATTATTCTCCTGTACTGCTTGCACATGATTCAATGCATTCCTCTGATCAGCAAATAAAAAAACCTCCTGTATACTTGGAGAACGTGTCTCCAATGGCGTGGGTGACTCAACTACAACTCGTGGAGGTTCTCGGCGAATAGGCTCCTGCCGAACCGGCTCTTTCCCTTCTGATTCGGACCTCGTGTGATCTGTTTCTTTCTGCCGGTGGTGGGTGTCCTGTGATCTCCCATCAAATTGTAAGTCAAAGCAATTGACCTACTCTTCAACCTGCTCACACGCTTGTCAACCCATGCTCTGGTAAATGTCAAGACTGGAATAGAAAGTGTGTCCAAGTTAGCAACCTCTAGTTCTGACCAATCCGGGAGCGGAAGCGGAGTATCTCTTACTGCTGCATAATCTGGATGGACA
Source organism: Sequoia sempervirens (assembly GCA_007258455.2). Classification (NCBI taxonomy): domain Eukaryota; kingdom Viridiplantae; phylum Streptophyta; class Pinopsida; order Cupressales; family Cupressaceae; genus Sequoia; species Sequoia sempervirens. The sequence goes on from VDFB02000017.1 coordinate 275,706,367, forward strand.
ACGTCCATATCCTCATTCACCTGGTCTGGAATCGGAACAACTTCGCACTCCCTGATCATGTTAATCGGCAACCGAGAGAACATTCTTTTCCTGACTTCAACCTCATCTGATGCATCAGCCCAATAGTCCTCAATATTTTCCTTGTGTTTAAACTCCTCTGACAGCACCCATTTGATGTTATTATGTGGATCATAGTGCTGTCGGCTGGTGTGATATGAAAAGTGATAAAATTGAAGCTCACTCTCAGCTTCTCTGGCTGCCTGTAATGAAGGACACACTTCATCCGAGTTGCCCATGACAATTGGGAAGTCAACACCTCCCTTCTTCTTCTTCTTCTGAATTTTATCGTAGGCAACCAATTGCCTAGATATCTCTAGCATTAAAATTCTATCGGTTGGGTACTTAGGCAGCCTATATGGGTATGATGAAAAACCTTGCAGCCTTATGTAAGAAAACTTCGGAAACTGTATAAACTAGCACCCATACCTTTCAATCAATTCTTGGGCCTCTCTCGAGATTCTGTGATGCATCCGCTCCTGAAGCAATCTCGTGATATGCATGGTGAAGGCATCATTGACACGCTTGTAATGAGTGGTACTTGCCAGGTGTAATTGCGGACAAGCCTCATGAATTTTGAATTGGTGAGAGCCACAACCAACAGGCTCCTTGTATGAAATTTCTCTATACTTCGTCATACGAGCCAGCATGTAGATGATGTAAGAGCTCATATAGAACGTCTTTGTCCTTCTCAGGCTCAGGAGCTGTTCATGCAAACTGTCACTGATCATTGTAGCCCAGTTGACGTAGTCTTTTCCTTCTAGCACGAGGTTGATGTAATAGAACATCTAGGGCTCGAAGATAAATGATTGTGGGCAACCACCAACTCGACTCAGCATCATAATAAGGTCGCAGTACTCCTGCTTCAAGTCATATGCAATAATTTGTCTTGGCAGCTTCGTTCGAGAAGGCTTGGGATTGATCATCCAGTGAGTATTGATCGTCTCTGTACATCTCTCGAATGCAAAAGCATACATTCGTTCAACTCGTTCCCTTGATTTGTAAATTATCTTCTTATGTGTTGGAATCCCAAAAGCTTCGCCAATAGCTGCAGGAGTGAGGTTGGCTAACACTTGGCCATTTGGTGACATAATTGATCTGTGGTCGGTCTCATAGTAATTGGCACACTCCATCATTAGTTTCGAACACTGAATGGCCGGTGGGAAACTAGCAGCTGCATATAATCCGCTTCGAACAATATTGTGCGAAGTGTTCGAAGGTCGATGACTTCCAATCCCTAGCATTCTGTTCTTGAAAGTCTCAAGGTTGATGGAGCCCAAGTTGGTATCTATCAGCTTGCCCAACTTCGAAATGAATTTTGACTCTGGCATAAATGTCTTGCTCAACTTCTTTATAACTGCTTGCTTGGATGCACCATTGTTGTCTTTGCCAGTCGCCCTTGCCTCAGCCATCTCAACTTCTTTCTTTGAGCCTTGATCACTTAGCAAATTCAACACTTTCAGCAACTTCAATCTGCAACTTGAACTTCTGTAAATTCGTATTTCACACTTAGCAAGTGCGCACTTCACAAGCTTCAGCAACTTCGCTTTTTGAACTCACACTTCTTCAATCAACAAGTTCGCACCTGTTAAACTCTTTGAAATTTCTCACTTCAAGGCGTCCTTCTTAGCTTCAACAATATGATTTTCCTCAAGCTTCAGCAAGTTCAAACTTCAGCAATCCAGCACTTCCAACGCCTTTCACTCAACAACTCTCAGACTTAGCAAAATTTCGAACTTCTTCAAGCCTCAACAACTCAGTCTTCTGCAACTCACTTAGAGCAAATCAAATTCTCCTTAGCTGTGAAAATCAAGTGAGAAACTTCTCAATTTTATAGCCAAAAATTGAATTCTAGAAGGAGCCAATTATAGCCAGTACATTAAATTTCCACTACTCCACTTCAAGAATTCAAATTTTCCCGCTCTGGTATTTCTGACACTTGTTCGAGAATCTCAACCTTCTAGAAGTTCAACTTTGACTGGCATCTTAATTTACTTTCAAAAATGTTTAATTAAATTTCATCTTTTAATCCATTTTATTCCCCAGCCGAAACTCTGCCTTGCAAAATTTAAATTTGAATCATCTCTGATGCTCTGGAAAATTCATCCGTGAAGAATTCGATCGAAATCATCTAGGCAACTCACTTCAAATTCGTTGTCCGGAGAAAATTATCTTGAAAACACATTTTATTCACTTTGCCTTAGAAAATTTTAAAATTTTCCCTTAGGAAAACTCACAATTCGAGCACTGATTAAATACCTCATGCTGAAGGTCTTGGCGAAGTGCGTAAAACATATAAATCCATCCACCATCACAAATGTCCAGTACCCAGAAGAGAATTTTCTCCAGAATGCTTCGAATCCATGGGTACTCAACGAACGGGTTCATTTAATTTTTTTAAATTTTGAACCTTAGAAAAATATTATTCCATCAATTCAAATCCGTTCTTCATCTGTGAACATCCCGTTGCTCTGACTTGAGAAATTTTAAATCATCTTGCATTTTATCATCCTGGCTCAGTCATTGGAAAATTGCTCGTGTCTCAGGAAATTCACCACCTTGAGTTCTAGGCGTATTTTGTAAGGAAGAAAATACTTTGCCTTAAAATTTTTTTTAAATCACTTTGAAAATTTTGCCTTAGAGAAATTTTGCCTTGGAAATTTTTATTCAATCTTGCTCATCTTTGCCTGTGAGAAAAACATCAACTTTGCTTAGAAAATCTTCATGAGGGCGCCTAGCATATTTTATCTTTTACTCACCACCTTGCATTTTATTTCACACTTTGGAAAATATTTTCACTTGAAGCTTCAACGCCTTAGGAAAAAATTCTCATCACATCATCTTATATTTCATTTCACCACCCTAGGCGCATAGCATACTTGAAGAATAAACCACGCCTAGCACTTTGTTTCACCTCACACGCCTTGGAGTATTTTCTAACACCTTATAACACTTACCACCTTGGGCGCATATAGCACTTGAAGAGGGATAACAACCACGCCTAGCATTTACCTTGCTTTGACCACGCCTTGAAGTATTTTATTCACCTCTTACCTTGTTTACCACCCTTCATTCACCTTTACCATCTTCAACTTGGGCGCATTTTGCCATGCCTGTAGGATGACTCTTCAACTTCTCCGTTTTTGTCCTCACTTGACCTCATTTGGGCGCATTTCCATGTAGGTGAGGGATGAAAATCTTTGACTTGTTGACTTGCTTTCATTTTTGGGCGCATTTCTTATGTAGAGGAGGACGAAATTTGTTTGACCCCTTTGACCTTTTGTTGCATGGGCGCATTTGAGAGGGGGAGGAGGACGAATTCCTTTGACTCCTTTGACTTCCTTCCTTCTTGGGCGCATTTTGGCCTATGTGGTGGATGAAACTTCCCATGCCTTGCCTGTGACCCTTCGTCTTCCTTGTTTTTGTCTTCACATGCCTTGTTTTGGGCGCATTTTCACCTATGTGCAGGATGGGCGCATTTGGAGGGTGGTGGAGGACGAGTTCTACACTTAGCCATTTTTCTAACTTTCATCAGCTTCCTTTGGGCGCATTTTGGCATAGCTACAGGATGAAAATTGTTGACTTTCTTTGACTTTCCAAGCATGGGCGCATTTTGGCCTTGGAGGTGGACGAAGTCTCATACTTAGAATTTTTTTAATGCTTTCACCTTGAGTTGGGCGCATATTGCCTAGGCAGGAGGACGAGCTTTCATACTTAGAAATTTTTATTGCATCTTCATCAACTTGGGCGCATTTTGCCTAGGTTGCAGGATGAAGTTCCAGACTTAGTCACTTTTTCCTTGTCTTCGCCAGTTTATCCATGCCCTGCTATTTATAGTAAGCCCCCTGATTTTTGCATCTCTGAAGCTTAGAATGATTTGAAATTTCAAACGCTGCATCCTCACGACCCTGTTACCCTGTTGACACTGCTATTTTTAGTCGGCCTGCTATTTTTAGCCCATTTCTGAAGGTGATTTGCTATAAATAGTAACTGCTTGTTTTTGATAGCTCCACTGCTCCGATTGACTTGAAATTTGAATGACATGCTCCTCACCACGTGACCTGCCTGCTGACATCGGCGCATACAACTGATTTGCTATTTTTAGCCTATTTCCAAAATGACTTACTATAAATAGTAAGTGCTCCGTTTGACTTCAAATTTTGCCAGCAGATAGCCTAAAGGATGCTGATTGCGGTGGTTTACACTGGTTTTCAAAAATTTTGACTTTTTACCCCTCTTTTCGGGCTCCGAAGCTGGAAACCCTAATTTGCTCTGCATGCGTATCAAATGATTTCTGTTTGTCTTTGTTCCTGTTGCGTTGCAATCAGCTCGTGATTCTGAAGTGCTGGGAGGCTGCCGGAAAGCACTCTGCTAAAAATAGTAAGTTCCTTATGAGTGACCATCTCCGTTTGCATGTCATATCATCGCGAAGCTCTCGAAAAACCCATAAGGAATATGCCAACATGCAAAGAAAACCTTGACATGCAAACCCTAAAAGTAGCCTCGGAAGGCTGAATTCTGAAAATTGTCGTCTCGTTTTGCATGTTATACCATTGCAAAGCTCTCGAAAAACCGGAAGGAATATGCAGACACAGAGAAAACTCTGCGTCTAAGCCCGAAATTATCGATTTGGGACGCTAAAAATAGAAAGTTATCTCATTTTAGGTCAAATTTTAGCGCAGCTGGACGTGCTCAGAATGCGGTGTATCGTCGAATCTCAAAAATATGACAGTTCTGTAATTGCACTAAAAATAGTAAGTACTCGGAATTTGATGAAAATCTGCTGAGAGCCTACTGGAAGCATACTGACAACAATGTTAAGCTCTGTTTTCAATTTACTCACTTCGTTCGACCTCAGACTGTCCAGGAAAGATGAAACCCTAATTTTCAGACCTGGCCAACATTTCACGTTTTAAGCTCAATGTCGGGCACAATCCTCAGAAAGGCAGACCTCAGAAAAGAGATAAACAGAGAGAGAGAGACAAGAACCAAAGCCAAAAAGACCAGAATGGAGCAAAATTAGGGGGGTCCCCATTTTGAATGGGGCGATGTGTGAAAAGGTCACAACATGCCCCCAATGGGGTCAAGGGGCATATAATATCCCCCTTAGTTTTTTTTTGAATTTTATCATCACAACACACAACTGAGTAGCGTTAGCTCCAAAAGATAACCAGCAAGAATAGTAACCCTTCACCTTTTGATCACCAATATCGCAACGTGGGCGAGGTGAGAGCATACGGTGTTGGGGATCGTTAGCAAACTGGAAATGAAATACAGAGTTTCTAGGCGGCTAGCGGACCATGAATGAAAGTAAATGTTGGAAATACAAAGAGTAGGCGGATAACCAACCATAAGCTCTACCACTTATTCAGCGGGAGCGAAACTATTACAAATTATAAGGCGGCAAGCCAGCCATGAATCCTCACTACCACTTATTTAGTGGGGGGAATTTAAACAAAGTGCTGAAAGTAAAGATAATAACTCAACCACTTCTTCAGTGGGAGTAAATACAAAATATAATATGCTGAAAGTAAATAGCTGAAACAGTACTACTGTAATCAGCGTTACAAATTGCCTTCTTTTACAATGATTTAATGAAGATTATTGCTCTAATTTCAGTAGAAATATTTTACAATATTCCTTGGTACAATTATGAATGAGAACATCAAGGAAATACTGCATAAAGCTGTAATAACCAGGTCTGATATACAAAACCAGCAAACTGAAAACACAAACCAGCAAGCTAAGATCTCACCAAAATGCTCATAACTCCATCAAAACTCATCCAAATGATTCCAAACCAAATGCAAATAAAGCCTGGAAGAAGGGCGACCAAGTTCAAGACAACAAACAACTTCAGTCCTTTCTCAAAGTCAAATGCATGTATTCGAATGCAAGCTGGAAATGATTAAACCCTCCTGTCAAGGGCGACCAGCTCTAGTAAGTTGGATACTTCATATAAAAACTCAAACTTGGAGAGAGGGGGCACCCAAGGTAGGAAAGATGGTTGCTCAGATACCCAGAACCAACAAAAAATCCAACAAGGAGTTATGAATGAAAATAAGCTACAACCATACATGAACCAACAACATTAAAATCAGATTATACAACAGCAATCTGAATTCGGAAATCAGAAATAATCTCAATTTGCACTCCTAGATGAAGCATAGTCTTCAAAATCGAGCTAGGTACTGTCTTGCAAGTACGAAACTGAATGGATGGAGCTAGGAGGTAAGCGTTCCTCAAAGCGAGAGCTCTAAATTCATTTCAGCAACATTTCGATATAATCAACAATAATGAATACCAAATAATGAAGCAAAGGCCTGTATATATAATACTTTTGAGGTGACTTCAAATTCCTCCTTTTCCCTCCAAGAATGGACGCCCAAACTCACTTGAAATATTTTATTTTTTAATGCATTTTATCCTCCCTCTTTCATAGGCGTCCAAGGTAAATGGGCCACAAAACATTATAAAATATTAATAATACTTCTCATGTGACGTCCCACTTAAAATCCCACCTTTAAGAACAACATTAAGTCATTATACTAGGCCAAGGGGGCCATAAAGGTAATAAAATATTAAATGATTTAAATGAACCTTTTCACCATAATGAGCCTCAAAAATGCTGAAAGCCTCATATACCGAAACTGCCTTGCCCGAAATAGAAAGCACTTTGAACTGCTGCCAATTGGGACATTGCCAAAAATAGAACTTACTAAAAATAGCATATTGCCAAAAATAGTAAGTGTTCCCAAACGCCATTTGAGCACAAACCGGGAAGCCATCATGACTTACTAAAAATAGTAAGTGCCTGGAAAGGTTGTCAGATGGAGATGTATGTTACACCATTTTGAAGCTCTCTGAAAACCCAAAAAGACCCAGAAGGCTTTCTTGCATGCAAAGTATCTGCCATAAATGCATGTCATTTTCTTATCATGCATGTTACCTCATCGTGAAGCTCTCCAAAAACCCAAAAAGTTCCACTAGACGTGCATCAAAAACTCTCACATGCAAATGTTCAAAACCTCTTATAAAATAGGAAACCCTAATTTCCATTTCTGATTAGCCTATGGGTTTCCGGAAATAGGCTAATAAACAGTGAAGAGCATAGGGCTAAAAATGGGGACATTACAGTTTGCCCTTCCCAAAATTGCTTGTCCTCCCAAAATTGCTTGTCCTCAAGCAATGCCACTATACTCCAAACTGATCCACATCCAGACAAGAAGGATCCCAGGGTCCCATGTCCATCTCTGAAGAAACCCACCATTCTGATGCTGCACCACTCTGATCACACAAATTAAGCCATTATACCAAAACTGCACTAACCTTCCCTGCAGCATCTCACACCCAAAAGACTCTGAGGAGTCAATATCTGAAATACCAATGACTATCACCATTCTAGGCACAAAGAAGAATAATCTAATCAACTCAAAAACATCCTCTTTAGCATAACCCCTCAAAGCATCAGACAGAGTCACGACTGCAAAAGTGACTCCTTCAAGACTTCTTGCAAAGAAGAAAACAACCATTTGCAAGAACTCAACAATCTCATCCTCAATACTCCTCAAGGATGTACAATGCCTCCTCCAAATAATACTGATATATCCAAGAAGACTCCGAACAACTTTCACAAATCTTTCTCCAAGAGTCTCAAAATGATGAACCAAATCAAGTAATGGTTCGCTGCCCCAAACATTTGTACAAGAGAATGTACAAAGATAGCCACTGGAAAAGAACTTGAACACTATCCAATACTAATTCAGATCACTCTGAAACATCATTTCCCCCATTTGAGGCCAAAAACCAGCACTGATAAGAGATTGGAAAGTCTGAAAATGAATACACCAGCTGCCGAACAAGTCTGAAAAGGTCAACTTGAGATCTGATTTAAGGAAAATCAGCATCCAAGAAGATGAACAGCTGCTGCAAAATTGAGAATCAGCATCCAAAATACCACATCTGCTCATATCCACTGCTGAAAACACCCTTTCTAAAGACTCCATCACAAAAAAAAGACAGTCTTTGCTCAAATTTTCTATCCAAACCTTCAATTGATGAACAAGAGGAGCCCAAAATTGGGTGATAAAGAAGGAATCAACATCCAACAATCTGAAAATTTGATGCTTATTATTCCATACATTCTTCTTTCCCCTCATAATGATTATCATCAAAACATGTTGAGAATTCCAAACATGGATACTCAATTGAAAATGATCTCCAAAACTCCAGAGAAATTTCTCAACACATTCCCAAATGTTGATTAGAACCAAGAGTGCTCTCCAAAGACTAATGTTTCCTTTATTGAACCTTCGAAGCCTCACTATGAAAGCTTCAACAACAAGTGTACATGGAACACTCAATGTCTTCAAATACCATCCCAAGAAAGGATTAGTGTGAAATGAAACGACACTCAACTCAAAGGATGGATTATTAGACATGTAAACACATTGTCTTGGTCCTTCTTTCCGTGCTTCAATAAACATATAATCCCAAGTCATACCAGGATCCCAAATCATAAGCAATAAGGTACCATTCCGCAGATGGAGAACCACTCTGACTTGAATTCTCTGATCTATACGTTCCATCTGAATCAATACTTCTTGAAACTCCAAGAAGTATTCAATAAATTTGAATTCACTGAATTCAAAATCATGAGACATGAATTGCCAAAAAGATTCAATGAACCCTTCATCAAACTCAATTTTGAAACTAGTTACTCTTAAGGAAGTTGGTGCAAACATAAAATCAGATATAAATCTAACCAACATCCTCATCAAATATTGAACAAACTATTCATCGGAATGCCAATCAATTCTCTGATGCCGATTAGGAACAACAACCTCATTCCTCCTCATTCCTTAATTTTCCATTTCCTGAAGAGTGGATGCGTTATTAACAGCAGTAATTTCGCCATTATGCAACTCATCTATTGTCATTCCACTGCTGGAAGAAATGCTAGAATTCCTCCCTTCAACATTAGTGTCTAAAGAGATTTCCTCATTAATCTCAAAAAAAGGATTTTCATGAAACTCATTAGCACCAACCTCAAATAAAGGATTATCATAAGCCTGAAAGACATGCTGCTGCAAATTTGAATTCTCCGTTCTTTCAGGACAACAATTCAAGTCAAAATTCTCTTGTATGAGATCAAGCTCTTCAAGGACTTCTTGAATTTCTTCAGCTCTCTTCTTGTCTTCTTGTTCCTTAAAATAATGAGCAGCAGTGATTTGATCTTCAGCTTCTCTTAAGGCCTCTTCAACTTCAAGCAATTTAGCTTTTATTTGCTTGTTCCATTCCAAAGCCTCATTAGCAACTTTAACAATCCCATCTTTGTCACCAATTATTTGCAAAAAGTTTGTTTTGATTTCTTCCACAGCTTCCCTAATTGACTTCAAATCAACAAGAGATATATGGAATTCATCTTGATTCCTTGGTACTGTGTAGATCATATTCTCCACACACTGACAAATATCATCCAGCTTGGATAAAACTTGAATCTCCTTTTCAGCGGTCAATGAGTTTTGATTGCACCATTCACAACCCAGTTGAGTTGATGAAGTGCTGCAAGGGTAAAAGAAGAAAACGGAAATCATATCAGCTGTACTCCTTAGATTGTCACGCATTTGTTGGACACTACTTCTCATTTCATCAATGGTGCTTTCAAGGTTATTAGCTCTGTGCTTTTGATTGGCTTCAAGCAAAGAAAATTCAGACTTATGTCTACTAGAAACAGCTCCATCAGTGTCTTCCTCAGTACATGATTCAACATTTGTGCTGGAAGAATTTTCCACTTCTACCTTCCCAGTTTTTTCTTGCTGTTCTGACCAAAATCCTCCTAAATTATGAAGATGTAGAAGGAGTTCATTAGCTGATAGGATATCTTCAACTGTAGACATATTATCTGTCTTTGTAGGTTTAGCTCTTGAACCTTCATCATGAGTCTCCTTAGCTAATGTTGACTCACTGCTCTCCTCTGTAGGAGGCATGAATACCTCACGAGACTCCAAAAATTTTGCTGCCACATTACATTCTTCTAAAGAATGCTCGAATTCTTCATGTGCTTCCGAAACTGATGTTGCCTCGTTGCATTCTTCTATGGAATGCATGGACATGAAAGATACCAAACCAATTTTTTTTTTCTTTTTTTGCAATTACAACAACATGCACCCGTTAAAGTTAGAGGAAAACCCAAACGATGCGAAATGAACTCTAACCAAGAATGTACACCAGGATCCCGAGTTGGGCAAGGTGTGAGCATATCGTCAGAGGATCTTATGCATTTTTGAACAAGCAACTCTAACCAAGAATGTGTCCAAGGTGGAGGATCATATGGTTAGAGGATCCCTATCATTGATACTGCTGAAAGTAACTCAACACCAAGTATGTGCTACTCAATCCAGAATGGAAATGAGGCGACCATATGGCGGAGATATTAAAACTACAATGCAACTCAAAGTAAATAGGCGGCAAGCCAGCCTCTTCCACTTATTCAGTGGGCAATACAAGTATGACTAGCAAGAATAAGAAAAATGCTGACAGTACTACTGTTCAGCTTACAATGAGATGTAGAATGCCTGCAAGATCAAGGATTAGAGCTCTTCAAATTGTTGCAATAGTAAAGGTGTCTTCCACAATGCCTATCATGACTTCCTAACACCAACCCAACTCAAATGACAGCCTAAATGCAAACTAATATGACTGAACCATGGACTGAAACTTTTAACCAACAACACAGAACTTAACCAAAATACTCATAACTCATCAAAAACCCACTCAAATCTCATGAGACCAAATGCAAAGTGACTCTCAGATGATGGCGCCCCATATTGAATCATGAAAACAGACCCAAAGACACTAATTATTTTATGCACGAATTTCAAGGCAGCCCAAATGGTACAGCCCTCAAGGAAGGGCGATTTTCTTAAATAAAATCAAAGACTTCTTGAAAAAATCTGAGAATAAGCAGGAAGGGTCGCCCCTCATAGACAGAGAGATAAATGCAATACCTAGAATAATATTTTTTGTATTTTTTGACTTATATGTAAAAACCATATGCAGCTACACTGAAACAGCAACTCCAGAATATGATATAAAATGCCATAAAACAAAACTACAAGCAAAATAATGCAACAAAGCAAACCTCACTACAAATTTGTTGGTTGGAAATTTTGTATTCTCGTGAAAGCGTACAAAATTGAGATTTCAACCACAGCACGTGAGTTTGAACTCTCCTAATTAAGGGAAGGCTCCCCCTTTAACTAAATAAAACTAAATGGATGGGATAGCAATCGTTCCTCTTGTTTCAGGAAAGATTACGTTCTTCTCTCTTCACAGAAAAGACACAGTAAATGTTACTAAACTTATTACAACAGCTATGCAGTGAAATTAAGAGAAAGGAAATAAAGTTTCCTGAAAGCACAAAGACTTCCGTTATTTCCTCCGGGACGGGAAAACAATTCGATAAGCACAAAGTCTTGAAGAATGAAATCCTATCAACCTTTTTCAGAACGATTACTTTATGGAAATATACAAGATAAAACAGCTCAAAGACTGTAATTACAATGTATCTTTAAACTACTCTAAATGAGAAATACTTATGAGCACAAAGACTTATAATTCTTCTCTATTTCTAACACTAACTATGAATTCAATTCTCACATTTACAGCACAAAGTCTGCAAATATTTAAATCAAATCTCTTTTCAGCAATCTTCAACAATTCTCAAGTAATCACAATATAATAAAACAAGGATTCAGCTCAAAGTCTGAAATTCCAGCTTCTTGATATCACTTGAAAATTCACAATATTTCACTATAAAGCTCAAAGACTTTATGAGTACAAAATTCTGCAGAGTTTTCTTGCTTGCTAAAAAGATAAAGATTACAATAGACCCCTCAAGTATTTATAGGAGGAAGGTCTGGAGAAAAAGGTGGGAGGATCTCAACAAACTTGAGAAAATCTCTCAACCGATAACTAATTGCGATTGACTTATTCAAAATTACAATCCAAATTGTGATTTGTCTTGTAAGATTTTACATGTAATTACATTTTCGAAAATTGCAAGGAAAGAACACTTGCAATTGCAAAATTTGTTTTTACATATATATTGTCGAAAGTAAAATTACATAAAACAATCTAAAACTTTCAATCTGTTTCATTCCTATCCTTGAAAGATAAGAATTTGCTGATGATGGTCTTCAACTCGTTCGGATCTGGACCCAATGTGTTCTTGGCCACTGCAACTGTCTTCAAAATTACATCAAAGTATCTGATAGTCGCCAATCTATGCTCTTCATAATTAGTTTGCATTTTCTCAAGGATTGTTTGATGATTGACAAGCTTTTGAATCGAATCCATAGAAAATTGCTCTAATTCCATTTGTTGACGAAGACTAGCCGCCATTTCTGAAGTAACTGAATCAGCTTCAAGTAATTCATCCTCTTGATTTAAAACCATACATGAGATCTTCTCAAAACTTGAAAGAATATCCTGCTGAACTTCATCATTCATCTCTAAAGTGGCCCGGATATCTTTGATAAGATCTTGAATGACCAATGATTTATTTGTCATAAGTTCTTCAAATTCTATGTACTTCTCTCTGTTTGGCAAGATTGAATTGCTACATAGAATTTGTAACTTAACTTGATCTATCTCATGCCAGATTTTTAAATCCTTCTCAAGTGATTCCAAACTCTGCTTGAAGGTCTCCAAAGTCTGATTCAGCTTTATCTTTGCTATTCTGACATTTTTGAAAACTTGCAACATCTTCTCAATTATTGGAATACTTTGCTCAATTAACTGAGTTATCCATGAATCAATTGCCTTGGCCTTTTGCGCAATTCTTTCTAATTGTCTAACTGACTCATTTGGAGGAGCTGTAGATAGAGAATCAACTGCCTCTGATGATCCTGTAATCCTTTGAATGACTGCAACCAGCTGAGCATTGTCTTCTTTGAGTTTTTCCTTTTTAGCTAAGAGTTCGTTATAGCTTTGTGTCAGAATTGTCACTGAACTCTGAGCATCCTGCATCATATTGGCATGAGTCTGCTTGCCCAATTCGACTCTTGTGAATCTGTAGTCAGATACCTGCATTTCTTCATGCGGTTTATCAACTAAGGGCTCTGCAATTTCAGCATATTTCATTCTGTTGCTGTCAACAAAAACCTGTGAGACTGTTTTAGCTTTCTTTGCAATTACTGGTTTTGATTTCTTCAATTTTCGGAAATCAAAAATATCAGGAGACACTGCTTGTTTCTTTCTCTTAGGAGCAATTGAATTCAGCCATGGAGGAAGATCCAAGGTTGTCACATCTGAAATGGCAACTGCGGTCTCAGTAGAAATAGCCTCAGTTTGAGATACAACAGAAATTCTTGAAGGTGCCTCAGTTTGTACAGCAACAATGTTTTGCTCAGAGGACAAATTGCAACTAGGATTGGCCATGAAACAATCAAAGTTCGTTACAGACGTATCAATTTCTGGAAGAGTTGTTTCTGACATGGCTGAAAAGATTGGATTGATATCAAAAATACTCTTGAAGTTAGTAGGCAAGTTCATCATGGGAGTATCCGTTACAGATGAAGACTGATGACAAGTCTCTTGTGTTGGAATAGAAGGAACAAAAACGGTAGAGAAGGAATCAACATCACTGTCGATAGGAGACAAAGGGGATATAGCTGATTCTGGTATTGGAGCCTCAATGTGAGGAGTTATCTCACTTAGGATAGTAGAGGTCTCATGAACCTTGTCTCCTTCTTGCTGATCTAATACCTGAATCTGCATTTCGTTGACTTCCTTACCCTTTAATGTTTCCCTATCCAATGGTTGTTCTGGAGCTCTGCTTACTTTCAGCTTGATTCTGGTACTTGAAGAGGAAGCTCCTTCTTTTGATTGTTCTCTGATTTCTGATTTCAATCCTCTAGGACCAGCTGGGTCATCTTCAGCTCTAACTTTGATTTTGATAGTCTTGACACCTATGCTTTTGAGCCAAGAGTTGGTGTTCGCCAAGACTGATTGAAATCTATCAAAGATAGAGACGGATTCCTTTTGAGACCATTGAATTGTAGGAATGGGAGCATTAGCAACTCCCTGTTCTTCGTACTCAGGATCCAAAATCTGCTTATCATCAATCACTCCTTCCGGAATTAAAGTCAGATTTAGGTCAATTATTTGCTCCAAAGTCAGCCTGCAATAATCCATTTTATATACATCCTTTTCTGTACGGAGATCTGCCCAAATGTCCTCAATGCGGTGAACATGAGTGAAGGAGGCTCTTTTTATTTTATCCTTCATCCTTCTGTAATCAAAATCCACCCTAGCTTGGAATCTCTTCAATGTTATCTCCTGAAGTTCAGTTTCCATTGCTTTGGCTCTTGAAGAGGTTGTCAAAGAATACCTGCCAATTACCAATGGATTATGTGAAGAAATACCAATTCCAGACTTGTGTTGTGAAGCTTGACGTGAATGAACTGCCATCAATTGCCTTCCCAGCTCCATCAGAACGATCTTATCAGTTGGATATCTCGGGAGCATATAAGGTTGGTCTTCAAAACAGCCAACTCTCATATAGGTGAATGTTGGAAATTGAAGAAACAAGCAGCCATATTGATTTACCTTATTCCAAGCTGCATCTGATACCCTGTTATTTACCAACTCTTTGTCAAACAAACACATAAAATAACCAAAGAAGGCATCTTGTACCCTTCTATAATGCGCTCGACTTGGAATAAAAGTCAGCTGGTCATAATATTTCCATACAGGCACCAATGATCTGTCACCTTCAGGAGATAAGCCTGGAAAATGTCTCAAGGAAGCTGCTATGTAGACCAAATATGAATTCATATAGAAGGTCAGAGTGGTAGGAACCTGTGCAAGCTGTTCGCACAAACAGTCACTGATTATTTCTCCCCAGAAAATTGGATGTTGTGCTTTTCTAATGACAACCATGAACTTATACATCCAGCTTTCAAACATGTTAGAAACTTTCAACCCTGCAATTCTGCTCAAAAGAGTGATCATGTCATTAACTTCTTCTATAAAATCAGACCGATACAACTTGGGCATACGGGTCGCACAAGGTCGTGATTTTAGAAGCCATTTAGAGTTGATGTGTTTAATACAATCACTCTTTTTCTGCTCAAAATGTCTATGAGCACTCTTCAATGAAATCTCTGAATAAGTAGTTGCATCAGGTACTCTGAAAACCCTGTTGATTGTTTCAGCATCAAGTCTGATAACTACGTTGCCATCATCATCCTTGATTGTTCTGGATTGTCTATCAAAGCGAGCTGCACATGCAAGGACAAATTCTGGTTCAAGGGCAGCAACAGGAAAAGAAGCCACCAAATGAATATGACTTCTCAGCAACTTTTGCATATCAGAAGAAGTGGATTTTTCAGCTCTTTTAAGAAATTCGGACATATCAATATGCCCAATTTCTGTATCTTTGATTTCATCGATGTTTGAAACAACGTGAGATGGAGAAATCTCATTCTGATATTTGTCAAACTTATACTTCATCTTCTTGCCTGCTGGAGAAGTTGGCTCGTCTGTCATTGAACAGGAATCTGCAAGACTGCGGTGAAAACCCCATAAGGTCAGAACATCATCAGCATCAACGTGAGTAGACATGGCGGAACTCAAACCCTAGAACAATGAAATGGATTTTGAAAGAAAGAGGGAAGGTGAAAGAAGATGAATACGAAATGGATGAAATGGTGGAATGAAAGATGGCATTTTGTCTCTTTGAAACAGCAAGACAAAGAGATCTTTAAACTTGAATTTGGAAATTCGTCCAAAAAGGTCAACTTTTGTGCTTTTTAAGGCAATTCGGGTTTTTGAATGACTTTGACAATTTCGGAACTTTTTGACACTTTAGCAATTTCTGCTTTTTGCAATTTCGGGATTTTTATGAGCTTTGACAATTTTCACAAAGACAATCAGGATTTTTCAGAAGTTTAACAATTTTTGAACTTTGCAAATTTAAAAATTGTTATTTTAATTACAAATCCCGAAATTGTATTTTTAGGCTAAAAACCCGAAATGAATACAAAGTGAAAAGTTATTTTGTGAAAAAAAATGATGGATATATGAAGTGGCGAAATGAAGTAAAAGGAATAAATATGGTATATGAAATGAAATGGAAGGCAAAATTCAGTGAGATGAAGGAGAAGGCGTATGGGAGATGGAAACGGAATGTATTCAAAACATTATTGCTGAAACAGCAAAATGATAAAGAAAACGCGTTTTGATAATATAAGGCGAATCTGGATAGAATATGTGTTATGTATGAGGTTTAGGATAGAAATATGGAGGATATATGCTGGGCGAATGAAATAGTAAATGAAATGAAGAGAAACGGAAGACATATGATATGAATGTGTATTATGAAAACGCGTTTTCATATGAAGACGGACTTT
This sequence comes from Sequoia sempervirens, assembly GCA_007258455.2. Classification (NCBI taxonomy): domain Eukaryota; kingdom Viridiplantae; phylum Streptophyta; class Pinopsida; order Cupressales; family Cupressaceae; genus Sequoia; species Sequoia sempervirens. The sequence continues at coordinate 275,722,842 of VDFB02000017.1, forward strand.
TGCAAAGAAAAACGCATTTTAATATGAAGATAACCAGTGAGAAAAACGCGTTTCCATGAAACTGTAATAGATACTAATGAAGACACATAAATGACCATGATTAAAGCGAAAAACAGAAAGAAAAACACGTAAGAACAAAAAACGCGTTTTTAAAAGACATTAAAAATCTAAAAAGCAGAGTCTAATACTATGGCGTTTTAAAAATAAAACAAGACGCATATAGATGTTAGTAAAATGTTAAAAGAAAGAGGAAAAATGCGAATCATACCTGGAGATGAGTTGTAATACGCGAAAATGCAGAAACAAAACCCTAGACGCGTCCAAAAATAAAGAAGGCAATGGCTATTTACTGATAAAAGTCCGAATTTCGGGCCTTAAGGTCGAAAAAATCTCCATGAAAAGAGGAAATAAATGCAAAGAACAATTCAACCAGCTCGAATCTGAGAAGAATCGGATTTTTCAGAAGCTTTCACAATGAAAAATAACATCAAAGTCATGAATCGGGTTTTTTTTATGAAGCTTTACATGCTCTTTTTTACAAAATCGGGTTTTTGAAGCAAAATAACAATTTCACTTTAAACCAATTCGCATTTTTCAGATCAAAAAGCAATTTTCATTTTAACAAAAATGAACATTTGAAAAAAATTCGAACTTTTCAAGTCATTTAAGCAAAATCGGGCTTTTAAATCATTTTAACAATTTTGCTTTTTTTGTCAAAATACAAAGACCTTAACAAAATCGGGTTTTTTAGGCACTTAAGCAATTTCGGGTTTTTTAGAAACTTTAGCAATTTTGCCATGGAGTCTAAATTTCCCTATTTGCTGAGTTGCTCAGAAAACCCGAAATTGATGAAAAAGACACCAAAAACAACTCAGAAATCGACGAAAACGGAAACGTAAAGGGGAAAAAGAGTAGCCCAAAGGTTAATCAACCTAAAACAGAGATTTTCCACCCTTTGCACCTCGTAATGCGTGCCTTAGAGAAGAAAAATCTCAAGTTTTAAGAAAATTTTGATTGGTTACCCAAATTTTTAAACGAGTTAAAAATTTAGGATAACAAAATTCTCTCACAAACCAACTAAATTCTCCACTAGATGCTATCTCTCAAGCATGAAGTCGAGCCAAGGCTAGGAGGCATTCATTCCTCGAAGCAGTCCCAGCACCATTTTGGCAGCATAACAATACTTCAGACATAAGATGCTCAAATGAAGACCCAAGACCTCCTTTTATAATTTTGTGAAGACCCTCCAGAAGCTTCTAGAAACCCTAATTTTCAAATTTGAATTCAAACTTTTCCCTCCCAGAAAAGGCATCACTTTTCTTCAAGGCTTCATTTTTTACTTTTAATGAAATTCATCTCTTCAAGATAGGCGTCCACCCTAAAGCTTCAATTTTGACCTTAATAAATATAAAATTACCTCAATGAGGCGCCACCCCTTGAAGACCACCTTTTTAAAACAACATTAAGTTGTAAGCTTAGGTCAAGGGGGAAATATAACATTAAAATATAACATTATTTGAATAAAATGAACTTATCTCTCCAATTGCACCCCAAGGCCAAAATTGAACAATTCCAACTGAACTGACAATTGAGGGAAGCCAACTGAACTGGAACCAACCTGTCAACGGCCAAAAATAGAATTTACTAAAAATAGTAAATTCCAGAAAGTGCTCGGAATGCAAAGCCAGACACACCACTGCGAAGCTCTCTGAAAACCCAGAAAGAATCCGCAATCCAATCACCAAGACTCGAGCAACAACAACCACCAAAACAGGGAACCCTAATTTCACCTTCCGAGTAGCCTACGGATCTCCGGAATAGGCCAACGGTCAACTGAAAAGATCATGCTCGAGAAGGGGACATTACAGGACAATTGCATGTTTGAAGTTGTAATCTGAGATTTTGATATAGAATATTTGGAATTTGACATTTTGTTTGTTTCTTCTTCATAATTCTCCTTTACCTGCTCTATCTTCTTCAAAAGTGGCTTCAATTTCTCTTCACATTGATTAAACAATTCATTGATCAACATATCAGTAATAGGAGAAATATTTTCTTCATGTTCATATGCGTCCAAGAGGAGAGATTGGACATTAGGTGGAATTTCATCAACCTCTTTAATAGTAAGAACAAGAATATTCTTTACAGCTGCAATAACATTCTCTTCTTGTTCACTCCAAGTGGATATGAAGAGGTAATAGAACAAGTGATAAATCTGATTTTGCATTTCCAAGTCTATTAGCAAAATACATGTCCTGAGATCTGAAAATGTCTTTAAGATAGCAGCTCTTTTGGGAAATCGATTGCTACCAATTTCATCAAGATCTTGGAAACTTTCTACAATCATATGAAGAATCTTCTTCATAGTTTCATCATCATAAGGCATCAAAGGTGCCAAAATTCTCATAACTTCACTAAAGCATGAAATAACCAAACAAACTTATATCTTCATCTAATGCCTTAGCCAGTAGGGATGAATCAAAGAGGTCATTGCAGGAGATAATGCCTTCTTCATCATTTCAGTAGGTGACTACTGGACTTGGCTCAAACAATGTTCCAACTCTGACAATATACTCACTTCTTCACCTCTTTTCTAACGTTCTTCATTGAGCCCTGTTCCTACAATGATAAGTGACCTTGCCAAACTTCTTTCTTCTTCAGAAGCCATAATCAAATCTAACATCTCACGGTTTCTAAACTTCATAAAATGTATCATTTTTAGGAACTTCTGGAAGTTGAAACAAAACTCAGTTCTGACCTCTGGTGTAGTATCTGATTTCTCCGTCTCTCATCTGTCACTTGAAGCTCTGAACTGACAAGATGGCAAGAAAATAGGCTCTGATACCACCATAATATCCCCCTTAGTGTTTTTTTGAATTTTATCAGCACACCACACCACTGATTAGTGTTAGGTCCAAAAGATAACCAACAAGAATAATAACCCTTCACCTTTTGATCACCAAGATCCCAACGTGGGCGAGGTGAGAGCATACGGTGCTGGGGATCGTTAGCAAACTAGAAATGAAATACAAAGTTGCTAGGCGGCTAGCCGACCATGAATGAAAGTAAATGCTGGAAATACAAAGAGTAGGCGGATAACCGACCATAAGCTCTACCACTTATTCAGCGAGAGCGAAGTTATTACAAATTATAAGGCGGCAAGTCAGCCATGAATTCTTACTACCACTTATTCAATGGGGGGAATTTAAACAAAGTGTTGAAAGTAAAGATAATAACTCAACCACTTCTTCAGTGGGAGTAAATACAAAATATAATATGCTGAAAGTAAATAGCTAAAATAGTACTACTGTAATCAGCGTTACAATTTGCCTTCTTTTACAATGATTTAATGAAGATTATTGCTCTAATTTTAGTAGAAATGTTTTACAATATTCCTTGGTACAATTATGAATGAGAACATCAAGGAAATACTGCATAAAGTTGTAATAACCAGGTCTGATATACAAAACCAGCAAACTGAAAACACAAACCAGCAAGCTAAGATCTCACCAAAATGCTTATAACTCCATCAAAACTCATCCAAATGACTCCAAACCAAATGCAAATAAAGCCTAGAGGAAGGGTGACCAAGTTCAAGACAACAGACAGCTTCAATCGTTTCCCAAACTCAAATGCACGCATTCCAATGCAAGCTGGAAATGATTAAACCCTCCTATCAAGGGCAACCAGCTTTAGTAAATTGGACACCTCATATAAAAATCTGAAACTTGGAGAGAGGGGGCGCCCAAGGTAGGAAAGATGATTGCTCAGATACCTAGAACCAAGGAAAAATCTAACAAGGAGTTATGAATGAAAATAAGCTACAGCCATACATGAACCAACAACATTAAAATCAGATTATACAACAACAATCTGAATTTGGAAATCAGAAATAATCTCAATTTGCACTCTTGGATGAAGCACAGTCCTCAGAATTCAGCTAGGCACTGTCTTGCAAGTACAAAATTGAATGGATGGAGCTAGGAGGTAAGCGTTCCTCGAAGCGAGAGCTTTGAATTCATTTCAACAACATTTTGATATAATCAACAATAATGAATACCAAATGATGAAGCAAAGGTTTGTATTTATAATACTTTTGAGGTGACTCTTCAAATTCCTCCTTTTCCCTCCAAGAATGGACGCCCAAACTCATTTGAAATATTTTATTTTTTAAATACATTTTATCCTCCCTCTTTCCTAGGCGTCCAAGGTAAATGGGCCACAAAACATTATAAAATATTAATAATACTTCTCATTATACTAGGCCAAGGGGGCCAAAAAGGTAATCAAATATTAAATGACTTAAATGAACCTTTTCACCATAATGAGCCTCAAAAATGCTAAAAGCCTTGTATACCCAAACTGCCTTGCCCGAAATAGAAAACATTTTGAACTGCCAAACTGTTGCCAACCGGGACACTGCCAAAAATAGAACTTACTAAAAACAGCATACTGCTAAAATTAGTAAGTGTTCCCAAATGCTATTTGAGCACAAATCGGGCAGCCGTCATGACTTACTAAAAATAGTAAGTGCCTGGAATGTTGTCAAATGGAGATGCATGTTGCACCATTCTGAAGCTCTTTGAAAACCCAGAGAAACCCAAAAACCTTTCTCGCATGCAAAGTATCTTACCAGAAAAGCATGTTTTTTTTGTTATCATGCATGCTACCTCATCCTGAAGGTCTCCAAAAACCCAGAAAACTCCACCAGACATGCATCAAAAAATCTCACATGCAAACCTTCAAAACCTCGTATAAAATTAAAAACCCTAATTTCCATTTCTGATTAGCCTATAGGTTTTCGAAAATAGGCTAATAAACATTGAAGAGCATAGGGCTAAAATGGGGACATTATAGGGCAACACCCCTTGCGAGGTCCGAGGGTAGCGCACATTCCCTATTGTGATACAGGGTGGGGTTGAGGGGTAGTGCCCCCGCCACCAGGCCCAAATTAAGGCCTTCAAAACCATACAAAACTTTATGTTGCACACCATTTTCGCAATTTTATCACTGAAGAGAGAAATTACATATTTGGCTCTCCAAGTGCTATATGAGGAAGTGTGAGGGGCATTCATGCATTCATAGGGAAAAATCATGACTTTTTTGACTATTGTTTCTGCTTTTTTTCTACGTTTTTTTTGTGTTTCCCATTTTGAATGTATCTAGTTGGTTTTTTTGTCAAACTTGCCAAGTTTCTGGTGAGTACTCACGAAAAAAACAGCGAGTAATCTATTTGGTGAGTTAACCTGTGAGTAACTCACCAAGGTGAAAAATTGGTGAGTACTAGCCGAGTTTGCTAACTATGGGTTTTACCATACATGTTCTTCTGTTTTGTGTCACATTGAAAGGTGCAAATTAAAATGTTAACAATTACTATTTACTTGGAAAGGCCATTTAGTTTACAATTGGCTGTGATGTAATTATGATATGCAACTATTGGTACTTGTATTTTGTTGTACTTATCTCTAGAGCTAATTATGCGTGCTAATTGTGTTCTTGTAACATTTCTCTTATATAGTTTTACCTTTTATCAAAAAAAAAAAACACATTGTTAGATTACCTCCTTAAAAGTTCTTAAAGCCTTTAAATGGCCTTATCAAATCCGTCCCAACTTGACTCATTTGAACACTCTTGATTCCCTTTATTTCCTTGCTTCTTTTCAAGAATTTGGATTCTGGAATTTATAAGATGTGGGAACACCTGTTTTATTGTTGTCAGGCTTGTTTGTATGCATTTATTTGCCCAAAGTAGTCATTAACTCTTTGCTCTTTGTTATGTTTGTGTCTGGTCTTAATTTTCTGCTATTTTATGGGCTTCTTGCTGCAATCTGAGCTCTTTTTTCAGCATTAAAACCTTGTTTATGAGATCAAATTTCAAACATAGTGTATGAGGGTCCAAGAGGACATACGAGGCTTCTTCCTAATGTGGGAGACTGCAACAAAACTGTGGATATTGAGTCATCATCTCATTTAATTCCAGAGCATAGTACTTTGGATGAAAATATCCCGCAGAAGGGTGGGTAAAAAGGGGATCTGCCTGGGTAGGATTACTTTATCGTACTCTTTGTTTCTTTCTAACATTCCTATAAAAATCTTGTTTCAGTTTTTTGCAGTCTGTAAGTTTCTCTTACATTCTTTTCCTTGTGCTGGTCTGAACTGTTTTTAGCATGTCAATATAAATGTTTTTGCTCTTTAACTGAAACAAATCTCTAATGTAGAGGAAGAAGTTTGAAGTTACATCATATGTGGAGTATAGATACCATTATTTTGGTACTTTTTTCTTTATTAGTTTGGTTTATTGGTTTTGATGATGGACATAGTGGAAATGTTGTTTGGTTGTATGGGAATTATAAAATTAAAGAAGCAATTTCCAAATCTTTGCTTGTTGCACCCAGTTTTTGAATTCTTTTGAAAGCTTGCTAGGATGCTTTCTGATTCTTGGATTCCAGGTCTCTAACGGTCAGCCCGAACATCTTTGATTCTTGGTTTCTTTCAATGCAGGTATATGGAAGATATGCATTACTGTATGGTTGACCCATTTGAAAATATAATCCCTTTGTTGGATCGTGTTGCCACACAATTAATATTGCAAGATTTGGCCGAGATCAATGATCCAAGGCACTGCAAGATTAGGACTCCTCATTATCTAAAGGTCTTGAATTCTACACTATGAAGGAATGTCTTATTAGCATAGTTTAAGTGATTATTGAATGCAAGGGTACATTTAAACATGCACCATATATGTCTCACATGTTAAGATCTACATATCCAATATACATGAGGCAGGCAACAATTGTAATGAAAAGTTACACAAATAAATTAAAAGGAGTGTTGTTTTATGATTATTCATGAGTTGTATTAGGAGTGTTTCCAATGGGTCGGGCTATTCCGACTATTGTTTCTATGCCTCTTAGACTCTTGTTTATATTGTATCGTTTCTTGCAACTTCTTGTACACATACACAACTTTTTGTGGTCATTTTTATGAGTTAAAAATTGTTATTTTTTCATCTAATGTGTCATTGTTGAATCCTTGTCTCCCATGTTCATGGTTGTCATGTTTTAAAGCTCTAATTAGTGTCATTGCATAGCCACAAAAGATGCTTTCCAATGCATCAAATGGGACAATTATTGAAGCTTTGATGCAAGAGGAAGGTTGAAAATCTTCTAGGGCATGGAAAAGTGGCGAAGAACTCAAAATATTGGGCATTCTCACTTAGTGTACAAAGTTGGTTTTTAAGTTTAAACTTAAAGTGATAGAGATGACCAAAGCAGGCCCTTATTAACAATTTTCCCCAAAGTTATTTTTTTTTTTAGAAGTAGCAAAAATTGCATGAAGCACACTCTTTGGCCAAATCACCAAAAATGAGAAGAGTGGTGTAGAAGGTCAAAAAGTGTGCTTTTGGTCTTAAGTGAAAACTACGTAAGTGAAAAGTGAAAAGGCAATGTAGCAGGTTTCAAAGTGCACTTTTTCTCTATAAAATGAAAATGTACATAAGTAAAAATTGAAAAAATAGTGTCAAAAAGTACAAGTTTGGTGTAAACAACTAGAAGAGTGACATATAAACCCTAAAGTTTTGATTTTGGTCTAAAATTAATAAAAAAAGAGGGAAAATCAAAGCAAGGACACCATTGTTGCACAGGTAGAGAAGATTTTTTTCCTCATAAAACAAAATGTAATGTCCCCGTTTTTAGCTCTTCACTTTTCAGTGATTGGTAGCCTATTCCCAGTGTGTTGTCGGCTAGTCAGTGGCAGAATTAGGGTTTCCGGCTGTTTGATGGGTTCTCTTGAAGATTCAGGGTTTTGCTTGTTGGAGTTTGGGTGTTTGGATTCTGGATTCCTCCTGGGTTTTCAGAGGGCTTCGCAGTGGTATGTTTTTCTTGGCATTCTGAGCATCTTCAGGAATTTACTATTTTTAGTAAATTCTAATTTTAGCAGTGGCCCAGTCGGCATCAATTCAGTCAACTTTCCTCTTCTGGCAGTTCATTGGGTAATTCTCATTTTTGGCTTAAGGGGTTCATTTCGAAGATATAAGTTATTTTAAGTCAAAATGTTTTATTTTTAAAATACCCCTTGGCCTAGTGTTATAACTTAACAGTTGTTTTAAAGAAGGGGACTTTGAGGGTTATTTTCTCATGAAGGAAATATTTTAATATTTCTAAAGTTTATAATTGCTCAAAGGGAAAATGGATGCCTTTTTGAAGGAGATTATATTTTATTTAAAAAAGAGAAGTGATTAATATTTCACAAGGAAAGTACGCCATTGGGAAGAAAGTGTTTGGGTCAAAGTTTAAACCTAAAAGCAGCTTGGGATTAGGGCGCACCTTCTAGAAAGCTCTTCGGAAGTTATAAATTGGAGCTCGGGGTCCTCATTTTGTTTATCTGATGAATTTGCAAAGTTATGCTGCCGGATTGGCTTTGGGATTGCTTCGAGGAATGAATGCCTCCTAGCCTTGGCTCGACTTCTTGCTTGAAAGACAGCAACTAGTTGAGAGGTTTAGTTGTAGTTGGTTTCCTTTCATTGTAGTTGGTTTTTCTCACATTCCGTAGTTGAGTTATTGTATTTTCTGTCAATTTTAGAGTTGCTGATTTGTATGGCTGTAGGTTGTTTTTACTCACAACTCAAGAAACAGAAATAATATTGTTCTGGGTACTGTTCCAATCTATTTTCCTATGTAGGGCGACCATATGTGCAAGTTTCCAGAATTTTATTTGAAGTCTATGAATTATCTAAAGTAAATCGCCCTTGCTTGCAGGCAATTTCACTTCGTAAGTGCTTTGGAAGTCGTGCAAAATAAATAGGGGTCTTTGTGAGAAGTTTTTGTGATCCATCTTCATTGTCATCATCATTAGAATGTTTTGCAACTGATTTCAAGTTAAATGAGTGAGTATTGAGAGAGATATGAGCATTTAAGTGAGTTTTGGAGTTGCTGATTTCACCATTTTAACTGCAGATCTATCATATCAGACTTAGTAAAATTATTAATAGGGCTGGGATTGTTTATCTTAGTCATATTAATCATTCTGGAGTAGCTCTACATTTCAGCAGTTTGATTATCACTATAATCCATCGTGCTTGCAGGAGATATATTATATTGTAAGGCTGTTAGTAGTACTAACCAGCCAATATTCACATTTGTAAGCTCTTTATTATATTTCCCACATTTCGTGGAAGAGACTGATCCTTGCTTAGTCTATTGTATTTACTTTTTAGTTGCTCCGTCATATGATAGCGCCTATTCATCTTGGATAGGAGTGCACATACTTGGCATTGAGCTCCATTTCCAGTATTGTATTTCATGTAATTGCTCCGCCATATGGTCGCCTCATTTCCATTCTGGAATTGGGTAGCACATACTTGGTGTTGAGTTTGCTTTCGGTATATTAGATGGTAGGGATCCTCTGACCACATGCTCGTCGTTCGCCGGCGCATTCTTGGTTAGAGTTTTGTATAAGCATTTCAATTAAGACCCTTTGACCATATGCTCGCCATCACTTAGCGCCATTCTTGGTTAGAGTTACTTCCAGTTGCAGTTCTGATTAATGTACTGACGATCCTCTTGCCATATGACAACCTCTCTCTTGTTGAGATTGAGTGCGCATTCTTGGCAAAGAGTTATATTGTAACTGCTGGTTTGATTTATCTAACCCTAACGGGTGTGTTGCATTTCTGATTGTAATTTGAAAATTGAAAAAATTTGGCTCGGAATATTTCACAAAAGTAGTGAAATGGGTTCTTGACAAAATGAAAAGGGTGTTTGAGATAATTTCTAGTAGAACATCCTTGCAAGTTTTTAGCAAACCTAGTTCATTGATTTTCTAAAACTGGTAAAAGGCTAGATTTCAAGCTTTTAGACTGAGGTGCTTGTGTACATGAATCATTTTGTAGAGCAAGAATCACCATAGGAACCATCTATGTTTCAAAATAACTATCTTTTCCTATCGTTATCATTAGCCAGTTGCTTTTATTAAAAGAAATCTATTGCTAGATTTTGTATTTTCAATTATTTTAAACATTTTAGTATTTAGAGATTGCTTGGTTTTCAAGCAATCTATTTTGAACAAACGCTTTAATTATATTATTTTTGTAGTTAGATAGAGAGGATGAATTTTCCTCATAAAAGAAAAGCAATGAAATGGATTCTTGAGAAATGAAAAAGGTGTTTGAGATAATTTGTAGAACATCTGAAATGTCCCCATTTTTGGGTTCTTTTGCTTTGCAGTTGGAGATGGTTTTCTGGGTTTGTGTTTGCTTGTTTGGAAGGGTAATTTGATTTTACTAGTGAGCTCAGATGGTTTAATGGAGTTATTTGATGCTATCAGATGTTATTTCTAGCTTGTAGTGTGCTCTCCAAGAATCTTGGAGAGGGCGTCTATTTATAGAAAGTTGCCCGGTCGACTCCATTTATCATTATTCTTCATCAAGATCACTCCAGTGCAGTTAGTTTCCGATTCCGATGCATTCAAGTAGTTTCGGCAAAATGAGTATATTAATGGCTTTATTTTAATTATTTTACTAAGGTTGCCAAATATTATTTGATATATTTAAAAATTACATTAGTGTTATAGCTCGTTGGAACCGCGATGAAATGTTTTAAATCATGGATGCATAAAACAGGGCTTTGCATGTCAAATTACGATTATTTTAATCAAAAGGTCCTTTTCGGAGCTAAAATGGAGTTTAAATTAAAAAGTGAATTTTAAATAGAAGCTTTTGGAGAGTTTGGCAGGAAAAGTATAAAAGGGGGTTATGAGAGCTCATTTGGTTATGTCAAGTTTGTTCTATTTCTCTTATTGAAACCCTTGTGGGTCGAGAGATTGAACCTGGTTCATCTCAGCCTCTAGAGGACAAAAACCCTCTGGGGAAGATAAGTTTCAGTGGTGAAATGATTCCACCCTAGTTGGTTTGAGGGGAGATCATTCAGGTCTTCCATTTTGAGCTACATTGCAAATTTGTGAGTCTCCAGCGAAGACAAATTTGGAGGGCATTGATATATCTTTTCCTGCACAGTCAGTAATAAGTTTCAGTTGCATATTTAGTTCACTTGAGGATAGGCTCAATTCATATTGAGGAAGACATTTGAGGTGGAGTTAATATCCTTGCTGGGTTGTGACATTCTCCTGGCAGGTTGTGCAATTTGAGTGCATTGTACTGATGGTGGGGTCATGATATTGACGAATGCCAATTGTTAGAAGCTATTTCAGTTTTGCATGAAGGTCGTGGGTCTTTATCTGCAGGTCATTTGGCTGTGGACACTTTCTGTTGCTAGCCTTGAGTCCCTTCATCCATACACCATCCTTGCTGAAAGTGTGTTGTGCTAGATTTGTGGGGTAAAAAGGAGGGTGTGAGCCCTAGCAACAGCTATACTACTACTTGCTGATCGTGGAATGTTATTGAGCATTCTTGGGAACGTTGGCAGCCATTTTTGAGCAAACATCAGCATATATTCAAGTCGCCTCATTCCATACCAGGCGTGGTACCTGTAACGACCTATCCCTTGCGTAAATTAAAATTTTCCAAATCTCACTTTAAACATGTAAAGGTAACAAGTAACAAAGACAGTACAATAAATTTTTTCCTTTCTTTATTGATAAATATGTACAAGTTACAATATATTTCCACATGAATTTTATTTTCATTGCAAATATAAATCAGAGTTCAAAAGTAATACAGTTACATACATAGCTCGTAAGCTTTTGCACAAATAGAAGTAAGAAGGTCTAGGAGTCCGTCCTTTCAAATCTTGGTACATCGGCCGCTTGCTGTGGAGGAGAAACATCACTCGGGCGCTTTTCCGCCAACCACAGACTTATAATGCGGTCCCCCGCACACCTATCATTAGATAGATGGCCCTCCATTCGAAGAAGAGATTGGTAGGGTATCCTTTAACGACTACCAACTGAGCATAGTGCTGTGTCCTACACAACTAGAACCTTGCTATTTCACAATCTCGAACTAGTACTCGGATCACAATGAACTGACAGTGTAGTCTCAACTATCTCACACCTAAGTGGATGTCGTACCTTTCACTACTTTGGCCAAAGTATTCTCATTCAATACTTCGAATGAAGGTCATCTATCATAAACACTACTCAGGGCCGATTTGACTTTAAGCTATCTTACTCTACGCGTAGGCTATGTCCTTCAATGGGTTCAGTTTACCCCAAACCTCCTACCTCAAACAGTCTACTACGAAATGAGCCAATCAACAAGCGTCTTATATCCTAACTCCTTATTTCGGAAATCTTTATCCTAGGAGTGAAGCTTGTTAGAGTTAACCTATTAACATAAGCTAAAGGTCATACTTGGTTTTGACATCATTTCGTTCCTAGTAGATATTAATTACTCTACGTATTCTCCATATACGGAGATCATACAAAATTGCAAACTCAAGCAAATGCACATAAAAACCCTTCATAGCATAATGCATATTAAGTAAAGCTACCCTTAAGCTTTTTAAACAATTGATTCCCTTCTTAAAACCCTTTTATCCATAAATCCTTCTTTTAATCTATCATTAAAATATATTGAATTTCCCAAGCATTTACCCTTTTTTGCATTGGTTTCCCTCATTCATTTTCCTTTCAATTACAATAAAATTCCTCACGCATTCATTTTTAATGAAAGTTCATCAAAACATTATTGATTTGCTATGAACTATTTGCATATATCATATTAATTGCAAATAGCAAAACTCAGGAATAAAAGAGAACAACATTCAGACAAGAATTACTAAATAGATAACATGCCTGTTATAATAAGCTCCTTTCCCAACACTGTTCTGTCAGCAACTTCCAGAAATTCCTAAATTGAAGATGGCTGTTTTGCAAAATATCTCTCTTTCAATGTAGACGACTTCTTCAAATCACTCTTCTTAAATAACACTTCTCTAATAGATGTTGTTATTTCACTATTCTAAAAGGTATTTAGCACAGTCAATTATCTGCAACTGATAAAGGCTTCTAGTTCTCACACTCTCAGCAATATGATGAAATGCAACAATAGCAAACAACAAAGCAGCTTAGAAATTGGATAAGATAGCTCTCAAATTCGCAAAAGACAAATTGCACAAGGATATTTTTCAATGGATGGCTGGGAAAGTATTTATAGGCCCGTATTTGCAACTATTTCCTTCATTTTGGGCATGTAGAATGACAACAAGGCGCATATACCCAATCAAACGTCACTTGGCAAGTAACTAAACCCTATGTCACCTCAAAAAGGAGTGAATCGACCTCCAAGGAGCCAGCAATTGCAGAAAATTTCAACTCTAATCTTAGAAATCGCCACCTACAGGAAAATCGTTTTTGCCAGGCGTATAAAAATAAATGACTCACTTTGCTGTGATTTTTGTTAAGTCTCAGCTTGTTATAGCACATAAACTTTGATTGGCATTCCCTATTATCTAGTTTTGAAAGTTTCCTCCATTTTTGCTGCGTTGAAGCTTTCTTCATTTCCACGTGAAAACTCTTAGCTGAGTTTTGTCTATTTTTCAAATGTTTTCATCAAATATTTGATTCATAAAAAGGTTCGATACTTTTATGAAGTTCTATATTTTAGCTCAAGACTAGCGGCTATCCTTTTAAATAATCCTCTTAAATAAACTTGCATATGTTAAAAGATTTAAATCTTTTAACTTTATTATTTTGGAGTTCAATATTTATTCTTTTAAATATTTACAAATATTTCCACTTTGGAGTTTATAAATGTTTTCACTTTAAATATTTAATAATGTATATTTATATATTTTATAATATATGTATTTTATTAAGTATTAATATATTTATATATATATATATATATATTTTCCGACATTACCATTGTAATGTATATATATACATATATTACCTTAACATTAATACATATATTTTATACTTTATAAAATATATAAATATATAAATATTTACACATGTATTTATGTATATATCATAAAATATAATCACATTATTGATATATACATTTATACTTACATATATATATGTAAATTTCCTAGATAATAATATTAAAATATTATTTTCACCACAGATATTAGCCGGGGTGTGTACGTATATACATGCGTATAACCATATATACTTTTGTGTATACATATGTATGCGTATACACATGTCGACACATGCGTATGAGCATATCCATCTGCTTAACGTACGTATTGTTGATGTGATTTTCGTGACCGCACCAACACAAAATAAAGTTGCCAACGGCGGCTCTATCCTCTCTTGAACAAAATCTCCTGCATGCTAAGATTGCTAGAAAGATCATGCATTCAACTCCAAGGTTCCTTCATGCAGTGGATAGTCTCAGTTGGCTCTATGTGATTTGCTGGTATTTCAAGGGGACTTACAAAATTGTTCAACTGTGGAGAAAGGAATTCGAATGCTCGAAAGGTTTGTCTATAAAGCTCCTGTTTCCTAAACTGACCAGAAAGTATTGAATTGAAATGGTTGCAGGGATAGAAGATGTTGTGTACTAATCTATGCATGGGACGTGGAGATCAATTTTCACAAGCCTCAACCAGATTCCGCTTTGCCTCACTTCGGACAGCTTCCACAGAACTGGTGCAATCTTCAGAGGAGTAGCTCAAGGTGTTCAGATCACAACTTAGCATGAAAATATCATCACAACGACGCATATAAACATACAAATCATGATTGAAGTTAAGTACACGATATTCCAGTTGACCACACAAGGCGCATTCACCATCAGCGAACACACTAGTGGTATGGATAGACGAAGTTTGCTCAAATTGAAGACCACATTCCACAATTACTAACTACTTGCATGAAATGAAATTTATTCTACTTTAAGATCCCACTCGAATCAGAAGGATGAAGAAACCTTGCTAGCTACTCACAACAAAAGACAAGATCATCATCAATGAAAACTCTTTTTATTGAGAGAGTGTTTACAACAATTTCTTACAAAGCTTTCAAAGGAAAAACTTTCCTTCTTCAAACTATCCGACCAATCTATACTAAGCTATCTCTAAGTTGTCTCTCTACTCTATGTCTACTGTCTAATGTCTAATCTAATGAGGTACAAATGAGGGGGGATGCCCCTTTATATAGCTGGCCAAGTCCAATGGACGACTCAGATTACAATCAGATGGACGGCCCAGATTGAGCCACATAAGCCCTATCCCTAAAAAACCGCCACCAAGAGGAGTGGGGTAATAAATGAGTAATTAATGTCCACCATCTTCTAGAAGATTCTTGTCCATAGACACGTTCACATTGTTTTTGCTTCGACTGCAAACGGCCTGAGTTTGGTCGCCACTGCTTCAATTTCTTCGTTAGCCTTGAGGGCATTTCAGCGCTTGAGGATGATCTTCTTCTTAGCCGTCATTCTTCAATTCAATGCTTGAGCCTTCATTATTTCTCCACCCCTGATCCTGAAGGATTTTCTTATCTTGGACTCGCGCATTTCTTCCTCGCCATCTACCTCTCTGAGCTGGGTGCATACTAGGTCAACACTTAGCCATTTCTTCCAACATGCAACTTCATGATTTATCATCTTGGACTATTTGCTTCATCACTTCAAGTCATCGTGCTTTGGCCCCGGCGTTCATCCTGCAAAGCAGATAAAGAGAAGAGCATTAGAACACTTAATAATATAAACTCTCCTTACATACCTGATCTCCATGTTTTGATCTCCAATGTCTGAGTGATCTCCAGATCTGATAGGGTTCACCACTTTTCCTCTAGGGAACTTCTTCCTCAAATTCTTCATGCCTTCAAATATTTCCGCACTATCATTCATCCCCCCTTAGGGCGTATCTAGAGACTTGAGCTTCCGTTTTCATTCCTTAGAGAATTTCACCCATCCTACACCTCTTGGGTGTATTTTGTGTCATGTCCCCTTCCAGTTGACATCTCTCAGAGCTTATGATTAGCCTATTATGCGACCCTCGTAGGCTGATAGGATGGATAGAGGGTCTTGATGGAGCTCGGCTTGGCTTCGGTTGTCAGAATTTTACCAGTTGGCTTTCGTTCGGGCTCATTCGGACACCATTTGCCTGAATTGCTATTTTTAGCAGTATTTGGCACTCAGCGAAGCACCCCTGCTATTTTTAGCAGTATGGTTTGGTCATGTGTAGAATCACTCGCTTATTCGCCAGCTTCAGACGGTTCGTGAATTGGACATATTTTGAGGGAGATATTAATATTTTAATTGATTAATTAAATATTAATTATTCGGAGCTTATATTATAAAGTTATAATATTTTAATATTATAACTTAAGTGATTTGTCTCAAGGGGTCGACCATCATTGAAGGGGCCACTTTTAATTATAATTTATAATTAAAAGTGAGATTGAAAACTATTGGAAAATTAAAAAGAAAAGTTCGAATTTATTTAAATGATACCTAATTGAGAGAAATCGAACTTTTGAGGAGATATAAGGGTTTTCATTGGGATTTTGAGCTCATTATGATTGAAATTGAATTTTTGCTGAGTCTTTCTTCTGAGAACAGAGCCAAGGGTTCCCGTTTTCAACTTGCATTGGAGAATGTGCAATCTTCAGTGTGTGCAGTTCAGAGGCTGTGAAATATCAGCTGATTTATTGCCAGTCAGAGAGATACCTTCATCTAGAAGTTATCACAGAGCTTCACAGTTGTTTCATCTTTAGGGTTTTTAGTTTGGAAATCATCCGGAAAGGGGTTTACAGTATTGGTGTCCATTTTCCAAGTTCCAGATACCATTCTCAAGATCCGTACAGATTTGTATTTGCTGTTGCTGAGCCGTACCAGGCTGTTGCTGGGCCGTACTGCCTTGTACTAGGCCGTACTTTTCATCTGGGGAAAAGCGCTTCACCTTTGAGCACTTTGTCTTCACCAACAGGGGCGTATTTACCTCTGGCATCACTCTGGATCATTTGGCGGAGGGAGAAAGTGTTTTCTATCACAGCCGTACCATTTCAATAATGTTCCAGTTGCTGCAAATCAGGTTTTTGATTAATATTTTGTCTTAACTTTGCCTGCATGTCAGACATCTTTCATTGTAATAGCTGTGGAATGATAATACAATCAGTAGCTATGGTTTTTTGAGTCTTTTTATGTTAGATCTGAGCTTATTGTATTGCTTAGAGATTTTATATCATTTTTCTTTCAAAATTGCATTTTACCTTTATGCACAAAAACACCAAAAACCCAAAAAATGTCAAAACAAGCAAAAACACAGACAGTTTCAGAGATCAGTTAGAACAGGGGTTTCTACATTTTGCTTCTTGTGAACCTTGTAGCTGTGCCTTAGAAACTTTTATCCAACCTAACGGTGCATCTTGAAGGGTGTTGTTTGATTTCTCTCTGCTTCAGAAAGTTTTCCAACCAACATGATACCCCCTTTTTTGCCTTAGCCAAATTTCCAACCTATCTGCCTTAGAAAATAATTCATTTCCTCTAGAAGATTTCATCAACTAGGCGCCCGAGTAAAATCTCCATCTTAAAGTCCTTGGTGAGGCGTGAAAAGTTTCAAAATCATCTTCTTGATGAAGATATCCAGTACCCAGAAGAAAATTCTCCTCAGAAAACGCAAAATTCATGTGTATCACTATGAAGGGGGTACATTTAATTTTTGAATTTTATACCTTAGAAAAATATCTCATCATCAAAATTCATCTTCACTCTTCCTCTCTGGGCGTATTTCGTCTCTTTTTGACACTTAGGAAAATTTCAACCTCATCCTCCTCCAGCTGGGCGCATTTAAGGTGACCAACTTCCAATTCCAACACTTAAACCATTTTTTATCAACCCCAAGTAGCCAAGGTGCATATGATGGTAGAAACTTTCATTTTTGATGCCTTAGAAAAATTTCTTAACTCCTCCTCCAAGTCAAGGCGCATATGAGGGTAGCAGCCTCAAATTTACAACACTTAGTTAATTTTCAAGCCTCTTCCCTTAGTTAAGGCGTATTTCTATCCTTGAGGTTCCAATTTTCATGCCTTAGTAAATTTTCACTTCAACTTGATGTCTAGGGCGCATTTTGGGGGTGGAGGAGGAAGTTTTAAACACTTAGATAAAAATCCAAACCTTTCCTTCACATTGGGCGCATTTTAGAGGCCAAGCTTCCAATTTACATGCCTTGGGCATTTTTCAACTCACCCTCACAAGCATGGGTGCATTTGGGGTCTCTTCTTGCAATTTACAACACTTAGAATATTTCCAAGTATCCTCCTCTCCAAGGGCGCATTCAAAGGTAGCTACTTCAAGTTTAAATGCCTTAGAGACTTTTCTAACTCTCACCCAAGTGAAGGCGCATACAAGGGTCTTACTTCAAGTTTATAACACTTAGAAAAATTTCCAAGTATCCATGCAAGGTAAGGCGCATTTCACATGGGTAGCTTCAAATTTCATTGCCTTAGAAAAATTTCAAGGCTTCGTCTTTCTTCTTGGGCACATATAAGGTCTTCTACTTTCAATTTTCATGCCGTAGAATATTTTAAGGCCTTGTGTCCTAGCTGGGCGCATATGAGGCCTTGAGCTTCAAATTTGTCACACTTAGAATATTTCATGTGTCTTCAAGCTTGTAAGGGCGCATTTTAGAGGGTGCATTTCAAGTTTTTAATACTTAGTCACATTTCCAGCCTCCCTTTTCAAGTTAAGGCGCATATGACCCCTCCACTTTCACTTTTTAACACTTGAAAAGATTTCCACATGCCTCTCTTTGGCTAGGCGCATTTGGGGGTAGTAGCTTTAAGTTTAAATGCCTCAGAATATTTTTAAAGACTTCCTCTTCTTCCTGGGCGCATATGAGGCCTTGAGCTTCAAATTTTCAATACTTAGAAACTTTTCCAACTCTTTCCACAAGTCCAGGCGCATTCAAGGGGTTGAGCTTCAAGTTTGAAGTACTTAGAAAAATCTCATGCCATCTTCAAGTAGCTAAGGCGCATTTGGCAGGCTGAACTTCAAATTTCTCAGACTCAGTGAATTTTCATGGTTCTTCAAGCTTCTAGGGCGGATTTTGATGCTGGAGCTTTCATTTTATCAGACTTGGATGAATTTCAAAGCTTTTGTCCGATTTGAAGTGGTTTGTTCACGTTGCCCTCAGCTTGCCCAAGCTTTCTATTTTTAGAAAGTTTCTCAAATTTTGCATTTTAAGCTGATTTCAAGCTCCAAAAGGCTTGATTTTCACTTTACTTCGAACCTCGTGACGTGATTGAGTTGCTGGCGCTTGATGCTGGCATGCTTTTACTATTTTTAGCAACTTACTAAAAATAGTAACTGTTCAGAATGAGCTCAAATTTTGTGTGTAAACTGCCTGAAGGATGTTGATCCTGAATGGAGGCTGCTTTTGTGTGACCATCGCGTTTCACCCTACTTTTTAGGAAACCCTAATTCCTCTGCACAGGCCTGCTAGAAATAGTAAGTGCTTGATTTTCGAACCTCTGCAACTCCATTTGACTTGAAATTTGAATGTCGTGACCCTCATCGGTAGACTTGCCCGTTCATACTGGCGCCTGATGCTGACTTACTATTTATAGCCTGTTTTAGAAGTGGCTTACTATAAATAGTAAGTGCTCCGATTGCCTTCAAATTTTACCAGTGGACTCCTTGAAAGATGCTGATCGCGATGGGATACACCAGTTTTCAAAAATTCTGGCATTTTACCCCTCATTTTGGGTCCCGAAGCCCGAAACCCTAATTTGTCTTGCATGTGCCTCAAATGACCTCTGTTTAACTCCGTTTCTGTTGCATGTCATCGGGTTCGTGATTCTGAAGTGCTGGGCAACTACCGAAGTGATCTTGCTAAAAATAGTAAGTGTCCGAGATAGTGATCTTCTGACTGCCATATTAGTTTGCATGTCACACTGCCCGAGAGATCTCAAAAAACCCAGAAAAACCTAGAAAAACCATCAACATGTGAGCATTGGCTAAAAATAGCAAGTCCCGAAAAAGTGATCAACTCTGCTTGCATGTTACCTCATTGCGAAGCTCTCGGAAAACCCAGAAAGATTATGCAAACATGCGCTGAGAAATCTTGCATGCAAAACCTAAAAATAGCCTCCGAAGGCAGAACTGCTAAATATAGTAAGTTGTCTGTTTCAACTCAAATTTTGCAAGTAGGCAACTCACAGTGTTCTAAGTGCAGTGCGGTCATCAGAATTCGAAAATCCCAAGAAAATAGGCCCCAAATTGGTACTTACTAAAAATAGCAAGTTATCAGAATTCAATGAAATTTTGCTGGGGACTTGCTGGAAGCACGCTGACTGCAATGCCAAACTCAAATTTTCAACTGATTCAATCCATTTGACTTCAAATTGACCGGAAGAAAGCAAACCCTAATTCTTAGACTTAGCCAGAATTTCAATCCAGACGGGCACATCCCCGGAAAGACAGACGGAACAAAAGAGAGACAATAGGAAAACTAACTAAAAACCAAGCCAAAAGACCCGAACAAAGCAAAAATTAGGGGGTCCCCATTTGCAATGGGGTGATGTGTGAAAAGGTCACAATACGTATGTATCGATATGTCTATACATATAGATACGTGTACACAATGTATACATGTGTATACGTACCCACTCAACCTTTAACACATATCTATCACATCATTCATACAAGGGTTCACAGTATAGTAAGTCTGACAATAAACAATCATCACTCACAAAGCACAAAGAAGTAAACCAAACTCCTAAGCCTATGGATGACTTATCAAGACTAACTTATCTGACTAAGCTTACTCAGTCTAAGGAACGTGTGTGTATGCTTAGATGGTTCTCATTATTGTTTACCCGACCAAGCTCCTCCCCGAGTGATATCTCTCCTCTACCTGGAGGAATGATCCTCTTTCCTGCACATCATGGCATGACGACAGAAGTCATATGCTCAAAACAAAGCAGTTTACATAAAACATCTCAAAAGTTGGAATAAACATTATTCCATAACTTATATGCAACATTTATTCAAAATTACATCAATAGAAGTATTAGACAAATGAGACAATCATTTGATAACAAGAACAACATGTTTTATTCATCTAAAAGATTTAATCATTACAGTGCATTTCCCTATGCAGTAGTAGCTATACAATCGGGGTGTAACAGTACCCTTCCAAAGGACTATGCTAGCTTTTGGCATGTGCGTGGAAGTTCCAAGTTGGTGCATTAAGGCTGCTGTTGTATTTCTAAGTCTTCCATAACCTAGGTTAGAGTTTATTATGGTAATGTTTGTTGTTTCAAGCTGTAACATTCATTAATGAAGTTGTAAGCCTTGTGGAATGACCCGTCATAACCCAGTTCTGATTAGTGTTTTATTCTGAGGGTAAAGTGAACTGTAGTGGTCTTGTTCTCATTGTTTAATATCTCAGACCATATATATTTTGAGTCAAGAATAGCTGTTCATATTTTGGCATGATATCGTTAACACCTTGCACTGGATGAGTCATTTTTGATTGTAATTGTTATTGCCATTTATCTGAAATATGTTTGGAAGAATCTATAGTTGTGTTGCTGTCATGTATGAGATTTCTAGTTGAATTCATGCAATACATAATGCTGTTTCAAAACTGAGTCTGTTGATGTTTTATTGCAGCATCGTACGATTCTTCCAGCACAGATCAATTGAAAAGTCATAAATTAAATAATAGCTCTTTGGCTATTTAATTTATATATGCGATTTTTGTTAATAATAATTAACATGTATTTAATGAGGAGGCGCGAATTTTAAGAAACCTACTTCTTGTTTATGAAATGACACACTTGATGATAAAGGCCGACATGTTATTCTTTAGAAAGGTCGCATCCTTTGTGGTTGGCCGACTTGTAATATTGAATGGTCACGTCTCCCTTCAATATAGTATATTTAGCCGATTGATCTCTCATTGTAAGGCATTCAGTTTATATATCACATTCATGCGAGTTCAGTCCAAGTACAGGAGGCGAAGTTATTGACTCAGTTTGATGATTGTCAAGTGCATGTTCTTCAAGGTGGTGCGATATCTCTTGTGACTGTATCTTGCATCAGCGAAATATTGTTTTGTGTTGGCTGTGTTGCATTCTCAGTTGATGCTCATATTCGACCTTCAGTTTGGCCTATTGTAAAATGAGACACTCCTTATTGAAATTCAATATATGTGTTATTTTGTGGCTGGGTTTTTCTCCCTCAAGAGGAGGGTTTTCCCAGGGTATCTGCTGTGTTATTGTGATTTGAATTAATTTCTGTGCATACAATCTGATCATTAAAATTTACATGGTATCACAGTGGGTTTGAGAGGATCGTGATCATATTATTTCTAATCAGCATACCCTTCTTGTTCATTTGTCTACATTAGTCAAGATGGTGAACGGTTTGAAGATTGAGGATAGACTCAAGGGAACATCTAACTTCACTGCATGGAGATTTAGGATCATGCTTACCTTGCGTGAAAATGACTTGGGTGAGTTCGTGGAGTCTAGTGTTCCTGAACCTGAGGAGGAAGAAGAGAAGTTGCAGTGGGTGAAGAAAGATATTAAAGCAATGAAGGTATTGGTTGATTCCGTCAAGGATCATATTGTGCCTATCGTCTCTAAGTTGAAGACAGCAAGAGACATGTTCAAAACATTGGAAGAGATGTGTACGAAATCAACAATACTGTTGATGTGTTTTTCGTGACCGCACCAACGCAGAATAAAGTTGCCAACGGCTTCCCTATTCTCTCTTGATCAAAGTATTCCGCACGCTAAGATTGCGAGAAAGTTCGTGCGTTCAACTCCAAGGTTCTTTTAGTGCGAATAGGCTCAGTTTGGCTCGATGTGATTTTGCTGGTATTTCAAGGGGACTTACAGAATTGTTCGGCAGCGGAGAAAGGAATTCAAATGCTCGAAAGATTTGTCTATGAAGCGCGAGTTTCCTATTCTAACCGGAAAGTACTGAATTGAAATGGGGTAGGGTTAAGAGAGTCTAAATCTATTCTAAGGCGTGGGATATGGCGATCAATCTTCACAAGCTTCAACCAAACTTCGCTTTGCCTCGCATCGGACAGCTTCCACGGAGTCGGTGCAATCTTCTAGGGGGATGACTAAAGATGTTCAAACCACCACTTGACATAAAGATACCATCACGACGACGCATACCATTATTCAAACTGTGATTGAAGTTAAGCGCATGATATTCCAGTTGACCACACAAGGCACATTCACCATCAGCAAATACACTAGTGGTATGGATAGACGAAGTTGCTTAGATCAAACACCACATTCCACAGCTAACATCTACTTGCATGAAAATGAAATTTACGCTACTCTATGCTACTTGAAGTAGAAGGGATGAAGAAACCTCGCTAGCTATCCACAACAAAGATGAATTTCACCATCAATGAAAGACCTTTTATTATGAAAGTTTTACACGACAATTTCTTACAAAAGTTTTCAAAGGAAAACTTTCCTTCTCCTCCAACTACACTATCAATCTACTTCTAAGTTGTCCCTTTATTCTATGTCTACTATCTAACTCTAAGCTAATGATAGTGCAAATGAGGGGGACTCCCCCTTTTATAGTTGGCCAAGTCCAACGGACGGCTCAGATTACAATCGGCTGGATGGCCCAAATCGTGCCACCTCAGCCCTAAACAAGATTTTCCCTAAAAACCGCCACAAAGGAGAGTGGGGTAATAAATGCGCCATTAATGGCCACCACCCTTCTAGAAGATTCCCGTCTTCAGACGCGTTCACACTGTTCTTGATTTTCTCGCTCAGCCAATTCTGTTGATCACTTGGAGGAGGGTAAAAGAGTCTTTAAGATTGCCACCTCGGATAATAGAACTTGATAGAATCTGGAGCCCGACTGCTCTTGATCTTCTTCTTGATCCTTGCTTGAACTTCCATCCTTGAATTTGAAGGATTTTTCAGTTTTGGACTAGATCACTTCCGCTTGCCATCCGTCTGACTGTGTTGGGCGCACATTGGATTCTTGAGGAGAAACTCCAACACTTAGCCATTTCTTGCAACTTTCCTTCAAAATTTTATCTTCCTCCGAAGGTCGTAATATCATCGTGCTTCACCACCTCCAAACATCGTGCTCTGGCCTCGACATTCCTCCTGCAAAACAAGCGAGGAGAAGAGTATTAGAACACTTCATAACATAATCTTAACTTACTTACCTGATTTTCACGTTCATCGCCCCCCACTAGCAAACTTTTGCCATCTTCATAATTCCTCATGCCTTAGCCAAATTTCATGATCGTTTGGACAATATCAACTTAAACTGCATCCTGGAGAAATTCATTTCACCCGCTGGAGCTTCGACAACTTTGATTTTACTCATCTCTGGCTCAAGAAAACTATCTTCATGAAGGATCTAAGCAAATTCACCTAGGCAGTTTCTTTCAAATTCATCATCTGGAGAATTTCACCTTGAAAACCCATTTTCTTCACATTTGCCTTAGAAAATTTTCAAGTTTCCCTTAGGAAATTCATCAACCTGGTGCCTATCAGAATATTCACCCCGAAGGCCTCGACAAAGTGTAGAAGATTTTAAAATCCATTCCTTATCAACAATCTTTAATACCCAGAAGAAAATTTCTCTCAGAACGCCTCAAATTCATGGGTACCCAACGAACGGGTTTATTTAATTTTTGAATTTTTGAACCTTAGAAAAAAATATTATTTTGTCGAATTAAATCCATCCTTCGCTCATGATCTTCCTATTGCTCCAACTTCTTGAAGAACTTGAATTCATCCTGCATTATCATCGTCTCTGACTTCATCTCTGAGGAAAGTTGCTCGCTCTTCGGAAAATTTCATCACCCTGAGGCTCTAGGCGTATTTTCTAAGAAGAAAATAATTGGCCTTAGAAAATATTTCAATCATCTTCCATTTTGAGAATTTGCCTTAGAAAATATTTTGTTTGCCTACCAGCGAGAGAAGTATCATCTTCACTTAGAAAAATTTACTCATGCCCGGCACACTTGATTTGCCACTCACCATTTTGGATTTAACTCCACACTTGAAAGGCAATTTTATTTAAAAATTCTAACGCCTTAGAAATATTTTATTATTCTCCACTCAACATTTTAGGCGCATTTTATATTTATCCTTGCTTTAGGAAATTTTTTTATATCACTTACCGAGTCGCTTCACGTCATATTTCTCCCCTGAGACCCTAGGCGCATAACTTCTTGACATTTTAAAATCACGCTTTGAAATATTTCTTCACCACGCCTTAGGAAATTACTTTCTCAAACTTCACACGCCTTAGCAAATTCCCCAACACCTTATAACTCCCATCAACCCTTGGCGCATAACTTCTCCTAGTCTGGGCGCAAATCATGTGCAGAGCTTTCAATTTTCGGATTTAGAAACAATTCCAAGCCACTCCATGAGCCAAGGCGCAAAAGGACCTTACACTTCCAGTTTCGAAATACTCAGAAAACTTTACTTTCACCTTTAAAGTTGGGGCGCATTTGGCACTATGTTCTTTCAATCTTTCACGTCTCAGAATATCTTCAAGTCATCTCCTTCCCTTCAAGGCGCAAATGAGGGTGTGGGGTTCCAGCTTTATCACTTAGACAAAATCCAATTTAGCTTCAACCTCCCTGGGCGTAAATGGCAGGCAAAGCTTTCCCTTTCAAAACATTTTAAACACTTCCCCTCTCCAGGCGCAAATCACACTTTGGTCTTCGCATTTTAATCTTTTAATCATTTTGGCCTTAAGCGCAAATCATAGGATGAGCATTGAATTTCACAATACTCAGAAAAATCTGGAGTCACTCTCCCTTTAAGGCGCATATTGAATGTGTGAAGTTCTAATTCCCACGCCTTTGAAATATTCCAGCCATCATTTCTTAACCAGGGCGCAAATGGAGGGGTCTCCTTCTAGGCGCACTTGACCACTGGAGGTTCTACTTTTGAACGCTTAACAGACAAGGGCGCAAATGGCAGTTAATACTTCCAGTTGGGGGCGCATTTGGACCCATGAGTTTTCAATTCGTGACTTAGGAAATTTCACCTTCCTCGTGTTTTTTTCAAGGGCACTTTTGACATATCAAACTCCAATCTATGCCTTGGGTTAACTTTAGTTTATTCCTTCAGCGCAAATGATATCTGGAGCCTCCACCTTTTAACACCAAGGGCGCATATCTAATCTTTATGAAGTGGGGCGCATATGGGGTATTAAGCTTCCAATGTCGAATGCCTTAGATTTTTTTTTCCAAGGGCTTTATAAGTCAAAGGGGCGCGTTCAAGGTAGGGAACTTCAAGTTAAACGCCTTAGTCAATTTTTTTAACTTTTAATCTCCTCAGGCGCACTTCACATGTCAAGCATCCAGGCGCATTTGACACTTGCAACATTCATTTTTGCCATTGGCGCATTTAGAAGGGTCAACGTTCAATTTCCGACACTTGGTGAATTTTTGAATCTCCAACCATCCTGGGCGCATATTGATCATGGTACTTTTAGTTTTAAGAAGGGCGCATTTTGAACTCAGAGCTATCAACTTTGGCCTAGGCGCAAATAACATGGTGGTCTTTCAATTTTCTTTCTCAACACTTTAGGTGCATTTGCAAGGGTGAGCCTCCAATTTGGATACTTAGAAGATTTTTGAAACCTCTTCAAGCCTGGGCGCAATTCCCATGACCTACTTCCATTTTGGGTGCCTTAGAAAGTTTTTGATGCTTCTTCTTCTTCAAGGCGCATATGGGGGTCCTTACTTCCATTTTAACACTTAGAAGATTTCCAATCCCTTTTCCCTTAGCTAAGGCGCATTCTACCTCCCACACTTTGAGTTTTCTCAGACTTAGAAATTTTTTCTCATGGCTTTTCAACTTGGGCGCATTTTACCATAGGAGGTTCCAATTTCCGTACTTAGAATATTTTTCAACCATCTTGAAGCTCAAGGGCGCATTTTACCAATGGAGCTTCCAATTTGTGTGACTTAGAAAATTTCAAGACTCCTGCCAGCTTGAGGGCGCACATGGAGGGGTCCTCTTCCATTTTTCAAACACATCAGGAATTTTGATCTGTTTTTTGGCCTTTTAAAGCAAGCTTTGATGCTGGACCCGAAAAATTATCAAACTTGGTGGATTTCTTGCCCTTCGCCAAATTTAGGGTTTTTGATCATGCTAACCCTAATTTGCTATTTTTAGAAAGTTTTTCAATTTTGTACTTCAGGCCAATTTCAAGCTTCAAAAAGGCTGAATTTTACTTTGTTCGGATCCTGGTGACATGATTGAGTTGCTGGTGCCCGGTACCTGTATGGCACTGCTATTTTTAGCAACCTGCTAAAAATAGTAAATGTTCGGAATGAGCTCAAATTTCACGTGTTGAACGCCTGAAACATGGTGATCGTGGCTGGATGCCACTTTTTGCATGGTTGCGTGCTCTGCCCTTGATTTTAGGAAACCCTAATTTCTCTGCCCCTGCCTGCTAAAAATAGTAAGTGTCCGATTTTCCATCCTCTGCAACTCCGTTTGATTTGAAATTCGCGCCATAGGGTCTTCATCACATGTTTAACCTGTTTATACTAAGACTTGACTTGGACCTGCTATTTATAGCCGTTTGTGAAGTGACTTACTATTTATAGTAAGTGCTCGTTTCTGAAACTTTCCTATCTCCGTTTGAGTTGAAATTTGGATAGTGCGCCCGTTGTTGGTGAATTTGCCTGTGTATGCTGGCGCCTGAGATTGACTTTCTATTTATAGCCTGTGTCTGGAACACTTTACTAAAAATAGCAAGTTCTCCGATTGCTTTCAAATTTTGCCAACAGATTCTCGAAAGGATGATGACCATGATGGATACCTTAGTTTTGCACATTTTGACCTCTGACTCCTCATTTTTAGCGCTGAAGCTCGAAACCCTAATTTTGTGCATGTTGCTCAGATGAGCTCCGTTTGACCTCGTTTCAGTTGCATGATGATCAGCTTGCATTTCTAAGGTGTTGAGTAGCTGCCTGAGTGATACCTGCTAAAAATAGAAAGTGGCCGGAAAAGTGACTGACCGGCTGCCGGATGATCTTGCATGTCATACTGCCCGAAAAATCTTGAAAAACCCAGAAAAACCCAGAAAAATTTCCAACATGCACGCACTGGCTAAAAATAGTAAGTTTCCGAAAAGTGGTCAGCTCCATTTGCATGTTACACTGTTGCGAAGCTCTTGGAAAACCCAGAAAGAAAATGCCGACATGCGCCGAAAACGTCTGCATGCAAACCCTAATTTTGGCCTCCGAAGGCTAAGTGCTGAAAGTCATCATCATACTTTGCATGTCACATCACCGCGAAGGTCTCGAAAAAGCCACAAAGAATATCCAGACATGCATCAGAAAATGTAACATATAGGCCCTGGAATTTGCTCTGGAAGCCAGACTGCTAAAAAATAGCAAGTTATCCGTTTTCGCTCAAATTTTGCATACGAGCAGTCTGATATGCTCTGGACGCAGTGTGACTGTCGGAATTTCAAAAATGTTGAAGGATCACCTGTAACTGTGCACTTACTAAAAATAGTAAGTACCTCAGAATTTGATGAAATTTCAGTGGAAACCTGCTGGAAGCATACTGACAACAATGTTAGTCTCAAATCTCAATTTATTTACTTCGTTTGACTTTAGGTTGGCTGGAAAATTCAAAACCCTAATTTTTCGGACTTGGCCAAAATTTCAAGCTTAAACTCAATGACGGGCACAATCCCGGAAAGATAGATAGTAGAAGAGAGAGACAACGACAAAACGAACGAAAAGCAAAGCCAAAATTAGGGGGTCCCCATTTGCAATGGGGCGATGTGTGAAAAACGTCACAACAAATACCAGCCGAGCGCTTGCACTGAAGCAACAACTTCATCATGTGAAGATGGCGAAAGGTGAATCAGTGATTGAATACTTTATGAGGATTGCAGATTTGAGAGATCAGCTCTCGACAATAGGGCATATGGTTGATGACAAAGACCTGACTATGCTTGCTCTCAATGGTCTACCTTTGTCTTGGGAATCTTACATTCAGGGAATCAGTGCAAGATCGAAATTGCCTAAGTTTGATCGCCTAAGATCAGATTGCATTCAAGAGGAATCAAGGTTGGTGGCAAGAGGCGTTGGTCAAAGTTCAATGAATGAAGACATTCATGTTCTCGCCTCCCATGCTTCAAAGAAGAAAGGAAAAGATGGAAGGAAAGGATTCTTCAAGAGGAATCGGGACAAGGGAAATGATGATGCACCTCCATTCAAGAAGAAGAGGGATATGTCCAAGATTCAATGCTTTAGGTGTGATAAGTTTGGGCACTTCGCCAAGTATTGTCCAACTAGACCTAAGCAACAAGTTATCGTTGCAGATGTTGATGATGCTTCTCCGCAGAAGGATTCAAGTGAATATTTGTTCTACTCGGCATTGGCAAGCAGTGTACGTAACGACACCGACACTTGGCTGATCGATAGTGGTGCTTCACGGCATATCACTGGTTTTAAGGAGCACTTATCAAGTTTGGTGGAGAAAGAGTCTTCCGAGCAAGTCATTATTGGAGATGATGCTAGCTACTCCGTGAAAGGATTTGGGACCTCTTCACTTCATTTGGATTCCGACATCACACTTCAGTTGAGTAATGTTCTTTATGTTCCTGGAATCAAGCACAATCTTATTTCTATTTCAGCCTTGGAAGATAAAGGATATCATGTTGCCTTCTCCAAAGGCAAAGTTCTAGTGTGGATGGAGAACTCTAGCTTCAAGGATGCTCAAGTAATTGGAGTTAGACATGAAAGTCTTTACAGGGTCTACACACGTCCTTTACAAGCATTGGTTCATGATTCTTCAAGTCTATGTGATCTTTAGCATCAGAGATGGGCTCACCTACACTTCCGAGCCTTACCTATCGTGGAGAAGATGGTGATAGGCCTTCCTAAGTTCAACCATGAGCATGAAGGTACTTGCAAGGGCTGCGCTTTGGGTAAGAATATAAAAGCCCCTTTTCATAGTAGAGAAAATAGATCTAAGTGTATTTTAGACCTTATTCATTCTGATTTATGTGGTACTATGTCTATTGTGTCTTCGAGTGGATTCTTATATTATGTTCTTTTTATTGATGACCACTCTAGGAAGACTTGGATTTAGTTTTTGAAAACTAAAGAGTCTGAGGAAGTGTTAGATAGGTTTAAGGAATTTAAAGCCTTGGTAGAAAATCTTTCTGGTAAAAGAATTAAGGTCCTTAGATCTGATAATGGTGGAGAATACACCTCTGGCAGTTTTCGGAATTTTTGTATTGATGCAGGGATTAAGAGGGAGTTCTGTGTCCCCTATAATCCTCAACAGAATGGTGTTGCGGAAAGAAAGAACAGGACAATCGTGGAAGCAGCGAAGGCCATGATCCATGATCAAGATTTGCAAACTTTCTTATGGGCAGAAGCTTCTAGGACGACTGTATATGTTTAGAACAAAAGTCCTCATAAGATCTTGGAGAATATGACTCCGGAGGAAGCCTTTACAGGGAAGAAGCCTGAAGTCAGTCATTTGAGGATCTTTGGATGTCCTGTCTATGTTCATGTTCCAAAGGAAAAGAGAACTAAGTTGGAGCCTTCTGGCAAGAAGGGAATATTTGTGGGCTACAGTGAGACATCAAAAGCCTACAAAATATACATTCCAGGTCAAAAGCTGATCGAGATCAATAGAGATGTTACATTCGAGGAAGATGTTGCATTCAGGAGATCCAGGGGGATTCATATGGAGATCGATAATGAAGAGTCTCCTCAAGATATGGAAGTTGACCATACTCCTCATGACTTAGAGTGTTTTTTGGCCTTTCTCGCTCATTCAACTTTTGTGTTTTTTCCTCACTTGATGGACTAGAAAGCTCCTTTTGTTGGACTTGCAAAGACATTGACTAGAAATGAAAAGTACAATATTCATGACTAATGGAGAGAAGGATTTGGAAATGACTCACAAAACAAGGAATAAATAAAGATATCTCAAAATATGTTTCAGTAAAAAAAATTTCATATGGGTACAACAGGTATCATGATGAAATCACATTGAAGTGTGGTTTGGAAGATATGCCCATTGAGAGGAAATGCTTGATAATGATACTGAAGTGTTGTAGAATCCCAACCCACCATGAAACCAGTTTCTGTAATGTCCATCTAGTAAATTTCCCTGCAACAGGGAAATGGTTAGTGTCCATGTGTGGAAACTCTAAACGGATTGTACACCTTGGACATTTTGAATGGAAATTTTGTAGCATAGGAGTTATTAAATAAATTTAAAATGCAATCAAGGATTAGAAAAGCGAAATATAATGTTTGCAAATAGTTTGAACATATGAAATAACCACTTTATGTATTATAACTTACTTCATATTATTGCATATTTACATCAAATAGTTGGTTTGATAATATCTTTATAATAGCAGTTGGAAATAATGTGCGTTTAGTATCAGACAATGTTTATGTGCCACTGGAAATTAGACTTGAAAGTGACGGTTTGGTGTATCATTCATTGGAATGCTTAACTCTTCATTCGTCTTGAATTATAATTTTTGAGTTTGGTCTTTGCCAAATCATGTCTATTACCATGAAAAGCTTATTTGAATTTCCATTCTGACAGTTTGAATATGTGCATAGAACCATTCTATAACAAGAATTATGCTTGAATTGATAAGAAATAAGTTTTGCATTACATTCTAAAACATTTTCTTAGCTTACTACATTTGTAAAATCTTGCAGATCTCAAGCTTCGATGAACCAGATTTACTGGAAAGAATTGATCAAGCACAATTATTCCTTCCAGCAATTGTAAAACCACAGATTGCCTGTGGGGTGTCAGATGCTCATACCATGGTACTTTCTTTTAAGATCCTCTACAATATAATTTGTTGATTGGGATTTAAAGGTAAGTGCTACAAAAACTAGAGATGACTATTAGCAAAGGCTTTGAAGTGATGCCATCAAATGTTGGAAGAGAAATCCATCAGATTGTAATATAAGACCAGTTATGATGTGTATTAATGGTGCTTCATTTGTGTTTTAACTTGCCATGGCATTGATGAATGGTATGACTATATTCTTGTACATGTTTGACAATGGAAAGTAAGCAAAAAATGCAATTGGCCAAATGAATGTCTACCGCTTCTCAAAACATTGAAGAACCACACATTATATTTCTCAACAAAGGGTCTTGATATAAAATAATAAATGGCAAGAGATGACAAGGCCTTGCTCTTCTAGAGTTTTCCCTCATTTGGTTTCTCGATGGCATGCATCCCTTGTGTTGAGATTTATTTTCTCTGTAGTTTTACAGTTCTTTATTGTTTCTTTTTAACGAATACTTAGTTTACAGTACTTACAACAGTTAAACTAACTCATTTCTTAGCGCACTTGAGTCATCCAACCAACTAAGTTGTGTATTCATGGATAAGATTTTTGTTGGTGAATTAACCATGGAATATGTATGGTATTTACAAATAAGGTTTTAATTTTGGTGCTGAGAGAAAAAAGTTAGGTAAGCTGATTTTTTACTTGGATTTGAACTTGGAAAAAAAACTCAACCCAAACTCATCAAACTTCAATAATCTTTACAAAATAATGAATTTACGGAAAACATAATGGTATATATTTAATACCAAGTCAACTTAAAATATAAACACAACTCAACCCAAACTCATCAAACTTCAAAAATCTTTACAAAATAGTGAATTTAGGGAAATATAATGATATATATTTTATATCAAGTCAACTTAAAATGTAAACACAACTAATCAACTACACTTGCCATACATGTATACACCAAAAAGTTGGTGAATAATGTCATGTTGAAATCTGAACTTGAAACATGAAAGCTGATAGAAATTAAGAGTTACTTTTATATTGATAAAATTGTTTATCTTGTACATGAATGAATTTAGAAACTCATATCAGTGGCATCAATAAAAAAAAAGAAGATAAAAGACCAAATTAAGGGTGAGAAAACTCCGCTTCACATGCCTCAAACTCGACAAACTTAAAAAAACTTTACAAAATAGCAAATTTTGGGCTAAAAAATGTTTGCACTTCATATCGAGTCGGTTAGTGTGAATGGGGTTATTTCCTAACTAGTTCTTAGTGAGGACCTATTCACAACATTAATAAGTCTACTTAGGAGTTACTTTCCTAGGTGGCATTCTAGAAACTAGTTATAATGGGGCCATGTCTCATTAATTAGTTTATAGTTATCTAGGCATTTAATATTTCACTTGTGCATTTAAAATTATGCATTAGGCATTTAATGTTTGCATCCAAGGTAGTTATCCTACCTCCTCTCACCTTGCCTATATAAACAAGGTGCTTATACATTTGTAAATCATCTCACGATATCTCATGATATCTCATATTTCATATTACATGATATTCTATACATTCTAGGTCAATTCATTGTAATGTCCCCATTTTTAGCACTTCACTTTTTAGTGATTGATAGCCTATTCCCGGTGTGCTGTCGGCTAGTCAGTGGCAGAATTAGGGTTTCCGGCTGTTTGATGGGTTCTTTTGAAGATTTAGGGGTTTGTATGTTGGAGTTTGGCTGTTTGGATTCTGGATTCCTTCTGGGTTTTTAGAGAGCTTCGCAGAGGTATGACATGCAACTGCGTCAGGCAACCTTTCTGGACTTACTATTTTTAGTAAGTTATGACGGCTACATCTCGGAGTTTGGGATTTTGGATTGCAGATTCTTTCTGGGTTTTCAGAAAGCTTCGCAATGGTATCACATGCACTTTGATCCGAGCAACTTTCCGAATTTACTATTTTTAGTAAATTCTATTTCTGGCAGTGGTCCTGTTGGCTTCAGTTCAGTTGGCTTCCCTCTGCAGTCAGTTCAATTGGTATGGTTGTTTTGGCCTGTTGATGCTTTTTTTGGAGAGATAAGTATTTTAATTAAAATAATGCTATATTATAATGTTATAACCCCTTGGCCTAGCTTCATGACTTTAAGTTGTTCTGAAAAGGGGGACCTCATGGGTGGACACATCATCAGGGAAAGTTTTAATATTTCTAAGGTCAAATATTGCTCTTGGAGGTGGGACGCCAACTTTTGGAGAGAAGATAATTTTAAATTAAAGAAAAATTGCCTTTATGAAAAAGGACGCCACCTTGAAGCTTGGTCAATGGTCAAGTCAAAACCTAAAAGCATCTTGAGGAATGGGCGCCCCTTCTGGAAGCATCTAGAGAGGTCTTCTCAAAGTTATAAAAGGGAGCCTTGGGTCTTCATTTCATCATCTTATGACTTCAATATTGTTATGCTGCCGAAATGGTAACAGGATTGCTTCGAGGAATGAATGCCTCCTAGCTTGGCTCTTCTTCTTGCTTGAAAGATAGCAACTAGTTGAGAGATAGTTTGTAATAGGTTTGTCTTGCATTTCAGTTGAGTATCTTGCATTTTTGGAGTTCTAGTTTTGCTTTTCAGTCTCATTTTGAAGTTGCTGAATATCATAGCTGATTGTAAGAATTGCTCATATCTTATGAAATTAAAATATTATTGTTCTGGGCATTGCATAAATCCTATTCTCTGTGGGGCGACCATTCTTGCAAAGTTGTAGATTTTTTAATGCAGATTTGGATTTTTAAAAGCAAAATCGCCCTTCTCCTTGGCTGTACCATTTTGGGCTGTCTTGGGAAGTGTGCACAAAAATAATATTGCATTTTGTCAGTCATTTCTCAGTCTAGGTTTCATTGTCATCTTCCTAACTTTCGTTTGCATCAAGTCTCATGTCATTCTGGCAAGTATTGAGTGAGTTGTGAGTATTTTGGTGGGTTCTAGGGTTGCTGATTGCTTCATTTCAGTTGCTGGTCTGTTATATCAGTCATAGATAAATGCAGATTTGTGAGGAGTTTGAGTCCAGATAGGTTTGATAAGCATTGAGGAAGTCTTATAAATTGTTGCAGCATTGAAGAACTTGGATTACTAGGCTCTGGCGAGCATTCTAACATATTGTAAGCTGATTAATAGTACTATCAACAATTCTCCTCTCTATCTTTTTCTTACTTTATTGTACTGCCCGCTGAAAAGTGGAAGAGGCTGGCTTGCCACCTATTTACATTCTGAGTTGCATTGTAATTCCTTAGTATCTCTGCCATATGGTAGCTCCATTCCCAACTTGGGTTGGAAAGCACATTCTTGGCGTTGAGTTTACTTTCAGTATTGTAATTCCTTTCTAGTTGTACTGACGATCCTCTTGCCATATGACAGCATCTTTCTCATCTTGAGATTGAGTGCGCATTCTTGGCAAAGAGTTACTTGCAAATTGCTGGTTTTGGTTTGGACTAACCCTAACGGGTGCTTCTTGCATTGGTGTGTTTGTTCAAAACTGGAAAAAATTAGTCCGGTTCTTTACATTCATCATAGATCATCATTTGATCAAATTGTCTTCTTGCTCATGTTGCAGCACTTTCTTGTTCATGTGGACGGTGTCTTTCTTGGTTGATCCATTGAAGGCTGCAGCTTCAAGTGGGTTATTGTTCATTCATATTTCCAACAGAGTCAACTTGAAATATAAAAAAAACTAATCAACTACACTTCCCATACACGTATACACCAAAAAGTAGGTGGATAGCATGATTTTGAAATTTGAACATGAAACTTTCAAGCTGATATATAATAAGAGTTGCTTTTATATTGACAAAATCGTTCTATTGTACACAAAATGAATTTAGAAATTCATGGCGACGGAGTCAATAAAAAGGAAAAAGATAAAAGACCAAACTAAGATTGATAAAATCTTGCATCACATGGCCCAACACCAAATGCACAATGCTGGACCTTGGGATGCTTTGTATACATCAAGGAAGTAGTTGCATCCATCTACCTGCTATAAGGTTAACAATAGGATCATCCTTCAGAACTTGTTCATCTTTAGCTGTCTGAATTGTTTTGCTGCTCCCAACAATACAAGCTCTGCCTCATGATCCACTTGATTGACCATTCACAGTCCTGTATAAATACAATGTCAACATCCTCAATTATCATAGAGGATAATTCTTCATCAACCCCTAAAATCTTCTTGTGCCAGAGATATAGGTTGTAGTTCTTAAAATATAAGGTTATTTGAACTTTGCATTAGCAACTATTTGTGCTTTCTAAAGTGTATTTGGTCAAACATGCTTCAATTGTGTTCATGAATTATTCGTGGTTGGCTCAACACACAAACATTAATGCTATGAATATTTGATACTGTAGCTTTATGTAAGGATCCAACCCGATTTCAATCTAAATATTGAAACTCTACACAATTTCACTGTATTGGCATCTCATCAAACAATTTTTGAGCATACTTGTTAAAGAGTTCTCTAATTACAGTTCTCAGAAATACTTTGCTGAATGGTTATTTGGATCATAGTGTCATCATATAAGCATCCATAACTTAACTAGATAATCACAGATTTGACAGAGCATTTAAGCAAACAGTTGGCACCATTTGAAAATGATTGAAAATGTTAAAGTTTATATGGCAGTTTAATCTCAAGCATAACAGATTACAGAAGATCGTATAGAAGATTCTAACCTCAATAATCAACAATCTTAAACGCCTTATACTTGTCTGTATATGTGGCACCCACCATGCATTGGATATGAGTTTGCACATATCACATGACCCATCTTTCACAATCCAACACTCCCATAACATGCAACACCTTATTATAATCTCACGTTCGCCCAGCAATGACGTCGACCAGCAACTCAATAATCACACTAAATCCGCCACCTTACTCTCACTTGCCAATTGAGAATCTCGACCCAGGTATGAGACAAATCTGTATTTCCTTGCAGACTTTCAAAGGACATTTGAACCAAAATTGCATTGTCTATGAGTTTAATTGTTCCGCCTAGTTCTCAATGTTGCACCTCATGACCAAGACACTTCAGCCATGCTGTTAACACTTGAAATGACGACCTGTTGCAGAAGTAGCAATTCAACTTGTAGCTACGTGGCCACTTAATTCAAGCTTCTATAAGTTAGGCAGCTGGAAGACTAGCGTGTCATGTGAACATGTTCAACTACCTTGCTTGCCTGGTTATAAGTAGCGGTTTAATTTGAGAATATACGTCCCTTGTTTTAGACACTCCTGCAATTAAATAATCTTGAATGATGACAAACTCTGTCAACTGGAAAACTACGCCAAACATCTGTTCATCCTATGGCGTCCATATTTACAGCAGTTGTATAATGAAGAAATTCTGAAAAATATTCAAAAGAAATATTAGACAATGAAGAGTTGAGTAGAATTTTCACTATAGGAAATCCCTTTAGAGGTTCCCATGTTTGGAGCTTTTTGGTGAAATGTCACACCATTATCCTCAACCACCTTTCCTAGGAGATCTGTAATGAGCAATTAACCAATTTCTAGGAGGATTCCTAGAATGTTCACCATCCTTTGCTAAAAATTCAAGAATCGACAAATGCAAAGGTTTTAAATTTAATTCCTAGGGTCAGATTGTTCGCTAATACTTGAAAAAGAAAGTGCAATTGGGATGTTGGACGGTGGATTGGAAGGATTTCTCTTATGTCCCAATTCTAGAGGATTAGAAGGCTCTCTTGAGAGATTTGCTTCAAAATAGGTGAATTGCATATAGAGAAGGAGATGATAACATCTATTGGATGATGTAAAAAACGAGTTAGCATTTATCTAGAATGGGTTACTTGGCAACGAATAACAACATTATTGATAATGTTTAGCTGATGATTGTATGTTGGAATAATGTTCATCTTTTGAAGTTTGGCGTGTTTGCATGGACATCAATGCATGGAAGAATATTGACTTAGGATAGGTTATACAAATTAGGTTTCACAAGTCCTTCAAGATGTTATGTGTGCCTTCAATAGGAAGAAGCAGTGTAGCATCTTTTTATTCATTGCCCCTTTGCAACAAAATGCTGGTCTTGGTTATGTGCTAGACTTGGTTGGAAGGGAGTCGTGCTAGATACTTTGCTGAAACTATTCTTGAGTTGGCCAATCTTATACCAAAAAGTAGTTTTCTCAAGAATTTGGATTTGCAGCCCCTTATCACTCGCTTGGCATATATGGAAAGAAAGGAATAGATAGATTTTCAAGGATACAACCTTGTATTTGGATGATTTTTTGAAGAGAATGGATTTGGCCATTTCAAAATTTGTTATGACTTAGCTAGAGTTGGTGGTTTGTTTACTGCTCTATTTGATAAAATAAATACATGAATTAATAATAGAGATGACAATGCATAGCAGATACAAGAGTAAAATATATCTTTATTCACACACAAAATTATTACAGAAGAAGACTGAAGATTGTCAACCAAGGATCAAAGTCGATCCAACTAGATCATCCCATAGTTTCAAGACTTGGTGACTACTCGGCAAAACTCGCCTAACTCGCAAGTCTCCTAGTTAGCCGAGACGAGTCCACCAGACTCGGGAGCTCAGTCTCGGCGAGTCTTGTCGAGTACTCGTCCAAGTCTTGGTGCAAGACTCTCCAAGTTTCAGGCTTGGACTCCTGAGTCCCGAGCTTGAACTCTCAAGCCGTAGAGTTCACGCCCAGGCAGGGTTTTAAACCAAAAAACACATCATTTTTTTTCACTTTTAGCTCAGATTCGCCAATTTCACTGAGCCAAACATTGACCTAGCAAGGAAACAAGTTGAGAAGACGAGATTTTAGGATTGAACCCTCAAACAAGTAAGC
Organism: Sequoia sempervirens; assembly: GCA_007258455.2. Lineage (NCBI taxonomy): Eukaryota > Viridiplantae > Streptophyta > Pinopsida > Cupressales > Cupressaceae > Sequoia > Sequoia sempervirens. The sequence continues at coordinate 275,761,398 of VDFB02000017.1, forward strand.
AATTATTATTATTATTTTTTTTTGTTTTTTGATTTGAAAATTAAAAAACCTTGAAAAATTAGAGGAAATGTTATCAAAATGTCTTCCATTTCCCCTCAGCCCTTATTTCCTAACATCTTTAGCTTCTATTTGGATTGTATTTTTTTTAACTAAATGCTTATCATTTTGTTTGTTGCTGAATTTTTGCAAAATCTTGCTTATTTTTTTTCCATGTTAAAAAAGCAACGTCAACTTAAAGTTCAACACAAATGAGAGACAAAAAAGATCCTGCATGGAAGTATGGGATATCGGGAGCTATGAAGGGCCAAGTCACTTGTACTGAATGCAAGCAAAATATGGCAGGTGGAATTAATAGACTAAAATACCACCTTGCTAAAATACCTAGGCAAAATGTGAAGGCATGCATTAAGGTGTCCGAAGAGGTTTCTAGAGAGATGAATGCCTTGCTTATTGAGTACGAAATGAAAAAAGTGGAAAAGCAAAAGACAAAGGAATCATTAGCAACCATCATGAATCAGAATATATCTAGTTCTATGCCTATGGATTACTTTGTTGCCCCAACTCCAAGCTTCCGTCATCCACATTCATCTATTGGTGAGAGTCCTGAGGGTTCCTTTTCTACTTCTAGCTAGATTCCTTCATCATCACCAAATTTATTTGTTCTATGCAATGTTCCAGGAGCACACCCCTCACTTGAAGGTACCGCTTAGAATAAAGAAAAACACTATGAGGCTAGGATGGCAGCAACAAATTTTTGCTACTATAATAATTTACCCTTTAATGTGGTGAACACCCATATTGGGAAGGGTTGGGGAATGCATTAACAATTGTGGGTAAGGGGTTTAAGACTCCAACAACAAGAGAATCGAGTGGGCCATTGCCAAAGGAAGTCGTAAAAAGTACACGGCTTGTGGTTGATGATTGTCAGAACCCTGGTGGTTCTCGATTCCAAACCCTAACTGTTTTTGTAATGTTTTTGCAAATTTTCGGTTTTTTGTGTTTTTTGAGTTTTCAGGCAAAAATGTAAAGCTGCGATTTCTCTCAAAAATACTAATAAAATTCATAAAAAATTAAATGACTCTAGAAAAGCTTGGGAAATGATCAGAGAAGGTAGGCGCACTGTTTATTATTACTTCCAGAGCATTTACAATACAAAAGTCTGAACAAAGCATGAGTTACAATAATTTTATTAAAAAAAAAAACCTGATTTCTCTTTAATGGCGGCTGTAGCAGCAATAAATGCACATAGAAATTAATAACTCCACTTGCTCTCCCGTTCCAGGCAAGAATCAGTCTCCAGAACCAAGGCGCCCAAGAAGCAAACACCAGAATCTGAAAGATACAGGCGTTCCACTGAAGATGAGAAAGTACGGCCAAGAAAGGTATAGAAGTACGGCCTGTCTGCAGCAGCATTAAATGAAGTACGGCCTTTGGAATTTGTGCCCAGTCTCAAATGAATGGTCTCTGAAAAGATACGCCTTTACTGCCAGATGAAGTTCTCTGTGAATCTCTGCTAAAATAACTCGATAATCTCAAACTGTGATCTCTGGATGAAATCACCAAGTGCCAGCTTCAACTGATATTTCACAGCCTCAGTCTGCCTGATCTCTGAAGAGTTTTCGTTCTCTAGAAACGATCGTCTGCCAGAAACCCTAAGGTTTGCAAACTCCAATGCTCAGAGCAAAAGACAAATTAGAATAACATTTCATAATGGTTCGATTTGTCTTGACTGCAAAATATATATCCTCTTCAATAAAATTCGACCCAATGCTCTTTTTTAATAATCATTTAATAAAATGATTAAATTCGTCTTTTCAAGACTTAGGAGAAATTTATTTAATAATTGGCGCTTATTTTAATGAATAATAAATATTCATTAAATCAAAAATTAATACTTTATTATAAAGTATATTAAATACTTTATAACAGGCCAAATTAATTAAATAATTTAATATTTCAATAAAGTGACTTTAATATAAAGTCAAATTATTAAATATTTAATAATGCATTAAAGATCCTTAACTCGCTTGATCATCAAACCGCGAATGGGTCGATTCTGAAATAAAGGTTGAACCTGTGCCCGCCTGACCTAATTCTAAAATAGAAAGTTCCCAAAAGCACTCGAAGATTCCTGGCCCAACCCGACATAACCGCAAACTGAGCTACCAAACACCGAGTAATCGTCGGGATCCTCTCCACAATTCCGACGAGATCAAATTATACTCCTCGACAAACAGCTACAGCTAAACATACATGACAACTCCCCGAAATTGCTTGTCCTCAAGCACTTCTGCAAATACAGCTGCACGACCACTGGATCCCAGGGCCGGACAATGTTCCTGCTGGTCACCACTGACTCCTATAACTCCCACAACTGATTAGCAAAAATAAAATACCATTCCCTATTAACCTCAGTGCGGTCCGGCATAGGATCAAGAAACTCAGAAGGAGGCAAGTCAAACGACAAGCAACACTCACCCCCTAAAACTGCACGAGATATACTATCATCCAACATATCAAGCACGTGCATACCACCACTGTGCACCTGAAACAAATCGTGTACATGCGGATTAATCATGAAGCTATATGCACTCTGCACCATATACACACTGTGATACTCCTCCGTGAGCTGAGTCTGAAATCCCAGTGCACTAGTAGGATCCCAAACGCTATCATCACTCTGCTCAAGACCAGGATCAGGTGTACTCATATCAAACTCAAAGAGCGGATTGTCGTATGTAGATATAACATCTGTCTCAAACAATGGATTGGTCACAAACGGAACCAAACCACTAGGCTGATCCCAAACGACTGCCTCAGAACCCCCGGGGTACTGAGCATAACCATGCCTGGTCTGCGCAAAATCCTGCTCTACCTTCTCGCTCTTCCCACTAACGAGAGAGATAGAACGAAGGCTGCCATCTGTAATCCCCCTCAACACATATTTCTTGCCCTGTACCTCAAATCTCATCTCCATTTTAGGCAAGTTGAGGGTGAACACACTAATGTCCTGTAACCATCTCATACCCAGCACAAAATCCATCCCACCCAAGTTGACTACATAAAAGTCTGCCTGCAACTCATAATCAGTCAGCATGAGAGTGAGATTACAAATCCGTCGAGTGCAAGTGAGTGTATATCCATCTGCCACCCGAACTCTGAATCCAGCGAAATCCTCTGTCTGGAGTCTACATCTGCTGACGAAGCCCTCATCAATGAAATTGTGTGTGGCTCCAGTGTCGAGCATAGCAATACATCGCTGTCCTTCCACTAATCCCCTGAACCTGAATGAGTCATCCCGTACACTAGTAGATAATACCAACGGGGATAAGTTGGCATCGGGCCCAAACTCTGTAGAGGCATTCCCGGCCTCTGCATGTTCTGAAACAACCTGCTGGTCTGAATCATCAGACTCGTCATCATCATAGTAAACCCACATGGCGCGGTTGGCTCTGCCCTTCGGTCTCAAAGGACAATCATGCTCCTTGCTGTAGGGTGCTTTGCACCAATAACAGAGTTGTTTCTTCCTGCATTCCTCCCGAGTTGCATCATCAATTCTCGCAACTGGTTTCCTTTTTGGTTCTGCAACTGGTGTCTGACTCTCCTCGACAGGTAAGTTGTTTGCTTTAGGCTGAAATTGTTTCTTCGGAGCAGCAAGCTCCATACTCCTTGCCTTCCGCATCGCCTCCTGAAGTGTAGTAGGATCAAACGCCTTGACCCAGCCTCTCATGGGTTCTGTCAAACCCTCAACGAATAGTATGATAAGTCTCCGCTCCGAAATCCTGTCACCATGACTGCCACTCTCTGAAACTCGCCAATGTATGCATCCAGACTACCCGTCTGTCTGAGCTGAGCCAACTCTCTGAAATACAATTCCGGATCCTTCTTATCGAATCTCTCTATCAGTCTGCTGGTGAACTCCTGATAGGTATTGACTGCATGATGGCCTAGCGTGTACATGCCATGGTGCCACCAATCGTGTGCTACTCCGTCAAGATGTAAAGTGGCAAATTTAATTGCCTCATCCTCCTGCATAGGCCTAAGTGACAAGTAATTGTCCAATTTCTGGACCCAAGACCTAGCTGATGTCTTCTCTGACCCATCAAAATATGGCAGCGTAATCTGCTCACCGCATACTGCAAACCTTATTCACCTGTGGCTGCGCTGCTGATGCTGTGGGGGTCTCATCAAATCTCCTCCTCCTCTGGGTTTATAGACATCTATAAACTCGTGAAATGTAAGTGTCACGGATCTCAGCTAGTGACATGTACTCACGAAATCTCAAGTCTCGCTAACGACATGCATTCGTGGCTGAAACTCCTCGATGTCAGACCTGATGCTCGCTCTGTCCTGAGGTGGAGTCTCTAGGTAAGAAAGTAGGCTGGCTGGGCTACGCCTCCCGTAGAAGGGTGATCACCTAGGTACGGATGCAATGTCGTCTGCAGCCCCGTCTGAAAATGTAGTGGCCGTGGGCGACTGTCTAATGGTACCCATCAGCGAGACATCATATCCATCATATTATCGTGCCTCCGTCTAAAAACCCTCCTCGATGATATCACCCTCTGCATGCGCCTTCCCCGGATCCCTCGAGTGAGGAAGTCTCACGTTCTGCCATTAGGGTTTGCAACATTTTCACTACTGTCAGAAACTTCTGTGTGAATAGCAAGCCCCGACACTGACCTTCTGGGATAGGTGGACCTGTCCAATCCTCGTCTTTGCCTGTCCCTACGCCTCTAATATACTGAATAGGATCCCGGCTCATGAAAAAGCAACCAAAAAGCACAGTGAATACTAAAAGCAATGAAAAAAGCACAGGATGGCAGGACAACTGTGCTCTGATACCACTGTCAGAACCCTGGTGGTTCTCGATTCCAAACCCTAACTGTTTTTGTAATGTTTTTGCAAATTTTCGGTTTTTTGTGTTTTTTGAGTTTTCAGGCAAAAATGTAAAGCTGCGATTTCTCTCAAAAATACTAATAAAATTCATAAAAAATTAAATGACTCTAGAAAAGCTTGGGAAATGATCAGAGAAGGTAGGCGCACTGTTTATTATTACTTCCAGAGCATTTACAATACAAAAGTCTGAACAAAGCATGAGTTACAATAAATTTATTAAAAAAAAACCTGATTTCTCTTTAATGGCGGCTGTAGCAGCAATAAATGCACATAGAAATTAATAACTCCACTTGCTCTCCCGTTCCAGGCAAGAATCAGTCTCCAGAACCAAGGCGCCCAAGAAGCAAACACCAGAATCTGAAAGATACAGGCGTTCCACTGAAGATGAGAAAGTACGGCCAAGAAAGGTACAGAAGTACGGCCTGTCTGCAGCAGCATTAAATGAAGTACGGCCTTTGGAATTTGTGCCCAGTCTCAAATGAATGGTCTCTGAAAAGATACGCCTTTACTGCCAGATGAAGTTCTCTGTGAATCTCTGCTAAAATAACTCGATAATCTCAAACTGTGATCTCTGGATGAAATCACCAAGTGCCAGCTTCAACTGATATTTCACAGCCTCAGTCTGCCTGATCTCTGAAGAGTTTTCGTTCTCCAGAAACGATCGTCTGCCAGAAACCCTAAGGTTTGCAAACTCCAATGCTCAGAGCAAAAGACAAATTAGAATAACATTTCATAATGGTTCGATTTGTCTTGACTGCAAAATATATATCCTCTTCAATAAAATTCGACCCAATGCTCTTTTTTAATAATCATTTAATAAAATGATTAAATTCGTCTTTTCAAGACTTAGGAGAAATTTATTTAATAATTGGCGCTTATTTTAATGAATAATAAATATTCATTAAATCAAAAATTAATACTTTATTATAAAGTATATTAAATACTTTATAACAGGCCAAATTAATTAAATAATTTAATATTTCAATAAAGTGACTTTAATATAAAGTCAAATTATTAAATATTTAATAATGCATTAAATATCCCTTATTCCTCCGTTTGATCATCAAACTGCTGAACTGGATCGATTCTGAGCTGAAAGGTTGAACCAGGTGCCCTGCCCGAAATAGCAGCTTCCGCCTGACCTAACTTTCTAAAAATAGAAAGTTCCTGAAAAAGCACTCTGGAAGATTCTGCGAAGGCCCAACCTGACACAACTGCAAACTGGAGCTACCAAACACTGAGTAACTGCCTCCGATGATCCTCTGCACACCCTGTCAGCCTACGAGGATCGAAATTATAGGCTAACTCCTCGACAAACAGTGTCAGCTAAAACGGGGACATGACAATGATCAAAAGAAAGTGGTGGAGAAAAGGTTGTAACATCTTATCAAATGGATGGACAGATGAACGAAATAGGAATCTTCTTAACTTTTTAGTGGCTTCTAATTGCACATTGGTTTTCTTGAAGTCTATAGATGCCTTGCATGAAGTCAAAAATGTTGAGACTTTGTGCAATCTATTGGATGGGGTGGTCCAGGAGGTTGGGGTTGAGAATGTTGTCTAACTTATCATGGACAACACATCAACATATGTAGCCACAAGGAAACTTATTATGGAGAGGCATCCTACTATTTCATGGACTCCTTGTGCTGCACATTGCTTGGCTTTGTTGTTAGAGGACATTGGGAAGATTGGATGGGTCAAAGTGTGGTTGAAAATGCTAAATAGGTTTCCAAATTCATCTACAACCGTACTTGGGTCCTTTTTTTGATGAGAAAACACACAAATGGCAAGGAGCTTGTGCAACCAGGAGTGACACGATTTGCTAGCCACTTCCTCACTTTGCAAAACATTCTTGCTGCAATTCCTCATCTCAAGCAAATGTTTGTGTTTAATGCTTGGTTGGAGTCCCCATTTTCCAACAAAGTTGAAGGGGAGAGAACTGTAAGAATAGTTTTTGATGACTTATTCATCAAAAATGGAGAGGAGTTAATCAAGGTAAGTAACAAATACAAACATAAACTTTATACAAAATAATCTATTTTCTATTTTTTTTGAGGGGTTAATTTGGTAATAATTTCAAATTTGTTCTCAATTTTTTAGGTGATAGAACCTTTGGTCAAGGTTCTTTGTATGGTGGATGGAGATGGCATGCCGATGGGTTTCCTTTATGAGGCCATGGATAAGGCCAAAGAGGCCATTTTGCATTACTATGGTGGAAACAAAAAAAATTGAAATCATTTGGCACATCATTGATTGTAGATGGACAAACCAACTCCACCAACCGATACATGCCTTGGCCTACTACTTAAACTCAAAATTCTACTTCTCTGATTCATTTAAGGCTAATGGGGAGGTCATGGGAGGTGTCATTTCATGCATCGATAAGATGGTGCCAAATGCTAAGATGAAAGATAAAGTTCTTGATTAGTTGGAGGTAAGATTTACTATATCTTATTTATGAATTCGGCAATGTCAACTCTCTAGAAACATCCAATTTATGTACATAATAATCAACTTGCTATATTTCATCAATCTATTCAAGGTCTACAAGGGTGTGGAGGGGAGATTCTTTTCTTCAGCTCAAGCAATTCAAAGGAGAGAAAAACAACATCCAGGTAAAAAATTCAGTTCAATACTACAAGTAGAAATTAGAAACTTGATTCTTATATTTTTTACTTAATTTTTTATATTTTAAATTTTTTTTTTGTAGATTTATGGTGGGATAATTATGGTGTCGGCACGCTGAATCTTCAAAGGCTAGCCATTTGTATTTTGTCCCAACCTTGTAGTGCTTCTGGGTGTGAACACAATTGGAGCTTATTTGAGAGCATTCACATGAAGAAGAGAAACGGGTTGACCTAGGAGCACCTCAATGATCTTGTTTTCGTTCAGTACAACCTTCGCCTTCAAACTAGAAAGGTGGAGTGAATTCACGTGATTCCATTGACTTGGATGACATTGATCCTTATGGTGAATGGACTGTCGATGAACAAGATGATGTCCTCCTTACTGATGAAGGTCTTGCAGAATTTGAGGGAGGAGTAGTAGAAGCAACAAAATTGGATGCAATGGAGGAAAATGAAGACACTTTTGAAGAAACAATTCATAATCGTTTTGATATTGTAGAACCTTCTAGTTTGAGGCCTGAAAAATTAAGTTACATTAGGAGGGGAAAGAGGAAGATGTAAATTGTATTTGGTTGTTTTTTTCATTTTCACATATCATTATATGTAAACAATTATAAATTTATAATGTTGTTATACATTTGAAACTCTGAAATTTCAAATTTTGCGAGTTTGAGGACATGACATGTGTAATGTTTGAATTATGACAAATTGATGGTCAAATTAGGCTTTTATGTTGTCTAAATGCATTTTTTTTGTGTAATTATAAGGTTTTTTTTTGTTGAGTCCATGCCAAGTTTTTTGCCAAGTCTGTGTCGAGTCCTGAGTCTCAGTCAAAATTTTGGGCTGCCGAGTCGAGTCGGAGTTCGAGTCTTAAAAACATGGATCATCCTACTTTCCTTAATGATACACAATCTATTTAAAGGACTTGACGATTGCCAAGAGGAACATAACTGTCATCCAATCGACACTTATAACTACTCGAAGCCGACAAACAATTAATATATTGTTGGATAACCAATATTATCAAAACATAATAATAGACATTGTACACTAACTACATGGTTTAGTAAGGATGATTAGCTCTTTAGTGGGACAAAGAGCTTTTGAGATATCTTGAAATATCACCTTGTTAATGGGAGGAGGAAGTTTAAGAATTCTAAAGCAGCTAGAGCTTTGGTGAAGTGGATCCCCCTTCCTACTAGGATCTTTAAGATGAACTTCAATGGTGCCTCTTGAGGCAATCTAGGCATTGTAGGGGCAGGTTGTATAATCAGAGATTTGCTTGAGCTCTTTTAACAAAGCAACTTCAAAAAAGATGGTGGATGGAACTAGAAATGAAATTGAAGCCCAAGCCTTGGTCTTGGGGCTTCCAACAACTGCATTATGTGGGATCATGAAGCTACATCAATGAATCTAGTCATCAACAAAAGGTGATCAGATAATTGGAGAATTCACAACATTCTAATCCAAGCATGACGGATTCACTAGAATCCTTTTCCTTCTCACATTGTTATCACAACGAAAACTAGGTGGTGGAGTTCTTGGCATATTATGCCATTGATTGTCTAGATAATAACCTTATTGATAATGATATCAATAGGTGGAATGGTTTGATAGATTTAGGGGAGCTAGAATCCCCTTTGAATGGAAAAATAGGGTACTTATTGCTCGAGCAAGTAGGGTTGGACCATTTTCTGGTTTAGATGGTGCTAGGTTGGTTAATCAAGGCCATGAGCCTTTATCTTTTGTTTGCTGTTTTGGTCTTTCATTCTTTTCTATGTTGATAGAACTATGTCTAGGGTGGTAGTTTGTTCCTCAATTTTGTCTTGTATGGGGTTAGTGGTTAGGAGTTGGAGGATGGTTTTGTTGCAGCTTAGCTAATGGCTGAATTTTGATTTTATGATCTCAATGTGATATCTATTTCAAAGTTAATATAATTGTTAGGGGACAGAATATTCCCTTTTTATTGATTAAAAAGAGTAATACATTGATAGAAAATTAAAATTTTGAACATAAATGAGACCAAAAAAGTAGAATGTTAATTAATCACATTAAAGTGACCTTCATAAAAGAGCAAGATGTTTGTTGTTCTTATAACCCATGCTTTTCAAAATGGTTGGGGATTAGGGCCACTACGTGTCATAAACCAATTCCCTAAATTATAAGCTCTAGGCCCAGTGCTACTAAATCTCAATTTAGGCATTAGGGAAGGAACAAAAGAGGTACATATCTTCTAGTTTTGCCTCACTCTTTTTTACTTTATGCAAAATCTCTCTAATTCAATTTTCACTTCCCTTATAACAACTAGATCAACATTTTTACACTCATCATGTCTTGACATTGTGGGCGAGGTTGTTACACCCCAAATTGTGAAGTTACTATTTACTATTACTAGATAGGGTAAATGTGAATGTAATATGAATCATGGAGATGAATTAATGATGCTTGTACCTTGTTTTCAATATGAATGTCACCTCACTTGATGTTGTTTTCATTTGATGTTATTCATGGTGAAATACTGCATAAAGGAGAATAGATGGTTAATGAATTGTGAATATTCTAACTTTTGAAGTGTTTATGTATACTACTTATGTTATGAACATATGACTTCCGAAAGCGTGTGTCAGTGGATGCAGGTATATGAACCATTGCTCCAGGGGGAGGGGAAGTATCACTCGGGAGAGGAGCTTGGTCGGGTAACTGGTAAAGTAAACTATCTGAGCATACACACACGTCACCTTAGATTGAGTGAACTGAGTCAGTTTGTGTGGGTTATAGGTAAGTCATCCGTAGCTTATATGTTTGCATTAGGAGTCTTGTCTACTTCTGTATGCTTTTATGAGTGATGTTTATCTATGTACCTGTCTTGTGATATTACAATCATTATGATGGTAATGTAAATGGATGTAAGTGAATAGGAAGTGGATATATATACATGTATATATGCACACAACCTATATTATGTGGATATTAATAATGTTACATTATTATTGCCTGGCAATTTTTATATATGTATATATATACATATTGAATATGTTGACTGACTTACGATATGTTTATAGTGGGATATATATATATATATATATTATTTAATACTTTAAATATATTATATATATATATATCTAAATATATATAATATAATATATATATTTAAATATTAAAGTCTCATAGAGGGAAATTGAATTATTTCCCATATTGATTTGATATTAATCTTTTAACTAAGTGAATCGGGTTATATCATATTCAATTAAATATTAATCATCAAACTATGGGAATCGAATAAATTGAAATATTTATCATTGACAATGGAAATTGAAATACATTATTATTCAATCTTAGGGGAATCGAAATATTTCTGAAGCCTATCATTTCAACTTTGTCGAATTATTCTGAAATTGCTTGATTTAAACTTTGGCGCATATAGTTTACATGACAAAAATCAGACTCTGGAACATTCACGACTCTAGAAGAATCGTGCACCAGCTACGGGAGTAAAACGCATGTTTGAAACCACAAGGGCTTTTGATTATTGACCAAGTCTCTGGAAAATCCAACGCAGTGTGGAAATGAGGCAATGTTTATTCATTTCGACATGGACCATTTCTCAGATATCTTCCTAAATCCGCCATTGTTGAAGAAGGGCGCCACAACTGGAAACTGTTTCTGTAGGTGTCGATTAGCACCATTTCACCATATGTCTTTGAAATTGTCTTTCCAATGCTGGCACAAGATAAAGGCTGACTCACCATGTTGAAACTGAGTAAGGGAGTGAAATTGCGCCACATACTGGGTTGAATTGTTCATAATACAGTGGTGGAAAACTACATGCCTTTTTAGAAGGAATTCGTTGGGGCTGGGGCTTTATAAATAGCCGTCCATTCTTCATTATTGACACTTACCCTTATTTAGAACATTCATTCATTCACTCCTGATTGAGAATTCACTCATTCGTATCTTTTAGTTCATTGTACTTCATAGTTGATATTTCCAGATTATGCAGTTTATCATAGATGCATTTTCTGAGTGAATATTTTATACTGCCATAGCTCATATCATTTTATACAGCCATTTTTCATAAATCTGAGTGTCATTATTATACATCAGAGTTCACTGTTTCTGAGAGCTGTTTAGATATAGGAATGAATGTATTCTACCCAAAGAATATGCTAGTTTTTACACTATTTTCTGAGAAGTGAGATAGAGGGAAAATTGTGAGGAGTTGACATTCTAAGTGGAATTGGAATTGGGATTGAGCTTGAAGTAGAGGCATTTTGACTTCAATTGGAAAAGGCGTTACAAGCATGGGATATTCTTCTACTATCTTTTACTATGATTTTATGCTATTGGAAAAGTATTTTCTTTTTTGCATAGAGAGATTATTATGCTGTTTGTAGTGCATTTTTTGTATGTGCTTAGGAAGTGAAATGATGTTATTTGGAAAAGAGAAATTAAAGCAATTTTTAGCTGTTTGTTACATGTTTGTAATTATCTCCAAAATAGGAGAATGCTAGTCGCTTAGATATTATTCTATTAGGCTTGATTGAATGCAAGAGTCTCTTGAGGTACACTAGCTAGTTATCAGGATAACTAGGAAAGCTTGTGTTTACTCCTAGGAGAGGTCATCCAGTATGGGAGATGGTTTAGTATACTTATTTGTAAGTAGATTGTTTGAAGGTAGGTTATCTGGGATGACAGACTATCCATTGAAGGATATACCTAGCTTGTGTAACTCACTAGTAGACTAGATTGTTGTAGGTTAGTCTGGGATGACAGATTATCCAGTGAAGGACCAACACCTATGTGTAGTGTAAGATAGCCTTAAGTCAAATCAGCCCTGAGTAGTGTTTATGATAGATGACTTCATTTGAAGTACTGAATGAGAACACTTTGGCCAAAGTAGTGCAATGTACAACATCCACTTAGACTGTGTGATGGTTGAGACTACACTGTTAGTTCACCGTGATCCTTTATGCATGCTAGTTCAGGATTGTGAAATAGCAAGTTCTAGTTATGTAGGACACAACACTATGCTTAGTTGGGTTGTCGTTATCGGATACTCTACCAATCTCTTCGTTCGAAGGGAGGGCCATCTATCAAATGGTAGATGTGCGGGGGACCGCATTAAGAGTTCGTGGTTGGTGGGAAAGCACTCGAGTGATGCTTCTCCTCCACAATAGGCGACAAAAGACACCAAGATTTGAAAGGAAAGGAACCTGGACCATCTTACTACTATTTGTTGTAAAGCCCATTGGAGCTATGCTGTAAAGTTATGTATTCTTGTTTCACATATTTGTGAAGTTATTATAATGAAATGGAATCTTTATTGTAATTTGATATGGCATCTTGTTCATGTGTTATCAATAAAGAAAAGAAATTTTTTTATTGCAATGACTTGTTAGCACATTTATTTACTCGTATGATGTAAATTTAGAAATTTTTACTTTGCGTAAGGACTAGGACGTTATAGAGGTGGTATTTGAAGCAATTAATGTTTCATCCTAGAGACTTTGCTTGTCAATACTTGAAAAAAATACTGCACTTGAATCAAACTTGGATTGCCATGCTTCCAGGTAGGGTCTTTGCTTTGTGCCTTGGAAAATGTGGTGTTTGATGCATTAGTGCCTTATAGAAAATTTACTTAACAATACTTGCAAAAAAATCTACCATTCAATTGCACTCTGATTATTGTGCTTCCCATAAGTGTCTTTTTTGTATGGCTGTCATATGTCAAAACCTTAAAATCTACATCTAGAGAGGAAAAACAATAGTATATTTAACTTAAAAAATCAAAGAACAAAATTTAAAATAGAAAAAGAAAAAAAATAACATAGACAAAATGCAAGGAAAATTCAAATAACTAAGAAAAAGATAACCTAGGGGTTTTAACTTTATTTCATTTAAGATTTTAAATATAGATTATATAAATAAAAATTGAGAAAGAATGAAGGAGAAGAGAATTAAAGAATGAGAAAATGAAGGTTTAGGGTTTCTTTTGGATACATGTTCTACATGCTTGAAAATGTAAACAATTATTTAAATCTTGGATGATATTTATTTTTTTATGTGAGTTTGGAACGTTCTTATGCAAAAAATGGATATTGTGTAATTTTTACGTTTTTAGTTTCTTATTTTAATTACTTGGTACAAGTGCTTCCATGCCATTTTCTTTCAATGGGGTTGTACACTTCTTTTTCCATTTGATGCATGGGTATTTATTTCAAGTTAAACACGAATAATTTGTAAAGACGATAGTATGACAATGTAGTGATAATTGTAGCCCATAATAAAGTTTGGCTACTTTTGAGTATATAGAGAAATGAAAGCCTTAAAGTACATTTTTTTTTGCTTTAAGAAAGACATGCCGCCAATCCAGGCATAAATTTGTTTTCTGTTTCACTATAGATCTAATTGTTATTTTTGTTCTTTCCCTTCATGTTTTTAAGGATGTGTTTGCGTTAATGCATTGATCCCATTTCCTTTATGAAATTCATATAAAGGAATTGTGCTATAATTACCTATGCTTCACTTTGGATTTTTCAAAAAAATTCATTATCAGTTACAAATGCAGGCAGTGGTCTTTAATAAGGATGATTTTCTTAGTGTTCCAGTCCCTCTTCCTGCAGTTATTCAGGTTTGTTTTTGTTCATCATGACACTTATATTTATTTATTTGTTTCTTATTTTGATCTTGTTACTTCGATATTTTGTTTTCATCTCATTCTCTGGTTGGAATTTAAAGATAAAATATGTTCAATTGGTTTAATTGTCCTATATTTATTCATATTAATGGGATTACACAAAGTCTTTAGCTTTTGCAGTCAACGTCTGCAGTGGCATATAAACAAGAAATATTTGATACATTTCTTTGTATTGAATTACAACATTATTTGGAATCCAAAAAAATTATCCATTTGTTCTGTTACAGTTAAGTCTTAAATTTATGATCTCAATAACAATCCAATACACTACAAAATACACAAGAATTTGCTTTTAGAATTTTAAATAATAAAAATTGCTTTTCATTCTTTATTATATTATTAATGTAGTTTGAAGCTTAAGATGCAGTATTTTTACTAGAAATAAATATTATTATGCTTAAACATAAATGACAAACAAACATTTGGTGATTACAAAGACTTTTTGAGGATTAAGTGAAGAATGCCATGATCACCAAAAAAAAAAGCCATTCACATTCAATAGATCATATACAAGAACATTAAGGATATTGGTAGATGCTTTTGAGGCATCCCAAACACAATATGCATAATAAGATACAGGATCCCTAGTCTTGTTCTCATCAAGGAGTTGTACATATTTGCCATGACCCTTTCCCACTCATCATTGCCTGTGGTCTACTTTTAGGATTACATATTACAAGTGTCCATATACCTAGTCATGTGTGCAAAATTGGGCTTCATTTTTACCACAAGTCCTTCAATGTTGTAGCTTGTAATGTCCCGAACTAGGAATTTTTTGTATATTTCCATTTCTTATGCAATTTTCTGAGTTTTGATGCAATACAATGAAGTGAAACAGCAAAAAAAAATGAAACTCACCACTGGAAACTTGTTATCAAAACCCTGTATGGCTGGAAAACAACTTCAACTTCACCCAAACTAGCAAAATATAACTTGTAGATGGCAATAACCCAAATGAAATTGCTGGTTATGGTCTGATATAAATTGGACAGCCAACTTAACACCCTTTAACATACATTTACTCACAAATCTGAGTACTCAATGCTCACAAACTTCAAATACAAATGCTGATATGACTGTAGATAAATGAATTAACCTTCAAATGCCAACAAACATTCAAGAATGGAACCCTAGGGAATTAAACTTGCATGAAAATGAATTAAACACCAATTAATCACCTTTAAAATGCCTTTATTACATTTGCAAAGTGCTGGAGCAACTTACAATGACTGATATGCACAGTTTTCAGACTTGCAATAATTGCAATTAAATGGAAATGATGAATGTACAGTTGTGGGAGCCCTGTATGGTGAATATTAGGCAAGTTTGGTGGCTGAATCTGAGTGTAGAGTTGTTGTAGTAGCAACAATGACACATGACAGCTGGCAACAGTCAATCAGAGGCTGTGCAGCAGTCCCAGGTCTTACAAAATGCTGATAACAGTCAATAAAATGTCTGCAAACAACGAAAGATACTGATGGTTCTTACCCAAAGTGCTGCTGTAACCTCCTTCAATGTTGTTACACCTAAATATAGCTTGGAAACTGATAAAAAACAGCAATAGCTAGGGAAGATCTGCCCTCCCAAGCAATGGCGCTGCTGAAGAAAGTGGCTGGAAATGTTGTTATAAGAATAAATAATGACAAAACCTATCTCAAAACCCTCCAAAGTGATGGCATGGTCACCAGATCTACGAAATGTGCAACATATGATGATAAATTCACCTCTTCAATGCTGGTATACTTAAGTTTATGGCTGTATTTTGGTTTCTCAACTAACAATGAATAATTATTCCTCAAAAGTGTTAATTTCACTATAGTGACACTATAGCAGTGTTGTACCCAAACCAATTTTTTTTTTTGCTTCACTAAGGAATTTTGCTAAATATAGTCTTAACCTTGTTAAAGTAATGTCAGAACGCCATTTTTGGGCTTTTCAAATATGGAGCTTGTGTCAGTTTCATGTCATTCTGATATTGAAGAATTTTGAGAAAAATGAAAATCTGAAGGAAAATCATCAAATTTTTCCTACTCTGGAGAGGGGAGCACATTTTCAAAAAGGCGCCCTATCTTTTAGGGGCTCAGATCCTGTTTTTTAGGGTTTGTCATCTCCAACAGACATTTGTCCGGCACCATGTTAGCTTCGCAACGAGCTATCAAGCCTGTCAAACGGATTTGTTTTGCTTGAGTTACGGGAGATATAGCGAAAAATGAGAGAAATGACAAAAATGGCCAACACTGGAGGGAAAAGAGCAGCTTTTGAGAAAGGCGCCCATCTTTTTGAGGGGTCAAATGAAGGTTTTTGACTAAATGCCACCTAAGATGTTTGTCTCCCATTTGCTCAGGCTTCACAATGCATTCGTCAGTGGGTGAATCTGAGTTGCTGAATTGCCTGAGCTAGAGGTCAAACGCAAGGTTAAATCTTGGTCAAAATATCAAGGAAAAAGCAAAAGAGCACATTTTCAAAAAGGCGCTTGAGCTTTTGGAGCCTTTAATGCCTTCTTTTTGGTGATCTCAGGTTTTTGTCCTGTCCGTGTTGCATTCGTCTCTCCGTTGCCTGTTTCCGTCAAGTCAGAAGTTGATTTGTCAACCTGCAGTCGGAGTTTTAGTGATATTTTGGCCAGTTGAAAAAATGGTTATCTCTGGAGTAAAAAGACCACCTTTTCAAAAAGGTGCCCTTGTTTTTCAACCCTCAGATGTTGGAATTTGAAGAAATGTTGTCTTGGAACTATTGTGTGGAATGAAGTCAGCTCCGCAGTGAGCCAGTTATCCAGTCCTGAAATTCTGTCAAACAAAAGTTATGGAGGATTCATTTTTCCCTTCATACGAGATGAAGATGGAGAAAATTTGACAAAGTTTGAGAAAAAGTGCAGCTTTTGCAAAAGGTGCTTGGATTTTTGAGCCCTGAGATTTAGTTTTATGGTCTGCAGTCTCAAGGAGTCTTTTGATCAGTTTTTGTCCTACTCTGCAATGCACCTGTCAGCCAGTCAATCAGTGAGGTCAGTCAGCCAATGTCAGGGATTGAACAGAGGCCCCGGAAGAGGTTCAAAATTTAGTTTTCATGAAAAATGGTTAAGTCTGGAGAAAAACGCCAAAAGTCAAAGTTGATTTTTCAAACTTAAAAATCACATGTGTGCCTAAAAGAGAAATTTTGAATATTATTTAAATATTTGAATTTCGACTTTCAGTTGAAGAGAACGATTTTTGGGTTGTCATCTCCAGTTGACATCTTTGCATGTTGAGTGCTTTTTCAGTTTTGCATGTTGAGTTAACTAATTTGCATGTTCAATTAACTGACTCTGCATGTTGAGTTATTATTTTGCATGTCCACTTAACTGAAGTGCATGTAAAAAATCAACTAAAGCTTGAATGCATGGCGCATATTTGGATTTTTGTGAAGATGGCGCTTTAATTAGGATTTTCAACTGAAGTCTCTAAAGATGGCGACTTATGTTTGGATTTTTAACTAAAGTTTCTAAAGCATGGATTTTGAGTTTTCAAAGATGGCGCCCTATTATGGATTTTTCAATTGAAGTTTCAGAGGTGGCGACTTTTAGTCTCAAAGATGGCGCCCTATTTAGGGCATTTTAGTCTTCAATTAACTGTTTTAAGAGCCAATCATTGGCCAGGCATGGATTTTTGAGGTCCAATCACAAGTCAAGCGCCATTTTTAGGTTTTCATGCATTTATCACAAATTTTGGTGATGAAAGTCTATTTATTCAAACTTAGGTGTCCATTATTCTTCATCCCAAGCTAAGAGAAATACGTTTTTCTTGAGCAAACAGTGATTTGAAGGTGCTACAGGTGTCAAATTTCAGTGTTCTTCTACAGAAGCAGAACAAATAAAACCTTCTTTCTTTTGTCTTATTTCTTCTATTTCTCGTCTTAGGTACTTTCTACGCATGTCAAAGAAAATCAGCAAATTTTCAGAGTTTGATCATCTGGGTTCGCGTACTTTAGCATTTGCAGCAAAACCCATGTCTTAGATTTTTTCGAGAAAATTGCCCCGTAACCTTCATTCTGAAGCTTTGTGCTTTTTTCCGAGAATCTCTTTGCATGTGGGTCTGAAACACATCTTTTTGAGAATCGAGCTATTTGGGTTGTCTTAGAATTTGATTCTGCACAAAACCCACGTTTCAGAAAAATTCCAAATTTTTTTCCTATCATAAGCTATTTTTAGCCTTGTCTAGATATTTTCAGCCTTTTCGAAAAGTTGTCCGAATATATTCGACTTCACAGTCAAAAGTCTTCATTTTCAAAATGCAATTCAATCTCATTGATTATAGAACCAAATCATTCCTTATACATGATTTTGTTAAAACTTCAGACACAGACTTAGGTCATGTCTATCCAGTGGTTAATCTGAGCAGTTTGGAGGGTGTTAGCAGCAATACATTGAAGAATCTTGAACATTCTGGGTTGCTGGCAGCAACATCTATTCCCGTCACTGCTTTTGATCTCGAGTTTGTTCTTGCTTGCATTAAGCATTATGACTCGTCTTCACGACAAATTAGATCAACTAATGGTAGAGTTATCTGCAGTCTTAAGCCAAAGGATGTAGAGAAATGCTTTGCTATTCCTTCTCGTTTAGATAATTTCACTGTGGTTATTGAGGTCTATGAGAAGATATGGGATGGAGATCAAAAACGTTCTCAGAGAAAGGTGGCTCAGAGATGGTTTAAGGTTCAGAAGACTAACATGCCTAAAAAGGTTGGTCGTGGTGAATTCAAGGACGAGGTTGCTGTTTTGATAACTCTACTCAATCGAGTTACAAGTCAAGAAGATGCTAGTACTTTCCGACCATGGATGTTTTACATCATTTCCAAGATCCTTGATGGCACAAAACATTTTGACTGGGCTATGTTGATCAACGATTGTCTACATCAGCAGATTACTGGTTTTCTCAGGTTTCATGAGTTTCACATGGTATCTTACTTGGTCTACTTAGTTGCATCTCAAGGCAGCTATAGACACCTAAAAACTAACGGGACTCTTGGTGTTCAATGTGTTCATGAGTACTACTCTCAGTTGGAATTTTCAAAGGCTGAACAGGATTTCGAGCAGTGAATGATCACTTTTCCATGAGGATAGTCAGAGATCTTGACAACGAAATGCACATCCGGATTTCTGTAGAAGCAAAATCAGCAATGGAGACTTGGGCAGATTGGTTTATCCAATTCCCTACTTTCACATACATCCGGGTTTATGGATACGTTGGAGAGCCTCTAATGTTACCAAGGTACCCTTCAGACAAGATCATCTTCATGGAATTTCTCAGACAGGTTCAACACGTTCATTCCTTTCTTCGCAGTCGTCATAAGTCTGCAGCTTCCTTTCCGTTCGGATTGGTTATTTTCACATGCAGAATTGCGGCAGATGCCAGGTATATGTCAACTGAGATGGACAGATTCAAACTCAAGTCTCATACTGAGAGGCGTTCCTATGATCCTTTGGGTCATTATGCAGCCAGGTTGGAGCGAGGGATTGCACAGAAGCCAACACTTGAAGATTTCTGGGCTAATTGCGAGGATGAATTCGAGGTTTGTCGTCGTCACTATTGTAGACTCACTATTACTCAGCTCTCTGATTACATATCAAAGGATGTTGATGGTCTATCAGATGATGATGGAGAGGTTCTTCTCAATTCATATGTCAAGGATCAAATTGCTCGGCAGCCACTTCGCTCACTAGATTGGTATGCTAAGGAGAACACTTCTATTGAGGACGTGTCTAGATCGGTTATCAAGACCAGCAAGCAGTTCTTGGGGAGCAAATGAAGGCGAAAGTCAGTTCCTGTTACAGAGCCGCCAGTGGATTTTTCTTCATTACCTTCTACTTCGAGGTCAAGGTCTCGGGTCAAGGCTATCGTAACGCCACCTGAAGGAGTTAGACTCAATGGAAACACGAGAGGGAGGACTATTGGTAAAAGGAAGCAAAAGCAAGTAGAGAATGCGCTTGAGATCCTAGTGGAGACAGTCATTCAAGCTGAGCCACGCGTTTCACCTCCTAGTTCACCACATGTGCAGCTTATTGATATAGATTCAGAGCCTGAGATACCAGTTCGAGTGGGATCAGAGACAACCGAACCACCATAGGTTGATACATCAATGACACTCTCTCCTCGAATTGATAATATTGTTCAGTCTTGTTGGCTCAAGAGGACTTTGGGGAGACAAAGGTGAGAACCTTCATACAACCTTGATTTATCTGAGTTCGGTGAGCCTTATCAGAAGAGATCGAACAAGAAAATCAAGAAGCAAGTGCATATCGAGAAGACTCCAGAGTCAGAGATTGTTATAGAGGTTGCTACTCCTCCAGAGGGTAAGAGTCTAGATAAGGTTGAAGTCGGTGACTTTACTTTCACCAAGGAAAATCTTGGCAGGACCACTCGAGAGACAGACGTGAGCCTTCTTAAGATTGTCACCAATAATCTTGAAGAACGCATCACGAAGGATGGAGAAGATAAAGCACTACTTAAAGTTGAGAACAGTCAACTTCGACAGTATATCTCTGATCTTGTCCATGGGAATCCAAGTAGAGCACCTGTTCTTCCACAGAATACACCTGCAGAACAACGAAAGTTGGATCAGTTAGTTAGTCATTGCAGACTTCTGGACAACTGGATTGAAAGCTTCATTGTTACAGATCGGCATCTTCTTATGGATTTATATCAGTTGAGGAGTGACACACATAAACTTCATCAAGGCATTCAGCTGCTCGAGATTTCAGTTGCAGAGAGTTTAGCCAAGGATCAAATTCTTATATCTCAGTTGTCTGTTGCATATGATGCTTTGGAGATTGATGAAGATAGAGAGAAGGTTTTCACTTGGAAAGAGCAACACCTTTTCAAAATGGAGATATGTGAAAAGATCTCTACCAAGTTGTTTTCACTAAAAGACAACGTTGTCGGAGCTCTTGCACTTGTCAGTGGTTTTGTTGTTCAAATCCCATGTCATTACCTTCTTGGCACGTATATTGGACTGAATACAGTGCAAGCTGAGTTTGAAAAGCTGATTTGTGATAATCTTGAAGGAGATCCTATGGCAGCTAAATTGGAGAACATTTCAGTGATTTCAGCTAGTTTCAAGAAGGTGGCTAAAGATGTTAGAGAATGCATGCATACGATCAAGGAGAGTGACAAAGAATTGAAGAAACAGATTATTGTTCTGGACAGCGTCAAAGTGCCAGAAGACAGAGTGATTGATGAATTCTTGGTCGAGGTGTTAGATCGAGATGACTTGGAGTGATCTACCAGTTGGGACCTGCAATTAGTTTCGAGGATAGAGTCAAGCAGCAGTTAACTCGACTTTCAGTCTTGAGTTCACTTGCTAATTTCATACACGCATATCTCTTCCTTGGAATTATCTTTGCAGGAGTTAAGATTAGGGTTTCCAGTTAACTGAGGGTAGTGTTCTAGTTAACTTTGCTTTCAATAAGGACGTGCATGCTTGCACATTGTCCATTTAGATTAGATGTTTGTTTTGGTAATTTTCCAATTAACTGTATAGTTTGCTTTGTTAGGGTTTAGCAATAAAATCTTGCATGCATTGCAACACTGTAGTTGACTCAAGGTGATTTTAGGGTTCCCTACACCTTTGGATGTCTATAAATAAGAGCTTTGCTCATTTGTACATAACTTTTGCGCGAGAGAGAAATATATGTTGTGCCTACCTTGCCTTCAATATTGCTCGTTCTGTATCTGTTCATGTGTATTTACTGTTATGATGAATTGTTATGCCACTTGGGTTTCATGCAATTATGATGGTGAATTCTTTCCTTAGTTAGAATGATCATGTTTTGTGTTCAATAAACTTGTTCAGATTGAGCTGATAGATGTGCCACCTTGCCTTCAAGTTGAGAATCTGTTCTTGTTTTATCGTGTGATGTGTGTGAATAATAAACTGGTTTAGATTGAGCTGATAGATGTGCCACCTTGCCTTCAAGTTGAGAATCTATTCTTGTTTGTCGTCAAATAATCATTCCCGCTCCATTTCCTCATGCTCTGTTTTCTTGAGGAAACTGGATAGTTTTAAAGTAGTTAGCTTAGTTGTAGTTAGTGATCTACGAAACCATAAATACTTAGCTGCAACGTATACAGTTTTCTTGAAAGCCTTGTACCTCTTACAGTTGAGACAAAAATACAGGATATAGTTTAGTTTATTTCCCTTTTCAAGCACTTTTGTCTGGCACAACGAGGGAGCTTCCCCTCCTAATTTGAAGAGCACTCATCGCGTAGTGTGCATAGCTGTTTGTACCAACTTATACTCCAGAGGTGTTAGTTGTTTCGCCAACAAGCAGCAATATGTAAACTTCAAACTTGGCCAAAATATTGATTTCACTATAGTGACATTGTAGCAACAATAAAGTGTCTCTGAAATCCTCAAACTAGTGATGGAAAAATAATGGCAACTTCTCCCAAGGAGTGGAATCCAAGATCTACCAAGAATGTAATGTCCGCTTTTTAGCTTGATGTTGTTTGTGGATGGTTTAGCTTATTCCTGACCCTCATAGGCTAATGTGTGTGGTTAGGGGGTCTTCCTCAGGCACTTACCTAGTCAGTGGTTGGCTTCTTCTCCTGGATTTAGTAGTTATAAGGGGGTTTCCTATGTTATGCTAAATGCTGGAAAACATAATGTGTTATCCGGATGTTGGGAAACCAATTGTTTGCACTTTATGAAGTTATATTCTAATGTTATAATAAAGTGCAAATATAAAATAATATTATGAAGCTTCTAGATGGGCCGACCTCAAGAGGAGAAAAGTATATTAAGAGGGGGTGGGCTAAGCTTCTAGGCATCCAATATTTGACAATTGCTTTGATACATTTTTGTGGAGCCAAGGGTTTCTACAGATTTTCTACATTGGTCTTTGGGAACAAAAACTCCCATTGATTTGCATAACTGAGATTGTGAAATATCTTCCGAAGGGTTGCAGCTTTGTGAGAGGGAGACAACTCAGTCTTTCTCATTGAGCATATTGAGGACACATATCAGATTTTAATGGAGGTCGACCTTGCATATCATATTTGGACTTTTGCTTGTATGGCCTCATTCGTGCATTGTTTCTTGGTGAGTATTTGAGCATTCATCTTGGGAAAGCTTGGTAATCATTTTGGAGTAACTATCAGGTTGCTGATAAATAAATTTAGTGGTCTAATATTCTGTAGCAAGGGCGCCATTGGAAACATAGTTTTGCTCATATCTTCGCTTGGAGGCATCTTTTGGTTGTGGGTTTTTGCGTACATGTTCCTCTTGTCCCATCGATCGTTTGAGCATAATAAGGAGGGGTTTAGCAGCTGCATTATTTTATGGCATCCATCTTTCAGCTAGGGCAGGGGTGGCCATGGTAGGAGAGGTCGACTTCACTCAAGGTGGATTTCAAAAATCACAATAAAATTTGGAGATCATTGCTACAGCATTTACTTCCATTTGGCATCTGCAAATCAGGTTTTGATGTCATTTATATTTGTAATGCATGATTTTCTAAGTACAAAAAGTCTGTAGTAGTTGGCAGCCATGATAGCACTTGGTAGAGGTTTTTGATAATCAAATATCAGTCATTACATTACCTCTACATATTGAAATTGTAATCAGATTTCTTTATCAGTAATTGCATTATCAATTTGCATATGGTGCTGCTGTAGATGGCCATTTATATCATATTGGCATTAGATTAGAACTCCATTGAAAATCCAAGAGTCTTGGCTAATCCTATCAGCATTGTACTTGAGATTGCATTCAATAAAGGGGAAATAAGTTGCATGCCAATTGTTTGATGTAATGTCTTATTGCTATGGTCTTGATTTGCATAAGAAATTTTGTATGCCAATGAAATATGCTAACCAATTTTTGTGCCCAATTTTACACAATCATCAACACTTGGCCAACTTGATTAGTGTCAGTGCCAAATCCAAAACACTATCAAAGCAACTCTAACCAAGAATGCGCCCTAAAACCACTTAAGGAAGAGGGCGGGCATATGGTCAGAGGGTCCCTAGTATCCAAACTTGATACAGAAATAGAATGCAACTGAACTGAATATAAAACTCAATGTCAAGAATGTGCACTCAAGATCCCAGTGAGGGCGAGGTGCTAACATATGACGGAGTACTTATTACAATTTGAAAGTAAATTTAGGCGGATAACCAACCATGAAGATTCAACTATCTAATTCATCCGCTGTGGCGGGCATCCACTCAGGAGTGGGAATTCTCCACTTGATTCAGTGGGTACAATGAAAGATGCACTTATTTTCCACATTGGCGGTAAACCATCCAGGGGTACTTAATGTGAGAAAATAAGAAATAATTGCAGCAATAAAGGACTAGAACAGTACTACTGTTTACAGTCTTACAAAATAGAAAGAGAGTTGCAAAATTACATAAGTATTACAATGATTTCAAGCACCATGATACTTGATGATTCCATGATAAATATAACAATTATTGATTAAGAAAGGACTGAAAATTCAAACTGTAACAAGTCTGATATAAAACTGAAATTCTGGAAATGAATAACCAACAACTGTAAGAATCAATTAAATACTCATAACTTCACCAAAATACCTCTGAATGGCGTGAAACGAAGTGCAATGAACCTTTGGAGGATAGGCGCCCATGACAGGATGTAGAAACAGCCTCAAAAGTCCATCATTAATTAATGGCACAATTCCCAATGCACATGAAATGGTACGACCCTTGAGAAGGGTGATTTTGCAAGAATAAAATAAAGACTTCAAATTAAAATCTGAAAGTCACTAGAGAGGGTTGTCATCACCATAGCATTGATATTCTTGAATGCCCAAAACCAAATAAAAATCGTACAAGAAGCTGGAAACAAAAATGACTTTCAGCTGTGTAGGAACCGGCAACTTGAAAACTGGAAATCACATCAAAATTCACCACTTTGAAGCTCTGTCTGCTAGTCTGATTTGAAAAGTAGTCTGAAACCAACTAGGTGTTATCTTGCAAATGCGAAATTGGATGGGTACTAGGAGGTCAGCATTCCTCGAAGTGCAAATTGAGTAATCAATTCGACAACATAACTTTAGCATAAACATGAGATACCAAATGCTGGAGCAAAGCTTTAATTTTATAGAAAAGGAGAAACTCCTCAAATTCCCTTCAAGGCATGCCAAAAGACATAGACGACTCTTCAATTTTCCAAAATAGATATTTCTTCAAGGGTGGCGTCGCACAACAAGGCAACATTAAACTTTATTTTTAAAAATTAACTCCTTCATGAAGGTGTACCCTCAATGTCCCACTTTTTAAAACAACATAAAGTGATTTCACTAGGCCAAGGGGTCAACTGGAAAATAGAACATTAATTGCCTTGTATTTAAAAACATGCCAGTAAATACTGCATATTGAAGCTTGCATCAAAAATACCAACTGCTCCAACAAGAATTGAACACACTGAAGCACTGCCAACAGGACCACTGCTAAAAATAGTATTTACTATAAATAGTAAACACCCAGAAAAAGCCTCAAACCTCCAAGCAAGGAAACCCTAATTTTACCTCAACGAGCCTACGGGCCTCCGGAATAGGCTGTTGAGTAATTGAGCTGATCACTGATGAGAAGGGGACATTACATTCCGCCCTCCTCGAGATTGCTTGACCTCAAGCAACGATAAAGATGGATGCAACAAAATATGTTCTCCTTCCCACGTGGCATTTTCAATAGGAAAGTTCCTCCATCTAACCAAGTACTCCTTGATTGTTCTTCTTCTCAAGGAACGCTCTCTAGTGTCAAGAATCTCTTCTGGAATCAACACCAACTGACCTTCCTCATCCAATGGAGGTAATTCTGAAGTAGCCACAACATTGTGCCCAAGTGCCTTCTTGAGGCGTGACACATGAAAGACGTTATGCACCCTACTTTCAGCTGGAAGCTCCAACTCATATGCCACTTCACCAATCCTTTTGGTGACTTTGAAGGGACCATAATAATGTGGCTTCAACTTTTCTGCACCACTCTTCTTAAGGGAAGATTGACGATAGGGCTGAAGTCTCAAGTAGACCATGTCTCCCACTTCAAGAGAGATCCCACTTCAAAAGATCTCTCAATATGCTGCTGATCAGCGTATAACTTCTGTTGATTTTGAGCTTGTTGCAGATTTTCCTTGAGAGATTTCAAGATGTCTTGGCTCTACTGAAGCATATCCTTAGCCTGTGGAGCTCTACTATCACCGAACACCAAATCTACAAAGTTAGGAGCATCATAACCATAAAGAGCCATAAAAGGAGACATCTTAATTGGCATATGATAGGAAGAGTTGTAGCGATACTCTCCCAAATGAAGCCACTTAATCCAAGCTTTTTGCTGCCCCGAAACATAATTTCTAAGGTAGCCTTCTAGCCACTTGTTGACAATCTCGGATTGCCCATCTGTTTGTGGATGATAACTAGTGCTTGGAGTAAGCATTGTACCACTCAGCCTGAAGATCTCTTGCCAAAAAGCACTTAGGAACTTGATGTCCCTATCACTGACAATGGTTTTAGGCAAACCATGCAAACGGAAAACTTCTCTAAAGAATAACTCAGCCACTTGAGCTGCTGTAAATGAATTTGTGATAGCATAAAAATGTGAAAACTTAGTCAATCTATCTACCACAACAAAAATACAATCACGTCCTTGCACCTTAGGCAACCCAGTGATGAAATCCATTGCAATGCTCTCCCATTTTTGATTTGGGATTGGCGAGGGCAGCAACAAGCCAGCTGGAAAAAAATGTTCATTTTTATTCTTTTGACAAATAGAACATTCTCTTATGTAATTCATGATCTCATCCTTCATCCCTTTCCAAGCAAACCTTTTTCTAATCTGCTCATAAGTCTTGAACATGCCTTGATGACCAGCAAGAGGGACATCATGAAAAGATTGTAGAATCTTCTTTTTAAGCTTAGATTCAGGCACTAAAAAGATCCTACCTTTATAGTGAATCAACCCATCAACCAACTTATACCTTTCATCATCCAATTGACCTTCAAACAAGTTGGTTGCAAACTGATTTTTAGCATAATCAGCATCAATTAACTCCTTCCAATTTGTTGAAACCTCACAAAGTGACTGCAAATGGGGTCTTCTTGAAAGAGCATCAGCCACTATGTTATTTTTCCCTTTGACATATTCAATGTCAAAGTCATAAGCTTGGAGCTTACTTACCCATTTCTGCTGTCTTTCATTTAAATCTTTTTGGTGCATAAAGTGTTTAAGACTGTTATGATCAATCTTAACAACAAATTTACTACCCACCAAATATTGATGAAACTTAGATAATGCGTGCATAATAGCAAGCATTTCTTTGTCATATACTGAGTAAGATTTTTCTGCTCCTCTCAACTTTCTGCTCTCAAAGACAATGGGGTGTTTGTCTTGCATGAGAACAGCTCCAACTCCCTCACCTGAAGCATCACATTGCAATTCAAAGGGCTTTGTGAAATCTGGTAGGGCCAACACTGGACATGAGCTCATTATGTGCTTGAACTTGTCGAAGACTCCTTGTGCCTTGTCTATCCATAAGAAAACTCCTTTCTTTGTAAGATCTGTAAGGGGGGCTGCCATGTGAGAATATCCCTTGACAAATCTTCTGTAGAATCCGCACAAAGCCAAAAATCCTCTCAAGTGAGAATTATTCTTTGGAGGTGGCCAATCATGGATGGCTTTAATCTTCTCTGGATCAAGTTTGACACCCTTGGCACTAATGATGTGGCCGAGATACAATAG
This sequence comes from Sequoia sempervirens, assembly GCA_007258455.2. Lineage (NCBI taxonomy): Eukaryota > Viridiplantae > Streptophyta > Pinopsida > Cupressales > Cupressaceae > Sequoia > Sequoia sempervirens. The sequence continues at coordinate 275,789,350 of VDFB02000017.1, forward strand.
CTCCGTCATCCCGAACTCACACTTTGATTCTTTGGGAAACAAGCATTTCGCCTCCAAAATGCTAAGCACTTCTTCTAAGTGCTTGAGGTGCTCTTCCCAAGACTTACTGAAGATGAGAATATCGTTGAAGAAGATGAGCACGATCTTCCTCAACTGCTGTCTAAAAATCTTGTTCATACAAGATTGGAATGTAGCTGGAGCATTTATCAAACCAAATGGCATGACAAGGAATTCAAAATGCTCAAAATGGCATCTAAAAGTTGTCTTTTCTATATCCGCCTCCCTCATCTGGATTTGATGATAGCCCGAACGTAGATCAATCTTCGAGAAAAAACATAGCCCCATGGAGCTCATCAATCCTAGGAATAGGATATCTATTCTTGATGGTCTTCTGTTTTAATGCGCGGTAGTCAACACACATACGCATTGTTCCATCTTTCTTTTTTATCAACACCACTGCTGAAGCAAAAGGGCTTTTGCTTGGCCGAATAAAACCCATCTCCAAAAGCTCTTTGATGGCTTTCTCAATTTCATCTTTTTGCTTCTTGGGATAACGGTAAGGCGTGGTGATAACGGGCTTTGCTCCTTCTACTTCAATCACATGCTCAAAGTCTCTTTCAGGAGGTCTCCCAAGAGGTTGGCTACCAAAGACTTTACTCTTCTTGGTAAGTAAGGCTTGGATATCAAGATGATATTGCCTCTTCTCTTCCACTAGATCAGCTGGTAGGACCATACACTCTGCTGCCCATTCAACTTGATCATGACGGATCAGCCTTTCCATTCTTTTCAAGGACACAATTCGAGGGCCCCCATTTGACATCCCTCTCAAAACAACCTTCTTTCCATCAACTTGAAATTTCAACTACATTGTTTGTAGATTCAAGGTGATCTCTCCAAGAGATTGCAGCCATTGTATTCCCAACACGGCATCGGTATCACGAATACCAACAACATAAAAATCATCTTTTACTTCATAATTACCTAACTGAATAGAAAGGTTAGGAATCTTCTTTGTACATGACATGGTGAAACCATTAGCTACCATTACTTTGAAGTCTTCAAACTTTTCAGTCTTCAATCCTCTCTTTGTCACCAATCCTTCGTCAATGAAGTTAGGAGTTGCTCCAGTATCAATTAGAGCAACTATCCTTTGAGAACCAACCACTCCACGAACCCTAAAGGATTCATTATTTTGAAAACTTGATAGTTGTGTTAAAGCACTACCATCAACAACCTCATTAGGCTTCTCTTCTAGAGCTTCTTCACCATCACTACTTGCTTATTCGTATTGCTGATAAGATGAATTAGATTTTGATCCGTAATCAGAATAGCCCTCCATTTGATGTGCTTTGCCTCTTCCATAGCAAGGGTGACCCTTAACCCAAGGTTCATGGCAAGTGTAGCAAACACCATCCTTTCTAAGCTGTTCTCGAAGCTCTTCTGAGATCTTTGGTGGGAATTTCTTTGGCAGATTTGAAGAATGTTTTTTATCCTTCTTATGGTTGAAAGGTTTCAAATGAAACTTAGGCCTTGGGGCTGCCAACTCCATACTTCTTGCTTTCTTGATGGCTTCATCTAACGTTGGTGGATCAAAGGCTTTGACCCATCCCTTCAAAGGCTCCATTAATCCTTCAGAAAAGAGAACCACAAGTCTTCTCTCAATAATGTTAGTCACCATTACTGATAACCTTTGAAAATCAGCCACATAATTTTCTAAAGATCCTTGTTGCTTCAATTGTGCCAATTCTCTGAATCTCAGCTCAGGATCCTTGGTATCAAATCTTTCAATCAGCTTGTTGGTAAACTCATCATAGGTGCGGATGAGGTTATGGCCAAGGGTGACCAAACCATGAGTCCACCATTCGTGAGCCACTCCATCCAAATGCAATGTGGCAAATTTAATTGCATTTTCCTCTGGCATTGGTCTGAGAGAGAGATAGTTATCCAATTTTTGCACCCATGATCTAGCTGTACACTTGTTACCACCATCAAAGTATTCCAAGGTTATCTTTCCCAAAGCTTGATAAAAATCATTTCTAGGCACCATAGGAGGACGTTGCTCATTCCTTCCACCATTCCTCCGACTCCTTTGATTCATGTATTGATCAAAGGTCCAAGCATCTCTCATATCAAGAGGTAAAGAAGCATATTCCATATAAGCTTGATGTGCATCATCAGCAAAAGGTAATGCAACTTGAACTGGTTGTTGCTCTTCCCTTGTTGTGAAAGTAGGGAAAAGAGGTCTAGAGGAGGACCCACTAGAAGTTGCAGTATGCTGGCCCACAATCCTATCTCTTCTATTCACCTCAGGATTGCCATTATTGTTATTCCCATTAACTCCACTGCTTTCACTAGTTGGATTATTTTGAGGCTGAATGATATTCTGTGCTGCTTGCTGATCCAACTTGGATAATAATCGAGACATCATGTCGATCATTCCATCAAATTTTTTTTCTACTCTGTCCCTTTCCTCATTAGCTTGCCTAACACTGTCTGACATTATTTCAACCGTTTGACCAGCTCCTTCAACTAATTTTTCCGTACCTTCCACTATTTTGCCAAGATCTCTTAAGGCTTATGAAAATGTCTTTGCTTTTGGAAAGGGTGGAAACTGATGCTGAGTTCTGGCCTGACTTCTGGTGAATGGTCTAGTTTCTTTTTCACTCATCAGACAACTGACTGCAGGATGTCACAGGATGGCAGGGTCTTCTGCTCTGATACCACTGAAATATGCTAACCAATTTTTGTGCCCAATTTTACACAATCATCAACACTTGGCCAACTTGATTAGCGTTAGCGCCAAATCCAAAACACTATCAAAGCAACTCTAACCAAGAATGCGCCCTAAAACCACTTAAGGAAGAGGGGCGGGCATATGGTCAGAGGGTCCCTAGTACCCAAACTTGATACAAAAATAGAATGCAACTGAACTGAATATAAAACTCAACGTCAAGAATGTGCACTCAAGATCCCAGTGAGGGCGAGGTGCTAACATATGACGGAGTACTTATTACAATTTGAAAGTAAACTTAGGCAGATAACCAGCCATGAAGATTCAACTATCTAATTCATCCGCTGTGGCGGGCATCCACTCAGGAGTGGGAATTCTCCACTTGATTCGGTGGGTACAATGAAAGATGCACTTATTCTCCACACTGGCGGTAAACCATCCAGGGGTACTTAATGTGAGAAAATAAGAAATAATTGCAGCAATAAAGGACTGGAACAGTATTACTGTTTACAGTCTTACAAAATAGAAAGAGAGCTGCAAAATTACATAAGTATTACAATGATTTCAAGCACCGTGATACTGGATGATTCCATGATAAATATTAACAATTATTGATGAAGAAAGGACTGAAAATTCAAACTGTAACAAGTCTGATATAAAACTGAAATTCTGGAAATGAATAACCAACAACTGTAAGAATCAATTAAATGCTCATAACTTCACCAAAATACCTCCGAATGGCGTAAAATGAAGTGCAATGAACCTCTGGAGGATAGGCGCCCATGATAGGATGAAGAAATAGCCTCAAAAGTCCATCATTAATTAATGGTACAATTCCCAATGCACATAAAATGGTACGGCCCTTGAGAAGGGCGATTTTGCAAGAATAAAATAAAGACTTCAAATTAAAATCTGAAAGTTACTAGAGAGGGTCACCATCACCATAGCATTGATATTCTTGAATGCCTAGAACCAAATAAAAATCGTACAAGAAGCTGGAAACAAAAATGACTTTCAGCTGTGTAGGAACCAACAACTTGAAAACTGGAAATCACATCAAAATTCACCACTTTGAAGCTCTGTCTACTAGTCTGATTTGAGAAGCAGTTTGAAACCAACTAGGTGTTATCTTGCAAATACGAAATTGGATGGGTACTAGGAGGTCAGCATTCCTCAAAGTGCAAATTGAGTAATCAATTCGACAGCATAACTTTAGCATAAACATGAGATACCAAATGCTGGAGCAAAGCTTTAATTTTATAGAAAAGGAGAAACTCCTCAAATTCCCTTCAAGGCACGCCAAAAGACATAGACGACTCTTCAATTTTCCAAAATATATATTCCTTCAAGGGTGGCGTCCCACAACAAGGCAACATTAAACTTTATTTTTAAAAATTAACTCCTTCATGAAGGCGTACCCTCAATGTCCCACTTTTTAAAACAACATAAAGTAATTTCACTAGGCCAAGGGGTCAACTGGAAAATAGAACATTAATTGCCTTGTATTTAAAAACATGCCAGTAAATACTACATATTGAAGCTTGCATCAAAAATACCAACTGCTCCAACAAGAATTGAACACACTGAAGCACTGCCAATAGGACCACTGCTAAAAATAGTATTTACTATAAATAGTAAACACCCAGAAAAAAGCCTCAAACCTCCAAGCAAGGAAACCCTAATTTTACCTCAACGAACCTACGGGCCTCTGGAATAGGCTGATGAGTAACTGAGCTGATCACTGATGAGAAGGGGACATTACAACCAACTATTTGGTTTAATGTCTAAAGGCTGTAGCTTTCATATTTCACTTCTAGTTTGCATGGCAAGTGTTTGTCATAATTCCTAGTTGCTGTAGATGCACATGTTTAGTCACTTATATGCATGAAAAGGTAGTAAATAGTTGTCATAGCATTGCTGAGACTTTGTTAGTCTATCTTGCATCATTAGAAGTTTTCAAAAACATCATTTGTAGCATTCAAACTGAAATATTCCCCTTAATTTTTTCCCAAAATTTAACACACAAATCAGCAACCAATCACTGATTAGCGTTAGCTCCAAATGCAAATCAGCATGGAAAGTAACTCTAACCAAGAATGTTCACTAAAATCCCAATGTGGGCGAGGTGATAGCATATGGTCAAAGGATCATTAGGAATAAACTAAACTGAAATTACAATTCATTTGCTGATGCAGGCATCCACAAGCAGTGGGATACTCCACTTATTCAGTGGGTAAGATTATTACATTATTAAAGGCGGCAAGCCAGCCATTTAAATCCTCACTTCCACTTATTAACGTGGGGGGAATACAGTCCACACAACCACTTATTTAGTGGGGGGAAACTTACAATTAAAGAAAGATGATTATTTAAACTCAACCACTCAATCGTGGGAGTATGAAATTTAAACTAATTGCAGCAAATAAAATAAATAGCTGTTAGTACTACTAATCAGCTTTACAATGAATTAAACAGCTGCAAATAAGAAAGATATGCTTCCAAATCAATCAATGGTTAGAGTAACACTTCCTTTAACTCTTACAATACAATAATGATATAAAAATGAAGCTCAAACCAGCATTATATCAAAAACTAACAAGTCTGATATAAATCTGCAATTCTAGAAATGAATAACCAGCAACTATAAGAATCAATTAAATGCTCATAATTTCACCAAAATACCTCCGAATGGCATGAAACAACGTGCAATGAACCTCTGGAGGATAGGCGCCCATGACAAGATGAAGAAACAACCTCAAAAGTCATCCATTAATTTATGGCACAATTCCCAATGCTCTCCAAATGGTACAGCTCTTGAGAAGGGCAATTTAGCAATATAAAATCAAAGACTTGGAAATAAATTCCAATCTCTTGTGGAAGGGGTCGCCTTGGGTCTAGAAACACTTTGCAAACATACCCAGAATGATATATAATTTGCTCAAAAAGCTGTTAATAAAAAACACTTTCAGCTGTAGCAATATCAGCAACATCAAAATTGAGAATAACTCCAAAAATCTTGAACAATTGAACTCCATCTGCTAGTCTGAATGAGAAGCAGCAATAAAAACCAATTAGGTGTTGTCTCTCAAACACGAAATTGATTAGAATCTAGGAGGTAAGCATCCCTCGAAGAAATAATCACAATGTCATTTCGACAACATAACTTTAGCAATTAACAATGGATGATAAATGCTGGAGCAAACTATCTCTTTTATAGAATTGAAAGTGACTTTTCAAATTCCATAACTCCTCCAAGAAAGGGATGCCAAAAGCTCCTTTTTGAAATATTTTACTTTTCAAAATATTTAATTCTCCCTTAATATGGCGTCCAAAACCCAAGGCATATTAAAACAATATAAAATATCAATTATTCCCTCCATGAGGCGTCCACCCTTCATGACCACCTTTTAAAACAACTTCAAGTTATCATATTAGGCCAAGGGGGGGATCAACTTAAAATTAAAACATTAATAACTTGAAATAACTCATTTCTCCCTTTTACACCTCAATAGCCAAATTCAACAATATTCAACTGCTCCAACTGAAATGGAAAACTTACTAAAGAGCTGCCAACCGGACCACTGCCAAAATTAGAACTTACTAAAAATAGTAAATTCTGAGAAATGCCAAAAAGCCTCCAAAGAAGGAAACCCTGATTTTACCTTAGACAAGCCTACGGATTTCTGGAAATAGGCTAAAACCAAATGAAGAGCTAATGGCCAAAATGGGGACATTACACAAACTCAACAAAACAATCAGAAATTCATATCAGCAAGATCAGACCTTGTGTGAGAAGTGTTTGACAATATTCCTTGAGGCCTAGGGTCGGATATTGCAAGGAATACTTCGGTGGTTTCAAGAAGTGTGAGCATTGCCATTTTGGTCTATCCTTCTGCTTAGGTGAAAAACCCTAAAGTGTAGGGCAATAGCAACCAAGATCTTTGTTTCACATTTTGGTGAACCTACTGATATTCCTTGAAGGCAAATTTACTTTAGAACTAGCAAGGGATATTACAAAGAATGGATGGTGGAACAAAATCTAAAATTTTTGAGGTCTGCAATGAAACCCTTCAAATCACAAACCACAAATTTGCAAATGCTCCAAATCAGCACACATGCAACTCTTGGATATAATTGCTAATATTATCATTATAGCCATTGAATTGCTCCAAATAGACTTCTAGATAGGCAGCTCTAGATGATTCTTATTTGATAATGTTTTCCTTTGTTTCAAAGAAGTCTAGTAAAACTTTTTAAAGAAGCTTTGAATTTTTTTGAGATTTCTGATAATTTGATTATTTAGTCAACCTCAATAACTACCATTTGAAACCCTTGATGAAGCTCTGAAAATCTCCATCTTTGCTGAAAATGATTTTTTTTTCCTTGAATCTCTCCCACGACACTTCAAAAGAAGCCTTCAAGGAGGGCTTTAAAGAACTCTTTTTTTCTTCCAAACTTTTCTATTTTGATTGTGCGCAACTACTTGGACTTTATTGGTGGCTTTTTTAAACTTTTAAACTTTGATTTGAAAAAGAAAGTTATCAATAATAAATTATTAATGATTAATATTATTTTCTGATTTTTTATTTTTATAATTTTAGGCAATAATAAAATATTAAAAATTAATTAATAATTATTTTTAATCAAAATTAATAATTTTTAAATATGCCAACAGATAATGATAAAAATATTAGTAAATAATTAATAAAAAATAATATTTTAATAAACACTTTTATTTAAAATTATTAACTAATAATTAATAATAAATTATTAATTATTAGATAATATTTAAAATTGAAATGAATGGACAAATTACAAACACTTAATAATTTGATGATTTGGACTTTGACAACATAACTGACTTAGCTAGAAATTGACTATTTCAGGATTTGACAAACATTTCAACTCTTAGAAATGATGATTTAACAATGAAGTTTTATGTATCATAGTTGAGTTTAAGATTGGGTACAACCAACACAACCAATTGCACCATGATGTAGAGCTTTGAGATATCTTTTTTTCTTTGAAAATAGAATTTGTGTGATAGAAATCTCTCTCTAAAGATAAGGTGTCCAAGTGCACAATATTCCTAGAAAATAATAAACATTATATTTAAAAATTGAAAATTTCTAAATTCATCAAGAAATTATCTAACTATGCAAATTATCACTTTCATGTGTAAATACTTATTCTATTGATGTGACTTTGCAACTTGGTCTGCTCTTATTTGTCAAAAAATGATAATTGGACAGCCCCACATACTGGCATAAGTTTGGCCTATTGACACATGTATTAGGCAAGGGGTTAATTTTCACAATTTTGTTTTTTTCAGTCATCCTACCATGTAACTACTAGGTGTATGAGCCTAACATAGTGTGTCACATTCCTAGACATCCATGCAACATTGCATACTACTAACAACCCTTATGTAGCATGCCACATCACCATAGAAGGTAAAACATACACCATAAAGTAACTTGGTGGGTAAGGAAGTGGTTCCAATTTTAAGCTTCCCAAGCAAAAGCCTTAAGTTATAGCCAAATGGACCATACATGTGCTTATTTTTTTTTGATACGTAAGGTTATGATTTTGTATTAGATTTAAGAAAATATATAATACGTTTGCGTAGCAGGAGAGACCACCAATCTACCATGAAATCTGAACCTACCAACCCGGGAGCTTCCTACGACCAACACAAAAAATGCAGTCCCACTACATAATTTCAAAAAACTAGTACCGATTATACTTTTTTAAACAAAAAATTAATACACTGAGGCCGAGCCTCACAGAAAACCATTCAATTTTGCAAACAAGGTGAAGTCTTCCTCCCAATCCATACCCTCCTCGTCACCAACCCCAATTTTCTTTTCACAAATTCGACCGCCATGGCCGAGACCATTCTGTGTCTCATGAGCTCTGGCCCTTTTAAGTCTCGAAGGAAGGGATATACCTTTACTGCCTCTTCCGTCTCCCAAAGGAGTTCCAGGTCCGAGGGGCGCGGGATTCCTTTACCCATGAAGGCCGCTTTCAATGTCTTCTCTAACCCTCCTAACAGGTCACCCCAAAAGAGATACTCCATTATTTCCTTTGCTTCTGCCTTCGGCACTTCTAGGTCCAAAATGACGGCCAAGAATCGAGAAGAAATATGTGCGTTGTCCCTCGCGAATTCTCTTCTCTCCAAGTGGCCCTTCCCTAATATCATTTTGACCGCTACCATGATTAAGGGATCATCCTGAAGCAGGATTCTCTTCAACCTTTGGTCGGTGATTTCCTTGAATGCAATTTGTCTCTCCGTCGCCTCCAAAGAGACAGGAGTGTCGACACCGAAGCTTTCCAGCCCCTCTGCTGAGATAGAGATGATAAATTTCGATTTGCCCATCTTCGCCATTTCCAGCCCTCCAGTCGAGAGTTCCCTGCATAAAGACAACCAACACAACAAATTTCGAGAACCATACAATGAAAATGCCATTATCCGTCCACATTTAAAAAGCCCGTATCCAGCAAGGCTGAGCCACTGAACACGAGCCTGAAATGATGTTTAAGCGAGGCAATCCGTCCTTGCAATAAAATTTTGTCCTGCCACCCTCGGCCTTGATTCAACTAGCACCTCGTGAGGATCGACTTTTGCCACCCGGCTGATTTGCATAAACTTTCTTGTCGATCGTACTCCACGTGTTGTTCTGTTTGTTCTTAGCTTAATGTGTCATTAAGACATCCGGCGCCTCCGAGATCTCCTAATTTTGGCGGACTGCCATCTTTTGGAAGCTTGCCTTCCTCGTTCCTCCTGAAACTTGCATTGGCATGTGAGGTGATGTGGCCTTGCCACTGCGCTGCCAGCTTATGCTCCCCATCCGACGCTCCATTCCCTCTCCTCTTATCCGCTAATGATTTGCCTTTGCTTTTCCATCGATCTCGTGAATGAGAGGAGCATGATGAGAGGGAGAGGGCCCACCGTACCACCCACAAGAAAATTACTCTGTAGTGCACTCTTTAAAACCCGGTCCAATTACTCCCATATTGGACAGGGAGTCAGCTTCTGTGTTACCTTCCCTTAATGTGTGGTTGAGCATCACTTGTTCAAAGTTCCCTAGTTGTTCTAGTGCAGCTTCCAAATAAACCCCTAGTCTCCAATTGTGAATTTGTCTGGTCCTGAGAGCATTTATGACTAGTGTTGAGTCTCCTTCAACTACCAGATTCTTGATTCCTAGTTCCTTACTAAACATCAATCCGAGTAGGAGAGCTTGGAATTCGGCTGCATTGTTTGTTCCTTCCGCTAGGGGCTGAGCTAATCTCCCCAAAATCGAGCCTGAAGAAGTTCTTATTATGCACCCAGTCCCAGACGGCCCCGGATTCCCTTTAGAGGCCCCGTCGAAGTTTAATTTAGCCCAGCCCTGCTTAGGGGGAATCCATTGAGTTTTATTGCGCTGTTCAGAAGAAGCCGCATTGCCTGTTCCGCCAAAAGGAGGAGCTTTGATTCCAAACCATTGTTTCATGATCCAGGCATCCCATTTAGTGAAATTTGTTTTCTTTGGCTTGTCCCCCAGCTGTGTGTTAAAAAGTTCTACAATGCTTGCCTCAATCTTGCACTGAAGCCTTGGGATCGACATCTCTTTTTCCTGAAAAAGGCGTCTGTTTCTCTCCTTCCACACTTCCCAGATTAGAATTGAAGGGCTCATCTTCCATAAGTTCCCGAAGATGGTGTTTTGATAGTAGCTTGGCCAAGCGTTTAAGCATGCTAATAGGGTGTTGGGGAAGACAATTGACCAATGTAATTTTGTGCACAACCAACACCACATCTTCTGAGTAAACTTACAATTTAAAAGCAAGTGGTCAACAGTTTCCTCAGCGTCTTGACACAGTGGGCATCTAGACGGGCCGTGATAACCCATTTTGATAAACCTATCCCCAGTAAGAATTCTTCCTTGTGCTGCAGCCCATGTGAAAATCCCTGCTTTTGGAAGACATGCTTTGTTCCAGCAAAGGCTCCGAGGGATCACTGAATTTCCTTCTCCTGAAGCTGATAAGATGTTGTATCCTATCTTGGCCGAGTATGTCCCATTTGGTGAGGCATCCTAGCGTAAGCAATCTCTCCCCTGTCTGCCCCAGATCCTTCTTTCTAATAATGCATTCTCAAAGGCTTCAATCTCCTATACTTCGAGGTCCAAGCTTCTCACCGATTTCCACTTCAGATAACCTTCAATTGGAGCTTCCAGTCGATCTATGTAATCACTAACTTTTGATCCCCAAATTTGTTTTGTTTTCTCTTTAACTCTTGATAGCTCTGGTTTGTCTGCCAGTGCTGTATGACCTTCCCAGGAGTCTTCCCAAAACAAGGCCTCCTTTCCATCCTTTACTTCCCAAGTAAGAAAGTCTGTGATAAGTTCTCTAGAGTTTTTAATGAAATTCCAAATTCGGGACCCATTTGGAAAGGATTTTGCTACTAGGAAGTAATAAGGATCTGCTTCCAGATATTTTGCTTTGACGATCTTTACCCATTTGAGATCAGGGCATGAATGAATAGTCCAAGCTAATTTGCTCCCAGTGCCTTGTTTTGTCGAAGAACATTCCTCAAGCTAGCACCATCTCTCTCTCGCTTCTCACAAACCTTCTGCCATTTTATAAGAGGAATTTTCTTTTGTTCTGCAGTGCCTTTCCAAAAGAAGTCCTTCATTACCCGATTTAGGTCTTTGCTCGCACCTATTGAAAGCTGCAAGCAGGACATCATATAGATGGGAAGTGCTGAAAGAACCGATTTCAGCAAGGTTAACCTCCCAGCCCAAGACAACCACCTATTCTTCCATGAGGATATTCGATCCTTGCAACGAGCCACTAAAGAGCTCCAAACACTTTTGCTTTTAATGCCCTTATCCAATGGGAGTCCCAAATATTTGCATGGCAATTGACCCCTCTTGAATCCTAGAGTCCGTAAAATTTGAAGTTCACAGGAACAATTTGAGTTAAAGATCTCAAATTTGGCCTTACTTACCTCTTGGCCAGAGGCCCTAAAGTAGTCTTCTAGCATGCTTTTTAATCTTTGAGTTTCCTTTGCTGAAGCAACACCAAACAACATTGTGTCATCCGCGAATTGCTGATGCGTGATATTGTCCAGGTTGCTAGTTACTTGCAATCCCTCGATCCATTCCGACCTCCTTGCTTTGTCAAGCGATCTCCCAAGGGCTTCAGCCATTATAATGAACAAGAAAGGGGATAGAGGATCCCCTTGTCTTAGACCTCTTGAGGCAGTAAAGTATCCCTCTGGGGAACCATTAACCAATATTGAAAAACACGAACTGGCCACCCACCCAAAGAGCCAATCTAACCATTCCTTTTGAAAGCTGAAGGCTTCCATGACCTTAAAGAGGAACCTCCAATTCACTCTGTCATAAGCTTTCCTGATGTCCAGTTTCAATAGCATTGCCGGTTTCTTCAATTTTTGTAATGAATGTATGACTTCTTGGGCAATTATCACCCCAATCTAGAATTGATCTTCCTGGGACAAAATCTGTTTGTTCCTCGGATATGATTGTGGGGAGGATCTTCTTCATTCTATTGGCTAAAACTTTGGCCAATATCTTATAAATCGTGTTACACAAAGATATTGGGCGAAAGTCTTCCCACGAGTCTGGCTTTTCTTTCTTCGGGATAAGAGCAATTAAAGTGTTTCTTTGGGAGTCGAGTGTCACAAACATCACTCCCCTTTCCCTAAGGATGTTGCTTCTCGCATGCTCTATTGATGGAGAGGTCCTCTTGATTGTTCAATTGGGTAGTGAAGCTTCTAGTGTTGTTTGATTGTAGCTAGGTCGTTGTCTTTGTTCACCATTGATAATTTATTAGTTAGGTTGGTCACTTGTTTTCATTGCTCCTCAAGCAAATCAACAATGTTCCATGGGGATGTGGTCCCCCAAGTTCTTTCTATTTCTAGGATAGGGAGATCCCTAGGATGTGGGGACTCTGGAGAGATGTCTTTCCACCATGCTGCTACCACTAGTAGTAGACAATTTACGTCCTCAAGACGTTTCCCTTAGAGAGGGAACGTGTTTGAGGTGTCCCTCTAATTTGGAGACTTTTGGAAAATGTTGGGATGTCCTTAGGACCCTTAAGGGACTTGTTAGCATCACTTGACCATGCCAAAATGGCCTGCTCATTCCCTATGTCCAACAATTGAAAAAACCATTCTTTTTAGAAAATTAAGCATTTAAAAAAAATCAGACTATCAACCCTAACCTTAATGGTTTATGGGCCCCACCTACCCTAAGAACTCACAAAAGCTATAAATTAAGATCCCAACATCACTTCGAATCAATATCCAATTTCAACATCAATGAGCAAGGCTACAAGTTGCAACAACAAGCTCAAGATTGAGAAAGTATTCAAGAGTGAGAGCATCAGGATAGGAAAAGAGTGAGAGAATTAGCCATGTCTTCATTGGTTGAGTGAGAACATTAGAAAGAGTGAGAGCAACAACAAGACGAAAAGTTAGTGCCAATTCTTCATTGATCAACCATTTAAGTTTCAGTGTTCAACACAGTCATCAAGCCTTCAAGTTTTCAAGGTAAGCTTTGGACCTTCATCCTTTGGGATTTGCTTTTTTTATTTTAAATGTTTATTTTTGTAGTGTCATAAATTGTCACCCTTGACAATTTCACACTATGTTTTGCTCCCCTTTAAGTTATTGGACCTAATTGAACATTTAATTTCCTCAATTAAGCATTTCATAGCTTATTTTAAACATTTCCAACAATTTGCAAGCATAAAACAAATGCACTCATTTAATACTTTGCCCTTGACTCCTTAAACTTCGGAAAATAGAACTGGGGCATTGGCACCTAGGGCGCCTATGTCCTCCTATTTTGGCTCCAAATTCAAATATGTTGGTGTCAACATTTTATTATTTGAAATTCAAATATCTAAAGTCGGCTATCGGGATTTAATTTTCGAGAAATTAGAATAATAGCATATACATACCTAGTTATTGCATTATTTGAACATTAACAAGAAATATCTAGCATCAATTGGAAATTATTGGAGAACTTATGATCAAGAGCATTATCAAGCAAGTCAAGAGCAGCCATTAGAGGATTTATCGCAGCAATTCAAGATCCAACATTATGTCAAATGTATGTAAGTGTGTTCATGTTTATGTTTCATATTGTTTGTGAAGACTAATCCTTGTAGGTCTCCAAGCAATTCAAGTCATTCAAGCAAAGCAAGCAAGCAAGATTCAAGCCTTGCTGAGATGTGTATGAATTTAGTCCTTAAAGGAAGCCATTGAAGGGTGGGGAGCTGCAACACTTTGTGGATTCATCATTCCTTCATATAATTTATCTTTCTATCATTGACGTTGTCATTGTAGAAGTGGAAACACTAACATGGGGTTTGACCAAGGCAAGCCCCTAAATGGCACAACCTTTCTTCTCTCTTAGAATGTGCAGGTTTCAAGTCTGAAGAAGATTGAAGATCCATTACTTGTTGTTGCAATTGAAACCCTACACCTTGACAACTCACGAAAACTCAGTTACAAAATTATTCGACAGTGATCTGAAAGTGCGACAAATGAGAAACGAAAGCTTTGATCCAACACCAGAGGACTACGAAAATGAATTTTCCTTACAAAGATAGTGGTGCCTGAGGCACCTATGCCCTACCTTTTCTACTCTAAATTTGAATCACAAGTGCACAGTGTCTTGCTCAATCCATTTCTGCAGTCTTTTTCTATCTGTGATTTCTTAGATCTTTTGTATTTGCATCATTAGGTCAATTGAATCATTGCATTTCATCCTTAGTTCACTTTTAGATTTGGTGAAGGGACAGTTGACTCAGCTATCAGGCTATAAGTCAATCATATGCCTTGTCCAAATCCAATCAAAATCCCACATTAACACACAGATATCCACAACCCCCCTCCTCCCCATGAAATTTGGGAAAGTTGTTAAACCCTAAAGTGAAAGCTCAAAGCTTTCCCTTTCCTAATGTAATGTCCCCAATTTAGCCTTACCCTCTTCAATTGGATTTAGCCTATTTCTGGAAACTCGTAGGCTAATCATAAATGGAAATTAGGGTTTCCTATTTTGTAGAAGGTTTCAGCTTGGCTTTTGGAGGATCACATGTAGGCTTTTTTGACAGATAGTTCTTTGGAGCTTTCTGGGTTTTTGGAGAGCTTCAGGGTAAGGTAACATGCATGTTGAAATAATGACATGCATTTCTCTCTGGTACCTTGCATGCAGGAAAGGTTTTTGGGTTTTTTTGGGTTTTCAAAGTTCTCCAGGATGGTATAACATGCATCTCCATCTGACAACCTTTCCAGGCACTTACTCTTTTTAGTAAGTTGTGACGACTGCTCGTTTTATGCTCAAAAGGCGTTTGGGAACACTTACTATTTATAACAGTTTGCTATTTTTAGTAAGTTCTATTTATGGAAGTGTCATCCTAGTAGCAGCTCAGTCATCTCCAATCATCTTTCTATTTCGAGCAATGAAGCAATTCAGTTTGGGTGTTGGCTTCTTCTTTCCTCTTGGAGTTAAGTTTTAATAACTTAAGTCATTTTTCAGTGTTACTTTTTGGACCCTATGCCTAGGCGATGAACTTGAAGTTGTTTTTAAAAAGGGGCCTTTTATGTGATCGCCCAAGATGAAATATTATTATCAAGAGATGAGTCATTAGTAGTACCCATAGGAGGTGATCATCTTGGACAATTTCAACATGCTCTTCTTCAATGCTTGTTCTAGAACCTTGTTCTCCTATAGGTTGATCAATGACTGCTGATTTAGAACCCCTGTTAAACTCCTCATAGAGATTTCTGGATATTTCATTTGTAGATGTGAACAAGTTGCTATAGTGCCTAGATTGTCTAGATAGTGCGTCTTCATATCGCTGCAAGCTTCGAGCTAATCTCTGTTGTGACAGTATAAATTCTTGATGAAGATTATTCAAGATGTCCTCAACACTTGGCTGCTCATGTTTCTTTGATTTCCTCTTTTGCTTGCTCCTGTCCATCCAACACTCCATATAGCAACCGAAGGAGAGATCATTTCTAACCTCTTGTGGAAGTGTATTGTACTCATCATAGGCAACTATTATATCATCAATAATATGTGTTGCCATGACTCCAAAACTTTTGAAATCACATACCCAACAAGCTGGCAAGATCAAGGTTTTGATACCACTAAATAATCCCAACTAGGATATATGCAAATTTTCTGATTTTTGAAACACAATTTTCTGCCCTAGTTTCTGCACTTCAAAATTTCTGCTAAAAACCCTAACTGCTGATATAATATTTCTGAGTTTGATCATGCAATAACAGCAACATATAGCATTCCAATTGCCTCAAATAACATAGCAGATTTGTCTAAGCTTAAACATGAGCATGACCAGCAAATTGAAACACCAAATTGTCCATCCATACATGCCAAAATCTGATTATCAATTGTTCAGTTCTGCTTCTAGAAAAAATGTCATGTAATGCCCATGAAATTTGGTTGAGGTCACAAAATAAAATCCCAGGCCATGGAGATTTGGAGAGTCCAATAATCAGAGTGACAATGCAAGTCAAGCAAGCTGTTTCACACAGGAAGGAATTCCCAGAAAACAAATTTGTGGCTGTGAACACCATAGGATTCCATGTTCAGCACTAAGATTTCCAAAATAAATCAATTTTTTTTCATGGCATTTGCAGACAAATTGGAGAGTAGTCTTCCCTGTGTTCCTTATTAGCTGCATATTTACTTGAGATTTGATTGGCTCATAGGGACGAGCTATAACAGCTGTTTTATTTCCAGGGTTCTTGTGTTTTAATGCTTCTAAAGTGGATGAATTTTTTCCTGCATTTTGTCAACAAAAGATGTTGAACATTTCTTGTTTCTCCAAGCTATCACACTTCACATATGGTGAATGACATCCTAGACAGATTTATGAACATTTTATCTTGAATATAAGCACTAATTTGTCATCTAGATTTCCTGAAAGAAGAAGATTCGTAAATGGGTTTTGTGATTTTGTCTCCATTAGGGTCTCCATTCTGAGCCATGATTTTAAGAGAGAGCCCTGTTTCTATTCCTACATTTCCAATGATTTTTAGAAGGAAACTGTTTTCCAGAGTTTCAGTATGTTACAATCCAACTTTCCCTTAAACAAGGAACATTTTTTGCCTGATTGTTATACTGGAAGGAATGCTTGATTTCTACCCAGAATCAAGATTTTGACGACAATTTTACGCTTTAGACTTCTTCTCATCTTCACTCTACACTTTTAGCATTTTTCACTGAACAATTTTCAGTGGATTTATTTGTTTAAATGATTCATAGAATTGGATGAAAGCTGATACATCTCAGTATCTTCCAGAGAGGAGCGAAGGGGAACAAATTGGATGATTTCTATAACGTCTCTAGCAATTTGAATTATGATATATCAGATGCTTATATGATGCATTGTACTTGTAACAATGACAACAGATTTTATTGTTGAGTAGACACTAAGTTAGTGTTGGGAAAGAAACTTACTTGTTTTAATTTCAAATGCAGGAATATATTGATCATGGGTCAATTGTGTACAAGTTCTATGTTCTTGGCAAAAAGGTCTTCTATGCTGTTAGAGGGTCAACACCAAATGCTGCATCATTGTTACTTTCTTCAGGAAGTAAAGGTTCTTCTATGGTTGTCTTTGACAGGTAATATGTGCAATGAACCCATAGTTTCTTGTTGATTCTTGTATCTGATCTAATCATTTTCAACAAAACAGTGTAGCTGAACAGATTTTCATTTTATTTTCCCATTATCTACAGTCTAAAGTCACTTCCTGTTGATTCTATTGACAACCAAAAATCAGAGGTTGGAAAAGAGAAACTTGATCTCGAGATTGTAGTTTCTGCAGCAATGTGGTTGAGGGAGAAACTTCATCTTACAATTTTTGGATTTGATGTTGTTGTAAGTGCTGTCTTTGCTCCTCTTTTAATATTGTTAGTTCACCTTTTTAGGTACTCTAATACATTAGATCCATACTTTCCTTAGGCCGTTTTCTGTTTAACCATTAAAAAGAACATCTCTTTATTCAAAAAATTTACATTTAAAAGAAAATTGTAAGTCTTCATTTCCTAGATCACTATGCAGATAATGAGAAGTAGAACCATACAAAAGCACGGAAGCCAAAAATACCATTTTGAAGTATATGACTTGTAACATTATGAATATGCCTGCTAGGAAAATATAATTGGAGCGCAATAAATCATAAAAGCATAGCATCATGGAAATAGAAATTTTTAATATCTTTATTTGAGCTTGATTGCCATGTTTTTTACTCTTTAGTCCAGTGATGCTTCTCTCAATAGGGTATCTGGATCCTCACTCTTCATTATCCTACTAAACTTTCCCAACATTTCCCAAACTAGCTTAAATAATGATCTGTGCTATCCCATTTTAAAATGGGGCGGTGGTGGGACTTAAATACAGCCACTAATTTTTCCTCTTTGATGGTCCTTGACAGTATTATATTCTCTATGGTGGGGTTGCATCATTAGGAGGAATGTTCCTTACAATCCAAGGTCAATTACTGATCTTGGTGGCAATTCTGGACAGTATCCCTTCAAGATGGTTACCTTGCTGGGCTTGTTATTTCTTTGTTAGTGCTCAAAGAGAAAATTGTATCATACATTGAAAATACTGGAATTTTCTGTAAGTCTTTCCCCTTTGGTGTTAAAGACAATTCTTCCCAAAATGCTCAATGAAGGGCCCCAAGAATACAAAATACAAAAACTATGAAAGGTCCTGAAATTTTCATAAACTAAATTATAGTGTTTTAGTGAATTCTAGTTTATGACAAGTCAGATACACAATTACACTTCTTGAGGCAGACTTGGCATATGGTGTTTTGGATTCTTGATGTCCTCTTCAAAAATGGCTTTGGCTGAATGTAAATTGCTTCATATTATCAGATCCCCTTACACCGTATGCTCTCACCTTGCCCACTTCGGGATTTGGGTGATCAGAAAGTGAAGGGATACATTCCCATTTGCTTATCTTTCTTTAAGCTAATGTTAATGGGTGAAGTTTCTTGTGAAAAGATTGGGAAAAAACTAAGGGGGATATTACATGCAACTCTCTTTATTTTATGAGATCTCCCTTTGATTGAGGGACGACTAGGTGTCAAGGGGTTCCAAGACCCCATGAAATGTTATGACAAGGTATATCATGAAATCTTTCATCCACAAAGGTGTGGCTAGAAAAAGATAGGTCCCACGACCTCCTTCCCACACTATATAGGCAGTGTGCCCCCTTTTAGAAGCCTTTCGTCCCCCTCAAATTGATATGGCTCCCCTTTGTAAGTGCAAACTATATGGCTAACATGCTAATTGAAACAACTGGCACCCTTTTTTTATTCCAACAAATTAAATTCTAATTTGTCTTATTTTGGTAATAACTATGATCTCTACAAGAATATGAATAAATATTTTCTTTTTGTATTTTCGAATTTCAACACAAATTCTTGAACTAGCACAAATTTGACTCTTGTATGAAGCCAATAATGAGAATCAAAAGGTTTCCATCTTCCAATTCTGAATAAAACATGAGGGTTTCCGTCCTTGGGATAAAAGCTACACCAAAGCTCAATGCACTCCAAAATGAGGGTTTTTGGAAATTGATAATGAATAGAATGAATTTCTTTTTTCCAATAATTTTTTTTAATCCTTTTTCCTTCCAACTTTAAAATTAATTTTAATTGAATACAATGTTCCATAGAGTTTCCTAACGCGAGGACGGGGGGACAAGTTTCGGGGATGGGGGGACGGGTGGCCTAAGTTTGGGAGCGGCGGGGGGATGGCGAAGGGGGGCGACGGGGGAGTGGTGCTGAAATACTATGGCTTCCCTTCACAAATCCTCGAAAAATGGGCCAAGGGCCCCTTTGATCCAAAATCACCTTTAAAACAGTTTGCATCTAAGGTAGCAGCAAAGCCTGGGATAGCTGGGGGCACTAGAGAGTGGATGTGCCACAAGTGTAATCTTGAATGGATTGGCAGCATTACTAGAATTAATGCTTACTTCCTTCTTGTTCGAGGCAAAGGTGTAGATGTATGCAAAAAGGTGGAAGGGAACTTGAAGTACAAGTCTAGAATATTAAAATTATGGGGTTGTAATAAGGATGAAGTACCTATATCTACTACTTTACCACAAAAGAGTAGTGGTAATCAAATTTCAGCAGTTTTTATTTCTACTTTGCAGAGTCTAAGGCCACCGAATCCATCCAATTCAAGTGCAACAAAGCCTAAGGGGAAATGTAAGATGGCATCTTCACAACCATAGGAAGATTTATTCAATGTGCAAGAAAAGGATGAGGCAAATGATGCCATTGGCAAATTCTTCTTTGTCAATGGCATTCCATTCCATGTGCCTCGCTCTCCTTATTATAAGGAAGTTGTGTCAAAGATAATAAGGGCAGGACCATCATATGTGCCACCAGGGGAGACTAAATTGAGGACAACAATCTTGGATTAGAACTATTCCAAGATTAATATTTTGATGGAGAAGATGAAGAGAACTTGGGTCACAAGTGGATGCAACATAGTCATGGATGGGTGGACAGACATTAGGCATCGTCCACTTATCAATATCATGGTTATATCTATAGCAAACCCTTATTTCCTTAGGGCTATTGATTTTTCATGGCATAGCAAGGATGCTCATTATCAGTTCCATATCCTCAAGGATGCTATAGAGGAGGTTGGGCCACAAAATGTGGTGTAGGTAGTGACAGATGCGGCCCATGTGTGCAGAGCTGCAGGGAAGTTGATTGTGGCAACCTATAGACATATTTGGTGGACTCCTTGTTGTGTGCATGCCATGAATAATGCACTTAAGGACATGGGTAAAATCAGCTAGATCAAAACAATTGTCAGTGATGCTAGAGATGTGCAGATGTTTATCTACAACCACCATACTTCACATGCACTTTTCAAGTCCTTCTCCAAGAAGGAATTCCTAAAACTTGTAGAGACTCGGTATGCATCATACTTTATTCTCGTGGAGAGGATGCTTGAGTTGCAAGAGGCATTGCAACTAATGCTAATGACAGCAGAATGGAACCGATGGCCTGAGTCGAAGACACATCAGGGGTTGAGAGTTAAGGAGGTGGCGAAGAATGATGTCTTTTGGGTTGATGCCAAATATATTGTCTCCATCATTACTCCATTTTTCACAGTTATTAGATTTGGAAATTCTAATGCGCCTTCCCTTGGAGAGGTATATGACTGCATTGATTCTATGCTTGATCAAATGAAGCTGTTGTTTGAGAGGACCCCACAATGCATTTCTACACCAAGCATATCCATCCAATCATTCAACATAGATGGGAGAAGCTCAACACTCCCTTACACATGGCTGCCTATGCATTGAACCTGAAGTGGTACATGCAAAGGCTCGACATTATTACACCTATAGAGGATGTTGAGGTGAAGGAAGGATTCATGAAGGCCATTGAGAAAATGTATGATCCTGTAGAGGCTAGCTTGATTCGTACTGAGTGGACAAAATTTGCCACTCTTTGGGGATATTCAAAGGTGGCCAAGATAGATTTGGAGACTATGTCACAGGAGGACCCCAAGTTGTGGTGGACTATGCATGGGCCTAGATCTTTGACTACTACTCTAGCCATTCATTTGTTGTCCCAAGTTTTTAGTTCTTCTATTGCTAAGAGGAATTGTTCTACGTATAGCTTCATCCACTCCGTTAAGAGAAATAGGCTTACTTCTAGGAGAGCAGAGAAGCTTGTGGCTGTACATAGTGACTTGCGTCTCATTGACCGCAACACAACTACATACAAGGAAAGTCCAACAGCTAGATGGGATGTAGAGCCAGAAGAGCCAACACAGATAGATGATGATGCTACACAGATAGGGCTAGTTGGTATCGGTTTGGATGAGCTTGAGCATGTGGGGTCTGGCAATTCCAGTGATGAGGAGATTGACATGGAGCTTGGGGATGAGTAGAGGCATTAGGCCATTAGCCATTGACTCATGAGTCATAAGTCATTAGCATTACTATTTTGTTTTTGAAGTTTGAACTGAACATTGTTGATTGTAATTATGAATCATGATTATGAAATTCAAATTTTGAAACTTCTAGTTCTCGTTTTGTTGTACCCCAAATTAAAAATTTTGCTACACTTAGGAATTTTAAAGAAATGGTAAAAGCATTGTCAAAAATTGCCAAAAAAGGGTCAAAATTGGGAATTTACATGTCTTGCATGAGAGTCAAAAACTCAAAATTTTCAAAATCTGACGATCTGGGTTTGCTCAAAGCGACCTAGTCTACAAAACCTAGATCTTAGTTTTATGGCCCTAAATTTTAAGCTAAAAATAGAACTTTTTTTTGGGTTTCTTCTCAAATGGATGCTAGCAAAATTTTCTAAAACTAGAAAATTTCTAAAAATAGAAAGTTTGGCTTTCAGGGTTCAAACTGATTTTGATTGGCTTAAAATACTTCCTCATCAGGCTGGTCCAATTAGAATCGTCAAAAGATAAGTTTTTCCCTAGTGGGTCTATTATGCTTTTTCAGGAGCTCCAAGGTCATTAAGGGAAGTTGCTCAACTGCCAGGTGTCAGATTCAAGGTATCAAGCACTACACAGATCAAGGCAACGGTGAAGATGATTGAGAAACAGAGAATGAAGGAGGGATGTTGTGAATTCATGAAAATTGAAAATTTTTGACTAAGTTTGGAGAGTTCAAGCGCCCCTTCCCAATCTAGGCACCTAGGATTTTGTGCCTTAGTCATTTTTCAGTCTCCAGCTACCGAGCACGAAGTAGAACGAAGGAAAGTTGAAAATTGTAAAATAAAAACTATCTCTGGCAAGCTTAGGCGCCCCAGGTAGCCAGGGGCGCCTAGATTTTCAAGACACCAAATGTTCTGTTAGGGTTTTGTGCTTCCAGGACATCTTGTTCATAATCCTCCCAGCTCTGTAGTGGATCTATCAACAAGACCATAAGATCAATCTATCAATCAGAATTGTGAATTGAACAAAGAAGTCTCAACAAAATAGCAAAATGTAAATCATGAAAAACATAGAAAATATTTTAAGTCTAGAATCTTTGGGCGCCCCAAGTAGCTAGGGGTGCCTAGGGTTTTGAGCCACTTGATGTAGATGTTAGGGTTTGCAAATGTATTCATTGTCTTCAGAATCCTGTCAGCTATCCAGTGTATATCTCATCCTGATCGTCAGATTCATCTGTCACCAACAATTGCAAATCACATAGAGGACAAAGAATGGAAGATCAAAGTCTGAATGTTGAAAATCAAGAAAAAATCTACCTCTGGAGATACTGGGCGCCCTAGGTAGCCAAGGGCGCCCAAGCTTTTGAGGGCCTAAAAGTGTAAATTAGGGTTTGTTACCTCTAGCAACTTTTCTTCAGATTCAGTCTAGCTCTTCAACGAATTCAACGGTAAGCTCGTCAAGATTATCAAGCACCAGTTATGTCAGATTGAACAAGGGATTAAAATCTTGCAAAATGAGGAAGTCAAAAGCAAAGATGAAAATCTCAAGAAATATTCGAACACTGGGAGACTTGGGCGCCCCAGCTAGCTAGGGGCACCCAAGGATTTGAGGCCCTGAAATCAGTTTTCAAGAGATATCACTTCCAAAAGACCCCCCTCAGAATTCTCCGAGCTATCCAACGAGTCTAGCCATCAGTTCATCGGACCTCCTGATCATCTAGAAACGAGAATTCATCAAAAGATCAGAAAACATGCAAGATTGAAGAATGTCAAAAATGGCTAACATTGGAAACCATGGGCGCCCCAGCTAGCCAGGGGCGCCCATGTTTTTGAAGGTCTAGATGATATTTTTATCGAAAGTTGCCTCCAGGATAATCTCATTAGATTCGATCAGGCTCTGCAACAAGATCATCAACCAGTTCACGGGATCAACCGGGCATCCGAAATCGAAAACCAAATGGAGGTCAAAATCAAGCAAAAAGTTGAAAATTTCAAGAAAATGTCTAAGTCTGCCAAGAAGGGTGTCCAAGTTTTCATTCCTTGGAAATTTTTCAAATTTCATCCTTCAACATTCAAAATAGCGTCCACATTCAACGAACCTGCTCAAGATTGGCTTCAAAGATTTAAAGTTGGAGAATAAAAGCGTTTTTTATCTTCAAAACCTATTTAAGAATGCCTTTGCATTCATCATTCACAAATTTTTGCAGGTGGCGTCCAAGAGCAAGAGAGGAGAAACATAAAAAATTTCTTCATCAAAGATTTGAAGGCCAAAACTTGGTGATTTTTTAGAGTTCTTCATATTTTCCAGATCAACTCACACAGAGGCTTGCGTTTTCATGCTTCAAAATTCCAGGGCATCAATTTTCAGAAGAAGGGGGTCATCTTTTTCAAATTTCAGCAATCTAGGTTAGCTTGGTTCATGATTCTCAACAACTTTGGAAAAAATTTCAACTTTCAAGAACCTGCTTTTTCCTCGCATGTCCAAGAAATCTTCAGTATTTTCCAAATCTAATGAACTCGGTTCATCCAAAATGTGATTGTGCACAAAACCCAGCTCTCAACTTTTTTGAAGCAAAATTCAAAAATTAAGGTTTTTGTTTTTTCGACCATCCATCAACAATTTTCAAAAACGAGTGATCTGGGTCTTATTGCAACGAGATTCTCTACAAAACCCATATTTCAGATTATTTTTGAAAAAGTTGCCCATTTGAAGAAGAAAAATCAGCAAGCTAAAATTAGCTTTTGTGCAGAACTTGTTCGAGCATAGTCGAGTTTATTGTCAAAATTTAAGTTTTTTGGTATGCAGTACTCTCCCATCGAATTCAGAACCAAGTCGGTGTTATATCATGATTTCATGAAAACTTCTGAAACTGATTTGCATCATATAAAACCAGTGATCAATTTGTGTGCTTCGGAAGGCGCATGAAATGTTGCAGTTAGACATCTTGGTCATTCTAGGTTGTTTGCAGCCTCAGGCCAGACAAGTATTGGAAAAGAGTTGTATAATACTCTTCCATTGAAAAATCAGGAGAAGTGTTAGAAGCATAAAAGCTGCAAAAGATATGTTGAAGCAAGAGGATATATTTATAAAAGGTCATCACTCCAGTTGTAGGGCTGCCGAAATTAGCAAGATTTGATAAAGCAGTTGAAGATGTGAAAGATTCTCTAAGTTCAATTGCAAAAGGTGAAGAGATCCTGGAAAAGCGGAATTTTGCTATAAATAGTAATGATGCTCCTGATAGAGATACAGTTTCCAGCTTTTTGGCGAATGTGGTTGAGATTTAAAGTAGCAGTTAACTCAATGCTTTCTCCCAGCTTTCTTTCCATTCTTATCTCATACTTTCTTTCTATTCTTGGCTCATGCTTATCTATTCTTTGAAGGAGAAAGATATCAAATTGTAATAGTTGGCACTTTCCTTGTTTTTATGCTTTCATAGGTTGTTAGATGTTTATCTTGTTTTAGTTTTAAAAATAAAACTTGCATGTCGGCAAGTCTTAGTTGTAAAAGCAAGGAGATTTTAGGGTTCCCTACTCCTCTGCTTGTGTATAAATAAGGGCAGCCTTGCCATTTTTCTTTAATGGTTATTGTAATAGCAAATTGTTGAGCCTATTTTTCCTATAAGTTGTTGTTCAGTTTCTGTTCACTTAGTGTAAGAGCAAGCTTGTATGCCCCTTTTAGCTGCAAGTTATTGTTCAGTTCTTGTGTTACTTGTGTCAATGTATTCTAGTTGATCGCTAAACTGTAAGCCTATTTTGCTACAATCCTGTTGTCCCAAAAGTGTAATCTTTGTTACTTGAGATTTGAGAAAATAAAGTCTTGTCCCTACTTTGTTGCCTTGATATAATGTCTCAAATTTCCATTTTATATGTTCTGCTTATATGATCTTTATTTCAGCATGCATTGAAAGTACATTAGATATGCGTTGGAAGGAAGTTTGTTTAAGTATTTATGTCAAAGAATCATTCCTTGTCCATTTCGAACTCTCAAGCTCTGCGTTTACTTGAGTAGTTAGAAACATCATTAGAGTAGGCTTAGTTGTAGTTGAACTTCTGAAAGAGAAAATCTCAACTACGGCACTTGAGTTTTATAACCTTGTGCTCTTAGCTAAACAAAAAGATTGGAAAATTAGTTTTAGTTTACCTTCTTTAAGCAACATCAGCCAAGAGGGAGCTTCCCCTCCTATTTCAAAGAGCAGTTAATTTGTGCATAGCTGTTCGTTTATAATCCGCATTCCAGAGGTGCGAATTGAAACGCCAACAATTTTCTGATGCCCACAGTGGGGCACGAGGCATAAAACTTCAAGAAAGCTTACGCTTTATGACACGGTAATGACCATCTGACATCCTATTGCGTGATCCAGCCAAAAGCAATGGGTGATAACAACAATAATGCTGGCAGGAATTCGAGACGTCCACCCCCATTACCTTGGGGTAATAACATTGGACCTTTGGCTTTGCGGGAACATCACGAATAACCCAAAGGATCAAGGAAGCACGTTCCATGGTTTCACAGTGATGGAACTCAACATCCTGATGATCATATTTCAGCCTTCTCAACGGCTTGTGTCATCTTGCATGTAGCACATGAAGACATCGCAGTGCATCTCTTTGTGGAGACTCTTGTTGGGAATGTTGTTGACTGGTTCAATCACCTAGAGCCAGGCATTATTACAAGTTGGGAAACTATGAGCGAGAAATTCTTGGCAAGATTCAAGCCTACTGAAGACAGTCATTGCTTGTTTGTCCAACTTGCAAATTCAAAGATGGAGTACAACGAGCCCATGAGGGAGTTTGTGGCAAGATTTAATCGTCTTGTTACGAGACTTTCTTCTACACTTAATCCATCACCGAAGATTTTGATGAGTTGTTTCATAAATGCTCTTCCATCAGAGATAGCCTTCTTCCTGAAGATGGCAAAAGAAACAGAATTGACGGATGCGCAAGAACACGTCATCGAGTTGGAGAATAATATAATCACCTCCGACAAGATGAGGAAGGATTCAATCAGACCTCTAGTTCAGAGTTTTGTAGATCCCCAGCTATAGAAGGTAGCCAATGAGATGCTTGCACTACCACCAACACGATACCAACCTCACCAACTGTATCAGTAAAATATTCCGAGCCAAATTTTTTCAATTTTCAAATTACAATCAGAAATGCAACACACCCATTAGGGTTAGATAAATCAAACCAGCAGTTACAATATAACTCTTTGCCAAGAATGCGCACTCAATCTCAACAAGAGAGAGGCTATCATATGGCAAGAGGATTGTCAGTACATTAATCAGAACTGCAACTGGAAGTAACTCTAACCAAGAATGGCGCCAAGTGATGGCGAGCATATGGTCAGAGGGTCTTAATTGAAATGCTTATACAAAAACTCTAACCAAGAATGCGCCGGCGAACGACGAGCATGTGGTCAGAGGATCCCTACCATCTAATATACCGAAAGCAAACTCAACACCAAGTATGTGCTACCCAATTCCAGAATGGAAATGAGGCGACCATATGGCGGAGCAATTACATGAAATACAATACTGGAAATGGAGCTCAACGCCAAGTATGTGCACTCCTATCCAAGATGAATAGGCGCTATCATATGATGGAGCAACTAAAAAGTAAATACAATAGACTAAGCAAGGATCAGTCTCTTCCACGAAATGTGGGAAATATAATAAAGAGCTTACAAATGTGAATATTGGCTGGTTAGTACTACTAACAGCCTTACAATATAATATATCTCCTGCAAGCACGATGGATTATAGTGATAATCAAACTGCTGAAATGTAGAGCTACTCCAGAATGATTAATATGACTAAGATAAACAATCCCAGCCCTATTAATAATTTTACTAAGTCTGATATGACAGATCTGCAGTTAAAATGGTGAAATCAGCAACTCCAAAACTCACTTAAATGCTCATATCTCTCTCAATACTCACTCATTTAACTTGAAATCAGTTGCAAAACATTCTAATGATGATGACAATGAAGATGGATCACAAAAACTTCTCACAAAGACCCCTATTTATTTTGCACGACTTCCAAAGCACTTACGAAGTGAAATTGCCTGCAAGCAAGGGCGATTTACTTTAGATAATTCATAGACTTAAATAAAATTCTGGAAACTTGCACATATGGTCGCCCTACATAGGAAAATAGATTGGAACAGTACCCAGAACAATATTATTTCTGTTTCTTGAGTTGTGAGTAAAAACAACCTACAGCCATACAATTAGCAACTCTAAAATTGACAGAAAATACAATAACTCAACTACGGAATGTGAGAAAAACCAACTACAATGAAAGGAAACCAACTACAACTAAACCTCTCAACTAGTTGCTGTCTTTCAAGCAAGAAGTCGAGCCAAGGCTAGGAGGCATTCATTCCTCGAAGCAATCCCAAAGCCAATCCGGCAGCATAACTTTGCAAATTCATCAGATAAACAAAATGAAGACCTCAAGCTCCAATTTATAACTTCCGAAGAGCTTTCTAGAAGGTGCGCCCTAATCCCAAGCTGCTTTTAGGTTTAAACTTTGACCCAAACACTTTCTTCCCAATGGCGTACTTTTCTTGTGAAATATTAATCACTTCTCTTTTTTAAAATAAAATATAATCTCCTTCAAAAAGGCGTCCATTTTCCCTTTGAGCAATTATAAACTTTAGAAATATTAAAATATTTCCTTCATGAGAAAATACCCCTCAAAGTCCCCTTCATTAAAACAACTGTTAAGTTATAACACTAGGCCAAGGGGTGTTTTAAAAATAAAACATTTTGACTTAAAATAACTTATATCTTCGAAATGAACCCCTTAAGCCAAAAATGAGAATTACCCAATGAATTGCCAGAAGAGGAAAGTTGACTAAATTGATGCCGACTGGACCACTGCTAAAATTAGAATTTACTAAAAATAGTAAATTCTTGAAGATGCTCAGAATGCCAAGAAAAACATACCATTGCGAAGCCCTCTGAAAACCCAGAAGGAATCCAGAATCCAAACACCCAAACTCCAACAAGCAAAACCCTGAATCTTCAAGAGAACCCATCAAACAGTCGGAAACCCTAATTTTGCCACTGACTAGCCGACAACACACTGGGAATAGGCTACCAATCACTGAAAAGTGAAGAGCTAAAAACGGGGACATTACAATCAGCCAAAGAGAAATAGTTTTCAGCCTTACAACAATTATAGGCCACGGTTGCCAACACCAAAACAAACGATTGAAGCTGCACAAAATGTTGTATTTTGTTCTTTCCATGAGACTGATGCACATACTAGTTCTACATGTCCTGAGAATTTAAGAATGAACCAAATTATGGGATATACTAAGGCTTCACCCAATTCCAGTTTTGTCCCTACACCAAGTTCGAATGTTGTCTTACCATAGATGGACAACTTCTATGGCAACTCTACTCTGGGATACTTTCAAAGTGAACCCGTTATTAAAGATGAAGACCTCCACCACTACTCTCTTGCATTAAATCATGGAAGACATTCAATGCCTGTGTTTACACGTGCTCTGCACTTGCAAGCGCAAAAGGAAGAAGAGAGGCAGAGAGCTAAAGAACAAATTAAGGAAGCAGTTGCAACTTCCACTTCTATAAATTCACAAGAGAATACTAAAGTGATTGCTCAGGATCCATCTTTAGCAAATTTTGACATTGTAAACTTCGTGATGAAGACCAAGGTGAAGATTTCACAGTTGGAGTATCTTTGTGATCATCCTGAGCGGTTTGAAAGAATAATACATGTAAAGAAAGAAGCTTCAATTCAGCCTACATTTCTCTAGTCATTTGTTCCAACGGAAGAGAAGCCTAAACCTTTCTATATATCTCTATATATAGGAGGATTCAGGTTGAGAAATTGCATCATAGATTCAGGGGCCTCAGATAACGTCATGCCTCTACAAGTGATGAATGCATTGGGAGTTTCGTGCACTAAGACACAGGATGAGTGTTATTCACTTGAGTCTAAGTCAATGCCATTGGTCGGACAATTGAAGGACAGTCAAGAAAGGTTGGCAGCTTGTCCAGAGAAAAAGATAATGATGACCATCCTAGTGGCTGGCATTCCAGCCAGCTACGAGATGTTGAGTTGGAGCTTCTGCAGAGATCTTGGTGGTGCAATGCAGTTAGATTGGTCGTCCACGACCATTCCTGTGAAGGAGGGAAAATTCAAGATAGAACTTGAGCCCAAATACCGATTCATAGTGGTGAAATCCCCAGACCCCTTAGCCCAAACTCTATACCAAGAAATAGGTCTTGGTAATTATGTGATGTTGTTAGAGATAGAAACTGAAGACTAGAACATTGCTTGTTTTGAAAAGAGACTGACAGAGGATACAAGGTTATGGACAATGCAGTTTGATGAGGGTTGTTCAAGAGTAGGGGAAATAATCATCTTCCCTAAAGGACAGTTGCATCCACTTGCACATTGCCTACAATCAGAACTCACTGAAGTTGAAAAAGAGGCGCTTTTGTTAGGCCTCAAAAATGCCGAAGACATGGGAATCGAACTCCTATGTGTTAAAGGGGATGTAGAGCTGATCGACAAGCCAATCAAAGTATACTTCCAGGTCAGAAAGGATTGTTGGAAGAATGAAGAAGAACGTCTAGTTGTACAGCCTTTGTGTTGTCGTTGATGTCATCATGTTATATGAGTTGCAACTGCAAGTTTAAGTCATTGGTTGATCTGGTATTATGGACCGGTATCTAAACCGGTATGCATTTATCATCCTCTGGTATTTTGGTCCGCAATCCTCTGTGATTGATTGTTGTTGCTTGTGGTTTTGGGAAATGGTTTATGGATGTTGGAAGCATGTATGTTCAAAAACTCACGTGCACAGGTGCTCGTATGGTGTATCAGCATTATTCTGATGTTGCATTTTTGCTATTAGGTCTATCCTGGCCGACCTAATATATTGTTGAAGTTGTAATGGGTTAATTTTCTGATGTGGATATATGTGTGACCTATCTTTGGTCCATGCCGACATGATGTAGCATGCTATACGCTTGGATTGCTTTTGGGAAGATTTTGTATATTCTTAAAGCCAACAATTGATTTTTGGTGAATAAAGATTGCATCTAATTAGGCCGACCTAATTGATGCTTGTCGATGACTCAGATATATATGTTGGATAGTTTTGATGATTGTGGTGTGTGAGTCATTGCGAAGTTGCAAATGTGAAGAAGTGCGCAGATGATGAAGTGCATTAAGTCAGTTTATTGAGTATCACCAAAACTGAATCAGCACTTGTTAGGTGCACTATTAGCAGTTCATTCTGGCTGTGAAGCCACTTCGTTTTTTGCAATCCTTTTGTAGGCAATGAGCCTTCGTGCCTGGACAGTGAGTCCTCTTTGTAAGCAGTGAGCTTTTGTATCCGGATAGTGAGTCCTATTTTGGGCAATGAGCCCTTTGGCAGTGAGCCTTTTGTATTCGGTGTTTGGAACTACTATATATTGTGAGCTAATCCTCACCGTGGTTTTTCCCTTATTGGGTTTTCCATGTAACTTTGGTGTTTTTTGTGTCATTATTGCTTTCTGTTATTTGCATTTCATGTTCATACTTAATAACAAAATTAAGTGGTTGTAAAGTTGTTAAGTGTTTGAATTTGGTGACAACTAATTCACCCCCCCCCGCTCTCAGTTGTCTTGTGCCTTTCAACAATTGGTATCAGAGCTCTAGTTCCTTGGTGATGAGCCTAACCGCTTGAGGAAGATCCTGAAGATTGAACAAAATGGATGATAAAGATGAGCTCCGAGCTGCACTTGAAGATCTTGACAAGGCTGAAAATGAAAACAGAGATTTGAAAGAAAACCTTGATGAGGCAAATGAATGTGTCCGAAAATTGAAAGAGCAATTGAAGAAATTCAAAGAAAGACAGAGAAGTGAGTGAGCAACTGAAACAAGAGATCATCAGATTGAAAGTGCTAGTGGAAGAAAAGAAGAGAATTGAAGAATGTTTGAATATAGTGGTGCAAAGCAAGTTTGATGAATGCACTAGGCTTGAACAAGAAGTGGTGAACCTTAAAGCAGAACTGGAGAAAGCAAAACTCTGTGAAAATAATTTCAAATCTAGTTCCGACAAGCTTGATGAGTTGATTGCAGGACAGAAACCAAGTAAAGACAAAGGTGGTTTGGGAAATGAAGTAGGTGAAAGCTCTAAGGACAATCAAAAGACTCAAGATAAAGGGAAGCAAACAAGAAATCCAAGGAACTTTGCTAGAAAACCGCCTGTTAGACAGTTAAATGCTCAAAGGTACCCATCTTTCAATGGTGCTTGTTTTTCATGTAATAAATTTGGTCACAGAGGAACAGAATGCAGAAGTAGAATGAATCAGTTTTCTGGTCCCTTCTCCAGACAATGTTTTTAATGCAAGAAATTTGGACATAAAGCTACTGAATGCAAATCTCAGGTGAGGATGATTAGCCAGGCGATGATGAATAGGTTTAATGGAGGTGGAATGAATCAATCTTTTAATGGCTATTGCTATACATGTAATAAGTTTGGACACAAAGCAAATCAATGCAGATCAAGGGTTAATAGAGGTCAAACAAATCAAAAAAGTGTTGTCTGCTATAATTGCAACAAACCAGGACATATTTCAAGAGTATGCAGAAGTAAAAAGGGAAAGCAGACTGATCCGGTAAAGCAGAATGAACTAGTGAAGAAAATTGACAAGAGGTTAAGCAAGAAATGAACCAAGTATGGAGGAAAAAAGAAGAGCCAGAGACAACAGATGTGTCTGTGCCCTCATCTGGTGCAGAAAATTCCTCCGGGAATTAGACCTAGCATGGTCTTAGGGGGAGTATTAACAGAAAACTATACAAACCCCCTAGATAAATGGCATGTTCGATGTTGGCACGAAGAAATGTTGTAAGTAATAAATGAGCAGAGGTTGTGAAAATGAAACAGGAAGAAAATGTGCAGGCATGTTCATTTGCGGAGCAAATTAGGGTTTCTCAATGCAGAGAAATAGGGTTTTTATTAGCTTTTTGAAGTTTGCCGCATTTAATGCGAATTAGGGCAACGTGATGGTGTATAAAGCAAAATCTATAAGCTATTTTTTGATCACTTGTGCAATTGAAACGTTTGAAAAACTTGGAACAATCTTGAATCGATCTCAAAGCAATTTGGAGCGATTATGAGGTAATCTTGAGAAATCATTACGAATAATTTGGAGTAAAAGACAGAAGTTGTTCAATTTCATCTCTTAGTTTTCAAAAAGGGAAAAAAAAGAAGTTTCGTTGAGCAAGAAAGGGTTTGAAGGAGTTTAGCGCGGCGATGGAATCTGTTGGCAGAAGATCGAGTGACGATATTCCGCTGAGGCTGAAGGGTGTTGAGTTGGAAGAGTTTGATCATCGGAAAATGAAGGAAATGGAACTAAGGTTGAAGACAAATGAATTGCAGAATGTAAAAACCCTGGGTATGGATTTATGGGGAGAATTTACCTAGTTTATAGATAAAGAATCTATCTTGTTTCTGTTAAGTCAATTCAAGGACGTGTTGTGACCTTTTCACACATCACCCCATTCAAAATGGGGACCCCCTAATTTTTGCTCCGTTCCTCGTCTTTTGGCTTTGGTTTTCTCTCTCTCTCTCTCTCTCTCTCTCTCTCTTGTCTGTTGTCTGCCTTTCCGGGTATGTGCCCGCCTTTGAGCTTAAATGTGAGATTTTGGCTAAGTCTATAGAATTAGGGTTTTGAGTTTTCTGGTCAATTTGAAGTCAAATGGAGTGAATAAGTTGGAATCTAAGCTTCACATTGTAGTCAGTATGCTTCCAGCAGGCTCCCAACTAAGTTTCATCAAATTCCGACAACTTACTATTTTTAGTAAGTGTGCAATTCAGGGCATTTTCTCAGCATTTCTGAAGTTCTCTCAGTCACATTGCATCCAGAACGTGTCAAGCTGCTCGTCTGCAAATTTTGAGCTGAAACTGACAACTATCTATTTTTAGCAGGTTCAGCTTCTGGAGCAAATTATAGGGTTTATATGCAAAGTTTTTCAATGCATGTCAGGAGATTCTTTCTGGGTTTTCTGAAACCTTCGCGACGATATAACATGCAAAATGAGATGATGACTTTCAGTGTTCAGCCTTCACAGGCTATTTTTAGGGTTTGCATGTTGAGATTTTCAGCGCATGTCAACATATTCCTTGTGGGTTTTTCGAGGGCTTCGCAACAGTATAACATTCAAACCAGGATCATGACTTTTTTCAGAAGCTGTCTTCCGAGGCTATTTTTATGGTTTGCATGTCAGAGTTTTCAGCGCATGTTGGGTGATTCCTTGTGGGTTTTTCGAGGGCTTCATAGTGGTGTGACATGCAAAGCGAGATGACCAGTTTTCAAAGACTTACTATTTTTAGCAGGTCCACTTCGGTAGCTGCCCAGCACTTCAGAATCACGAACCTGATGACATGCAACAGAAATGGAGTTAAACAGAGCTCATTTGAAGCACATGCAAGATGAATTAGGGTTTCCAGCTTTGGGACCCAAAATGAGGGGTCAAATGCCAAAATTTCCGAAAACCGAGGTATCCCATCGTGATCAGCATCTTTCAAGGGGTCTGTTGGTAAAATTTGAAGACAAACAGAGCACTTACTATTTATAGTAAGTCACTTCTGAAATAGGCTATAAATAGTAAGTCAGCATCAAACGCCAGTGTGAATGGGCAAGTCTACCGATGAGGATTACAGCATTCGAATTCCAAGTCAAACGGAGTTGGGGAAGTATCAGAAACAGGCAATTGCTATAAATAGTAAACCACCTTCAAAAACGTACTATTTTTAGCAAGTCAGCTCGAGATGGCAGTGTGAACGGACTAACAAGGTCATGAGGGTCCTGTGGTTAAAATTTCAAATCAAACGGAGCTACAAAGATTCAGTAATCAAGCACTTACTATTTTTAGCGGGCCTGTGTAGAGGAATTAGGGTTTCCTAAAATCTAGGGCGAAACCCGACAGTCATGCAGAAGCAGCATCTAGTCACAATCAACACCCTTCAGGCAATCAGCACGCAAAGTTTGGGCAATTACTATTTTTAGTAAGTTGCTAAAAATAGCAGGTCTAAGCAGGCATCAGACGCCAGCAGCACAATCACATCACAAGATTCGAGATAAAGTGAAAATCAACCTTTTGGAGCTTGAAATCGGCTTAAAATGCAAAGTTTGAGAAACTTTCTAAAAATAGAAAGCTAGGGCGAGCCAGGGGCCACGTGAACAAATCACTTTGAATCAGACAAGAGCTTTGAAATTCATCCAAGTTTGATAAAATGAAAGCTCCAGCATCAAAATCCGCCCTAGAAGCCTAAAAGGCCATGAAAAGTTCACTAAGTCTGGCAAACTTGAAGCTCCAGCATCAAAATGCGCCTTCACAAGAGGAGGGAGATTATAAAAGTTTCTAAGTACTTCAAATCTGAAGCATCCCCCCTCAAATGCGCCCAGCTACTTGAAGATGGCATGAAATCTCTCTAAGTGCTTCAAACTTGAAGCTCAGCCTAGCATATGCGCCCAAGTGAGGAGTGAAGAAATTTCTCTAAGTATGGAAAATTGGAAGTAGCACCTCTTGAGTGCGCCCTTGCAAGTTGAAGAGACTAGAAAATTTTCTAAGTCTTTGAAAGTGGAAGTAGGCCTTGTCAAATGCGCCTTAGCTTGGAGAGATGCTTAGAAATTTGCCTAAGTGTCCAAAACTAAAAGTTCACTACTCTATATGGGCCTAAGATGAAGATGCCATGGAGAAAAATTCCTAAGTATGAAAAGTGGAACCTCCCCCTGCCAAATGCGCCTTAAGAAGCTAAAGGAGACTGGAATTTTGTCTAAGGTAAGTGAATTGAATGTATAGGGGTGGAAATGCGCCCAAGTCACCATGGTGAGGGTAAGAAATTTTCTAAGTATGGAAAACTGAAGGCTTGACTCCCAAAGTGTGCCCAAGTGGTGAGATGACTTTAAAAAAATTTCTAAGTAATTGAAACTTGAAGCATAGAGGGTCAAATGCGCCCTAGCTCTGAGGTGACTCCAACAAAGTTTCTAAGTGATCAAAAATGAAAGTACAACCTCCTAAATGCGCCCAAGCCTAGGAAGCAGTTAAAAAAACAGTTTCTAAGTATTAGACTTAAGTCCACCTCCCTATGTGAAATGCGCCCAAATGAGGGTGAAGACAAGTGAAGATTCCAAGGCGTGTGCATGCAAAGGGCAAGTCAAAGGCGTTGTGCATGTGATAGAGAATATTCCTAGTGTTAAATCCTTCTCCACCCTTTGAATGCGCCTATACATGCTAGGAAAAAGACAGAAAAAGAGTTGACTTTCTCCTCTACCCTTTGAATGCGCCCAAGTCCAAGATGAAAGTGAAGTTATGACTTAAGCTAAGGCGTGGGAATTAAATCCTCCTCCGTATGCTAAATGCACCCATCTCTGGAAGTATGTTGAAAAGTGGTTAAGTGTTGGAAGCTAAATCCTTCACCACAGGCAAAATGCGCCATGATTGGAGAATGAATGGAAAGAAATTTTCTAAGGCAAAGTTCAAATTCCTCCTTGATGCCTAAATGCACCCATGCTGATGATATTGTTTAAAAAAAATTTCTAAGGCATGAAATTCTACCTCTGAGGAAATACGCCTAAGCTTGAGGAGTTGATGAAATTTTCTTGAGGCAAGGATGAATTGGCAGTGGATATGTCAGAATGTGCCAGCTTCCCAAGATTGATAAAAAAATTTCAAAGTCAGAGCAGGAAAATATGCCCAGAGATGAAGGATTGGAATAAATTTGATGAAAAATATTTTTTCTAAGGTTTAAAATTCAAAAAATTAAATGAACCCCTTCATTTGTAGACACATGAATTCGACGCCTTTTGAAGGGAATTTTCTTTTGGGTATTGGATGTCTGCGATGAGGAGTGGATTTTAAAGTTTTCCACACTTCGCCGAAGCCTTCAGGATGGAGATTTTTGATGGGCACTTAAACAATGAATTTTCTAAGGGGACAATTTAAGAAATTTTCAAGGCAAGGAATAAAATGTGTTGTTGACATAAAAATGCCTTAGCGGATGAATTTGAGGTTGGGTGCCTAGATAATTTTTGATCAAATTCCTGATGAAAACATTTTGCTCGAGCCAGAGTTGGATGAAATATCAGGTTGTCAACACCTCAGCCAGAAAAGTGAATTTCTTGAGGAAGATGCAGTTGAAGCTAACACTCTCAAAATATGATTTTAAAGGTGCATCTCTTAAATACGCCCTTGAGGAAGTTGAAAATTTGTCTAAGGCATTGAAATATGATGTACAGGTGTTATATGCCCCAACCTACAGATGTTAAAAAAAAAAAATCATGAAGAAAGCAAGGTTGGCTAGAGAAAAACGATGAATCCTATCGGATCCGGAGATCAGTCAGACCTTGGAAGTTAAAGCATGAAAATCAGGTAAGTAAGGTGAGTTTATATTATGAAGTGCTTTGATGCTCTTCTCCTTGCTTGTTTTGCAGGAGGAACGTCGAGACCAGGCAGTGATGATTTGAAGTAATGAAGCAAACAGTCCAAGATGATAAAATCATGAAGGAAGAAAAGTTGCAAGAAATGGCTAAGTGTTGAAACTCCTCCACATGGATCTGAATGCACCCAACTTAGGTGAAGAAATGATCGAGGCCAAGACTGAAATCCTTCAAATTCAAGAATTGAAATAATGAAGACCCAAGTGTTAAAGATCATCCTCAAGCACTGAAATGACCTCAAGGCTAAGGAAGAAATTGAAGCAATGTTGACCAGACTTATCCAATTTGTAGTCAAAACAAGAATAGTGTGAACGCGTCTATGAACAGGAATCTTCTTGAAAGTGATGGACATTAATGGCTCATTTATTACCCCACTCCTCTTGGTGGCGGTTTTTAGGGTGAATCTTGTTTAGGGCTGAGGTGGCACAATCTGGGCCATCCAACCGATTGTAATCTGAGTCGTCCGTTGGACTTGGCCAGCTATATAAAGGGGCATTCCCCCTCATTTGTTTTTTAGTAGAGCTTAGAGATCAGACTAGAGACTAGAGCAGAGAGATTGATAGTGTAGTTGATAGCTTAGCATAGTGTAGTTTGAAAAGGAAGGAAAGTCTTCCATTTGAATACTTTGTAAGAAGTTGTTTTGAACACTTTCATAATAAAAGAGTTTTTCATTGATGGTGATCTCCTCTTTGTTATGAGTAGCTAGCGAGGCTTCTTCGTCCTTCCAATTCACGTAGAATCAAGAAGTAACTTAATATAGAGTAGTTTTCATTTTCATGCAAGTAGATGTTAGCTGTGGATTTGTGGTGTTAATTGAGGCAACTTCATTTTTATCCATACCACTAGTGGCTTGCTGACGGCAAGTTTGCCTTGTGTGGTCAACTGGAAAATATTACAAACTTAACTTCAATTGTGATTTATGTGTTTGTATGCGTCGTTCTGATGGTACTTACATGTTGAGTTATAATTTGAAAACCTCTTGTCACTCCCTTGAAGATTGCACTGACTTTGTGTAAGTTGTCCAACGTGAGGCGGAGCATAGTCTGGTTGAAGTCTGTCAAGATTGATCCCACGTCCCGTCCTTAGATAGAACATAAACTTCTTAGGCCCTACACTCATTTTAAATTCAGTTCATTTCTGGTTAGCGTTAGGAAATTTGCACATACCTGCCAAATCATCCAAATTACATGAAAGCCCTTAATCTGCTGTCTGCTCTCAGTTGCTGAACAATTGTGTAAGTCCCTTGAAATACCAGCAAAAACACATCGAGCCAACTGAGGGTATTCTATTGCACTAAAGGAACCTTGGAGTTGAACGCACGAACTCTCTCGCAATCTTAGCGTGCTGGATACTTTGATCAAGAGAGAATAGGGTAGCCGTTGGCGACTTTATTCTGTGTTGGTGCGGTCACGAAAATCACATCAACAGGACGGTAGCATTATTTTGGACAAACCCTATCCGATCACGAACGAGGCAATCAAAGCTATTACTAGTTTGTCCAATGCTGGTGACCTCCTTGGGAAGAAAACCGTGAAATACAGAGATGTGGAGGAACTTACTGGAATCAACAAGGATCCCCGAGCTCTACTGATAAATACTATTGTCGATCCTGCAATAAACTATATTGCGTACGGCATTGTTGGCGTTTAAATTCGCACCCATGGAATGCAGATTTGAAATGGACAGCTATGCACAGATAAATTGCTCTTCAAATTAGGAGGGGAAGCTCCCTCTTGCTGATGGTATGAAAGAAAGTAAATTAAAACTAGTTCGCCTATCTTTTTATTTCAGCTAGAGCACAAGGTTTATAAAACACAAACACCGCAGCTGAGATTTTTTGATTTATAACTTCAACTACGACTAACTTACGCTAAAGACGTTTCTAATTTCTCAAGTAATACGCAGAGCAAGAGAATTAGAAATGAACAAAGTTTGATTCTCTGACAAAGTGCTTCAATAAACTCTTTCCCAACATACACCTACTTACTTTCAATGTAAGTTGAAATTAAGATCATAAAAGCATAACACAATAAACGTACTTAGATAAACTCTCCTCTCAACGTACATCTACTGACTTTCAATGCAAGGTGAGATTTAAGATCATATAAGCATAACACAATGGACGGAAACTTGAGACATTATATCGAGGCAAAAGAGGCTCAAGACTTTATTTCTCAAACTTCTGGAACAAAAGATTACACTAAACACATGCATGGAACAAGAACTTGCAGCTAAAGAGGCTTGCAGACTTGTTCTTACACAAAAGGAACAGCAATTACAACTACTACTTGTTGGCTAAAAGAGACTCAGCAATTCCCTATGATAAACACAATTGAACAACACTGAATAACAATAGAAGGCACTTAGGCTCAGCGTTTTGTTATCACTAGCATGGTTCAAGAAAACTAATGAGCAAAGGCTCTTATTTATAGGCAAGCAGAGGAGTAGGGAACCCTAAAATCTCCTTGCTTTTACAACTAGGGCTTGCTCAACAAGCAAGCTTTATTTCTAAATCTAAAAAGAAGATAACATCTAACACCTAAGAAAGCAGGAAAAGCAGGAAATGCCAACTATTACAATTTATCGTTTTTCTCTTCTTCAAAGAATGGATAAGAATTGTTCCAAGAATAGAAAGAAAGCGAAAAGAAAGCTTCTAGATGAAAGTCACTTTAAATCTCAATCACATCCACTAAAAAAGCTAGAAATTGTGCCTCTGTCAGGTGCATCGACACTATCAATAGCAAAGTTGCACTTTTCCAAGATTTCTTCACCATTTGCAATTGATCTCAGGAAATCCTCGACCTCATTGGCCACTTTCTTGAACTTTGCTGACATCATGGAAATGAGACTTGGCAGAGTCTTAATTTTTTTCTTCATCCACTTCTATGCAATCTTCTTGTTGTATTTGTCCTTGTGCATCTCCCATATCCTCTCACATTTTCCCTTTGAGATAGTGACACTTTCAGGCCAAGGGGGAATTGAGAAGCATTTCTCGATCATGTCAGGTTTCTAACTGCAAATCAATCTGCCATCTACTGACTGGATCTCCCGTGTCGCCAGATTGTAATGCTTGATGCAAGAAATTATGAATTTGAGACTCTGAACTGATATAGAAATAAATGCTGATGTGAGAAGTCCAGAGTGTCCTAGGTTTCTGATTGTAGTGTTGCCTGCGCTTTCCAAAGCACGTAGATCAAACACCGGCTTGATGTGATGCAAGTTCGTCTCAACTGTTTTGATGAAGTCATGGTAGAGAGCTGATTTGGTCTTGAAATCATTGGGAGTGTATTCCATTTTGAAAACCTTGAAGAATGACTGTAAACTCGCCCAGGTTTAGACAAGTTTTGGGCAACTTACTATTTTTAGAATGCTGGTTTTTCTTCCTTCAAACAGACAAATTTTTTGAAATTTTTCTAAGATATGGGTTTTGCTCAGAATTTCGTGGCAAGACAACCCCGATCGTCCGTTTTTGAAAATTTTGAGTTTAGACTGAAAAATCAGCAAACCCTAATTTCTTCAATTTTCACCGAAAAAAGCTGGCACCTGGGTTTTGTTCAAAAAGCAATTAGAAATGGACCCAGTTGATCAAAAATTGAAAACTCTGATGATTTCACTCACATGCAAGGAAAAAGCAGCTGCTGCAACTTGACAAAAATCTTCAAAATTCTTCATAAGAATGAGATGAAGAGACCCAGATGGCTAAAAATTAAAATCTTTGACCTTCTTCAAAAATTTGATCTTCTGGATGAAAAAAAGCATGAAAAAGCAAGGTCTAATGTTGCTGGTCTAAAAATTATTCATGAAAATCAGCAACCTTGAGTTCTTGAATCTTGAAATAAAACTTCAAATTTGCTGCTCTACTCTTCTCCTTTGGATGCCACCTGCAAAAATGATGAAGATTGAATGAAAGAGATGTCTTAAATAGACTTAGGGTTTGAAATAGCTTTGCTTTCTTTTGCTTTAATCTTCAAAACCCTAAAATCAGCTTGTTCAATGAATTTGGACATTCATCTTTCATCATGCAACTTTGAGAATTTTGAGAATCTTGTCTAAGGCATGGCAAGTTGGGCACCCTTCTTGGCTAGGGGCCCCAACTTCTTCCAAACTTAGCCATTTTTGAAGTTTCCTCAATTTTCTCAGTTTTGACACCCTACTTTGACCTCGATCTCCGGCTTCCAGATTGATCCGATGGATGAGCTGGATGATTCATCGCGAAGCCTAACTAATTCTGAGAAGATCACCTTGGAGGCACTTCTGGCTAAAAACTTCGTTTGATCCTTCAAAATCATCAATGCACATTTCCTTCTAGGCATTGACCTTCATAGTGTTAGCCATTTTTGCATTTTTTCAAGTTCTTCATTTCCCTTTGATCTTCTGATGAAATCTCGTTTCCGAGAGCTACACTGATCCGATTGACTGGTTGTCTGCTTCGTTGGATAGCTTGACTGGAACCGACGAGGTGATCTTGGAGGCCGTATCTACAAATTCTATCATTTAGAGCTTCAAAACCTTGGGCGCCCTTTCTCTCCAGGGGCGCCCAACTTGATCAAACTTAGTTATTTTCTTGTTTCTTCATCAACTCCTTTCTACAGACGATCCTGTCAGATCTGAAGATCCGGGCGTTGGATTGACTAATGGTTGTGCTCGTTGCAAAGCTGAGGAGAGTCCAAGAGGGGTCTTCTGGAGGTCACTTTGTCAAAAAGTTGAATTTAAGGCACCAAAAGTTTGGGCACCCCTGGCAAGTTGGGGCGCCCAACTTCACCAGAGTTAGCCATTTTTTCTGTTTTTCCTTCTTGATTTTGACTTTGGCTCTTATCAAACCCTTTGTTCTACCTCCTACATTTGGCGACTGCCTACTCCGATTGATGTGCTGGTGATCTCGTTGGAAAGCTTGATCAATTCTAAGGAAGTCATCTTGGAGGCTTCACTGGAAAAATCATCCATTTGGGCCTTCGAAATCATCAGTGCCTTTTCCTTCTAGGGGTGCCCATTTGCTCCAGACTTAGAATTTTTTATGACATTTCATGATTTTCATCCTGTGTTCTGGTTGAAACTCCTCTATTTGATCTCGAATCCCGGGCGACTAGATGATCTGATGATTGCATTGCCAGACTCTCTGCAGAGCTGGGAGGAAACTGAACAACTTTGTTTGGAAGCTCAAACCCTAATTTCATCATTTGGTGCCCTAAAAAGATGGGCGCCTATCTTCTCTTGGGGCGCCCATGACTAGCAGTGTTAGTCAATTTTCAACAAACTTCACCTTCTTTGTTTGTTTAGCGTGCATGTTCTTCATCTCATCTTCTGGTTCAATGCTTACATGTTGAATCTGACGCCTGGCAGCTGACTGACCTCCATTGATGACTTCGGAGCTCCTGAAATGCTTCTGAAAAAGCAAAATAGACCCACTAGGGCTAAACTGATCTTTTTGAGATTTTGACTGCACCAGCCTGATATGGAAGTATTTTGAGCCAATCAAAATCAGTTTGGACCCTAGCGGACAAACTTTCTATTTTTAGAAAATTTTGCCAGTATCTGTTTCAAAAGAAACCCAAAAAAAGTTCCATTTTTAGAAAATTTCTAAAAATAGGAGTTTTCCTAAAAAGTAGGGAGGAAAAACTGAGATCTGGGTTTTGTCAATTAGGTCGCTTTGAGCAAACCCAGATTGTCAGATTTTGGAAATTTTGAGTTTTAACCCCTCATGCGAGACATGCACGCCCAAATTTTGACCTTTTTGACAGATTTTGACAAGACTTTTACTCATTTCTTCAAAATTTCTAAGTGTAACAAAAATTTTAATTTTGGGGTACAACAGACATCTCTTATAAAATCTACTTCAGAAATCGTGAAGGTTCTACTTCGGCTATTGTTGTATATCTTGCACACATGGTGGTGAAGGAAAGTAAGCAGTTTGATTTGTGTAGCCTAATTTTGGAAAACCTAATTGAGAATGTAAGAATGTCTTTGGTCGAGGGTTATCCTTTTCAATTTGGGTCCCTACTCGTATGTTTGGTATTTTACTTTCTAAGCTTGCTACCGGGAAGAGAGAATGTCAAATGGGAATCCAGCATCCCTATTGGAAAGCAAGTTTACAGGTATTTGGAATCTATGGAGGATAATGCAGGTGTATGCAAAACCTATCTCTCATCCCTGCAGATGAATTTGTGCTCTAGTGTGTTAGTGCCCAGTCAGTTTGAAGAGGGTTCTTCTTCTGGTAAGAAAGAGTTGGAAATTGTTATTGGTGGTTCCCCTCCGGAATCTAAAAGGAGGAAAATTATCACAAAAGATGTCATTACTATCTCAGAAGAAAAGAAGAATGAAGAAGAATTTCTACCTGGATCTGACTTCTTTGATTCAGAGGATATTCAAGTGATACTAGATAAAGGTGATATAAAGAAGGTTGGTGAAATGTGGTGTGCCTGCTCTCTGATTAAAAGACTTAAAATTGACGATGTGTTGATTGATTATTTGCTCAAAAGGGGTATTGCAGTCTCCGATGTGTCTGACTTATTACCGGATGATTTAGTAGAAGTTATTGAAGAAAGAATATTGTTGGAAGGACCTGAAGGACATAAGTTCGAAGCTATGATTGAGAGAAGATGTGCTAAAGCCAAACAAATGTTATCCAAACACATTAATGAGAAACAAGAGAATGTATTAAGGAAATATCTAACATCTACAGGTATTGTCTCTGGTGGCCTACAGTTGTTGACAATTTTAGAAGCAGAATTGAAGCCATTGAATCTGAGATAAATAGTATTGGAAAGAGTTTTGACTTCTTCAAAGACAAAAATGGAAAACGGAGAATAAGAGTTGGTGAATTGCAAGTGGAGTTGCTGATTGCTCAGAGACAGAGAGAAGACCTAGTTAAAACTTTCTGGTTGGTTAAAGAGATTGTTGAGGTCCGGTTGGATCATCTCTCCGGAATACTCTTTGATGCTGAAATGTTACACCCCGATTGTATAGCTACTATTCATAGGATGTACATTGTAAATGTTGAATCTTTCTGTTGAATAAATTGAATTGTTCTTGTGATCAATTGGATGTATCCTAAATGATTGTCTCTTTATCTGATGCTTCTATTGATGTAAATCTTGAATGAAATTAGCATATTGAGTTATGAAATAATGTTGTTCTAACTTTCTACGATGCTTAATGTATATTACTTTGGTCTTGAGCAAATAACTTCCGTTACCATGTCATGATTTGCAGGGAACAGGTTCGTACCTCGAGACAGAGGAGAGATATCACTCGGGGAAGAACTTGGTCGGGTAAACAGTAATGGATACCAACTGGACATACACACACAAACCTTAGAACTGTGTAAGCTAAGTCATTGTTCTGGTTAAAGGTAAGTCATCCGTAGGTTTGACTAGTATCATTAGGAGTCGTGTCTTCTTCTGAATATGTAAACAAGTGATGCTTGCCAGTATAACCTTATAAATGATAAGTTCTGGTTAGAGGTGGATATGTGTATTAGTACATACGAATACGATATGTACAAG
The DNA here is from genome assembly GCA_007258455.2 of Sequoia sempervirens. Lineage (NCBI taxonomy): Eukaryota > Viridiplantae > Streptophyta > Pinopsida > Cupressales > Cupressaceae > Sequoia > Sequoia sempervirens. Next base: position 275,834,033 of record VDFB02000017.1, read on the forward strand.
TACCCATAAGTACATTCATGTCGATACAAACGTATAAAGCAGATGGATATGCCATACGTATGTGTCGATATAAATGTATTTATGGATACTTATACATGTAGTATATATACTGATATATATACAAATATACATACCCACGGCTAACGAGATAAATGAATTATATATTGTAATGATATCTTCCCTCTGAAATTATACGAATACATATATATAAATTTACATGTTTTACGTATAATGTAAATGAATATATATGTATTAGTATAAAGTTAAGTATTTCAATATATTTAATATTATATTAAAATATTAATATAATATAGTTTAAAATGTATATAATATTATTTAAATTGATAATTTAAATAATTATACATAAACTATATTATATAAGTATTTTAATAGAATATACAAAATATATTTAAATAAAAGATTTGACAAAATCAAATGAAATGAAAATTAAACATTTTAAAACACTTTTATAAAATGCGAATGCAAATCTGGGAAGAGCATAAAAATCGCGGATTTCTTAAAATCGCGAATTTCTTTAAAAACGCGGATTTCTCAAATGTATTCGTTGAAATGTTAAACTTCAAATTTGAGCTTGAACAAATGCGTCATTTTTACTTTGAAAACTTTATTAAAATATTGAAGATTTACCAAAGCGAAATAAAGAAGAAAAAACGCGAAAATGCTGAAGGAAAATGAAAAACGCGCAGAGAAATCGCGCGACTAGGGCCAGGCGTCAGAAAATAGATGAGATATTTCTTGCTTTGCAAAAAGAATGAAATGTGGACGCCATTTGAGCAAGGAAAAAGTCTGAAATGGAAACTTGGCATTTAACCTAACTGTAAAAACGCGCCAGATTGAGAGTTGTCACGTTTTTAACAGTCTGAAACAAATTCGAAATGAAATAAACTTCTTGCTGTCAAACATGGAGGTCGAAACCCTCACCAAATGGATACACGTTTTTAGTTTGAAACATTCTTCAACCTGTTGGCAGTTCTGGCGCCATAGAAGGTGGAAATCAGTTTTAAAATTAACCTATATATATACCTGCGTTTGGCATTCTTACTCACACGAATTTACAGTCAAGTTTCTTGAGTATTTTATAGCTAAAAAGTGAATTCGCCATAGTAGAGAAATTGCTAAGTTATTTTGTTAATGTGAAGTATTCTCTGAACAAGAGAGCAGAAGTTGAAATTGCTGGTAATCTTTGAATAGAAGAGGAGTAATCAGGAATTGCCTTTTACTGTGTTGAGTATTTGGTTTCAAGAATCCAAGCTGAAAGTGATCTGAGTAAAGGCCAGTGAAGGAGCTATCTTCCAAACTTGTGGAAAGCTAAATCAGGCATGCTAAACTCTTACTTTACATATTAATCTGATAAGTCTCTGAATTATAGTCATGGCTGGAAAGAAATGAGTTTGATTGTCTTAAGATTGAACTAAAAAGAATAGTAGTTTCTTAACCATTATCATGAATATAGTCTTGTCATGGCTTTTGTTGTCAGTGGTGTACATTTTACATTAGTTAATGGAAAGCAATCTGCATTGTGTTTAAATGGCTCTATATAATGAGCATATGCTTGTGTTTAAATAATAGTTACTAGGGTTGAGTCAAGAATATTTGCAAGATATACTCTACAACTTAATACAAACAACTTAATCAAGTTATTGTATCCCTAGGATGAATATATCCTGAATTAGGGCGTCAGTTGTAGTATCTTGTTTAATAGATTCATCATTCCAGTAGTAAAATGTTGTAGGAAGTCTAGGGTACGGACTACCCCGATAGACCAACCTACGCGTAGAATTAAGATAGCCTTAAGTCAAGTTGAACCTGGCTAGTGAATGTGACGTATGACCTATGTTCTTCGTTGAACGTAAACACTTTGGCCAAAGTAGTGTAAGGAACCATTTAGTTGTTGTACTACACTGTCAGTTCACCGTGATTCCGAAATACAACCTAGTTTGTGATTTGCCGATAGCACGAAAGCTAGTTTTGTAGAATCACAGCACTATGTCCAGTTGGTAGTCATTAGAGGTTACCCAACCAATCTCTTCTTCGAAGGGAGGGCCGTTCATTGCAAAATGATCGTGCGGGGGACCGCATTATAAGTCCGTGGTTGGCGGAAAAACGCTCGAGTGATGTTTCTCCTCCACGAACACCTGACGGATGATCCAAAGCTTGACAGGACGAATTCCTGGACCTTCTTATTTCTATTGGTGTCAAAAGCCTACGGGCTATGTATGTACGTTTCTCTTCATGCTTTGTAATTTCATTTGAAATGAAATAGTTTAAAGATGCAAAAGATGATTCTTATTTATGTTTTGAAAAGAAAATTTTTAATCAAGATGGTATTGTTCTTACTTTTATGTATGAATTGTAAAGTTTTAAATTTATCGTACAAGTGTGTTCGTTACATGAAAATTGTGAATGACAATGTTTGTCTTCGGACCAGACATCCTCATTTACGTTGTTGTCTTTATTGGATATGAGTACACGAATGAGTTCGGCAGTGTTTGCTTGGAAGAGGATTCTTCCGACCATAAGAGAAAGGTGGAAGAAAATTTTTCAGGTAAAAAGCATTATTTTCACTTGAATGTTCGAAATGGGGAGTTGGGATTTCTTTGTATATAAATGAACTTTTGGTACATACATTTTCATCCTATCTTTTTGTCGCCCTTTCCCATTGATGTCAAAGGGGGATAGAGTCATGTGAAAAACAGTAGAGAATACTGGTGATAGGGAGAGAAAAGGTTGTGGTAAAGTTTTGTAAATTTTGGCACATGTTGCCATCAATGACAAAGGGGGAGATTGTTGGAAGAATGAAGAACGTCTAATTGTACAGCCTTTGTGTTGTCATTGATGTCATCATGTTATATGAGTGGCAACTGCAAGTTTAAGTCGTTGGTTGATCCGTATTCTGGATCGGTATCTGAACTAGTATGCAGTTATCATCCTCCAGTATTTTGTCCACAATCCTCCGCGGTTGATTGTTGTTGCTTGCGGTTTTGGGAAATGGTTTATGAATGTTGGAAGCATGTATGTTCAGAAACTCACGTGCATAGGTGCCCGTATGGCATATCGGCATTATTCTAATGTTGCATTTTTGCTATTAGGTCTATCCCTGGCTGACCTAATATACTGTTGAAGTTGTAATGGGTTAATTTTATGATGCAGATATGTGTGACCTATCTTTGGTCCATGCTGAGATGATGTAGCGTGCTATACGCTTGGATTGCTTTTGGGAAGATTTTGTATATGCTTAAAGCCGACAGTTGATTTTTGGTGAATAAAGATTGCATCTAATTAGGCCAACCTAATTGATGCTTGCCGATGACTCAGATATATATGTTGGACAGTTTTGATGATTGTGGTGTGTGGGTTATTGCGAAGTTGCGAATGTGAAGAAGTGCGAAGATGATGAAGTGTGTTAAGTCATTTTATTGAGCATCACCAGAATTGAATCAACACTTGTTAGGTGCACTCTTAGCAGTTCATTTTGGTTGTGAAGCCACTTTTGTTTTTGCAATCCTTTTGTAGGCAGTGAGCCTTCGTGCCTGGACAGTGAGTCCTCTTTGTAAGTAGTGAACTTTTGTATCCGGACAGTGAGTCCTATTTTGGGCAGTGAGCCTTTTGTATTCGTTTTTTGGAACTACTATATATTGTGAGCTAATCCTCACTGTGGTTTTTCCCTTATTGGGTTTTCCACGTAAATCTGGTGTTTTCTGTGTCATTATTGCTTTTTGTTATTTGCATTTCATGTTCATACTTAATAACAAAATTAAGTGGTTGTAAAGTTGTTAAGTGTTTGAAGTTTTGTGTTTGAATTTGGTAACAACTGATTCATCCCCCCCCCTCTTAGTTGTCTTGCGCCTTTCAACAAGGATGACCTACGACATTATAGAAATCGAGTTTGGAACACGATTGACTGGTTTGAAGAGTTCGACATCAAAGACATCCCAGGGACGAACGACAACAAAATTGATGACTCAGTGGTATCTGCTTCCCTCTTTGCACCATATTCTGACTTTTGTCAAAGTTCCTTTGCCTGGGCCTATGAAGATATGAGAATCTTCATCCCAGAAGAATTGTCTCCTGTAATAACCATGAGAAGAGAAGTAAAGCCTTTCAGGCAGAAATGACATCCTTTGGAGATAGAATAATTTTCTTTTTCTTTCGTGATGTGTTTCCCCTCTCTGCAATGTGTTCATTATGTTGTGTTTCCCCTTTCGGTAACAAGTTCGTTGTGTTTTAGGTGATTAGGCGTCTTGTTTTAGGTGGTTTTTAGGGAAGTTCCAACTATTAGGTGATTCTAGGCAGTCCTATCCTAGGTGACTTAGGGAAAAGTCTTGCAATAGGTGATTAGGAAATGTTGTTTACTTCGATACCCAATGGATAAGGCACTGATCTATGCTCAAAAGTACAGAGATTCTTTGGTTCTCTTATGCTGTAAATATCCGACATGGTCCCCAAACAAAGCCAAATGTTGTACCCCAAATTAAAAATTTTGCTACACTTAGGCATTTTGAAGAAATGGTAAAAGTATTGTCAAAAATTGTCAAAAAAGGTCAAAATTGGGAATTTACATGTCTTGCATGAGGGTCAAAAACTCAAAATTTTCAATATCTAACAATCTGGGTCTGCTCAGAGCAACCTAGACTACAAAACCTAGATCTCAGTTTTTCGGCCCTAAATTTTAGGAAAATTTGTATTTTTAGAAACTTTTTAAAATTAGAACTTTTTTCTGGGTTTTTCTAGGTTTCTTATCAAATGGATGCTAGCAAAATTTTCTAAAAATAGAAAGTTTGGCTTCCAAGGTTCAAACTGATTTTGATTGGCTTAAAATACTTCCTCATTAGGCTGGTGCAATTAGAATCGTCAAAAGATCAGTTTTGCCCTAGTGTGTCTATTGCTTTTTCAGGAGCTCCAAGGTCATTAATGGAGGTTGCTCACCTGCCAGGTGTCAGATTCAAGATATCAAGCACTGCACAGATCAAGGCAACAACGAAGATGATCGAGAAACGGAGAACGAAGGAGGGATGTTGTGAATTCATGAAAATTGCAAAATTTTGACTAAGTCTGGAGAGTTCAAGCGCCCCTGCCCAGTCTAGGCGCCTAGGATTCTGTGCCTTAGTCATTTTTCAGTCTCCGGTTGTCAAGCACGAAGCAAAACGAAGGAAAGTTGAAAATTGTAAAATAAAAACCATCTCTGGCAAGCTTAGGTGCCCCAAGTAGCCAAGGGCACCCAGCTTTTCAAGACACCAAATGTCAAAGTTAGGGTTTTGTGCCTCCACGACATCTTGTTCAGAATCCTCCCAGCTCTGCAGTGGATCTATCAGCAAGACCATTAGATCAATCTATCAGTCAGAATTGTGAATCGAACAGAGAAGTCCCAACAAAATAGCAGAACGTAAATCATGGAAAACACAGAAAATATTCTGTCTGGAATCTTTGGGCGCCCCAGGTAGCCAAGGGCGCTTAGGGTTTTGAGCCACCTCATGCAGAGGTTAGGGTTGCAAATGTATTCATTGTCTTCAGAATCCTGTCAGCTATCCAGTGTATATCTCTACTGATTGTCGGATTCGTCTGTCACCAGTAATTGCAAATCAAACAGAGGACAAAGAATGGAAGATCAAAGTCTAAAGGTTGAAAATCAAGAAAAAAAATCTAACTCTGGAGATGTTGGGCGCCCCAGGTAGCCAGGGGTGCCCAAGCTTTTGAGGGCCTAAAAGTGCAAATTAGGGTTTGTTACCTCCAACAACTTTTCTTCAGATTCAGTCCAGCTCTTCAATGGATTCAACGGTGAGCTCGTCAGATTTATCAAGCACCAGTTATGTCAGATTGAACGGGGGATTAAAATCTTGCAAAATGAAGAAGTCAAAAGCAAAGATGAAAATCGCAAGAAATATTCCAACACTGGGAGACTTGGGCGCCCCAACTAGCCAGGGGCGCCCCAAGATTTGAGGCCTTGAAATTAGTTTTCAAGAGATATCACTCCCAGATGATATTTTTATCCAAAGTTGCCTCTAGGATAATCTCGTTAGATTCAATTAGGCTCTGCAACAAGATCATCAGCCAGTTCACGGGATCAACTGAGCATTTGAAATTGAAAAGCAAACTGAGGTCAAAATCAAACAAAAAGTTGAAAATTTCAAGAAAATGTCTGTCTGCCAAGAAGGGCATCCAAGTTTTCATGCCTTAGAAAAAATTTCAAATTTCATCCTTAAACATTCAAAACAGCGTCCACATTCAACGAACCTGCTCAAGATTGGCTTCAAAGATTCAAAGCTAGAGAATAAAAGCATTTCTTATCCTCAAAACCTATTTAAGAATGCCTTTACATTCATTATTCACAATTTTTTGTAGGTGGGGTCCAGAGCAAGAGACGAGAAACATAAAAAATTTCTTCATCAAAGATTTGAAGGCCAAAACTTGGTGATTTTTCAGAGTTCTTCATATTTTCCAGATCAGCTCACACAAAGGCTCACTTTTTCATGCTTCAAAATTCCAGGGCATCAATTTTCAAAAGAAGGGGGGCATCTTTTTCAAATTTCAGCAATCTAGGTCAGCTTGGTTCATGATTCTCAACAACTTTGGAAAAAATTTCAACTTTCAAGAACCTGCTTTTTCCTTGCATGTCCAAGAAATCTTCAGTATTTTCCAAATCTAATCAACTGGGTTATGTGATGAGCCTAACTGGCTCCAACTCAACCTCTGACTTTTACTGACTTGTTTTTGTGTTTTTGAATGTTTTAAGAAGAATTTTAGATAGAAGTAGAAGGGGTGCCAAGCATAAAATGTACATAAAACTGAAATTTAAGCTAGAAAAGAGAAACTGCTTATGTATTAAGTGTTAAACAACTGCTACAGTAGATCATGAGCAACAAACATACCCGGATACCTCCAAATTATTTAAATAAAGAAATTTTGCACTTGCCAGGCAAGAATGGCTGAAACTGATGAAATAGCATGTTTGGAGCCTAGATCTACTTTCTCCCACGCAGTAACTGGAGAAAATGTGCTGAGAAAGGTAGGTGCCCAAGATAAAACTGAGAACTAGCCAAAAGGAGAGGCATTTTTGCCTCTAGCTTCATACACCCCTTTCCAAATGACACGCCTTTCAAGGAAAGAAGGTACGACCTCTAAAAGAATATGAAGATCCTTGAAAGCTGGAAATTGGATGAAGATGGCATTTCTGATGAAGAAACCCTCTTCCTTATTGCAAACTAAAAAACTGCTGAATCAAGAACTCTGAAAGCACAGATGAACTCCTGTATGAAGCTCCCTCAATAGCAACCATTCAACTGGTATTTCACAGTTTCACAATCACAGATCTATGAAGAATTTTCGCTCTCCAAAGAAGAAATTTTCTGAAACCCTTGTCCTCAAACAAAAACCACAAAGAAGAATATAACAAGCAATGTCAAATGATCAAAAGTGAGTTTGAATTGTCAATTCTCCCTTATATCTCAAAAAGGCACGCTTTTCCACAAAGTCACGCACTTCTTCCAAAAATCCATGCACTTTTGACATTTAAATACATTAAAATGTATTTAAATACTTTTCAATAGTTTTTAAATTCACTTTTTAAAGTGAGCGCACCTTTTTGACTTAAGTGATATATTTTATCACTTTATAATATATTTAAGTGGCTTTTACCTTTTATAAAGTCAATTTGACTTTATAATATACCAATAAGTTAAATAATTAACTTAACCATAGAAATATTCATAACTCCCTCCAAACTTAGTATTTTTCTGTGCCGTCAAAAGTTGGCGAACACTGAGCTACAAATGCTTGCACTGAATCCACTATTGAAGTGAAGGAGTGGAAATGTCAAAACCCACCAAAACGGCCACTGATCCCCTAACCAGATCATGTCAACCTACAAGGGTCCAAGAAATAGGCTAACTCAACTGCTCCTGAAACTGACTAGAATGGGGACATTACAGGTTCATCCAAAACGTGATTGTGCACAAAACCCAACTCTCATTTTTTTTCAAGAAAAATTCAACAATTAGGGTTTCTGCTTTTTCGACCATCCATCAATAATTTTCAAAAATGAGCAATTTGGGTCTTCTTGCAACGAGATTCACTACAAAATCCATATCTTAGATTATTTTTGAAAAATCTGCCCGTTTGAAAAAGAAAAATCAGCAAGCTAAATTTAGCTTTTGTGCAAAACTTGTCTGAGGATAGTCGAGTTTACTGTCAAAATTTAATTTTTTTGGCATGCAATACTCTCCCATCAAATTCAGAACCAAGTCGGTGTTATATCATGATTTCATCAAAACTTCTAAAACTGATTTGCATCATATAAAACATGTGATTGATTTGTGTGCTTTGGAAGATGCATGAAATGTTGCAGTCAGACATCTTGTTCATTCTAGGTTGTTTGCAGCCTCAGGCCGGACAAGTATTAGAAAATAGTTGTACAATACTCTTCCATTGAAAAATCAGGAGAAGTGTCAAAAGCATAAAAGCTGTGAAAGATATGTTGAAGCAAGAGGATATATTTATAAAAGGTCATCACTCCAGTTCTAGAGCACCAAAATTAGCAAAATTTGATAAAGCAGCTGAAGATGTGAAAGATTCTCTAAGTTCAATTGTAGAAGGTGAAGAGATCCTGGAAAAGCGGAATTTTGCTATAAATAGTATTGATGCTCCTGATAGAGATACAGTTTCCAGCTTTTTGGCAAATGTGGTTGAGATTTAAAGCAGCAGTTAACTCAATGCTTTCTCCCAGCTTTCTTTCCATTCTTATTTCATACTTTCTTTCTATTCTTGGCTCATGCTTATCTATTCTTTGAAGGAGAAAGATATCAAATTGTAATAGTTGGAACTTTCCCTATTTTTATGCTTTCATAGGCTCCTGCAAGTTGTTGTTGTTCAGTTTCAGTTCACTTAGTGTAAGAGCAAGCTTGTATGCCTCTTTTAGCTGCAAGTTATTATTTAGTTCTTGTGTTACTTGTGTCAATGTATTTTGGTTGATTGTTACATCCCGATTGTATAGCTACTAGGCTATTAGAGTTGAATAAGGAATATGTGTTTGTAAAAACAATTTTATGAATAAATAAAGATGTGAATCACCTTGTTATCAATATGAGTTCTATACATTAATGATCGTCTCATTCTTATGTTGTTCTTTTGATGTTAATCATGGTGAAAAACGTGCATGATGAGATTTATATCTGATGTTTTTATATCTTGTGAAATTTATATGTATTGCTAATTTTGTGAGCAATTGACTGCCGTGAGTTTATAATTGTGAATGCAGGAATAAGAACCAGTCCTCTAGACAGAGGAGAAATATCACTTGGGAGAGGGGTATTGGTCGTTTAACCGGTAAAGTTAATCAATTGAGCATGCACACACATTGTGAACGGTACATAGGGAAACAGGTCAGATAAGTTAGTCTAGAAAAGTCATCCATAGGCTTAGGAGTTTGATTTACTTCCTTATGCTTTATATGATGTGATTGATTAAATGTCAGTCTGACTATATCTATGACTCCCTGTGAATGAACGAAGTAGAAGGTATGTGATAAAAGGTCGAATGGGTACGTATACACATGTATACACTGTGTACACATATCTAAATGTATAGACATATCAATACGTACGTACGTTAAGCAAATGGATATGCTCGTACATATGTATCGACATGTATATACGCATACATATGTATATACATGAAGTATATGAGGACATGTTTACACGTACACATTCCGCCTAATATCTTTGATATAAATAATATCTAAGTATTATTATCTAGAAGATTTAAATATATAAATGTATAAATATATATATTAATAAAGTGATTATTAATATATATATCAATACATAAAGGATGTGTAAATAATAATATAATTATATATTTTATAAATTAAATGTGTTAATATTAAAATTAATATATTTTTATATATAAATACGTTTATATATAAAGAAATATTAATGTTTAATATAATACATTTATAAATAAAATATGTAAATATAAATAATTAAAATTTAAAATAATGGAAAAGAATTTCAAATGTTTAAAAGAATGAACATTATTCTAAAAAGGATAAAATCGCAATTTTTATAGAGGGAATAAACATTTGAAAAGTTGCAAGCAAATATTCAAACTTCACAAAGGAAATACATTGCAAAAGGAAGCGAACTTCATAAAGTAAATATTTTAAAAGTTTACACTTTGAAAATTGAAAGGAAAACAAATATGGATATTCCCGTGAAATTGCGGAAGCTCCTGCGCAGCAGAAAATGCAGGGAGAAGTATTCAAAACTCGAAACCAAGAAAATAGCAACGAATTTTTGTGTTGTATCGATTGGAATCTTGACCTAAAACGCAACAATTAAAACCATGTTGAATTCATACGGCTGGCAGCAAAATGTTTCCTGTAGGTGGCGTTTTTGTTTGCTGAGTTGAAAAATTCTTCAACTGCTGGCTCCATGAGGTCGAATCATCATTAAAAATCATGACTGAGGGTTTGATAAGATGACAAGTGATGATTTGACCAGGTAAACATGTCAGTCTGTCAATTTACATGCCCAGAAATGGGGAAACTGTTCTCATTTCGGCTTATAAATACTTCACAATTCTTCATTCGAATACACTGATTGTTTTCTCATCCTTGGCGTTTTTAGAGAGTTTTTATATTGCATTTGAGAGCTTGTGCTGTGAGTTAGAGTTACTGTTTTGTTTCAAAGTGTTTCAGTAAAAGGATTAGAGTATTCTTCAGCTGTATTTCTTAGACTGTGAGGAATTAATAGAAATCTTTCTGAGGAGAGTTTCTGGTTGAAGAAATTGTTTGCTGTGATCAACAATAGAAGGCTGCTGACAGAGGAACATTGGAAAGGAGCTTATAATATATACAGGCATGTTTCTTAAATAGAATTATAGCTTAAGTTGTCTTTCTTTTACTGTTTTTAAAATTGCTGGTTGCATTTGATGTGAAATAAATAAATTATCCTTAGCAATCAAGTGTTGTTAGATAAGCTGTTATTGCATAATGATTTAAGGGACTTCATTTTAAGCAAGGGGTAAAAGTTAGGGAATGATAATGTAGCTAAAGAAGAAAGCTTGATGCAATTCAATATATTTAATTAAGGGGTTAAGAAAGATTTAATAAGAATTGGGGTTTTGAAAAGAAGGGATTCATTTTGGTTAAAGGGTTTTAAATCAACTTAATTTTATATGCATTGTGCTAAAAGGATGTCTATTGTGTGTGATGATTGATGCATTTGTTTGGAGTTACAAAGTTGTATGATCTCCGTATATGGAGAGTACGTAGAATATGTATTAACTTCTAGGAACGAAATGATGTCAATACAAAGTGTAATCCTAGCTTGTGTTATTAGGTTAACATTAGGAAGCTTCGCTCCTAGGATAAAGATTTCTGGAAACAGGAGATAGGATAGTAAACACTTGTTTAAAGACTCATTTCCAGTAAACTGTTTGAGGTAGGAAGTCTGGGGTAAACTGAACCCATTGAAGGACATGGCCTACGCATAGAGTAAGGTAGCCCAAAGGCAAATCGGCCCTGAGTAGTGTAAGTGATAGATGACTTACTCAGTCGTTTACTGAACCAAAATACTATGGCCATAGTAATGTAATGTACCTACATCCTCTTAGTTTAGGAAGATGATTACATTGTCAGTTCACAGTGATCCAAAACGTACATACTAGGTTGGGATTGTAAGATACAAGAATCTAGTAATGTAGGACACGACACTATGCTCAGTTGGTTAACGGAATCAGTCACTCAACCAATCTCTTCGACGAAGGGAGGGCCATTCATTGAAAAATGAATGTGCGGGGGACTGCATTATTAGTCCGTGGTTGGCGGAAAAGCACCCGAGTGATGTTTCTCCTCCACAACCTGACAACCGAAGAACCAAGATTTGAAAGGGAAGAACCTGGACCATCTTACTTCTATTTGTGCAAAAGCTGTTAAAGCTGTGTATGTACTTCTTATACTTTCATACTCTGTTATTCATTTGAAAAGTTAAAGTTATTTAAATTGGGAAAAGCTTTGAAATCATATTTATATGTTGTACTTTATTTCAAAAAGAAAAGAAAAATTTTGTTACTATGTTGTTTACTCGTTTACTGTGGTTAAAAGTTGTAAAAGTTAGAAATTTTTATTTTACGTAGATGTCTGGTCGTTACATGTGGTATCAGAGCTACCAGGTTTTAACTCTGGAACCTATGAGCTCATTTACTTTCCCTTTCCAACATAATCTCATGTTGTGAAAAATACTTGTGTCAGGATGGTGCGTATCAAAATGATAGCACGAAAGTCTGTTATTGGAAATGAGCGCTACCTGAAAGCCAAGAAGGAAAAAGAAGCTATCGTTAGAACCATCCAAGGAACCAATTACGACAACGCAATCTAGTTGAGTGATACAGAAACCTTCAGTCATGCACTTTCTTGAATCAGTCTTGAGAAGAGAAAGATGAAGATGGAGGCAATGTATAACTACCTTCCTGCAATGCTACCTGAGGAATCTGATATGTTACCACTCTCCAGAGATATGCCATCTAAAGAAAGTACAAATCTTGCACTTATCTTTAGGGATCCAAGGGTTCAACCTCTAGCTAAGATTATTGAAATTTCTTCGAGTAACGAGTCTGAAGGCTATATGCCTAAGACACCACCAATGGAGAAGTGGTCTCATGAACAAATGTCTACAAACATTGTTGATGAACACCATAACAATATTGCTTTACGCAATTATGTATTGGACAATAAATCCGAAGGATACTACCCATTTTGGGATAGGTATGAGCAAATTAGAGATGAAGAAAACGAAAGAGATCAACAATTCTCTCAATCAGTAGGATATACCCCCTTAAGTTACGAGTCTGAGGGTGAATCTTACTCCCCTCTTGACTTTTTGAAAAGTCCTATGTAATCGACGGAATATTGATTCCTATTAATATGAATAAAACGATATTTTTCATCAATTATGTCTATAGTAAACTTTGTTGTTTATATGCATGTGTTTTCTTTGTAAGTATATATATATATTTTACTTAAAAGTAAAATGATAGTAAGATTAACATGAATTAAATATTCAGGTTAGACAAATCTTTTAATAATGGTGAGAACTTACGAAAGATCTCGAAGCAATCCTGGAACTAGTCGAGAAGGCGAACAAGAACCAATAGGAATGGAAGCCAAGCTGGATCAGATTCTGGCGAGACTGACCAATCTTGAAAGGCAAAAGAAGTTGAGATACCTATCACCAATAATGAGGAGGAAAGTTCTTCGCATGGAGAAGACATTAATCATAACCATGAAAAGAGAAATCTCCAACTCTGTCAATTGAGAAAAAGAAGAAACAAGTATCCACAGAGTTAACAAGGGATATGAAGAAGATATATCCTCCAAAATTTGATGGAAGTGCTGGAGGTGATGAAGCTGAAATATGGTTAGTACAAATGGAAAAGTACTTCGATATAAGAAATTATGACGAAGTTACTAAGGCAGCTTGGGGTGCATATCAGTTAGCGGGTGAAGCCTCTAACTGGTGGATGAACAAGAAACTGGAATTGAATATAAGCTCATGGAAATTAACATGGAATGAGTTTGTTGAAATATTCCGAAAGAGATGGTTACCCCAACTCTTTTATGACCAAAAGTTAACTGACTTTGAAGAATTGAAGCAGGGAAACATGACAGTACATGAGTACTGGGAGAAGTTTACTAGACTTCTTCGCTATGTTCCCATATACCATAAGGATGAACGTTTTTGTATCAGAAAATTCATCTTAGGGCTTAATAGTAAGATTGGTGGAGAAGTTGATATGCATGGACCAACAACTATGGAATTGGTATATGAAAAAGCTCTTAAGCAAGAATAGAAACTGAAGACAGACTTTGCAAGGCAAGAAAGAAAAGAACACAAGAAGGAGGCTGAAGTTTTTAATAAAACAATTCCTAAGAAGGAAGAATCTTTACAAGGTGTTGCTAAATCAAAGGGAAAAAGATTTCGCTATGGTGGAAAAGATTTCAAAGGTGATCGCAAGAGAAGCAATACTAACACTGGCAATAAAACCACTATGAGTTCAAGCAAAACTGGAGAAGCTATTGTGAAAAGAGGTCCAAGATCGGGGTGTTTTATTTGCAAGGGAGATCATTATGCAAATGAATGTCCCAATAAGACTTCAGGAACTCAATCTCATGGCAATGCGCTACCAAGTCAGCAAGCAATGTTTCAACAAAGGATTCACGCCGTTATTGATGATCGTCAGGCTGAATATCAAATAACGCCAATTGAGACACGAGGTACTTTATTTGGTTTGCCTATTTCTATTTTGATTGATACTGGTGCTACTGAAAACTTTATTTCTCCTACGATAGCAAATCAATTAACGAGAAAGGCAGGACACATGGCTATGTCATGGAGTGTTGAATATGCAAACAACACAAGAGCAACGGTGGACCAATGTCTGTTTGAGGCTAAAATTGAACTACCTAGTTTCACAACCGAAGTCAATCTTTATGTTGCCCCTCTAGGATCCTATGATGTTATTTTAGGAATGAACTGGTTATGGAAACACAAAGCCATAGTGGATTGTAATACCAAGACAGTTGAATGTTTAGACGACTATGGTAATCCAGTCAAGATTCAAGGAGTACCAAGAGAAGTAAAAGTCAGACAAATATCAGCAATGCAACTTCTTAGAGCTAAGAAGAAAGGGTGCAAACTCTTTGCAGTAAAAATAGAAGATCTTGAGTATGAAAATGAAAAATTTGATTTTCAAAGTCAACAAGAACTAGAAGATGGAGAAATTGAGGAAAGTGGAAAAACGAACATGGAAAAATATCCTATTTTAAAGAAATTTTCCGATGTTTTTCCTGATGAACTACCTGGTTTACCACCAAAAAGAGTATTTGACTTTTCCATTGATCTAGTTCCTGGAACCGAACCTATTTCTAAGGTGCCATACAGAATGACTACTATAGAACTCATGGAGTTGAAAGCACAATTAGATGAGTTATTGTCAAAAGGATTGATAAGACCAAGTGTTTCACCATGGGGAGCACCTGTGATATTTGTCAAAAAGAAGGATGGAACTTTAAGACTATGTATAGACTATCGCATGCTTAATAAGACTACGATTAAGAATAAGTATCCTTTACCCCGCATTGATGATCTTTTTGATCAAATGAAAGGAGCAACAGTGTTTTCAAAAATAGATTTAAGGTCCGGATACCATCAGCTGAGAATTAAGGATGAGGATATCTTCAAAACAGCTTTTAGAACACGGTATGGACATTATGAGTTTACTGTATTGCCTTTTGGATTGACAAATGCACCAGCAGCATTCATGAATCTCATGAACAGTGTATTTAGAGATTATCTGGATAAGTTTGTTCTGATTTTTCTAGATGATATTCTAATTTATTCTAGAAATGAAGAAGAACATAGCAAACATTTGGAGATGGTTTTACAAAGGTTAAAAGAGCATAAACTGTATGGAAAACTATCTAAGTGCTCGTTCTATCAGAAAAAGGTTCATTATCTGGGTCATGTCATTTCGGCAGAAGGAATATTAGTAGATCCTGCCAAGATTAAAGCTATAGTACAGTGGCCTATACCCAAAAATGTGTTTGAAGTAAGAAGTTTTATGGGTTTGGCAAGATATTATAGAAAATTTGTGGCAAATTTCTCTAAAATTGCTTTTCCTATAACTTCATTACAAAAGAAAGGAAAAAGGTTTGAATGGAATGAGAAGTGTCAAAAAGCTTTTGACCTACTCAAAGAGAAATTAACTACCGCACCTATTCTTAAGATACCTGATCCTGAAGGAAATTTCATAGTCATAACTGATGCATGTGGAGAAGGATTAGGAGGAGTACTAATGCAAGACGGGAAAGTGATTGCTTATGAATCTAGAAAGCTTAAACCATATGAAATAAATTATGCTTCACATGATTTAGAGCTAGCAGCTATAGTACATGCTTTACAAATGTGGAGACATTATTTGCTAGGAAGACCCTTTGAGCTTAAAACTGATCATAATGGTCTAAAGTATCTTTTTACTTAGCCAAACCTAAATGCTAGGCAAAGAAGATGGTTGGAGTCATAGTTGGCATACTCGCAGAAAACTCGGCGAGTCTTAAAAAACTCGCGAGTTTTTTTCCAATACGAGTTTTTGCAGAGTTAACTTGCCAGACTTGAAAATCGAGCTTTTTCAAGTTTTTGCAAAAACTCGCGAGTTTTTAGTGGCGAGTACTTGCCAAAAACTCGCGAGTCCGATGAAAAAACTCACCTGCGCAGGAATAAAGGCTGAAGATGTCTTTTAATAAGTTCATTTCATTTCAAAATCACTTGATACTTTGTGTGAGGAGCTAAAAACCCCCCCCAAGCAAGGAGATATCATTTCCAACGATTTTCCATCGAGGAGAGCGGATTCAAACGCCATTTTGTGTGGATTTTGAAGGGAAATTCAATTCACAGGTAGGGTTTTTGTTTTTGTTTTTTGTTTTTGATTAATTATTTTCTTTCATTCTTCTTGCAAAATACTCATTCCAAATTGAAAAAAAGACATGATAGAGCACAAAGAAACAATTTTTTTGCATTTAGAATCCAAAAAACAAGATTCATCACAATCTTTTGTTGATTTTTGCTGATTTTTTTCATTTTTTTCACTGTTTTTTGAAATTTTCAGACCTAGGTTCATTTTTTGTGTAGAATGATAAGATTAGTTAATAATGTTAATTGATAATTCATTTAAACACATTTGTATCAATTTAAATCAAATTTAGCTCTAGATTTTTGAAGTTTTAATGATTTTAGGTTGTTTTTTAAATTTTTTTGTATTAAAAAACTAATATGTTGTACATATTTTTGAATGTGTAGATTGATCATTGATTAGTGAATACACATTACAGTGATTACACACTATAATGGCTTCTGGCTCTGGTTCATGCTCAGCATCAGGTTCCACCCCCGCCCCATCAAGTTCCACCCCTCGCACACCATCAGCATGGGTTCCAGGCACTCGTCCAGCAGGGGCTAGAGACCCTACATGGAAATATGGTGTCAGAGGGCCAGTGCCTGGAACAGTTGTTTGCGGTGAATGCAAAAAAACATATCATGGAGGCATAAATCGCCTCAAATACCATCTAGCAGGCATTCCTCAACGTGATTCCAAGGTTTGTGAGAAGCCCAAAGAAGAGATTAGAAGAGAGATGCTTGCCCTACTTTCACTTGCTGAGGAAAAAAAAATGCAAAGGGAGAGGGCTAAAAAAGCCATAGCAGCATCCATAGCCAGTGCTAGTGGACATGCGCATGCCCATGGGACTCAGGAGCACGGGGTCGAGCACATGGAGATAGAGTCAGATGAGGATGCAGATATTATTGGCATTGTGGGCTCTCTTCATGGTCCACGGATTCGCATTCATGGCACATCCTCCACAGCCACATCGGCTAGGCCCCCCTTGTCCTCTAGTTCGACTAGAGTGCCAATGCCACCACCACCTTCATCTTCACGCAACCCACAAAGTTTTTTTGTGCCAAGAAACACACCAGGAGCACAGGGATCATTGGAGGCTACAGGGTGGAACAAGGAGGTGCATGAACATGCCAAAATGGCATGTGCTGATTTTTGGTATTTCAATAACATACCATTCAATGTGGCGAGTAGTCCCTATTGGCACAATATGGTCACTTCATTGACAGTTGCGGGAAAAGGCTTCAAGCCACCTTCTCGCAAAGATTTGAGTGGGAGGTAAGTGACAAGTCAACTTAAATTTTATGTTCTTTAATTTAAAATTTAAATTACTTTATTATTTATGTTGAATTCAAGCTATTTTTTGTTTAAAACTTACAATTTTGTACTTATTTAATTATTTTACTTTGTACTTGCAGTTTGCTCACAAATGCAACCAAAAGGGCAATGCATGTGGTGGAAGATGTTACATCCCAAATTGTGACGTTACAATTTACCATCACTAGATAGAGTAAATGTGAATTCTAGAAGTGAATTAATGATGCTTGAACCTTGTTTTCAATATGAATGATGTTTCATTTGATGTTATTCTTGGTGAAATATTGCATAAAGGAGAATAGAAGGTTATTGATTTATGAATAATCTAACTTTTGAAATGTTTCATGTATCCTACTTTGTTATGAGCATATGACTGCCGATGTCATGTCATGGTGTGCAGGTATGAAGACTGATCCTCCGGACAGAGGAGAGATATCACTCGGGGAGGAACTTGGTCGGGTAAGCAGTAACGAGTACCAAATGAGCATACACACACGTCAGTATAGGTTCTGAGAAACCAAGTCAGTTATGTTGGTCTAGATAAGTCATCCTTAGGCTTGGAGTTATGTTTACTTCTTTATGCTTTGAAAAGTGATGATTACTTATTTGTCTGACTTACTATGCTTTGACCATGATTTGGAAAAACGTGAATGGATATACGTTAAAAGGTCAAGTGAGTATGTGTATACGTGTACGCGTATCCATATGAGTATACATGTCAAATACATACATATGCTCGGCAGATGGATATGCCCATATGTACGTGACGACGTGATATACATACATTTATGCGTACACTGCATACAGAGAAATACATACTAATAATAATATTATATTATTATTCCCTGTTGACTTTACGTAAATATATATATATATATATAAATATCGGGTTGCTGACTGGCTCACGATATATTTATATATTTGTTAAATATATATTTAAGTAATTAAATATTAATGATTATATATAAAATTGTTATAGTTATATTAAATATAAATATTTAAAATACTCGGGTATTTAAATATTTATGTATTAATATATTTAAAGACTATAATAATATTTTATAATAAAATAAATAAGGGAACTATATTTTTTGTCTAAGGAATTTTCTTATATATTTATGTATAAATATATAAGGTGATTATTTAAATACATAAAGAATATATAAATAATAATATATATTTGTATATTTTATTAATAAAATGTATTAATATTAAAATTAATATTTATTTATATATAAATACATTTATATACAAATAAATATTAATGTTTAAAATTATACATTTATAAGTAAAATATACAAATGTAAATTATTAAAACAAATTTCAATTTCAAAAGAATGAAATTCGCATTTTTATGGAAGGATTAAAATTCGCATTTTACATTTACATTTGTGAAAGTATAGAAGATAGCCGTATGAATCATTTAAACTTTTCAAAATACATTTGAATATGGAATAAACTTCATAAAAGGAAAAATTGAGAAGTCGAACTTAGGAAATGAATGAAAATATTAAAGAGAAACTCACCCGTGAAAATGGCGGAGCTCCCTGCACAGCTGGGAATGAAAGAAGACAATGTCAAAGTTTTAAAACCAGAAAATAGCAACAAACAACTGAGCTGGGTCGATTTGGGACTTAACCTAAAACGCAGCAAAAATATCATGAAAAATTCTGACGCCTGGCAGAAAAACGTGACTGTAGATTTCGTTTTGGTTTCAAGTTGAAAGATTCTTCGAATTGCTGGCTGTATAGGAGTCGATTCATCATAAAAGAACATGACTAAAGGTTTGGATGCATGGCAGGTATCACTTTGACTGAGTAAATATTGAAATTTGTCAATATTCATGCCCAGAAATGGGGAAGTTGTTTTAACTGCGACCTATAAATACCTCACAAGCTCTCATTCGAATTCACTTCGGACTTTCTCTTCATTGACGCCCAGCCATTCTTTGAGATATCAGTTGTAGGAAGTTTGTGATTAGCAAGCCATTAAGTTTAGAATTCCGTTTTTCTAAGCTGAGACATTTACCATATTACTACATTTTCTAAATATTGAGTGAGCAAGATATAGAGAGCTTGGACAGTATTTGACAAGCAATTGCAGCATTACAGTCTTTGATACTATGTGAGAATTAAGAGTCATTGCTGGGCAAATCTTCTATAGTGGAGTGCCATTGTGAAAGAGTGATCTTGGAGTGCCATTGTGCCATTGTGAAAGAGTAATCTTGGAGTTCACCGTACTCTTTGAATATCAGGCATGACTTTCTATTTCTTTGTAATTTTTGTTGAAAGGTTACATTTTCTTTATTGTGTGTTTGAGATATCAAATAGTTCAAAGCTATTTAAGAACTGATTGGGCAAACTTTCTTTGTGCATTCCATTTAAATGTATAAGAACTTTAAATTAAGGGGATAGTGAAAAGGGAATCAAACGATTAAAGAGCTCAAGGGTAACTGAACTTAATCTGCATTATATAGAGAAGGGTTTTATATGCAATTAATTGTTTTTGCAAACTTTGTATGATCTCTATATGGAGAATACGTAGATATACTTATTTACTACTAGGATCGAAATGAAGGTCTAGTCAAGTATGGTCTTTTAGCTTAGGTTATTAGATAACTGAGTAAGCTAAGTACTCCTAGGACAAAGATTTCCTGAATAGGAGGAATAAAATAAAGACACTTGTAGACTGTTCATCTCCATTAAGTTAGTATGATTGTAGGATGTCTGGGATGACGGTTTCATCCATTGAAGGACAAAACCTATGCGTAGAGTAAGGAAGCCTCAAGTCAAATCGGCCCTGAGTAGTGTTTATGATAGATGACCTTCATTCGAAGTACTGAATGAGAATACTTTGGCCAAAGTAGTGAAAGGTACGACATCCACCTAGATGTGAGATAGTTGAGACTACACTGTCAGTTCATTGTGATCCGAGTACTAGATCGAGATTGTGAAATAGCAAGGTTCTAGTTGAGTAGGACACAAGCACTATGCTCAGTTGGTAATCGTTAAAGGATACCCTACCAATCTCTTCTTCGAAGGGAGGGCCGTTCATTGCAAAATGATCGTGCGGGGGACCGCATTATAAGTCCGTGGTTGGCGGAAAAGCGCCCGAGTGATGTTTCTCCTCCACAGCGAGCGGCCGATGTACCAAGATTTGAAAGGACGAATTCCTAGACCTTCTTACTTCTATTTGTGCAAAAGCTTACGAGCTATGTATGTAACTGTATTACTTTTTAATCTGATTTGTATTTGCAATGAAAATGAAATTCATGAGGAAACATATTGTAACTTGTACGTGTTTATCAATAAAGAAAGGAAGAAATTTTATTGTATTATCTTTGTTATATGTTACTTTTACATGTTTTAAGTGAGAATTGGAAAGTTTTTAATTTACACAGAATTTGGTCGTAACAGAAGAGCAAAAAACTAAATGGAAGAAATTTGGCTGCTCAATTCTTTTTGATGGGTGGACGGATGGGAGAAACTGCACCATCCTTAATTTTTTGGTTGCTTCCAAAGGTGAAGTTGTGTTTTGGAAGTCGGTGGATGCTTCCAATAGGATAAAAACTGCAGATACATTGTGTACGTTGTTGGATGAAGTTGTGATGGAGGTGGGCATTGCTAATGTGGTGCAAGTCATCACAGATAATGCAGCAGCGTATGTGGCAGCTGGAAGGATGCTTGAGAGTAGACATCCATCACTTTTTTGGTCACCTTGTGCGGCTCATTGCCTTGACCTTCTTTTGGAGGACATAGGCAAACTTGTTTGGGTGGCACCGATTGTAGATGATGCAAGGAGCATCACAAAATATATCTACAATCACCCTTGGGTTCTTAGTTTGATGAGAGAGCATACGCAAGGGAAGGAGTTGGTGAGATCGGGTGCCACAAGGTTTGCAACAATTTTCCTAACGTTGCAAAGCATTTTGGATTCTTTGGGCTCTCTAAAACAAATGTTCGTGAGTCAAGCATGGAATGACTCCTCATATTCAAAGAAGGCCGAAGGAGATAGAATTTCTGCAATAGTCTTCGACCCCTTGTTTGCACAAAAAGCTACAGAGATCGTGAGGGTAACTTCAAAACTTTGATTTTAATTTTAATCTCAAGTTGAATATAAATATATATTTTTTAATTTAACTTTAAGCCTTTCATTATAAATTTCTAACTTTGATCTTTTTGTATTTTTAATCTAGGTGTCGGAGCCCTTGGTTAGAGTCCTCCGCTTGGTAGATGGGGATGAAAACCCAATGGGATACATTTATGAGGCCATGGATAGGGCCAAGGAGGCCATCAAAAGTTATTACAGGGGGACAGCCTCAAATTTGATCCCATATGGGAGATTGTTGATAGGAGGTGGAACAATCAACTCCACCAACCCATCCATGCAGCAGGGTACTTCCTCAACCCTTCTTTTCTCTTCTCAGAGAGCTTCTCTGATCCTAATGGAGAGGTTATGGAGGGGCTCACAACATGCATTCAGAGGATGGAACCCGAGGTTGCAGTGAGAGACCTCATCGTCAAGGAGATGGATATATACAGGGAGGCAACTGGTAATCTCTTTTCTTCGGAGCTGGCTGTTAGAGGAAGAACCACTCTGCCACCAGGTATAAAATTCAGAGTCTTTAAATTTTAAGTTTATTTCACATGCATCTTAGAATTTGATAAAATGTGTTTTGACTTTTGACTTTTGAGTCTTTGACTTTGTTTTCTAACTCTTCAATTTTGTTTTTGTTTTTTGCAGATGTTTGGTGGAAAAATTGGGGTGGAAAAACCCCAAATCTACAAAAAATTGCCCTCCGTATTCTATGTCAGCCTTGTAGTGCATCCAATTGTGAGCGCAATTGGAGCTTGTTCGAGTCCATTCACACGAAAAAGAGGAACAAGTTAACACAAAAGCGCCTCAATGACTTGGTCTTTGTGCAATACAACCTTCGGTTGCGCATAAAGAGAGTTGAAGAAAAATCACAGGATCCTATTGACTTAGATGAGATAGATCCTTATAGTGATTGGACAGGGCGAGAGGAGCAGCCTCCATTGTTTAGTGCAGATGAAATCCTTGACTTTGAGAGAGAGGCAATGGAGGATGTGGGTGCATCAGGAGTTGGAGATGTAGGGTTGGATGAGATCCAGCCAGAGCCAGAGCCAGAGCCAGAGCCAGCAGCAGTAGCACCGCAGCCACCACCACTAGCACCACGCACACGTGGCAGGGCTAGAGGACCCACCCCTTCTTCCCTAGCTGTTGCTAGACTAGGGAAGAGGAAAGCCTAGCATGTTGTATTTAGTTGTTGTTTAGAACTTTAGTATTTGCTTCTAGTTCTAGTTTTACTGTTTTCATGTATCAGACTTTCAGGCTTTTAGCCATCGGGATTCCGCATGAGAATGCGATTTTGTAATTAATTTACATTAAAGTCAATCAAAATTAATAGAAAACACTTTTGTACTCATTTATGGATTCATTGGATTCATCTTGTCATTGAATTTTGCAAAAAAAATGTGTTTTTAATGAAAATTAAGCAATTTTTTCATTTCCCGAGTTTTTTGCCGAGTTTTTTTCGAGTTTTTGGCGAGTTTTTAAAAACTCTCCAATTTTTCCCTTGGCGAGTTTTTTGTTGGGGCGAGTTTTCCAACTATGGTTGGAGTTGATAGCAGATTATGACTTCAACATTAATTACATTAAGGGAAAAGAAAATCGAGTAGCTGATGCGCTAAGTCGAAGACGCCATATCTCTTCGATAGTAGCAATTCATACCGATTTTAAGGAGCAAGTACTTCAGAAAAGTAAGGATGATGAGTACTATTTACAAGTAAAACAAGCACTAGAAGAAAATCCGCAAGATTCTAGGTATGAAGGATTTCAGTTTGAAACCAATGGATTGTTGAGGTACAAAGGTAGAGTGTACGTACCTGAAGACAAAGAATTAAGAAATCTGGTATGGAAGGAAGTGCATGAAGCACCTTATTCTGGTCATCCTGGAGTGACGAAAATGATGGCAGATGTAAAACCTTTATATTTCTGGAAAGGAATGAAAAGAGACGCAGCTAATTTTGTAGCAAGTTGTCTTGAATGTCAAAGAGTAAAAGTTGAGCATCATCATCCTGCAGGACTGTTATATCCTCATGAAATACTAGAATGGAAGTGGCAAATAATTAGCATGGATTTTGTACAAGGACTACCTATGTCTAGGAACAGACATAATGCTATATTAGTGGTAGTGGATCGATTGACAAAAGTGGCACACTTTATACCAGGAAATTTGATTGATGGAGCACCAATCATTGCAAGAAAGTTTGTTCAAGAAGTATTCAGATTGCATGGAATTCTTGAAAAGATTATTTCTGATAGGGATGCAAGAATCACTTCTAGATTTTGGAAAACTTTGTTCTCTGCACTTGGGACACAGTTAAATATAAGTTCAGCATATCATCCGGAAACGGATGGACAAACAGAAAGGGTAAATCAAGTATTAGAAGACCTACTTAGAGTATATTGCATGGATCAGCAATATAAGTGGGAAGAATACTTACCTTTGGTCGAATTTGCTTATAATAATTCATATCATTCTTCAATAGGAATGGCTCCATTTGAAGCTCTATATGGTCGTAAGTGTCGAACTCCGATAAGTTGGGATAAGCTTGAGGATCGAATAAGTCTTGGACCAGAAATGTTGGCAGAGATGGATGAGCAGATAAAGATTATTAAGCAAAAGTTAGCAGAAGCTAACAGTCGACAGAAAAGTTATGCAGATGCCAAAAGAGTGCCCCGTAATTCTGCTATAGGTGACAAGGTACTTTTGAGAGTCAAACCTCATAAGAGTTCCATCAAGTTTGGAAAATCTTCCAAATTGTCTCCTCGTTATATAGGTCCCTTTGAAGTCCTTGAGGAAGTCAATCCTGTAGCTTACCGAATCGCCTTACCACCAGCTCTTGCCAAAATGCATAATGTCTTCCATGTGTCCTATCTTAAAAAGTACATTCTAGGAGATAGTCATGTTATTGATTGGACTGCTTTACAGGTAAAGGATCCCGGAATAATAACTCTCGAGCCCGTAAAGGCGCTGGAAGTGCGTAAACTCCATTTGCGCAATAGGGATGTCACTCAATGTAAAGTTCAGTGGGATCAGTACACGGAGGATTCGGCAACATGGGAGGACTATGAGGAAATTCTGCGGAAATTTCCAAATATTCTCAAAGCTTTTGAGAATAATGAATAAAATTTATGTATTTGTTTTTATTATGTTTGAAATAATACCTTAAGTCATCGGGGACGATGATTCCTAAGGGGGGAAGTATGTTACATCCCGATTGTATAGCTACTAGGCTATTAGAGTTGAATAAGGAATATGTGTTTGTAAAAACAATTTTATGAATAAATAAAGATGTGAATCACCTTGTTATCAATATGAGTTCTATACATTAATGATCATCTCATTCTTATGTTGTTCTTTTGATGTTAATCATGGTGAAAAACGTGCATGATGAGATTTATATGCAATGTTTTTATATCTTGTGAAATTTATATGTATTGCTAATTTTGTGAGCAATTGACTGCCGTGAGTTTATAATTGTGAATGCAGGAATAAGAACCAGTCCTCTAGGCAGAGGAGAAATATCACTTGGGAGAGGGGTATTGGTCGTTTAACCGGTAAAGTTAATCAATTGAGCATGCACACACATTGTGAACGGTACATAGGGAAACAGGTCAGATAAGTTAGTCTAGAAAAGTCATCCATAGGCTTAGGAGTTTGATTTACTTCCTTATGCTTTATATGATGTGATTGATTAAATGTCAGTCTGACTATATCATGACTCCCTGTGAATGAATGAAGTAGAAGGTATGTGATAAAAGGTCGAATGGGTACGTATACACATGTATACACTGTGTACACATATCTAAATGTATAGACATATCAATACGTACGTACGTTAAGCAAATGGATATGCTCGTACATATGTATCAACATGTATATACACATACAGATGTATATACATGAAGTATATGAGGACATGTTTACACGTACACATTCCGCCTAATATCTTTGATATAAATAATATCTAAGTATTATTATCTAGAAGATTTAAATATATAAATGTATAAATATATATATTAATAAAGTGATTATTAATATATATATCAATACATAAAGGATGTGTAAATAATAATATAATTATATATTTTATAAATTAAATGTGTTAATATTAAAATTAATATATTTTTATATATAAATACGTTTATATATAAAGAAATATTAATGTTTAATATAATACATTTATAAATAAAATATGTAAATATAAATAATTAAAATTTAAAATAATGGAAAAGAATTTCAAATGTTTAAAAGAATGAACATTATTCTAAAAAGGATAAAATCGCAATTTTTATAGAGGGAATAAACATTTGAAAAGTTGCAAGCAAATATTCAAACTTCACAAAGGAAATACATTGCAAAAGGAAGCGAACTTCATAAAGTAAATATTTTAAAAGTTTACACTTTGAAAATTGAAAGGAAAACAAATATGGATATTCCCGTGAAATTGCGGAAGCTCTTGCGCAGCAGAAAATGCAGGGAGAAGTATTCAAAACTCGAAACCAAGAAAATAGCAACGAATTTCTGTGTTGTATCAATTGGAATCTTGACCTAAAACGCAACAATTAAAACCATGTTGAATTCATACGGCTGGCAGCAAAACGTTTCCTGCAGGTGGCGTTTTTGTTTGCTGAGTTGAAAAATTCTTCAACTGCTGGCTCCATGAGGTCGAATCATCATTAAAAATCATGACTAAGGGTTTGATAAGATGACAAGTGACGATTTGACCAGGTAAACATGTCAGTCTGTCAATTTACATGCCCAAAAATGGGGAAACTGTTCTCATTTCGGCTTATAAATACTTTACAATTCTTCATTCGAATACACTGATTGTTTTCTCATCCTTGGCGTTTTTAGAGAGTTTTTATATTGCATTTGAGAGCTTGTGCTGTGAGTTAGAGTTACTGTTTTGTTTCAAAATGTTTCAGTAAAAGGATTAGAGTATTCTTCAGCTGTATTTCTTAGACTGTGAGGAATCAATAGAAATCTTTCTGAGGAGAGTTTCTGGTTGAAGAAATTGTTTGCTGTGATCAACAATAGAAGGCTGCTGACAGAGGAACATTGGAAAGGAGCTTATAATATATACAGGCATGTTTCTTAAATAGAATTATAGCTTAAGTTGTCTTTCTTTTACTGTTTTTAAAATTGCTGGTTGCATTTGATGTGAAATAAATAAATTATCCTTAGCAATCAAGTGTTGTTAGATAAGCTGTTATTGCATAATGATTTAAGGGACTTCATTTTAAGCAAGGGGTAAAAGTTAGGGAATGATAATGTAGCTAAAGAAGAAAGCTTGATGCAATTCAATATATTTAATTAAGGGGTTAAGAAAGATTTAATAAGAATTGGGGTTTTGAAAAGAAGGGATTCATTTTGGTTAAAGGGTTTTAAATCAACTTAATTTTATATGCATTGTGCTAAAAGGATGTCTATTGTGTGTGATGATTGATGCATTTGTTTGGAGTTACAAAGTTGTATGATCTCCGTATATGGAGAGTACGTAGAATATGTATTAACTTCTAGGAACGAAATGATGTCAATACAAAGTGTAATCCTAGCTTGTGTTATTAGGTTAACATTAGGAAGCTTCGCTCCTAGGATAAAGATTTCTGGAAACAGGAGATAGGATAGTAAACACTTGTTTAAAGACTCATTTCCAGTAAACTGTTTGAGGTAGGAAGTCTGGGGTAAACTGAACCCATTGAAGGACATGGCCTACGCATAGAGTAAGGTAGCCCAAAGGAAAATCGGCCCTGAGTAGTGTAAGTGATAGATGACTTACTCAGTCGTTTACTGAACCAAAATACTATGGCCATAGTAATGTAATGTACCTACATCCTCTTAGTTTAGGAAGATGATTACATTGTCAGTTCACAGTGATCCAAAACGTACATACTAGGTTGGGATTGTAAGATACAAGAATCTAGTAATGTAGGACACGACACTATGCTCAGTTGGTTAACGGAATCGGTCACTCAACCAATCTCTTCGACGAAGGGAGGGCCATTCATTGAAAAATGAATGTGCGGGGGACCGCATTATTAGTCTGTGGTTGGCGGAAAAGCACCCGAGTGATGTTTCTCCTCCACAACCTGACAACCGAAGAACCAAGATTTGAAAGGGAAGAACCTGGACCGTCTTACTTCTATTTGTGCAAAAGCTGTTAAAGCTGTGTATGTACTTCTTATACTTTCATACTCTGTTATTCATTTGAAAAGTTAAAGTTATTTAAATTGGGAAAAGCTTTGAAATCATATTTATATGTTGTACTTTATTTCAAAAAGAAAAGAAAAATTTTGTTACTATGTTGTTTACTCGTTTACTGTGGTTAAAAGTTGTAAAAGTTAGAAATTTTTATTTTACGTAGATGTCGGGTCGTTACATTGATCGCTAAACTATAAGCCTATTTTGCTACAATCCTACTGTCCCAGAAGTGTAATCTTTGTTACTTGAGATTTGAGAAAATAAATTATTGTGCCTACTTTGTTGCCCTGATATAATGTCTCAGATTTCTGTTTTATATGTTCTACTTATATGATCTTTATTTCAGCTTGCATTGAAAGTACAGTAGATGTGTGTCGGAAGAAATTTTGTTTAAGTATATATGTCAAAGAATCATTCTTTGTCCATTTCTAACTCTCAAGCTCTATGTTTACTTGAGTAGTTAGAAACGTCATTAGAGTAGGCTTAGTTGTAGTTGAACTTCTAAAAGAGAAAATCTCAGCTACGACGCTTGAGTTTTATAACCTTGTGCTCTTAGCTTAAGAAAAAGATTGGAAAATTAGTTTTAGTTTACTTTCTTTAAGCAACATCAGCAAAGAGGGAGCTTCCCCTCCTAATTCGAAGAGCAGTTAATCTGTGCATAGCTGTTCGTTTCTAATCCGCATTCTAGAGGTGCGAATTGAAACGCCAACACGTTCCAATGTCTATATTTTGATTTTCAATGTCCACTATTAAAAATTAAAAATTTAAAAACTACTACTAGTTCAATGAAATCATTGCAATGTGTTTAAATTTTACTTATTCTTTAGGATTCTACAGTTATACATCTTTTTATAACTAATTTTTCAAGTACTATGTGTATTTCAGCACTGCTCCCCCGCCGCTCCCAAACTTAGGCCCCCTGTCCCCTCGTCTCCCCATCAGGAAACTCCTTGGAACATTGACTAAAAGGTAAGTTGAAATCTTTTGAATCACTAGAAAGGCATTTATGCCTAAAATTTTGGACAATATGTAACAACTACCTCTAATTTTTTATTTTTTTTAAATTCCAGTATAAAATATCAACATGAACTTGCCAACATTGAGATATAGATATCATTAAATGCTGATATAAGTTAATAGTGCTGGTACAACAGTTCTGAGTGACAGCCATAATATATGCACATTCACAATTATCTCCTCCTAGCATGAATAGTCATCAAAGTGAGTATAACCACAAAATACCTTGGAATCACGACCCAGAATGATAACAGCAAATCTGAAATGACATTATATGCTGCTATAAGCAAGGTGCAGGTCTGGTATGGACTGGAAATTGAGTTGCAGACCTGTCATATGGTTGTTGCAGACCATAACAGCAAGTAAATATCTCCAATTACTCACCAATTTCAAATAGAACGGACTCCCAAAGCTCCAATTAACACCACTGACCACACACATCAGCACTCTCTAACATACCCAGGCAGGCCAGAAAGAATGCAACTTACAGGTCTGGATATGACTGTTCAGGGACCGCAGGTCTGAAATGACCTTTGATACAGTTCAAACAACAATGTAACTCCTCAAGAACATCTTCCCAACCAACATGGAGCTTCTCCAAGGAATGTCGATCAGCCCTTTCACACACCTAGCACCTCAAGAAAGCTTCAAATCTGCCTATGATGACTAAGGAACAGGTCTGATATACTATTCTGAGTATGATAACAGGTCTGAAACAACAAGCTGACCAACCCAATGAATCCTCCAACTTCACCAAGGATTCCACAAAAAAACCAATCAACCCAGCACTAAGTATTGCCATAAAATGATAGAAAAAAGCAGGTTCCAGGTCTACTAACAATCCCAGACATATCCAACATGAAAAGAGTACTCAAAAAACAAGGGTGGTAAGCAAGGGATCAATCGCAAACACAACCAACTACTGAAGTTTGCTTCTAAAATGCATAGAATAGGATTCCAGACCCTAGACGCCTCTCACCAACTCCTAAACACCTCAAAAAAGGCAACACTTGTTCTAGAAGGTGCCCTTAAGGTCTCACGCCCAGCAAGAAGGACAAGTATGACCTCTTCCAATAAATTATATCAGTTGCAAACCAACCAAAAACCTCCTAAATCAGGTCGCCCAACTATGTATGGTTTGTTAAGCTTTGATTAATTTGTCCCTTAAATCACACCCAACAAGCATTAATAGGTGATACACCCTTGCTAGGGTTTCATGAGTAGTCAAAATTGTACGACCATCATTGGGAAATCTGAAAACACTTCAAACACCTCAATAATCAGAGAACAACTCAAGAAATCTGCAATCAAAAAACCATGTAAATCTTCATTTTTTTTAAAACCCTGAAATCCAAAACTCTGTAAATACCAATGTGATTCCTGCGTGAAATCACTCTACCAGCTAGGGAGAATCTTTCACCACCAAAACTAATGATTTGATGAGGGTTTTTATCCTCAATCAACCTTGAAAAAACTTCTATGTTCACTCCAGCAACATCATGTTATGTGTGCAAACTTGAATAATCAAAATGAGAGCCAAAATCCTCCTTTAATAGAGTTGGAGGGAGAAAGAGGAATTTAAAATTCATAATAAATTATTTTTCCCTCAAAGGTCTTTTGCAATTTAAAATAACTTTATGTCTAAGTCCCATTTTCACCAGGTGTCCACTTGAAGGAACATAATATAACTTTATTAAATTAAAACATTAAAGTAAATATTATAATGTTAACTCTTAAATTGTAATAATTTAAATAATCCAAACCACTTTGTTGAAAGCACGGCCAAGGCACTGAAAACTAAAACTGATCATGCCAAGAAAAAGTTGATGTTGAAGAATGATGTTTGGTGCCAAAATGGACACTTACTAAAAATAACAATGTTCACCAAGAAATGTGGAGAACAACCTAGATGGCCAAAAACACTTCAAAGAGCATCACCACAATCTTGAATACCATTTGAACAACAAAACATCACCGGATGCCAAGAAACCTCAAAACTAAACTCTCCAAGAACATTGGAGTTTTCCCAACTCACTTGGAAACTTACGAAAAACCTTGGAAATTGGCCAACGCTCATGAAACAACATGGCGTAAAAATGGGGACATTACACAATAATATAATTGTCAAATCTTTTGAACAATGGAAAAGTGATTTCAATACAATTTTGCCTTCTTTGTGCTCTTTTGTATGTGTGAGTGGGGAACTTGATTCAACCTTATTGAATAACATGGATGAGTTAATAAGGTTAGAATCAAATTTCAAGAATTTTATTAGGGAAGCAACAGCTATCTTAGATGCAAAGTACAATGCACATGTGAAAAAGGTAGTCAAAGTTCTTGAATTCAAATGGCCTTCAAAGGATATCTATGCTTCATGGGTTGAAAAGTATCAAGAGTAAATCAGCTTGGCAGCTCAACACGGTCATCAATTTTTTGTCTTCATCAAGCTCTCTAAGATTACATGTAGCTGCAAATGTGTCATATTTTGTCATCATTAATGTAATAGCCACCCCCAATTTTTTCACAAATTTTTCACCTGTTAGCGTTAGATGAAAGCAAGATAAGAAATTGAATAATAACCCTTCACTTTCTGATCACCCAGATCCCATAGTGGGCAAGGTGAGAGAATACGGTGCAAACAGGACCTTGCAATATTGAAAGTAACAAGCTAACTAAAATAACACCTTCCACTTTCTGATCACCTAGATCCCAAGGTGGGCAATGTGAGAGCATATGGTGGTTGGCTTACAATAAAGAACTTCTCTATGCTACCACTTCTTTAGTGGGGTGAATAATAATAACAGTGCTGGAAAGTAAACATCCGCTTGTTTAGCGGGAATTACAAGAAATAAAATGCACTTGGCGGCAAGCCAACCACTTCCGCTTTTCAGCGAGCAACAAGAAACGAAATATAGAAAACTCAACCACTTATTCAGCGAGAGTGTGAAGTACATAAAGCAAAGGCTCGACCACTTTTCAGCGGGAGCAACCAATTATTCAGTGGGGTAAGTATCCAAAATAACTTGAAAGAAAAGAGCTGATTGGTACTACCAATTTAGCGTTACAAGGAGAGTCTAATACAAGATAATATGGAATGAACTAGTCAATATGATAGCCCAATACATCATTGATCAATCCCTGCAACATAAGATCGGTGAGGCATCATAAAACATGAAAGGACAAGAGTATATCAGGTATGATTTGACTAGTGCAGCAGTCTGATATGCATGAACATCGAACACCAAACACCAACCAACACCCTTCAAACACTCATAACTTCCCCATAACTCATCAGAAACTCCTCAAACCACTGGCAAATGAAAGAGCAGGCCTAGGCATCCAAAACCAAGTATCAAGCCGCCACTAACAAGTCTAAACAGCCTTGGCACGAATCCCAATGCACCTACAACAAATGGTATGGCCTCCTAGATAGGTCGATCTCTTCTCAAAAATCAAGTTCTCTACGTAAAATCACCAAACCTTGGGCAAAGGGTCGCCTAAGCATAAGAAAAACATAGGATCAACACCCACAAAAAGATCTCAACTCCTCCGATTAATAGAGCAAAAACATGGGTCAGTTATGCATAAACCAGACATCAAAAAACTGATAACACACTCCAAAAGCCATCAAACTACAAACTCACACCCACACTCCAAAAATACTAGAAAACATCAAAGCTAACAAAAACTGAAGAAAATGAGAAAGCTATCGCCAATGTTCGCTCTACTGCAACCCTTGAGATGAAGCTGCAACTATGTTTAGCTAGGAGATATCTCTCAATCTTGAAACAAAAGTTAGCTTGAAGGGATTTCGTCCTCAAAGCCCCAAGAGTTCGTTCTGCATTTCGGCAGCACTTCGTTATATCAAGATAGCATAGTCAAATGAGAGCAAGAGAGGGCATATAAATAGGCTCTAAGCCCCAAAAGTTTGAAATGCATTTCCCTCTAAATAGGGACGCCACCTTTTGGAGCAATAAAATATTCAATAAAAATCACTTAACCTTCAAACCTTGGTGTCCACTTTTGCTTGGCACAAATTAACCTTTTAAAATGCATGTCTCTAAGATTGGCATCCAACACATGAGTCCCCTTTTTAAGAACAACTTAAGTTGCACTCTCTAGGCGTGGGGGCCAAAAAGCAACATGAAAATATAAACAACTTAAGTTTGCCAACCTTCTATTTTCAAACTCCAAGAATGTTGGAGAAGCCACTACTCAATATCAAGACACCAAACATTGCACTAACACACTGCTAGAAGTAGTAACCCAATGTTGAACTGTTGCCAAAACCCATTGCCAGAAATAGCACTTACTAAAAATAGCATACTACTAAAAATAGTAAGTGCCTCCAAACTCAAAATGAGCACATTTTGAGTAGTTGTTGTAACTTACTAAAAATAGACACTACTAAAAATAGCAATGACTACCCACAAAGGTTTCCGAAAAATCTAGAAAGACCCAGAAACCCTTCTGGCAAACTCCAGAAAAGTTGACATGAAACCTCCAAGAATCTTGGAAACCCTAAAAACGCCTCCGAGTAGCGTACGTGACTCTAAAAATAGGCTATCGGCCACATAAGAGCATAGGGCTAAAAAGGGGACATTACAAGCAACAATTTGAATCAATTGGTTTCTTCAACAGCTTCAAAGTTATTCTTTTTGTCCTTGTTAAGAAAATAATTTGTTCTGTTAGCGGGTTGTTGCATTGCTTGGTTGTAACAAAATTTTGGTTGTCAAATGGGACTAGTGTCATTTTTCTCCTTAAGCCTACATGTTTACCTTTTCCTATTTAAGGAGATAGGATTCTTGTAATGGGTCTGGGAATTGCAAATTGAGTCAGTTCTATAAAGTGTTGTTAGGGTTTTGTTGTCAAGGTCTATAATTTTTTTTGCAAATAGCAATGTATCTTTGATCAAGGCATATATGAATACATGTTTTCATCATGTCATTGTCTCCAATTTTGTAAAACAATATCTTTCATGAATGAAAAAATCAAGAATTATTGATTTCTTCATTGCAAATTTATTGCATTGTGTAATTTTATTGATAACTTATGTTCAATGAATGGAATAATTGTTTTCATTAAAATACAAAGGATATTGTAATTACAAGTGAATTATTAAGTAGGATCATGTTTTAAGCCTTTAGTTGGTCATGTTATTATAAGGTATAAAAATTTGTTGACTATCAAAGTATGTGTAAATTGTTGTGAGGAAGATTTTATAAGATTGTGGACTTTGCAACCCTAGATAGGCATCGATCAAATTAAAATAACAATCATAAATCCCAGAACATATATACAATGACAAATCTCAAGCCATTTGTAGTTCATTAATAATTATTGTTGTATCAGGGTCTTGAATATTTGCGAGGATATTAAAAATTGTAATATTTTATTGTGTAAATCCTTATCATAAGCGTATTAGAAGTAATCTATTAGATATCACTTTTTGTTGTATTGCAAATTTTTAAGTGATATTATAAGGGATATCCACCTAGGTTTTGGAAAGCTTAAAGTGCAAAGAAAATCAATCTTAAGTTCTTAACGGAAAATTTCTTGTTCGTTGGCCAGTATCTTAATATGCGTAAGCATAAGACATGGCTAATCTTTAGAGGTTATTAAGGAATCAGTTTAGATACACCAACACAACTACAAGATGAAGTCATTCAAATAGTGATCTTAGAATAAAGTTGAAATTTTCCTGTTTGTATGGTGTAACATCTTTCGTCATGAAAGTGAGATAGAATGCTCCTCATCAATCCAGGGTTTATATTCATTTCAGAGTTAAATGTAATTTATACAGTATTTTATACTAGTTTGTTAGTTATTACCCTTACATTAATGATTTCTAAACCGATATAATTCAAATAAAATATGATAACCTTTTTGGTGTTTCCTTTGTTCGAGTTTATACCTTAGATTGGGCACAGATTTTTGAAGAAATCAATTCGTTTCAAAGCTAATCGCCTGCCCTTTTGAAGAGTTTATGTATATGGTATATCATTTGTTATATAATGTTTGGCTAATAGTTTATTCAATGGTATTCACAGATTCAAGCTGGCACTGGAGACCACGTAATTATTGATGTTAATTATCTTCCTTCTTTCAAGGAAATTCCAGATGAAAGTGCTATTCCAGCATTTTGGGAAGCTATTAAGAGTTCATATGAATCCTTCAAATCAAAAGACCACAAAGGTTTCTCCCTACCTCTTTGCAGTGAAAAATAAGCTCCCTTTGACAAGACACATCCCAAGGACAGTGACCCTTTGTAAGAAATGGAAAAATAATAAATATAGTGATCAACGTTCCATTACTTGTTTTACATCCACTTACTAGTGTCTGGAATCCCCCCTATCGGCTGTGTTTTTCGATTGCATAGAAGTAATTCAGAAGTGTCACCATCTGAAGGACACAGAATGGCTACTGAGTTGTGCTGAATCCTGTGCAGCTGTTGGAGGCCAAACAAAATTGAGTTGACTGTATCTTATATAGCTCAATGATTTAGAATATGGATCTCGAATATATTAGTCATAATAAAAGTTTGTAGAGCATGTTATTTTATGAAATATGGTATCCTTTAATAACTATTCACACGCTGAAATTTAATTCCAAACAAATAAGATATAGGTAGATTTTAATACTCTTTTAGAATTGGAGAGATTAAAGAATAGTTTCATTATTTCGCACCAAATGAAAATACTAATAGAACGATTTCTGACACCTACTAATGTTAGAAGTGTTTGTTGGTTTTTTAATTTTTTATTCTATTTTTAGAGTTCGTAGTATGATAGCGGCAGGTGGCTAATCCCAGCGTTTTCATTTTCAAGTAATTTCGACAAAGAAAGTACAAAAGATTTTTTATAAAAATAATATTGATTCTATAAAATAGTATATATGTAAAATATGTTGAAAGATGTCATTTTTTAGGTGAATATTTTATTTATTTTTAGTTATTTTATTTAATTACAATTGAAATCTAAATGAATTTTATTCCAAATTCTATTATAATTGTAATCCTAGTTGAACTATAGTTCTAATCATAGTCCTTATTGATCTTTAATTGAACCTTAATCTTAATTCATATATAATTGTAATTGAACACTTAGCTTAACCTAACCCAAAACATAATCGTAATTGGACCCTATTCAAGTCAAACTAAAATGAATGATAACCTCAATGATAATTACAATCTTAATCCTAATTGAATGGCAAGCCTAATCCTTACCTTGTAATTGAACCCCAACACTAACCCTAATTGATCCTTAATCTTTACTCTAATTGAATCTAAACACCAACTTATTTAGTGTTGAAGATATCGAGTATGGTGTCACTTAGGATTAAAATTAGGGTTAAGGTTTAATTAGTATTAAAGATAGAGTTTAATTAGGGTTACTTTTCACTTAAGGGTAAGGTTACAGAGCAATTAGGTTAGGATTGAATTATGAATCAATTAGGGTTAGGGTTAGTTTTAGGGTTAGGAATAGAGTTTAATTATGGTATACAATTAAGGTTACAGTTCTATTAGGATTAGGATTAAATTTAAAATCATTTAAGATTAGGCTTAGAAACAAGAAAAGCTTCAAATTTAAGTTGAGAGTCATAGCTAGTTATTTTCCCACATGATAAAATAAGAGTTGTTCTCTCTTATCCATTGCAACAGTATTCCTACTTGTGGGAAAACAACTAGCTATGATGTATTTATAATAATGGAGTATGTAACTTGTAATATGAAATACCAATAGCACACGTGCTTCTTTAATTGAAATAGACTTGTCAAGACAACCATCTATCATTAATATTCTAAAAATACATAATAGCAAAGTTGATGATTTTTCTTATTATTAATAATTGAGTGACATGTTTCATTAAATTTAAAAGCAACAAATCATATGATATTGTATGGGCATAAAAACAAATATGATTTAATGTAAGAGTAATTTTTTTTTGCAATTAATATACAAATTTGAGTCATTCCAATCACAAAATAAGATTTTGAAATCTTTGAAATTAGAATGCACAACTACTACCTCTTCTCACCAATAATTCTCCCCCTATATAATATTAGTTAAGCACACACATGAAAAATAAATCTCACTAAAAAGAAAGGCAAAACTAAATGTTATAAGTATAAATCATAAGAAAAACAAAGTACTTATACCTCAAGTTTTTAAGATTTTCTATTAAATTATTTTCAAAATACAAGAAGTTTCATCAAAACCTTAATAAATTTGGGCTCGTACATTATATTATATTGGTAAGCATACCACATAAGAAGTAAATATTATCATAAGGAATTGTATATAATTTTATTTTTTCGAAGTTTAAAATATTTGTAAAAGTAAAAATCATTTATATTGTATATTTAAAAATATTTTAAATTAAATATTAAATTTATATTTTATGTTTCTAAATTAGTATTAAAAATATTCAACATAATCTAATTTTTTTAAGTTAAAACCATTAGAACATAGAAATCATACTTTTAAGAGAAAAATTTGTTTGATTTCTATATTTTACAAATATTCTAAAATAAATATTAATTTTATATTCTAGGTTTATAAATTAATACTAAAAAAATATTATTACATGTCTATTCTTTTATTATATATCATTAAATCAAATCAAAAGACTTATCATAAAGAAGATATCTTTATTTAACAAACTCTCAAAGATCTTTATCAACATCACCAATCTTCGTTACAAATATAAACACAAAAATAAAACTTTATTTGCAAATGCAAAAAAATTGCAAATCATAGATTCATTTCAACACATTAGATTCAAATCCATCTCCATTACAAATATAAACATCAAAATAGATTTAATTTACAATTACAAAATATTTGTGATTCATCAATATATGTCCAAACATTAGATTCAAGTCTATAAATATAAATTTATTATAAATAGTTACAATTCTCATATAATATTATTCATCCCAAATCTTATTCAATTATAAATATCAATTATTTTTCACAATCCTTACAATACACTTACAATGACAATATTATTTATTTTTATTTTAATATTTAATTAAATATAGATAGTTAATCTCCAACAAATCCATCGAGTGTAAAACTATAAAATTGAATCTTGGTAGCAATATCATAATTTGACACACTATGGAAAATACCTCTTATTATGTAACATTACTCATTCGTAACAAAACACATTCCTTGTTAGCATTTGATATGAAAATGAGAAATATTTGTTAATAATAATCATTTAATGGAGTAACTGAATATTAGACTGTATATCTTGTTAACAGGACAGCATATCGATTCTCATAAGTACATGAAACATCCCCTATGGATATTTACTCCAGATTTCACCAAATGTTCCACAGGAATTTAAACAAACGGTTTGCATGAAGCTAATTTCTATTCATCCAATAACTTGCAGACAAATTTTCAATGTAAATCATATGATAACAATTTAGAACATAGATCTGAAATTACATATGAATATTGCCTTCAAATCTTCAGTAGAATAACAACAGAAATATCCAATCGTAGCCACAGAACTTACAATCGGATTGGATAACCAGAAGCATGAATTTGAAGCACAAAGTGAGACACCTGAGTAGTATCTCCAACAGACAATAGGTTTCCGTCCACTGCCTCCAAGCTTGAAGGTTTCCATCCTCAAACCTGTTGAAAGCCAAAGCTTCCCAGAATTCTCCAAGAGAAAATAATAACCAAGCATAAACCAAGCATGGTTGAAAGTGAGCCCTTGCAACACTTTTTATAAGCTTCTCATAAGAGCTCATTCACACTTTTAACCAATGTGGGATAAAACATAAACTTCTTTTTTGTCTTTTTGATGTCTCATGTATTTTAAAATAAGGGGCCCCTTTTACTATTCATTTTCCCACTTAACTTTAGACTTACATTAATAAAGTTAAATAATTGAATTTAACTTTATAATTGAAACTTTATTAATGCAGAGATGAATTAAACCAATGGAACTAAAATCATTTGACGATAATAACCAATTTTCCATTGAAAA
The DNA here is from genome assembly GCA_007258455.2 of Sequoia sempervirens. Classification (NCBI taxonomy): domain Eukaryota; kingdom Viridiplantae; phylum Streptophyta; class Pinopsida; order Cupressales; family Cupressaceae; genus Sequoia; species Sequoia sempervirens. The sequence continues at coordinate 275,873,127 of VDFB02000017.1, forward strand.
GACACTGTCACTGGAGATCACAACATGCTTGATGAATTACTATTAATAGCATTAATGGATTACTAAAAATAGTAAGTATGCCAAAACTGCCTCCAAATGCCTCGAATTGACCTGCAACGAAAATTACCTAGGCCAAAAATCCTCAAGATTCCTTAAAAGCCTTGGTTATCCTACGGAACCAAGGAGAAATAGGCTAACGACAACAACATACAATGCGAGCTAGAAAAGGGGACATTATAATCCTCCTTCCCGAGATTGCTTACCCTCAAGCAAACATCAACCAACCCGCTGCTCCACCCTGATAAAAACACCATACACCACAAACTGTGAAGCAACATCATGGAATCCATAAGAGACAATGCATCAATCGTGTCAATACCCGAATCCCAAACCAAGAAGTAGAACCCACTGTAAGAGATGAAAAATAAGTTTGTCAACCAAGCACCCTTACGTAACCATTCGTGCATGTAAGACATCCATCCAATGTGAAGATGAACCCCCATATGCCCATAAACTAGCACAAATAGCCACCAAACCTCGATGTCATAACTTTGATTAGAAACATAGATAATATCAATTATGTCATCAAACCAATGCCAATCAAGGAAAATTACTCCACACTCCAACTCAACCCAAAAGAATTGCCCCTTAACATTCCCATACTGTTGAATCACTGATGTAGTCAATGCAAAATCAAAAAGTGCCACATGATTCCAACTAGGACAGCCATTAGTCCATAAGAGATCGAAGACTATGAAGTCACCAAACAACAAAGATATCGTTTCCATATCAAGAGGAACAGCTAACCAACTCAAAAGTGAAGCATGTATGCCGACACTACTCAACACAGACAACTCTTGAGTGGCTGGCCCACTAAGAGATTCATCAACCCATTCACTATCACTATCATGGGAATGATCAACTATCTCAACTGGAGACTCTGGGTTATGCAATTCATGTTTTTCATCATTAAAAGAATGGAGAATATCATGAATATGTTGAAAGTGAAGCTTGGCTTGTTGAGCCACAATCTTAGCTTGTTTAGCTCTTTCCAACCATTTTTCGTTCAAAACTTGGGCATATTCTATATCAGTTGTATCAAAATGTATAAACTCAGTCCTATGACAAGAGACACCATCAAAATTACCATGTACCATACTTGCCTCTTGTAGTCCATCAGTAGGTGAAACTATACCCTTACTTTCTTCATGATTGTTAGTGGCAACATTATGAGAAAGGTGAAATATATCACTGTTGTTCTCAAATTGAAATTTAAGACCGAATTCAACCTTTATGTCGTTGTCTATGTGATCTTCCTTGGAATGATGAGGAATTTTCATACCACGGTGGCTTGAATCCACCCTATATTGCTCGTAGTTATCACACACAATTTGGATGCCATCATAGGTAGATTCCATAATGATAGCCTCATGGAACCAATTGTTACCTCCTATTGAAAGACAGAAACATAATTGTTGTCATTCAAATCAGAATTATTATTATGTGCTTGAGCCATATTTTTGACCCCTTTTAGTGTATCATCATTGAAAATTTCTTGTCCAACACTTGCAATATTGTCTTTATATGTATTCTCAAGTGTAAGAGCCACAATATCAAGAGAAGGAGGTTGTAGGCTATCGCTGCCCCAAATCAGAATTTTGGGATCTTCTTTTTTGCTTCTACTGGAACCATCAAACATCACCAACTCTAAACTTGTCTCACGTCCTTCCCATGTGATTAGAGGTGGTAGTGTCTCAAATAATTATTCTTCAATTGGTGTCACAAGGCTGCAAGGTATTTCCTTGTGAAGCTCTTCAATTCTTTCATAATCTTGTTCAACTTTTGTGCCCCTTCCTTTGTTATTTTGTATCATGGAAGGGACTGCTATAGAGGACTGATTTTCTGAATTATACATTGAATGATGAAACATACTCAACTGAAGACAAAGATCCGCTATCTCCCTATCTTTATCTTCCACCAACTTGACCAATGTGTCCCTATCGCTAAGCATTTTGCAGGTAGTCCTCTTTCATCAACTTCAATGCTTCCTTGAAAGAATGCAAGTGCATATGAGAAATTCCAAGTCCCATTCCATTTTGTATTTCCTCTCTTTGGGCTATCCAAATGAGGTCCTCTAGGTGCTTATGAATAGAATCCATCCTTGATAATGCTTGAGCAATTTTGTCTTCTATTACCATCAAATGCTCTTGCAAATCTTCCCATACCAAAAGCTTTTGTTCTGATTTTTCTTCATGTGTAGGAATTGTGTCATCGTAGGAATCAACTATCACACTAGAAGATGCATTGTGATCATCCCAAGAATCACACCATCATTATCCATGTCAACCTCGTGCTCTACATCAAGGGAAGCTATGTTTACAATATCTCTAAAGGGTTGATCCAGGTTTGCATTATCTTCCACTTTGTGATCAACCAAAGGAACACCAATAGAAACCATACCTTCATATGGATTGTCAATCATAATCTCTACATCACCCACCAAGAGACTCATGCACTCTTTTGTAGATGTCTCATAATCTCTGTAGGAATGATCTAGATGTAGGGCTAAGGCTGTTGCCATGTCCTCATTTCCACACAACTCTTTATCATATGAAGATTCTGACAATTCATTAAAGACATCCTAAGACTCAAGCATACTCCCTTCTTGAGTTAAGTCATCCTCTTCAAACTTTGTAACCTCGTTTGTTGGTCTGTTTTCAACACTACTTGGCTGCAATACTTCTTTTTCCTTATTAACTCCACATATGTGATCAAATGACCAGTGTTCCTGACAAATGAAACAAATCTTCTCTTTCCTCATTTGGTTCTTGCTATTTTTGGGTGATCCTAAGACCTGTATACCCAAAGAAATTAGCTCAACAGCTGTCATCTATTCCTTGAACCTCCCAAATTTATGCTCAACCAAACCCTTTGAGAAAGCATAAGCCATGGGGGAAGCACACTGCTTCTTGCCCCAAATGGCCAACAAGTTTGATTGCAACCGCTTGTAGATATCATCATCCTCATCTAAGATTAAGGATATAATAGTTTGCATACAAGCCCTCACATTGTCTGGATCATGCTTCCTAATTTCAGTTAAGAAGCATTGAAACATTTGAAGAATCAATTTAACACATCTAAGATCCAACAAAATGATAAATGATCTAGTTCTTGCCATGATTTCTAAAATCTTAGCCCTCTTACCAAAAGTAGGGGCTTTGACATTATGTAACCCATATAGGCTCTCCACACTCAAATGTAGAACCTTCTTCAGTATGCCATCATTATAGGGTGCCACAGGAGTTGTTATTCTTATGATTTCACTGTGACAAGAAACAACTGCAAGTCTCACCTCCTCACAAGGATGTTCCATAAACTTGTGTTGGACCAAAGCGAGCATTGAGGGTTGCAAAGCCTAATTCAGAAGCCTCCAATCTGCCTGGTCTACTTTGGACAAATATGTGTCTAATTTCTCTAACTTAGAGAGAACATCATCAGGAAATTTCATGGACTTCAATTGTAATCCAATTACATAGAGCCAATTTCCTATTTCTTTTTCTTTCTACAAGACCCTTAGCTGTTCACCATTGAATATATCATTGAATTCTTTTGAGAAAATGACACTTTTCAAATCTGCCATTATCATCATTTTATACCACTGTAAATTCCCTTGCTAATTATGATGTAAATTTCCCTCTCAACACTTGGACATTTCGTCAAACACTTGGCTTATAATCTTGTTCTTGACTGTAAGTGTTTTATGTTTTGTTTCTTCTTGATTTGAACAATGATGGTGAAATGCATATGTTGACTTTCTATAAGACTTATTAAAATATGCTCGATAAAATGCAATGCAATGTTTCTTTAGATTTCCCAATGCAGCAATGTGACTAAAACTCATGCCAATAATCAACTACAGTAAGTTGACATTATGTCACACAGTTCTTATGCAATTCCCACACTCCATAAAATATTGCAATGATTTCAGCTGATTACAACAACTTGTCTAGCGATGGCAACTGAAGTCAGCAACTCCTTACATTCATTTGTAAAAATACATTATTATCATTGCTGCTCAACTACAACTCAAACCAGCACTTGAGAATACAATTAAAATAATCCTGATAGTGTCTCATGACAGTCATATACAATATTATATGCAAGGATCAACACTAAATGCTTAATCATAAAGAACTTGATTTTGACACCAAACTGGAACAATGTTGAATTCAGTAGAATGCATCAAAATTCGAATTTGCTGGCAATGAATGCATGGCTAGGTGAAGTGCAACCTTGAGAATGGTTCCAGGCAACGCCAATAGTAACTAAGAAGTCCACGATTGCCTCCTAAGAAGAATCTCCTAGCAATATTCCCTTATTCGCATCATGTCCTTGTCTCCTCCTGTTGTCGCATATATCTCTTGTCTTTATTTTGACGTGGCCTTAATCGTATATGAGATCCTTTTCTTCTAGCGTTGGAATCCAAATCGAATTCAACCAAGAGCTGCGATGAATATCTCAACCTTTGTCTTTTATCCTCAGTTTGTCTTGTTCTCATCTAACAAGCCACATTGGAATTCCACTAGGCAGCTCCCTTTATTTTTGTCTTATTCCAAAGTCTTTGGAACTGAATGATGTTGTCTAGATTCCTTTAAGAAAATATGACTTCTTCAACGCATGATGGTCAAACAAAGAGATTTAGGGGATAACTTAAATCTAGTGGACCAAAGGACCACGGTAGAACAAACTAGGTGATTGAAAGAGAACAAGCATCCAAACCCCTTGCAGATCGTAAAGTATGTGGGAAACAATTTTAAAACTCTTGGGGCGACCCATGCGCAGCTGCCTAGCCCAGTAACTAATTTCCTGTATCCAGAATATTTGGGTTCTCCTTGGGTTCACACCTTACATTTTACAAACGGGTTTGCAACTCCCCATAATGATAATCCTGGAAAGGATTTGGTAGGATCTTGGAACCCATGCACATCAAAACCCTTGAAAGCAAGCTTAGAGGGGGCAGTGGACAAACCGGTCTTTGTTAATGCTAAGCAATATAAAGGGGTCCTGAGGCGCAGGCAAGCTCGTAAGCTGAGACAAACTTAAAAGAAGAAACTTATTTTGATATTACCAAAAGCTCTCAGCAGGGGGGGTCAGATGTCCAATAAGTTTTTTCAAATCGGAGAAAGGAAAGGTAAGCAAGACCAGAATAAAGAAAACATAAATTTGATAGCAACTTTGAAAGACTCAGAAACAAGGGTGAGCATAACAAAGGTGCTTGACACCAGCAAAGTTGTCAGGGTGGAAATACCTCATGAAAACAAGGACGTTTATAGCCCTACATCCACCCCTTTAATGTGGTCATCCGAGTTGTATGTGGAGGAGCTCATGAGCATGAAAAGGAGACTTGAAATTTTAGAAACGAAGGGGTTGTGTGAAGACAGCAAGCTAAAAGAGGTACAGAATCCTAGTACAAAATGGAAAGTGAAAACAGAGTACTCAAAGAGCAAATTTTGAGCTTGCAGAGGGACATGGAAAGCAGACAACAGGATTTGGCTTCTTTAAAGCAAGAATTAGACCACCTAAAAGTAGCCAATATTAAGAAAACGGAAATGGTTAAGGAAGAAGACACAACACAAATAAAGGAATTACAATCAACGCTGATAGGCATGGAACTGAAAGAAAACCAATTGAAAAACTGCATAGAAGAGGCCAAATCATGGACGCAAGTTGTAAGAGGATCATCAAACAAACAGAAAGAAATCATAGAAAAACAAATCAAGGTGAAAATAAGGGAAGAAAAGGATAAACAAAATAAGGCAGCAAACATCATTATCAAAGGCTTGAAGGACTTTGGTGAGAAGGAGACAACCGACATTTTAGCAAGAGACTTCCTCAAAGACCAGCTGAAGTGGACAGGGCCTATTCAACAAGCAAACCGAATTGGAAGGAAAATAGAGGGGGGAAGGGATAGACATGTAAGAATTACCATGAGGAGCATAGAAGACAAGAATGCAATTATAAAAAATCGGGGATTACTCAAAGGTACACACATCTACCTACACGAGGATTTGACCTTTTCCCAACAAGAAGCACAAAGGAAAGAACGAGAAAAAGTGAAAACAACAAGGAGTGAAGGAAAGTGGGCATGGCTGAAAAATGGGACAGCCCAAATTAGTGACCGTTTAATAAACAAGAAATAGGGATTAGGGGCCCCTCAGGAGGTTTTGCATATAGTAAGTTGGAACTGTAGAGGTTACCCATGGAGATGAGGACCTAGTTTGGGGCCCATAGCCAAAGGGAAAGACATTATTATTCTCACTGAGACACATGAGCATGATGGCTGCAAAGTCCCAAAATTTGGGGTTTACAAGAAAATTTCAGTATGGAACAAAGGAAGTGAAACGGGCAAAGGTCACGGAGGTGTAACAGTTTTAATCAAAGAGTGTTGGGACAGTATTGTAAAAGTTGAGAAAGAAGACCCAAATAAACAGTACTTATGGCTTCAGGTAATAGGTAATGGGATCATTTTCAGACTGGCTGCTTGTTATTTTGCACCGCAGAATTCAAAGTTCTATAAAAGAAGAAAGTTAGATAGCCAAGATCCATATGCTGCTTTAAAAAAAGACATTTCTACATTCAGCACCTTGGGGGAAATAGTTCTTATCGGAGATTTCAATGCAAGGACTACTAACAATTAGTCTCTCCAGCTGAATATTAAAGAGCAAGGAATCAACAACCCTCTTTGGCTTGAAGAGGAGGTGGAGCAACCATGGGAAAGGTCTTCTCAAGATGGAAATGGGAATGTTTCACACTTTGGGGCTAAGCTTTTAGGGACTTGTAGCTTACATAATCTGATTATTTGCAATGGCATGAAAGGCTGGCCAAGTTCTGGTAATATCACTTGCAAAACTTATAATGGTCAAAGTGTGGTGGACTACCTAATTTGCTCTCAAAGATGTATTCCTAGAGTTGTGGAGTTTGAGATCGGAGAATGTCCTTTTGAGATGAAATCTGATCATGACCCTTTGTTCATTAAGTTAGACATGATCTCAAATAGCCAACATGACATGCTAACCCACAACAACCAAAATGAAGTTACCGCAAAAGCGAAAATACTCTTAAATCATGAAAATTAGAACCTATTTAAAGCTGCTCTAGAGTAGCACTTTCTTCAAATGGAAAATGACAAAGGGGACAAGGCTGCCAGTGGGTCTAGTGGTCATATCAGCAGCAATCTTCTTATTCCTATGATGCATAAGGCTTTAGAATCTTGTAAAAGGTCTCATCCAAACAAAGGGGCTACAAACACTTTTCCAACTAACCCTTGGTATGATGAAGATTGTAAGGCTGCCAAGAGATCTTTGAAAGAGAATGGGTTGAACAAGGAAAACAAGAAGAGGTATGAGAAGTTGGTGAGAACAAAAAAAGAAGAGTATGTTGACACAAGAAGGAAAGAGTTAATTTCCTTGGGAAAACACAATCCCAAGGGTTTCTGGAGGGAGCTACAACAAAAGAGAAAACAGATTGAAAATGACATAACAAATGTTCAATGGTTAGAGTATGCAAGATTTCTTTACGAGAGGGTCAAAGAGAAAGTTTCACTTCCTATAATCAGCACTTCAAAGGAGCTCTTTTTAGATGAAGATATCAAACAAGGTATAAAGGATTTGGCAAATGGTAAAGCATTGGACATTGATGGGCTGCAAGCTGAATTTTTAAAGTGGGGAGTTGAAACTCTTGCTCCTCATATCAAAAGAATGTTCAATGAGGTCACTCATATCAACTTTCCGATTGAGTGGACAACTAGTGTTGTCATCCCTCTTTACAAAAGTGGTGAAATCAATAATCCTTCTAACTACCGCACAATTATGATCAACCCTATCCTAGGAAAGCTTTTTGGGAGCATGTTAGAGCGTAGAATCAGCAGTTGGGCAGAAAAGGAGGGAAAAAGAGCAAAAGGGCAGGCTGGCTTTAGGCCTAAATACTCAACTATTGACCATTGCATCACTCTCAAACACTTGATTGAAAAAATATGGGACACACAGGGCGAGGAAGCTTTTTGTTGCTTTGTTGATTTTAAAAAAGATTTTGATACGGTGCCTAGAGACAAATTGTGGAATAGAATGAATGAATTAAGCATTTTGGATGAGTATAGGGCTGCGGTGCATAGGCTTTATGAGCAGGTCAAGGCTAAAATCAAAACAGGTGATGGAATGTCTGAATGTTTTGGCAGCGACATAGGGGTCAAGCAGGGTTGCCCCTTATCCCCCACTCTTTTTGGATTATACATTGACAAATTGGAAAATTGGTTAAGTAAAACCAATGGGGGGGTATCCAGTTGGCTGGTTTTGTGGTGAAGTTGTTGTATGCCGATGATCTTATCCTAATCTCAAAAATTGCCCATGGTTTGAAAGAGCTTCTGAAGGCCTTGGATCTCTTTTTCCAGAATGTTGGGATGTAGGTGAACACCTCCAAGACCAAAGCGATGATTTTTTCCCTAAGGAAGAAAAGTAAACAAGATAACTTTCTTTTCGAAGGTAACCCTTTGGAAATAGTGAAAGAATACAAATACCTTGGGATTGACTTTCATTATAAGCTCGGTTGGGAGACTGCTAGAACTAAAAGGATACAGGGGGGTTGGAAGGCTTCTTTCTTACTCCAAAACAGGTGTAGGAAGGCTGAACTTTAGGATTGGAAAACCAAGAAGACTCTCTTTGGCTTGCTGGTCACACCGGTGGTTCTTTATGGTTGTGAGGTGTGGGGAAGTAACATGTCAAATCATAGTTGGAGACATCTTGAAAGAATTCAAAAAAATCTAATCACTTGCAACCTTAAAGTCAAAACTACTATCCCATATGATATTCTCTTGGCTGAATCAGGAACTTTACCTCTGGAGGCTTCGGCTATAAGCCAGTTGCTAAGTTATCTAAAAAAGGTGGACAACATGGATAATCAATGCTGGCCCAAAATTGTCATGGAAGAGGTTTTAGACCGTTGGAAGAAAACATGGATGAAGCAAAATAACAAGTGGCTAAACAAATGGAACATTAGCTTGCACGAGTTCCCTAACACCAATGAAGAAATAAAAAAGTATGTTGCAAATAAATTCAGGATTGCCATGTGGACAAATCTGATTGGGCGAAAGAAAACTCATTATGTCAAAGAGTTCAACCCTACTTGGGAGCATAATGAAAAATCCTACCTAGGAGCAGCTATTAAAGGTAAAGCAAGGATGATAATTGCTTAGCTAAGGACCGGTTCACACCATCTCAGATGTGAGACGGGTAGGTGGACAATTCCTAAAGAAGTGTGGGAGGATAGAATCTACGCTTTTTGCAATGAGAGGGTGGTGGAGACGGAATGGCACTTTATCATGGAATGCGCGGCTTATAAGGACATCTGCACCCAGTATGAGAGTAACCTAAAGGCTGACAATCTACACGAGTTATTTGAGGAGGAAAAGATCAGCAAGACAGCTAGTTTTTTGGTCAAAATTCATAAAAGAAGGTCCATCATGGAAAAGAGTTTGGTGATCCTGTAGCTTTTTGGTTCTCGGTCCCTTAGGCCACTTGGTCTCGTGGACGTCATTAAAATCTCTCATTCATTCATTCAAACAATGCGTCACTTTTTTCTAGAGGCCTAACTTAAAGATATCGTCCCATTATGTGTTGCGATATTATATATTTCTTTTTGAATACTCAGCTTTGTCTTTTCTGATGTTCGACTTCAACCTTTCAAATAGAATCGATATTACCCAGAATTACTTGAAACTTACGATTTCTCCAAATAAATGAGAATCTCAAAAATCTAATCGAACATGTAGTTTTGTCCACTTCCTCTGAATTTGACTTCTCTATTTCATCTGCTTCTGCCAGCAAGGCTTTTGTCCTCTTGTGCCTATAGAATAATCTCCAAAACTGAAATCGTTCTCTTTACTTTTACTTCAAATTCAGTATTGCCCTTCACAAATATTTGACCAAGCAAACAGGTAGCTAGGTCAATATTTTAATATTTAAATTGCACTCTCAGAAACTCCCATAAATCAAACTTCTTGTGTTTTCCAAATTTCTACAAAAGTATCTCTGTCACTCAAAAAAAACCTCACAGGGTGGGCAGGATTTTTAGCTCTAATATCACTGAAACATCCCCTATGGATATTTACTCTAGATTTCACCAAATGTTCCATAGGAATTTAAACAAACAGTTTGCATGAAGCTAATTTCTATGGATATTTACTCTAGATTTCACCAAATGTTCCATAGGAATTTAAACAAATAGTTTGTATGAAGCTAATTTCTATTCATCCAATAACTTGCAAACAAATTTTCAATGTAAATCATATGATAACAATTTTAGAACATAGATCTGAATTACATATGAATATTGCCTTTAAATATTCAATAGAATAACAACAGAAATATTCAATCGCCACAGAACTTACAGTCGGATTGGATAACCAGAAGTATGAATTTGAAGCACAAAGTGAGACACCTGAGTAATATCTCCAACAAACAATGGGTTTCTATCCACTGCCTCCAAACTCGAGGGGGTTTTCATCCTCAAACCTATTGAAAGCCAAAGCTTCCTAGAATTCTCCAAGAGAAAATAATAACCAAGCATTAACCAAGCATAGTTGAAAGTGATCCCTTGCAACCCTTTTTATAAGCTTCTCATAAGAGCTCATTCACACTTTTAACCAATGTGGGATAAAACATAAACTTCTTTTTTGCCTTTTTGATGTCTCATGTATTTTAAAATAAGGGCCCCATTTACTATTCATTTTCCCACTTAACTTTAGACTCACATTAATAAATTTAAATAATTGAATTTAACTTTATAATTGAAACTTTATTAATGCAGAGATGAATTAAACCGATGGAACTGAAATCATCTAACGATAATAACCAATTTTCCATTGAAAAGACACTGTCACTAGAGATCACGACCCGCCTGATGAATTACTATTAATAGCATTAATAACTTACTATAAATAGTAAGTATGCCAAAACTGCCTCCAGACGCCCCAAGTCATAATTGAATTTAACTTTATAATTGAAACTTTATTAATGCAGAGATGAATTAAACCGATGGAACTGAAATCATCTAACAATAATAACCAATTTTCCATTGAAAAGACACTGTCACTAGAGATCACGACCCGCTTGATGAATTACTATTAATAGCATTAATAACTTACTATAAATAGTATGTATGCCAAAACTGCGTCCAGACGCCCTAGATTGACTTGCAACAAAAATTGTCTAGGCCAAAAATTCTCAAGATTCCTTAAAAGCCCTAGTTAGCCTACAAAACCAAGGAGAAATAGGCTAATGACAACATCATACAATGCGAGCTAAAAAAGGGGACATTACAAGTAACCTCCCTAATGTGAAGTTAATTATGACAAGAGCAATTCAAGAACACAACCTCTTAGATGGAGGATTGCTTTGCCTATAACCTTAAAAATATTATATTTTTATTATTAAAATTAACACTATCTCTAACTGTAACCTTAATCTAACATCAATCACCCTAGCCCGCCCAGGTAGCAGAGTTGGCTTGGGCTGTGGGTTTGCTCCCCATAGGTCTCAGGTTCAACCCTCCGCTCTTGTGGTTGACCGGTGGGCCTGTACGCAGGCTATGGCGTCCACCCGTAGGGGGCTAGTCTCGCCCCAGGTACCCAAGGTATGGGTTGTTGGGCCGCTAGGCTGAGTCATAGGGACACCCCTGCCACACACAACGCTAAATTGAATTCAAATAAGGGAGTTAGAAATTGACATCCTATAACCAAAATAAGACAGTGCTTTGTTTCTAAAACAAAAAACAAAAGATTGGATTCCTTATTTATCCATAAAGTTATACTGCAAACCCACCATTATTATTGTTATAATCTCTGTTAAACCTTCAGACCTCAAAATAAACTAAATTTTTTTATTTACTTTTACTTGATGATAATTGGTGATCTCAATTAACAAATGAAGCCAATTGATAGTGCTTTTCAACCACGTCCCTTCCCCAGTCTTTGATTTCTTCTATTCCAGACTACCTACTAAAAAGACGACCACCTCCTAATTTAAAAGTATTTACAACAGATTAAAGAACAAGTTATGAAATTTCAGCTCGATAATAAGTTCAGTCATTGTACAAATGTTATACAACTCGTGTAATTTTGTCTATTTTGTGTAATTGTTGTACAACTCATGTAATTTTGTATCTTTTGATGTCTTGATAGTTGGAATTTCGGTAGCAGTTGTTGCCTTTGTGACTGGTTATTATGTTCTTCAGTTACTTCTAGTAACTTCATGCATGTAATTTTTTATTGCTTTATTCAATATAAAAAAATACCCACCTTTGTGACTGGTTGTTATGTTCTTCAATTACTTCTAGTAACTTCATTTATGTAATTTTTTATTGCTTTATTCAATATAAAAAAATATTGAATTTGTGACATGTTCTTCAATTACTTCTGGTAACTTCATTCATATAATTTTTTATTACTTTGTTCAATATAAAAAAATACAAACCATAAAAAATATTTATATAATACAAACAATTAGAGTTTCAAAAATCTCTGTCGGTAGAGAAGTAGACATCCACCATATAGATACACAAATTCTATCAATTATACCATAGCTACTATCTGAATCTTTTCTTGAATCCAATTGCTACCATATAGAACCATTTTAATTCTTTCTCAACCCAATTATTAATCTTTTAAATATTTTATTGCAATATTTAATAAAAGGATACCCAGAAGTCGACTTGTGTCTTGATTAATAAAATGCTTGATTCATAGGGAGTATGTTCGGATTTCATTATCCCAAAATATGGATGTAAACAAATACAAGGTGGGACTTTGATGGCCCAATTTTTTTATTTCTAAAGCTATTATTAAAAACACTTATGTAACACTGAAAAGAAATAAAAAAAAATTTCAATTAAATGTAAGTAAAGTAGTAAATTTAATATCTAATTAATTATAGAGTTGAGATAATAATTGATATCTAAGCAAGCTTTTTAAAATGAAAGGAATTAGAATTTAGCTTCATGGATTGTTTGAAAAAAATTTGTTACAAATTGTGTTTTATGATCTAAAATTATGTTCATAAATCAAATTTAAAACTAATAACTTTTGACATATGACTGATTGAATTGTTCTTTGAAAGATGGTTGATTGAGTTGTTCTCTATATTGGCTTGAATATGTGTCTATGGAACTGATTTTTTCTCTTGTAGGTTTGAATCTTGCCTACAAAATCAAACCCAATACATGGAAATGAATTATACTTTTCTAGATGCTTAAAATATATTATGCTTATTTTTTAGAATCTATTTGCTAATACATAGCTTTGATCCACTCATCCAAGTGGTAGAATGAACAAACGATCCAAGACCTTACCTAGTCACATAATGCTAGTTGTCCATACATAAAGACATGACTTGGTGAATAACTCACAAGGTATGCAAAGTACCAACAAACCAAGATGACAGGAACCAAATATAAACACTAAGGAACCATTCTCCTTTAAATGACCCTTTTTTAGAAAGGTTTGGAAGTGCTCACTATCTCTAATCACCCCTATTGGGACCAAATTCCCCCTATTTATATTCCAAGTCATCCAAGAAATTCTCCAAATCATCCATGTTGCTACTACAAATTTCCCTTGTTACAAAAAAGTGATTCAAATAGGAAATATGGCTCAAGAGGACAATAGAGTTCCCAAAAACATAAAAATGGTTCCAAGGTCAACCCAACAATATATAATAATCCTAAAGAAATAAATAACGTATAACACTAAGTTACCACCTTTCAAGGCAATAATCAGTGGTAAAAAAATCAAGATGAGTGAAAGGATGGGCCTAGGCTAAAGCAACCAAATACTAACATCTAGTGTAACTTTCACTTTCCACATGGGCTATTTATATATGGTTTCAACCATGCATTTCCATTATGCTTAAGGTTCATTTAGCCACATGAAACATTCATGAATTTCATTAGTTCAATTTTAATCAAAATCACTTTACTATTCAAGCATTGACATCATATATCAAATACGACAAGCATAAAAGAGCAATGCAACTCCTAAACATAATGTCTACTACACAACACCATATGATTGATTTTATCTAATCATAATATTCAAATTATAAACATATCATCGCTTCTAATTTTATTTCACATTCTTAAGCTATATAGATGTATTCATCTTATTATCAAGATTACTCTAGACATGTGAAATCCTTTGACTAATGGTAAGAAAAATAAATCAATTCACAACATACATGTATACTACATTGAAAAGAATTGCATCCCAAGCATTGATGATTCAAATTCCAAATAGTATATTATAATAATATGTAATTGATGACTCTAATTGAGGATCACAAGATCCTACGTATACATACATTTACTACCAAAAAATGATATAGTAGGGATTACAATTACAAGCCTATATCTAAAAATACAAGGATGGACATAATCCAAGATAATTAAAAGATTAAATACAAAGGTAACATGATTACAACCTTTACTTGATTCAAGGCATAAATGTAAACTAAGCAATATACTAAACAAAGAACTATTCAAGCTCCCAAGAGATCTTTGAGGAGGGGACTAATTGAAGACATTACGTACCTCCCAACCATATTACTATCATCAAGCACAATAGACGCATATGTCACTCTAGGAAACCATTGATCTATAGAGAGAATATATGGATACACCACTATCAAGACCATTCTTAGACACAAACAAGGGTATTTAAACAAGACAACAAAATAATCCACACAAGGGTTGCATGTGGTTTTCACACACCAATCAATGCATAATACAATATACATAAATAATATAATTAAATGCACAACCAAACTTGAATATACAACTCAAAGGGTTTCATGCATGATTTCAACTTGGGTACTTATGACCCAATCAAACAAAAAAAATGAAATAGGCTAAATAGATGGAGTATCAACACTTTTTAATTCAAATAATAGTATCCTTTACTATTCACCAAAACTATTCATTTCACTTCAATGTGGTTGAGGAAAGAAGAATATTCCAAATCCATATTATTATTCATCCATTAACACATGCTAAATCATCATTTTACTCAAAATGGTCATAACATGGAAAACAAGGCATGATATCATCACATTAATATCCAAACACATGATAATTTGATTTTTTAAGAAGAAAGCATAAGGCCACAAAATAATATCATCTCAAACATGCAAAATTTCAAATTTTATCTATTCAAGATTTCATCGAGATCCATAAAACCAAGTTCTACAATTAATGACTGCCAAGTTTTTCATTAATTTTTTACCAAAATTAAAAGCTTAAAATTTCCAAAAAATATATATATACTATAATCCAAAGATTTGAGGGGAATCATCTTTTCTAATTACATAAATTTTTACAAGAGTTTTTCAAGGGTTTCTAGGTGTTTTTATGTTTTCAAAGAAAACTAGAAACAAACTTGTTTAAATTTCTAACACTACTCTTTTGTTCTAAATTAACCCAACAACGCAAATATACAATCACTTAATTTCTAGGAAATATTTACAAAACAAATATACCATTTTATGTTTTCCAAAAAAAAATATGAAATTAAAAAAATAAAAAAATAAACTACAATATCATTGATTGCTTAATAAATTGAATCATTTCCAAATCTAAATTCAAGCATATTCAAACAAGCCATACACATATGGCAAATGATATGGGAGCATGGCCAAACAAGAAATCACATGAAGAAATTGTGTTCTTTAAATAGGAGGATATTTTCTTATTGTGCAAACTTTCGAATAGATATTCTTGAGGTAGAAATCATCCCAAACATAGCAATCCTTTCTCCAAGGCATCTCTTGGCATCTCTTCCAATTCCTTTGATGCTCCATTCAAAGGTTTCAAGATAATAAAAAAAAAAATTCCAAGCAACGACTTTCACACATTGGAGAGGAAAAAAATGAACAATTCCTTTTTAAATGTTTGTCCTTTTTTTTTTTATAAAAATCCTTATGCTGCTAAGAGCCTTTCTCCCCTTTCAAATTGGAAGTAGATAATTTTAAAACTAGATATTTTAACTTCACTAACAAATATTTTTATTTTTTTTATCAAACAAGATTAAATATGATCTTTCAAATATAACTAATGCATTTTTATTTTAAGACTTACATATTTTCTTTTCAACTAAATATTTACTCTCAATCAAAAGAAAAATAAAGTTAATAATAATTCAAATATTAAACCAAATTCATATTAACATTTATAATGAACCATTAAATTAGTTTGAGCACTCAAGGCAATTAATTTATGTTTAGGAATAAAATAATGTACAAGAAAAGCATGCAACTTATGGGCCTCAACAATAGGGATCCAAAATCATAAATGATTTAGATTGGTGTCAAACCAAATAAACACAAGGAACATTTCTTTATTTGAAACCAAATTAATGGGTGAAGCAACCAAACATACCCACAAGAATTGCAAGCTCACTAACTTGGCGACAAGGACTGGATAAGGTGAGAAGGTCAATTTAATCTAGGTCATCCTCCTCCACATACTTCCATTAGTTAAAAAATTGTATATTTCCTATACACTCAATGTGAAGCATCAAATCTGATAATGAAGATCATAGCTGAAGCAATGTATAATGACAATGAGAACATGTAATCTAGCAAGGCACATATCCATCCTAAAATTTCATCATGTTATAATCAATTCAAAATAATCATTAATACAATCATAGAAACAACAAGACCAATCAAGACTTGTCACATAGGTAGGAATTACACCTCAAAAATGTTCACAAGGTGAATAGAATAAAGTTTGATAGGTGAAAGGTATAGATTAGAGGGTGTAGGCATGTGGTGTTGGATTGGCCTATCCACAACAATCTTAATTCAAAAGTGGATAGTATAAAACTAGTAGATTTAGTTTCCAATAGTATATTTAAACTTGACCAATATGAGATCACTTAAGAGGAACCCTTTTTGTGTGTAATGAATTATGTCACCTTGCAAAATAGTTATTGGTGATCAACAATTATTGGTGATCAAAGAGCTATAGGTTCAAAATAGACATTGGCAAACATTGGTATGTCTCAAAAAAATTATGTTGTAGTTGATAACTACCAAGTTGAGCATCAATCCACAATCATAGAGGTCATAAGTATTGTTATCAGCTGAAATTGAACCCTTATCAAGTTGCAGAACTTGATACTTTAGAGAAACATGGGAACTTTTCCAGGTTGTGGGTCACCTAAAAAATGGAAAAGAACCTTCGGAGAAGGCCGGCTTCCTTTGTGCTGGCAGTATCACCTAAACTATTGATTTTGTAGGGTAAAGGGAGAAGATTACTAAAGCAAAACAGAAATGTTAGGAACTAATCCCTATGGTGATACACCGAACTGACAGGAATCATGAAATAAAATAGATGAACATACCCCTGGAAAACTAATGATGGTTATTTCATTTACTCAACATAATTTTGTGAACTTATGCATAATTCATGAAAAGGCTTAATCTGCATATACATTTTAAGAAGGAAAGATGAATTTCACAACTTTAAAGTTCAAATACAAATTTAGAAAACACAATTCAAAACTTACATAATCTGAAAGAAAAATGAAAGTAATATGAATACTAACACTGGTCTCCAAGGTAATCTTTATAATTTATATTCTAGATTCCAAATGAGTTACAAAGAATACATCAGCTGAGAAAGGATTTGAGGAAAAATCACTAACTCTCCAGAATGCATAATCCAAACTCCTTTACAAAGAGGCCAAAATGCCATATATACAACCAAAAACCTAAAGTGTCAGCCCCTCCTTTAGGGTTTTCCAAAATATCAGCCTCCAGAAAGATCCGCCCTTAGATCTTTTGAATCAAGTTACTTCTGCATTAAATGTGTATCCCCGTTTTCCATGTCGGTGAAGGATCGCTCCAAGAATGGCCTCTAGATCTTTTGGAATAATTGCATTAACCTCTAGCCTCTGTGTCCACCCTCGAACTTCCATCAGAGCCACCTTGAATGTGGTTGTTCTGATAATCATAAATGTCAATCTACCCCTCGCCAATAGACACCGCAGTTGTCATTGTGACTTGAGGTTTTTTCCTTTCTTCCTTTTTCCTGCTCAAGATCTTTCTGCAAGTTGACCGTCTTCCAGAAGTAGCATCCAACCTCCCCTATTAGATCTCTACACCATTGCTTCACCGAGCTGCTCCATCGCTTTTGATCTCAGAGTAAGTCCATGTTGTTTATGTTATGTTGATCTTCTTCACAAGGGTAGTCAATCAGTCAAACTGCCAATGGTTCGCCTTTAGTTCCCTCCAATTGGTTCAACGCATGCCACTTAGGCTTTTCAGGCAGTCAAAGGCTACTCAAACGGAATCACATGTCGGTGAGACACTTTTCGTGTCTCCCCGATGCGATTATACTCTACAATAGCATCGGCATAGCATACAACTGTCGGTGAGACCTCATATCGAATGCAAAAGTTATATCGATATCACAAAAACCATCGGCAAGACAATCGTTATCGGCCAAACATCATAGCGAGTCCTTAGGAGTCCTACCGTTGTGCTCCTTCATTGGCAAAACATCCGCATTCGGCAAGACACCGTTCAGTCGGCAGGAGGTCACAGCGATTTCCCATTAGTCATATCGATATCCCTTTCCATTGGCAAGTCCATCACTATCGGCAAGACTCCCCTCAATCGGCAAGACTTCTTGTCGAATGCAAACTCTTTGGCCAGGAGTCCTACCGCTACCACATATCTATTGGTGAGACTTTATTCTCTTGGCAGGACCTCATATCGAGCCCTTTCCATTCTTCGGCGAGACACCATTTGTCAGTAAGACATTACACCAAACCAAACCCCTTATTCCAAACTCAAACCTTTTGGCGAGACTTCGCTTGGTCGGTGAGATGTTACAATGAAGCCCCCACTTTTCAACGAGACTCTGGCGAGTTGGGAAGACTTCTCCCCAAGGAACCCTTCTTTCGCCAAGACCATCACTTGTCAGAAAAACATCACGCTAAACCCTTCATCTTTCGGCGAGCTCGAACCATTTCGGGGAGACTCCTAGCCTGTCGGTAAGACATCACGCCGAACTCAAAATATTATACTGAAGGCACCATCTTTCGGTGGGACTTCCTCCATTCGGCCAGACATTACAGCGAACTCAAACCTTTTGCCGAGACCCTTCATCGGTCGGCAGGACCTCTCTCCTAGTGCAAACCTTCTCCTCGATGCCAACTCCTTTCGGAAAGACCATCACTTGTCGACAAGACATCTCCCCGAAGGAAAACCTTTCAGCGAGACTCCCCCATTTCGGCAGGACATCTCCCCGAAACCATCCCACTTCAGCAAGACCTCAGCAGTCGGCCAAACCTCATACCGACACTACCCCCTTTCGCCGAGACTTCTATCAGTCGGGAAGACTTCTCCCCGAACCCAAATTCTTTTGGCGATGCTAGCCTTGTGCACAACGATCGGCGAGACTTCAACATGTCGGGGAGACATATAAAAACCCATGGCGATTAAAATGTCTGGCCGACCGGTATATTTCAAATGAATAGAACCACACTGCTAGTCGGAAAGACAATAGGAGGGTCTCAGCGACTTTCTTCATCAGGAGTTTTATGCCAAATCTGATTGAGGCATGCTTTCTAACAAACTTCCTTGAGAAATATCATCGGGTGTATGATTTAATCCTGCACAACAATGTCCCCATTTAGCCTTCATGAACACCTGAAACATAGATTGCCCTGCCTGATTGAGCCCACAGGTGAAAATCAAGTAACAAGTATGCTTAATAGTATTCTTATTAGATTATTTTTTGGTTCAAGAGCCTAAAACTCCCTTATGGAATCCTCTTTAGTGGATTGAAACAAGATAGTGGCTTCTAAGGATTTTAGTTGGGACATTGAGTTAGCCACTAGGGCCTAACTAGTATCAAATTATCTTGTTAGTAACTATGTTGAGACCTTGGAACCTTCACATTTATGGTTGACTTGTGCATCATACCTTTGGGTTCCTGTGAGGTAATGTTGGGCATGGATTGGCTTGGCATTCATTGATTTAGGATCAATTAATGTTACAAGGTGATAGAGTAATATGATCATTTTTTGTGTTGTGATTTTACAGATTTTGAAACTCATTTCTCTTCATATGATCTCCATGATGTAAGGAAAAGTATGAGAAAGAGATGCACATTATTTTCACTACAATTAGTAACCGTTGAGGATGAGGGACCTAATACTTCCCTAGATGATCATTTTATTCTTCAAGAGTATGTTACTGTGTTTTTTAATGTGTTAACTAGTAGGCACATTGGCAAGAGATAGATTTTCATGTTGATACTATTCTAGGATTCAATCCCTTTCCACAAGCTCCACACAAGATGTCCACTCATAAGAATAATGAGCTCAAGTTGTATTTGGATGAGCTATTAGAGAATGGGTACATTCATCCTAACATCTCTCCTTGGGGTGCATTGAAATCTTCATATAAGAGGACATATCCATTTGGTTACACATCAATTACTAATAATTGAACAAAGCAATGGTGATTTTTTTTATCTATTGTCGAAGGTAAATGATTTATTCAACTAGATGTAGGGACCCAAAGAAAATCAAGATATTATCAACTTTACATTATAGAATTGCAAATTTATATGTCTATATCATGTCCTTGATATAGACACTAGAGTTCACAGTGGTTACATTTGGGTTGACAAATGATCCAATAGTGTTTGTAAGTTATGAATGGGGAGTTTTACACCTTCTTAGACCTATTTACCATTATTTTAATAAGCATATTCATATTCTCATGATGGAGGAGAAAAAATTTCATTTGCACCTAATGTTGTAGTGGAAACCTAGCAAAGTATGACTTATTTCAATCAAAGGTTAGTATTTAAAACACATTTATCTCTATTGAGGGCATCTCAGTAGACCCCTCAAATATTTGTGCTATGGTCGATTGGCCAACACCTACTAATATTTTAGAGGTCTATAGTTTCATGAATTTAGTATTCATTTTTGTAGGTTCATTCAAGACTTATCTAGGGTGGCACACCCTATCACTTATCTTTAGTGGAAATGGAAGAAGTTGGTCTAATCCAAACAATGTGATAGATCTTTATAGGTTCTCAAGGACTATCTCATCATGTACCTATTCATGTAGTTTTAGGTAGATATTTTGGTTTGTGCTAATATATTTTTGGAAGGTTTGGGGATAGTCCTTATGTGGGAGGACCTTGCGATTGCATACAAATCAAGAAAGCTCAAGGATCATGATCTTAATTACACCACTTTTTCTTTGGATCTTGTAACAATCATCCATGTGATTGTGTGGAGGCATTTCCTTATCAATCAACATTTCAAATTGCATAATATTGATCATTATAATTTCTAGTACATCTTCATGTAGTCAAATTTAATGCTCATCAACATCATTGAATGTAGTTCCTTTACAAATATAACTTTGATGTACTTTACATCAAATGAAAGGAAAATTTGGTTGCATATGCTTTGAGTATAAGATGGCATGACGTTATGGCGATGACCTTGACTATAGATTTGAGAGGAGATATTCTTGATTAGCTTCCCAAAGATGTGTGGCATTAAGAGGTTCAACAAGATTTTGAGCCGTAGAAGGCCCTCAATGAATTTTTTTAAACGAATATTTAGAACCTAATGATATTTTCTAACACCATGGTTGTATTTATGTTCTTTCTTCAAGGGATCCTCATATCTTTGCAAAATCACATAGAATGCTATATGCAGTGGATCCAAGGGTGAAGAAGATGAATATAGATCTTTGATAGGTGTACTATTGGGTTGGATTGATGCAAGACATGGCTAAGTTTTTTCCCATTTTCTTGAATGTCAAATAGTCAATGAAAATTACTAGCATCCCAAAAGACTTGGGTGTTGCCACAATAGTGTGTCCCACTTACATGACATCTTGATTTTTGTTTAAAACCATGTATTTTTAAAAACAATTAGCCCTGAGGGTTCCATCTAGAGGGGTTTAATTGAATGGGATTAGATCAAACCTTTTTGTAAGAACCTCCCTAATCTTAAATCAAACCCTTGATGGAGTCTCTTCCATACCTATCAAAATGTTGAAAAAAAAAATTCGCTTCACCTTTTGCGGAAACAAATGAAGTCATTTTAAAATTATATTTTGTCAATATGTATCCCTTAGTATAAACTTTCCTAAGAGTGTGATTTCAATTATATTTCGATTGATTATTATATTTATTTTCTATTTTATAGCGAACATAGGCTTTTCACCAAACATCAAGGTCTCTATTCCACACATGAAAATTTTTTAAAATAGAGATTTTTTTTGAAGAATATCTATGCACTAGGTATTGATGTCTTTGTTCTAGCAAAAAAAGAACAAAGTTAATTTGGATACATACAAAAAAGTTATGTTACATGGTATAAACATATGTCTAAATTACAATTAATGTCTTCAAAAATTAATAAGAAAATTTTACAACAAAAAATTATGAAAAAATATTTATGCACTAGATATTGATGTTACAAATTTGTTTTTATAAATTTATAGTTTTTTTTATTTCTATAAAAAAAGTTATGTTGTATGGTATAAATGTCACTTTTTTTAAATAGTGTATTATAAAAAATAAGTTATTAAGAGTTACGTAAAAAGATTTAAAAATTATTTCTCAAAATCTTTTAAAAAAAATAAAATTAGAATTTACATACAAAATCTCAAAAATCACTAGTTTACTTCATCTTCAAATTCTTAGTGGTTTAGTTGTTATAGGTGTAAAAAATTTTGATTAAAATCTCACTTTGACCAAAAAGTGGGACACACTATTATGGGCTTACCCACTTATTTATCTATATGAGATTCTAGAGTGGAAATAGGACACCATTTCTATGGACTTCATTTTTATTTCCCTATGTCATTGTTTCACCTTTTTGCCCTCATGTTGATAGATGTTGAATAAGGTTGTTAATTTCTCTCCCACAAACACCACATACAATGTTGTGGTAGTGCCAATAGATTTTTTGGATGATGATGTTAGATTACACAAGATACCTTATAAGATCATCTTTTATTGTGATCCTATTTTTACTTTGTTAATTTGGACTTCCTTGTAGCATATGTTGGCACTTAATTCAACTCAATCTTATCACCTAGAGATAGATGGAAAAATAGAGAAGGTCAATTAGGTTTAGATCATATGTTGTATATGTGCAAGATGATTACAATAATCCAAGGAGGATTAGCTCTATATGTCAAGTTTTCTTACAATAACAATTACTATAGTTTTTTGGAATCAATATTTTTTTCAAACACTGTGGTCATTTAAGCAAGACACCTTTGAGCAAGGATAAAATTAAGGACAAAGTTTATGTTAGACCTTAGTTACTTCAAATAAACAATTTATTTAGATTCATCATCACCTGTTGGAGACGTGTGATCATTAAATGTATGTTGATGCCAAGAATTTGGATTTAA
The DNA here is from genome assembly GCA_007258455.2 of Sequoia sempervirens. Lineage (NCBI taxonomy): Eukaryota > Viridiplantae > Streptophyta > Pinopsida > Cupressales > Cupressaceae > Sequoia > Sequoia sempervirens. The sequence continues at coordinate 275,896,640 of VDFB02000017.1, forward strand.
TGTTTTTTAAAAGTTTTGTCACTTAGGAGCTCTATCCACTATGGAAAATGTTTTAAGCTTGCACCTTGTTTTGTGGGGATTTTTGAGATTTTGAAGCAAATAGTTTCAATAGTCTATAATCTAGTTTTTCCACCTAGCCTATTATTTATTCATGATGTGTTTAATATTTTAATTTTGTGTAGATATATTGTAGACATTTCTAACATCTTGGATTGGGATGCTTTGCAACTAGAGATAAGGAAGTAGCTACCATTGAAGCTCTTTCAAATTTTGGTGCATCATAGTTTAGACCTTTGGGGGCATGAGGTAGACCAAGTTAGAGTTTAGTGGGATTGGCATGATGAGGTTGCAATTTTTTTTGGCTTCTCTTATGGAATAAAGACTTTAATGCTAAATTATTTATGAATGTAATGGAGCATTCCAAATTTAGAAGAAACACAAGACTAGTTACTAAGAAGATTAGAATGAAAACCTAGTTAAGAACTATCAAGATGGAATTCACTTCCACCTAGGTCATGTAGATAAATTTAAGCTTAAATAACTCATTGACAGTTTTCTTGTAGATGAAAGTACTTAAACAAATACATACAATGATTTTGAGCATTAGAAAATGTCTCCTACAAAGAGCATTGGGGATGAGAAACTCACTAGTTTAGGGCCTGGAATTTTCCAAGGTTAGGAGAAAGCTCATTTATTAATACCTTTTAGGGCACTAAAGACCTAAGTCAATCAACCCCATAACTCAACACAATGAAGGTTTCCTATTTCATGTTATGAAAATAATTTTTTTAATGCTAGTAACACCTTAGTTAGGGATAGTTATTTTTTCATTATGGAAGTGCTCATGTTTTCTTCCTCTATGCTCCTAGCTTCTTCCTCTCCCTTTGATTTGCTTTCAAAATTAATTTTCCCACCACTCTTTGGTGCAACTTTTATTGATCTCAAGTATGTAGTTGCACCCTCATCCTACATTGAGGATCCTCTGGTTTCGCCTGATGCTTCTTTCGTGTAAATTCCTTTTGTCGACCCTATGTGTGGCTCTAGTGTTGTTGTGCCCACCTTCATGCCTAGGGTTAACTCATCCCTAGATTTTGATGTCATGAATGTTGGTTGTCCCCCCCTCTAGTGCCTACTTCTATAGTTGGTAGATGTATCTTTTCTGAGGAAGTTGGTCCTAGTGATGTTTTCCCTTTGAGGGAGAAATATCATCCTTTTCTTTGTGCCAAATCACCCATAGTCATGGTTTATGGTAAAATGAGTACTTCTACCAGCGTAGGGGTCTATTGTGCAGATTATTCAAAATCTTTAGCCTTCTCTCCTTATTCTTCACATATGGGTGTTGGATTCTTGGAGGCCTCTTATGGTGAGTAATATTGAGCTCTTCCATTGTGCTAAAGGCTTTTAGATTGTTTCCTTTGCCTCTTCTGAGGACAAAAGTTTGGTTTTGGGTAAGACGTGGGTTTGGGGGAGCACTCTCTCTGTTAAGCCTTGGTAAAATTCCTTTAACCCTCTTATTGAACCACTAGATATGTGCTTGTTGTGGATTAGACTCTTGAACATCCCTCTACAGTTTTGGGAGGTTTCATGCTATGAGGCCTTAGGTAACTCGATTAGTCACTTCTTGAAAGTTGATGAATCCACTTCCTACATGGGGAAATCTACTTGTGCTCACTTTTTGTGGATATTGACATCTCTAATACTCTTCACAAGGATTTGGTTTTGCTAGCTAGAGATAGGCCTTGGACTCAACATCTTGATTATGAGGGCCTCCTCTTCAAATGTCATTGGCGCTTGTCCATTTTTCACCTAGCTATGGTTTTTCCTCTTTTGCATCACAAGGGATTTGCTACATGGTGGAAGGATGCTAACAAAAATCACTTAACTATTCATGCTCTTGATTCTTCATTGAATCAATCCTCTTAGGAAGGGTTTGAGTATTTTTCTTCTAGTGCAAGTCTCATGTGTCCCTCAAACCCTATTGAGGAACCTCCTTCCTTCATCTCACAACCTAATATACTCTTGGCTTCGAACAAACTCCAGAATACTTATATGGTGAATGACCTCCTTTCAGCTTGGCGTTCCTTGGTTCTCTCCTCTCATGCTAATGGGCTCTCTGTGGGGAAATCCCCCTATTTCCCCTTGAGTTGAGAATTTGGATGCTAATGTTTCCTAGATTGTTGTAAGGAGGAAGAAAGGACCTCCTAAATCACTTCCCCAAACTCATGTTCGAGTGTTGGGTGAGAGGCCAACCCATTCTAGGCTTGGCATAGTCTAAGAGGTATCTTGGGGTCCTAGCTCTTTCATCCTTTCTCTTTGTAACCTGGCTATTGATGATCCTCACTTTTGATTGTGTTGTTTCTTTGTTGTATCTAGCCAACTTGGGCCTATTTGCCTTGGCTTTTAGCAACCTTGTAAAGTGTTGGGACCCTATTTTCTTGCTTTCTTTATTCTTTTTCTTTGGCCTTCCTATACAAGGTTTTAGGTCCTTTTAAAATCCCTATTTACCTTAATCAGAACACCTTAATTAAGGATATGTAACATTTGAATTTTAATTTCAAAACCTTGGAAAAGATGAACAAAGCAAAAGACAAAGGCAAATGATAATGAAAAAATAGGGCATAAAATTAGATGTTATTTTTGAAAGGTTAAAGAGATAATGCGAGAGGTATGAAAGGAAAAATGACAATGTGCATGGATTAGTTGAGTTTCTTACAAATTTGAAATTAGAAGATGCCCTTATGACAATGGAAAATGAAGGAAAATGACAATTAAGGACACAAGAATAATATTTACAACTTTGAGCAAGATGTTGAATTTTAAGATATAACACTTGGCAAGTATGTATGGACTCAATTAAAAAAAGTACGTAGGTTGAGCATATTTTTGTTTAACTACCCTTGGATACCATGGGAGAAAACTACATGGAGAAAATATTAAACATCAACAAGATTATTTGAGGCTACAATTCCCTAGAGGGATATGTTTTTTGTAAATTGTCTTATTAGGCTACTTCAAATAGCCCTCCATTTGATGTTCCCTCTACCATTTGTATTAGATGCCTTCTAGTAGGTTTGCTATAGTTGGGATAGCCCTTGTATTTTATAACTTTATTTTATAACACATGCTAATAAAGTTAACTCAAACACCCATGTGAACACTAATTCCTAACACCCCCCCTTCGTGCGAACATGGAGAGAAAGTACATCACATGAACTAGAAATAGAATCATATGCCTATGCATACTTTTAGGTCTACATACTGATATCTAGATCGTGTTGCACATGATCACCTACATATGAGAACTTATCCCACTTTCACTTCTAGTAAATTTATCACCAGCCGACCACACTTCCAAGAATTCTAGTAGTCAAAGGATCTTTATAGCCAGCTTCTCTCCTATACAATAATTTACATCATCAATGATATCTACATTCTCCTCTTTTCAAACTTAGCAAGGGAATCTTTACAGTGTTTATTTTTCACAAAATGAAATGAAATAAAATACCACTAATACAAAAGGTGACCTCACTATTAGTGGCTAACAAGAGGCGATATTTAGCCTCCTTACTCCAATGCCCCCAACCTCCATTTTGAATTTATCTAAAATAAATACTCTTCATGACTAGGGCAAGATAGTTCTTCATCTTTTGCATATTCCTCCCAATTTATTTCTTCATCCAAGTAAGCATTTTGATCTAGTTTATCTTCCAATAGATCTTGTGCCCTCTTCTTATAATTTAAAGTTATGTCCTCCTTTACAACAGTAACATTTTATTTTTCCTTTTGGAGGAACATGATTGGATTTGTACTTGACCCTTTTTTTGGACATATAATACTTCTTTTGGTTCTAAGCATTTGTTGGCATCAAAACTAACACCTCTGGAGTGCAGGTTTGTACGGACAGCTATGCACACTGCGTAATGAGTGCTCTTCAAATTAGGAGGGGAAGCTCCCTCATAGTGTTGGAATGCATGGAAAAGAAAAGTAATCTAAGTCCTATCTTTTTGTTCTCAGCTAGAAGAGGCACAAGGTTAAGAAAACCAAGAACGTTGCAGCTAAGAATTTTCTGGTTTCGCAGATCATTAACTACAACTAAACTAACTACTTTAAATCTATCCAATTTCCTCAAGAAAACAGAGCATGAGGAAATGGAGCAGGGTTTGACTATCAGACGATAAACGAGTATAGATTCTCAACTTGAAGGCAAGGTGGCGCATCTATCAGCTCAATCTAGACAAGTTTATTGGTAACAACATCACACGATAAACGGATACGGATTCTCTACTTGAAGGCAAGGTGGCGCATCTATTATCTCAATCCGAATTAGTTTATTGTCCACGACAACACACGATAACCAAGTGCAGATTCTCTACTTGAAGGCAAGGTGGCGCAACTATCATCTCAATCTGAACAAGTTTATTAGGCACAAAACAGATTTATCTAAACTATGGGAAGAATTTACCATGACAATCGCATGAAACCCTATGTGGCATAACAATTGATCATAATAGTAAAGACTCACAAAACAGATTTATCATCATAATCGCATGAAACCCTATGTGGCATAACAATTGATCATAATGGTAAAGATGCACAAAACAGATTTATCTAAACTATGGGAAGAATTCACCATTATAATTGCATGAAACCCTATGTGGCATAACAATTAATCGTAATAGTGAAGACACATGAACAAATACCAAAAGAGCAATATTGAGGGCAAGGTAGGCAGCATATATTTCTCTCTCAAGCAAAAGTTATTTACAAATGAGCAAAAGCTCTTATTTATATACATCAAGGTGTAGGGAACCCTAAAATCACCTTGAGTCATCTACATCTTGCAATGCATGCAAGATTTGCTGCCAAACCCTAATGAAGTAAACTATACAGTTAACTGGAAAGCTACCATCAGTTAACCGATACATTTAACCTAAATGGACAATGTGCAAGCATGCACGTCCTTATTGAAAGCAAGTTAACTGGAACACTACCATCAATTAACATAAAACCTAAATACAACTCCAAGTGAATAAAGCTAATCCCAGAATAGATATGCATGAGATGAGACAACGAGTTAACTCGAAAGGGTAACGCCAAGTTAACTCCTGTGTATAAAGTCTATTCTGAGAGGTGGGAACTGAAGTCTACTGGCTGTGATCTCGAGCAACCAATCCTTCCATGAGATTGTTAACTGCATCAACATCTGAATGTCAGCAACTTGAGCAATCTTTGCAATCTTTGCACACTCAAACTAGCATTTCACTGACTAGTAACTTTGGCGGCTCCGTAACTGAAGTGATAGCCAACATCTCTTCTGCAGCTTGATACAAATCGGTCTCAGCTTTTCTAACGAAATCATGAATTAAGACCGATTTGATCTTGAATTCAGTCTGTGTGAACTGTACTCTGAAAAACTCGCCTGTTGACTGTGAACACAGCTATATTCTGACAACTTTTCTGAAAGCTAAAAATAGCCTGTCGGAGAGCAATTTTCACGAAAAATTCTGAGATATGGGTTTTGTCCATAAAAAGATTCTAAGACAACCCAGAACGTCAGAAATGCGAAAATTTGACTTTTACTCGACCATGCAAGGAATTTTCAGTTGAGAAAATTAGAAACTCGAGAATTGATGCTCTGGAGTAAATTTTCCTGAAAAATTCTGGCACATGGGTTTTCTCGAGGAAGCTATTCTGAATCAACCCAGATGATTTTTTTTGTCAAAATTCGCCAATTCTTCAAACATGCGAAAGAATTTAAGACGAGAAATAGAAGAATTTTAAGACAGAAGAATGAGGTTTTGATGCTTTTCTTCTGTTAAAGTCGCCACTCTGCCTTGAATTTTGTTGATGAATATGGGCTTGTACCTGCAAAGAAAGTTTTTTGATGTCTTCGCCAATGATTGTTGATGAGAAATTCGCCCAACTCTGAAGGAAATTCGCCTTTACTCTTGAAAATTATGAATTTGCCTTTGAAGATATGAATTGCCTTGAAAAATACGAATTTTGCTTGAAAATGCGCCTTTGCCTTGAAGAAAAACGAATTTTGCTTGAAAATATGAATTTCTCTTAAAAATACGAATTTCTTTAGAGGCTTGGTGAATAATAAATGAAGGCGCCATGTTTAAACAAGAGAAAATTCGCACCAACTTGTGAACTACAAGATTAAAACCCCGACTGAAATAGAAGCCTTCAATTGGTTCGCCTTCAGTTACACTACTACTGACTCGGAGTTCAAAAATAAATAATAATAAAATATTCATTATCATGCAATTTGAGAACTTAGCATAAAGAGGGCGCCAATCTTAAGAAAATCGCCATTTAATGCTAAAATGCAATAATAAATATTAAATATTATCAAACTTCAGTTGACAAACCGAATGAAGCTTTGAGATTCACCGGCGAACTTCACTGATTCTGAAAAGTCATCTCTTGAGCTCATAGGCGTCCATTTGCTCAAGATACTTCACTTTTTACTAACTTCCTATTTTATAGCCGATGACAAAGTTACGACTGGCCAACTTCGACACTGATTTCTGAGTGACCGGGTGATGCTGAGACTGATCTGAAGAATTCATTGGAAATCCTACTGAACAAGGAAGAAATGTCTGCTGGGAGACACTACTACAAAATCCATCGTTTAACCCCCTGAAAAATTAGGCCCCCCTGATTAAATTCATTTACGGGTTCCAGACTTAACCATTTTCCTAAACTGCCATCTGACACTTCAAACGGCTGTTGACGGTGAACGGCGAACCCTGCTGATAGGAAACGAAGCTCACTGCATGACTGGAGACATTCTGCATCCAACGGATATATGCACGACACCTGAAAGTTGTGTTAAGGGCCTTAAAAGTAAAAGCGCCCCTGGCTCTTAGTTGCACTTATGTCATTTTGACGAAAATCGAACTTTCATCCAAGTACCCTACTTTGACCTCTGATATCTGGAGCTGGGATGACCTGATTTAGGCACTATCTGTTTTAACGGACAGCCAGAAGGGCCCACAAGAGAAGTCTTTAGAGGTGACGAAGCAAGAAAACTGCTTCTAAGACCTCAAAAACACCAGTGCGTATTTTATTTAAAATATCCGCTCCAGACTTAGCCATTTTCGGATATCTTCATTTTTCAGCATTTCACCAAAGACCTCGCACGTACGAGCGTTTGCCAAATCCCGAAGGCTGACGGCTAGGCTCGTTGAATAGATAAAATGATTACGCTCAAGTCTCGCACGAAGACTTCGAACTCGAATGACCTCATCTGACAGGCCTAAAGGCTAGGCGCCTCTGGACTGTAGAAATACATTGCAAATTTTATGTTGGTTTGCCCGTGAAATTACGTGCTTGGTAGAATCTCTGCCATGATCACCTGGAACATCGGATCGACAAGCTGGATGGTGCATTGCGAAGCTAGGCTAGAGTAGTACTGACGTCAGGAAGACTTCGTTTGCAAATTTTGCCATCTTAAGGGTCATTTAAACCAGCGCCCCTAGGCTGTAGTTGCACTGGGAACCAACGAAGATGCTCTGGAACGTGAAATGTCCATTATAAGCTCATCTTCAGACGACTGCTGCCAGAGTTCCGAGACTCGGATGACTGCGTTTGATATCTCGTTGGACGAGTAGACTAGTCGAGAATAGATTAACTGTATCTGCTATCGAAAATGCCAAGATTTACCCCTTCTTTAAGATGGGCGCCCTCAGGCTAGAGGCGCGCTTTTCTCTGAAAAAGACAAATTTCCCATATCTGGAACTTTGAGAATTTCTACTTCTCACGCCGTTTGCCGTAGTTACGGGTATCGGAAAGCTTCGCTAGATAGCTCATCGGATAGCCAGACTGATTCTGAAGAGATTGACTATATTATTGAACACTTTCAACAAGATCTTGACCTTCAACAAGCTGGGCGCCCCTGGGCTAAAGTTGCGCTTTCTTGCTTTTCCTCTGAGAAATCTTCATAATTTAACCACTGAAAACTCTGTCTCAATCACTGGAATGACCGTGTGCAATGTGAAACGTTGTCGTGAGATGCTCCTCCATCGTGAAAAGCTCCATTCTGAGTCTCCGATGTAGGTTATGATCAATAGAACTGACTTTGACTGACAAAATATTAACAAAAACTCCATGCTTGATATTGCCCAAAACTGTATTTTACATCATTTTAGCAAGATTTAGACTCTTTTTATGCAAAATGCCTTGATGAAGCAAAAAAATTGGTTTGGGTACAACATTAGGCTCCGTCTGGTGACCATGTCGGATACCTATGGCATAGGAGAACCTAAAAATCTCAGTGTTAAGTAGACCAGTGATGTATAATTGGGCATTGGAGTCAGGACTTTTCCCTATTCACCTAAAAACATTTGGAGTTTCCTAAAAACCTAACCTAAAAATCACCTAAAACAAGACTACCTAAATCACCTAAAACACGAAAAAACATCACAAAACGGGGAAACACAATACGACATAACGATAAAGCATAAAAAAGTTACTTACAAAATATTTACAATATTACTCCTCCCCCGAAGGGTTGAAGTGCTTTGAATATTATCCGCTGCATGGCAGCAAGGAGAGCCTCCCACCGACGTAGTTTATGCCTGAAAGGCTTGACTTCTCTTCTGATGGGAATTGCAGGAGGCAATCCCTCTGGAATGAAGATTCTCAGGTATTCATATATCCATGCAAAAGTACTCTGATAAAAGTCAGAATATGATGCAAACGAGAACATTGATATCCCTGAGTCATTAGTTCTATTGTAGTCCATCCTTGGGATGTCAAATTCTTCAAACTAGTCGATCGAGTTCCAAACTCGATTTCTGTAATGCCGTAGGTGATCTTTTCTAACCTGGAACCATCCTTTGACTGGTTCATCGATAAAATCTAAATCACCTTTAACACATAGGAGTTTGATTCCCATGTCTGCGGCATCTTTGAGGCCTTGCAAAAGCACCTCTTTTTCAGCATCACTGAATTCCAATTGCATAGATGGGTGCAATTGTCCTTTAGGGAATATGATCAATTCCCCTTCTTCTAAAAATTTTGTTGAACAATCTCCATCAAACTGTATTGTCCATGACTTCGCATCCTCTGTCGGTCTCTTTTCAGAACAAGCAATGTTCTGGTCTTTAGCTTCTACCTCTGATAGAGTTACACAATTACCAGGAACCGTTGCAGGCTTTGCTCCTATTGGAATAGATGACTTGAGCACAACCTGCTTCTTTGCAACCTTGAGAATCTGATCTAATTCTTTTGGATGATCCTAAAGATATTCCAATTGGGAGATTTGTACCTTGGTCTTCATCATGGAAGCTACGATGTCAAAATTTGCTGAAGACGTCTCTTGAGCAACTAGCATAGTAATCGCATGTGAAGGTTTGGGTTTAGAAGTGAAAGGCACTTCTTTACCCTCTTCATTTGATTTCCGCCTTTCTTCTTCTTCTTTCTGTGCTTTGGAGTGTTGATCACGTGTAAACACAGGAGGAGTGTATTGACGGTATTCTTCTTCTTCTTCTTGATTTACGGGTTCTTCATCAAAGTATCCCGCTGCGGAGTCGCCATCGAAGTTGTCCGTCTGTGGTAAGACAACCTTCGAACTTGGTGTTGGTACAAAACTAGAACTGGGAGCAGCTACAGTGTATGCCATGATTTGGATCATTCTCAGGTTCTCTGGACATGTGGATCCGGTATGTTCATCAGTGTCATGGAAAGGACAAAATACTGCACTGTGTGCAGCTTCAATCATCGATCTTGGTGGAAATGTTGGCAACCGTGGTTGAAGATTGTCTCTCTTTGGCTGGTACGGTTGCTGAACTGGAGATCTGATAGAATCTGTTTTCATCAAGCCAGAAGTGATCATATTATCTTCCAACTCAATGGCATGTTCTTGTGCACTCTTCAACTCTATCGCTTTGGCCGTCTTGAGGAAGAAGGCTATCTCTGATGGAAGAGCATTTATGAAACAGCTTATCAGAATCTCCGGTGATGGATCGAATGTAGAAGAAACTCTTGCAACAAGACGATTAAATCTTGCCACAAAATCCCTCATGTGTTCTTTGTGCTCCATCTTTGAATTTGTGAGTTGGGCAAACAACATATGGTTGTCTTCAACGGGCTTGAATCTCGCCAAAAACTTCTCGCTCATAGTTGCCCAACTTGTAATACTGCCTGGCGCCAAGTGATTGAACCAGTTGGCAGCGTTTCCCACAAGAGTCTCGACAAAGAGACGCACCGCGATGTCTTCATGTGCTACATGCAAGACAACGCAAGCCATTGTGAACGGAGAAAAATGATCCTCCGGGTGTTGAGATCCGTCGCCATGAAACCGAGGAAAACGCTTCCTTGACCCTTTAGGTAACTTATGATTTACCTCAAAAGCCAAAGGTCCAATGTTATTGCCCCAAGGTAAAGGGGGTGGACATTGCCTGTCAGCATTGTTGTTATTATCATCCATTGCTTCTGTGTGGATCATGCAATCGGATGCCAGAGTGTAATCATTCCCGTGAAATAAAAGTGTTTAGCTTTTCTTGAAGTTTTCTTTCCTCGTGCCCCACGGTGGGCGCCAGAAAACTGTTGGCGTCAAAAATAACACCTCTGGAGTGCAGGTTTGTACGGACAGCTATGCACACTGCAATGAGTGCTCTTCAAATTAGGAGGGGAAGCTCCCTCATAGTGCTGGAATGCGTGGAAAAGAAAAGTAATCTAAGTCCTATCTTTTTGTTCTCAGCTGGAAGAGGCACAAGGTTAAGAAAACCAAGAACGCTGCAGCTAAGGATTTTCTGGTTTCGCAGATCATTAACTACAACTAAACTAACTACTTTAAATCTATCCAATTTCCTCAAGAAAACAGAGCATGAGGAAATGGAGCGGGTTTGACTATCGACGATAAACGAGTATAGATTCTCAACTTGAAGGCAAGGTGGCGCATCTATCAGCTCAATCTAGACAAGTTTATTGGTAACAACATCACACGATAAACCGGATACGGATTCTCTACTTGAAGGCAAGGTGGCGCATCTATTATCTCAATCCGAATTAGTTTATTGTCCATGACAACACACGATAACCAAGTGCAGATTCTCTACTTGAAGGCAAGGTGGCGCAACTATCATCTCAATCTGAACAAGTTTATTAGGCACAAAACAGATTTATCTAAACTATGGGAAGAATTTACCATGACAATCGCATGAAACCCTATGTGGCATAACAATTGATCATAATAGTAAAGACTCACAAAACAGATTTATCATCATAATCGCATGAAACCCTATGTGGCATAACAATTGATCATAATGGTAAAGATGCACAAAACAGATTTATCTAAAATATGGGAAGAATTCACCATTATAATTGCATGAAACCCTATGGCATAACAATTAATCGTAATAGTGAAGACACATGAACAAATACCAAAAGAGCAATATTGAGGGCAAGGTAGGCGCAGCATATATTTCTCTCTCAAGCAAAAGTTATTTACAAATGAGCAAAAGCTCTTATTTATATACATCAAGGTGTAGGGAACCCTAAAATCACCTTGAGTCATCTACAGTCTTGCAATGCATGCAAGATTTGCTGCCAAACCCTAATGAAGTAAACTATACAGTTAACTGGAAAGCTACCATCAGTTAACCGATACATTTAACCTAAATGGACAATGTGCAAGCATGCACGTCCTTATTGAAAGCAAGTTAACTGGAACACTACCATCAATTAACATAAAACCTAAATACAACTCCAAGTGAATAAAGCTAATCCCAGAATAGATATGCATGAGATGAGACAACGAGTTAACTCGAAAGGGTAACGCCAAGTTAACTCCTGTGTATAAAGTCTATTCTGAGAGGTGGGAACTGAAGTCTACTGGCTGTGATCTCGAGCAACCAATCCTTCCATGAGATTGTTAACTGCATCAACATCTGAATGTCAGCAACTTGAGCAATCTTTGCAATCTTTGCACACTCAAACTAGCATTTCACTGACTAGTAACTTTGGCGGCTCCGTAACTGAAGTGATAGCCAACATCTCTTCTGCAGCTTGATACAAATCGGTCTCAGCTTTTCTAACGAAATCATGAATTAAGACCGATTTGATCTTGAATTCAGTCTGTGTGAACTGTACTCTGAAAAACTCGCCTGTTGACTGTGAACACAGCTATATTCTGACAACTTTTCTGAAAGCTAAAAATAGCCTGTCGGAGAGCAATTTTCACGAAAAATTCTGAGATATGGTTTTGTCCATAAAAAGATTCTAAGACAACCCAGAACGTCAGAAATGCGAAAATTTGACTTTTACTCGACCATGCAAGGAATTTTCAGTTGAGAAAATTAGAAACTCGAGAATTGATGCTCTGGAGTAAATTTTCCTGAAAAATTCTGGCACATGGGTTTTCTCGAGGAAGCTATTCTGAATCAACCCAGATGATTTGTTTTGTCAAAAGTCGCCAATTCTTCAAACATGCGAAAGAATTTAAGACGAGAAATAGAAGAATTTTAAGACAGAAGAATGAGGTTTTGATGCTTTTCTTCTGTTAAAGTCGCCACTCTGCCTTGAATTTTGCTGATGAATATGGGCTTGTACCTGCAAAGAAAGTGTTTTGATGTCTTTGCCAATGATTTTTGATGAGAAATTCGCCCAACTCTGAAGGAAATTCGCCTTTACTCTTGAAAATTATGAATTTGCCTTTGAAGATATGAATTGCTTTGAAAAATACGAATTTTGCTTGAAAATACGCCTTTGCCTTGAAGAAAAACGAATTTTGCTTGAAAATATGAATTTCTCTTAAAAATACGAATTTCTCTAGAAGCTTGGTGAATAATAAATGAAGGCGCCATGTTTAAACAAGAGAAAATTCGCACCAACTTGTGAACTACAAGATTAAAACCCCAACTGAAATAGAAGCCTTCAATTGGTTCGCCTTCAGTTACACTACTACTGACTCAGAGTTCAAAAATAAATAATAATAAAATATTCATTATCATGCAATTTGAGAACTTAGCATAAAGAGGGCGCCAATCTTAAGAAAATCGCCATTTAATGCTAAAATGCAATAATAAATATTAAATATTATCAAACTTCAGTTGACAAACCGAATGAAGCTTTGAGATTCACCGGCGAACTTCACTGATTCCGAAAAGTCATCTCTTGAGCTCATAGGCGTCCATTTGCTCAAGATACTTCACTTTTTACTAACTAGCTATTTTATAGCCGATGACAAAGTTACGATTGGCCAACTTCGACACTGATTTCTGAGTGACCGGGTAATGCTGAGACTGATCTGAAGAATTCATTGGAAAGCCTACTGAACAAGGAAGAAATGTCTGCTGGGAGACACTACTGCAAAATCCATCGTTTAACCCCCTGAAAAATTAGGCGCCCCTGATTAAATTCATTTACGAGTTCCAGACTTAACCATTTTCCTAAACTGCCATCTGACACTTCAAACGGCTGCTGACGGTGAACGGCGAACCCTGCTAACAGGAAACGAAGCTCACTGCATGACTGGAGACATTCTGCATCCAACAGATATATGCACGACACCTGAAAGCTGTGTTAAGGGCCTTAAAAGTAAAAGCGCCCCTGGCTCTTAGTTGCACTTATGTCATTTTGACGAAAATCGAACTTTCATCCAAGTACCCTACTTTGACCTCTGATATCTGGAGCTGGGATGACTCGATTCAGGCACTATCTGTTTTAACGGACAGCCAGAAGGGCCCACAAGAGAAGTCTTTAGAGGTGACGAAGCAAGAAAACTGCTTCTAAGACCTCAAAAACACCAGTGCGTATTTTATTTAAAATATCCGCTCTAGACAGCCATTTTCCAGATATCTTCATTTTTCAACATTTCACCAAAGACCTCGCATGTACGAGCGTTTGCCAAATCCCGAAGGCTGACGGCTAGGCTCGTTGAATAGATAAAATGATTACGCTCAAGTCTCGTGAAGACTTCGAACTCGAACGACCTCATCTGACAGGCCTAAAGGCTAGGCGCCTCTGGACTGTAGAAATACACTGCAAATTTTATGTTGGTCCGCCTGTGAAATTACATGCTTGGTAGAATCTCTGCCACGATCACCTGGAACATCGGATCGACAAGCTGGATGGTGCATTGCGAAGCTGGGCTAGAGTAGTACTGACGTCAGGAAGACTTCGTCTACAAATTTTTCCATCTTAAGGGTCATTTAAACCAGCGCCCCTGGGCTGTAGTTGCACTGGGAACCAACGAAGATGCTCTAGAACGTGAAATGTCCATTATAAGCTCATCTTCAGACGACTACTGCCAGAGTTCCGAGACTCGGATGACTGCGTTTGATATCTCGTTGGACGAGTAGACTAGTCGAGAACAGATTAACTGTATCCGCTATCGAAAATGCCAAGATTTACCCCTTCTTTAAGATGGGCGCCCTCAGGCTAGAGGCGCGCTTTTCTCTGAAAAAGACAAATTTCCCATATCTGGAACTTTGGGAATTTCTACTTCTCACGCCGTTTGCCGGAGTTACAAGTATCGGAAATCTTCGCTGGATAGCTCATCGAATAGCCAGACTGATTCTGAAGAGATTGACTATATTCTTGAACACTTTCAACAAGATCTTGACCTTCAACAAGCTGGGCACCCCTGGGCTAAAGTTGCGCTTTCTTGCTTTTCCTCTGAGAAATCTTCATAATTTAACCACTGAAAACTTCGTCTCAATCACTGGAATGACCGTGTGCAATGTGAAATGCCGTCGTGAGATGCTCCTCCATCGTGAAAAGCTCCATTCTGAGTCTCCGATGTAGGTTCTGATCAATAGAACTGACTTTGACTGACAAAATATTGACAAAAACTCCATGCTTGATATTGCCCAAAACTGTATTTTACATCATTTTAGCAAGATTTAGACTCTTTTATGCAAAATGCCGTGATGAAGCAAAAAAATTGGTTTGGGTACAACATCATTCATTTTGCTCAAGCAGAGTAGATATTACTCCTTCAAGACTAATTTTTGCCTTACTTAATATAAACACCATACTGGACAATACTCTTAGGCATACTATTCAAAAGTATTGTTTTTGCTTCATCATCCTTTACTTTTTTATTAATGTCAGCTAACTCATTTAGTAAGGAGTGAAACTTACTTATATGATCTGTCATTTTTGCACCTTTGTCTATCTTCAATCCATACAATTTTTGTTTCAATGTCATCTTGGCACTTTGTGCTTCAAAACCGAAGATCTTGTTTAGTGACTCCCAAATATCTTTTGCTGATTTTGTGAAATCCACATGGTGTAGGTATGCTTTTGACAAGTCAAGGCCAATAGGGCTTAATGCTTTTTGATTTTTCATATTCCACTTAGCAGTTTCATTTGCATTAATTGGTGAGACTGAGTTAGATTTGACAACATTCCATGGATCTTTCTCTATAAGGTGTAATTGTATTTGTATTTTCCATGTATGAAAATATTTACCTTCAAATTTTTTAATGAAACTTAATTTATCCATGACCCCCCTTTAATCAAAATAAAATCAAAGGTGTTGGGTTCCACCTATGATGCACCTTGATTATAACACTTATATTGACATTATTAGGCTTACAATAATATAATATTAAGTTGTTTCTTAGCAACTTGATATTAAATTATATAACTCTATGTCAAGAATAAGATTTTAAATGCTCTTTGATGGCATTGAACATAAAAATTCTAAATAATGAATGATACCTTGCAGTTGTAGACGCCTAGCATTCAAACACAACAATAAAACTCCATTTTCTCACACCCAACAAATATCATGTCAATCTTATGCGAAACTGATTGCTAAATACTAAGAATATCTTCAAACCATTTTTGGGTTTTGTTCTCCTCTTCACCAGCTTTCTAGAACATTTTAATTTTTTAATTTCATGGAGAAATAAAAAAAATTATCGTAGTTTTATTAAAACTGCTTTAGACTAGTTTTTATAATGCCATTTTATTCGCACACATATAATATTATGCTTTTGTCACTCTTCACATTGAATAAGATATTATGAATATATAAGATGAGTTATCTAACTCCTATAACAACTCCACTAACTTCTCATACTAAATCTAAGTGGGTTGTTCAACCACCTTTATTCTCTCCCTCATATTTTCACTCCTAAATCTCTATGTGAGTTGTTAATACAACTCACATTATTATTCTCACACAATTACACACTCATTATAATATAATATTAAGTTGTTTCTCAACAACTTACTATTAACTTAAATAACTTTATTTTATAACACATACTAGTAAAGTTAACTCAAACATCTATATGAACACTAATTCCTAACATTCACATCAAGCTTTGTTCTTTGTTCTTGTGAGATGTGAACGAAAGCTTCACACCCAAACACTCATAGATGATTATAGAAAATTCTCTTTCGCAGCCACTTCTCAAGAACTTTGAAATCTAACCGAGAGGAAGGACTTTGGTTAATCAAATACTTTGTTGTATTTACTATCTCTGGACCCAAAATTATTTTCCTAAACAAGAATTCGCAAGCATGCTTCTTGCTTTTTCCAAAATGGTCATGTTCAACCTTTCAAATGCACCTTTTTCTTATGGTGTTAGAGGAACAATTTTAATCCTCTGAATACCACTTCGGACACAACTAGTCAAATTCTATTGAATAATACTCACCCCCATTGTCAATTTTAAGCACTTAATCTTATTTTCAGTTTAGTTTTCTACAAGTGCTATGAAACATTTTAACATATCAAAGACATCAAAGCTGCACATAGTGCAGTATTTTGTTTTTTCCATGACACTGATGCACATAACGGATTCATGTGTCCTGAGAATTTGAGAATGACCCAAATCATGGGATATGTTGAAGTTGCTTCCAGTTCTAGTTTTGTACCAACAAGTTCAAATGTTGTCTTACCACAGATGGACAACTTCGATGGCGACTCCGCAACAGGATACTTCGAACATGTTATTAAAGAAGAAAAAGAAAAAGCATACCGTTAGTACGCTCTTGTGGTGCATCATAAAAATGTTTCAAGGCCTATGTCTAGACGTGCTCAGTACCTCAAAGCATAAAAAAGAAGAGGAAGAAAGACAGAGATCAAGCGAAAAGAGTGAAGACGTGCCTTCCACTTCTAATCCCAGGTCTTCATAGAAGGACGCTATGCTAGTTGCTCAAGATCTGTCTTCAACAAATTTTGACATCGTGACTTCCATGATGAAGACCAAGGTACAAATCTCCTAACTGGAATATCTTCAAGATCATCCAGAACAACTAGATCAGATTCTCAATGTTGTAAAGAAGCTGGATCTGCTCAAGTCATTTGTCCCAACAGGAGCAAAGCCTAAAACGAGTCCTAGTAATTATGTGACTCTGCTAGAGATAGAAACTGAAGATCAGAACATTACTTGTTCTGAGAAGAGACTAACAGAGGACACAAGGTCATGGACAACACAATTCGATGGAGGTTGTTCAAATACAAGTTCAGAAGCAGGGGAAATGGTCATCTCCCCTAAAGGACAGTTGCACCCATTTGTGCAATTGAAATTCACTGAAGTTGAGAAGGAGGTTCTTTTGTTAGGCCTCAAAGATGCCGAAGACATGGGAATCAAACTCCTATGTGTTAAAGGAAATCTAGAGTTGATCAACGAGTCGGTCAAAGGATATTTTCAGGTCAGCAAAGATCGCCTACAACATTATAAAAATTGATTTTCGAACTCGATTGATTGGTTTGAAGAGTTCAACACCCCGAGGACGGACAACTGCATAACTAATGCCTCAGGGGTGTCAGCTTTCCCATTTGCATCATATTCTGACTTTTGTCAAAGTACCTTTGCTTGGATATACAAATACCTGAGAATCTTCATCCCAAAGGGATCGTCTCCTGCAATTCCCATCAGAAGAGAAGTAAATCCTTTCAAGCAGAAGCAACATCGATGGGAGGTTCTTTGTGTTGCCATGAAGTAGGCAATACTTGAAACATGTCATCCCTTCAAGGATGGGGTGATTTCTTTGTAAATAAGTTTCTTTTGCTTTAATGTTATGTAGTTAAGTATTTCCCCATTCCGTAAACTATCGTCGTGTTTTAGGTGATTTCTTAGGCAGTCTTGGTTTAGATGAATAGTGAAAACTCCAGCTGTTAGCTGAAATTAGGCAATGAGTCCTAACTCCGATGCCCAATTGATAAGAATACTGGTCTGTGAAACTAGAGATTCTCGGTTCTCCTATGTCGTAAGTATCTGACATAGTCACCAGACAGAGCCTAATGTTGTACCCAAAATAATTTTTTGCTTCAATAAAGCATTTTGATCAAAATGGTCTAAATCATGTAAAATTGTTGTCAAAAGTATGTTTTAGGTCAAACAAAACATAGGCTTTTTGTGGGTTTATGTTAAGGAAGATACTTGCAAAATTCTAAAAATTTGAAAATTAGGGTTTCAAACCCCTACTTTTAGGAAAAACCCTAAAAATAGGACCTTTCTAGTATTAGTTGAAAATGATTTTGATAGGATAAATTGGCTTCACAATCACACTAGTCAAGTCAAAATCACCAAAAAGTTTGTTTTACTCTGGTGGGTCTATTTTCATTTTTCAAGAAGAAAGTTAGGACCTCTGCAGCCATTAATGGAAGAATGGTCAACACCAGGTGAAGAAATCTAAGCCTCAAAAGCTTCAATGAAGAATCCATGGCAAAAATGCTCGAAAAGATGCTCTGCGATGGAGGGGATTTTCAAAAGTGAAAAATACAAAAAATTGGCTAAGTATGGAGAATGCACGCCTTGCTACCAGGGGGAGTCTATGTAGTCAAATGACTTAGTCACTTTTCCAACACCCGTACATGCAGCATGGTGAAAGCAATTGCTACGGTGAACGTGTTCGCGTCGTTGACAATGGTGATCAAGTGAGTCGAGCAACAATGATAATGATAAACGTGAAGCATGAAGAGGTGAAGATTTTAAAGGAAATAATCAAGTTGCAGTCAAAAGAGCCCCTGCTGACTAGGGCGCCCATGAGTTCAAGAGGTCAAAGGCAGTCATCAAGTCTTGCCTAGATAGTTGTCTCCTTCGTAATTTTTCCAGCTTTACGACAGATCGCCAAGCAAATCCAACAAATCCATCAAACGACGGCAAACGAAAGCAGAGGTAGAAGGTGTTGAAAGCAAAATTCATCAAAAATGGCAGTCAAAACATGAAAAAAGAGCCCCTGTTGACCAGGGGCGCCCAAGCATAAGACTATCCAAATGTCAGTTTTTGAGTAAACTTATTTTCAAGTGATCTCCCCGGCATCAACTCTACTCTGTAATGAACTTGTTTGCCAACCTGCAAGGCACATCAAACAATAACAGTTGTTAATCATTAGAGCATGCAAAATGGAGGTAAATCAGTGCATATCAAGACAAAAGTGCCTCTGTTGGCTAGGGGCACCCTTCATTTTGAGTCATCTGATGAGGTTTCCAACAACTACTTTCTACAAGGCATTTGTTCAACACCCTCTCAGCTGCATGATCAATCCAAGTGCACATTCATAGGACCTATCAAGCATTCTTGAATGGAGATCAAGCAGAAAACACCAATGTTAAGGCAGAATGAAGAACATGGAGAAATTGAACAAGTGTCAAGGAAACTACATCTTCCTAGAAATAGGCACCCATCTTTTTGGGCAATCAAATGCAGTTTGTAAGGTCAATGACCTCCAAGATGACCACCTCTTTTTTGATCAATCTTAACAATGACACCATCAGTGAAGACAACAGACAAATCAAACATCTGATGACGAAGATCAAACTGGGACCATTCATGAAAGTTTGAAAACTGAAAATCACAAGTCAAAAGGTCAAAGTCGCCCTTGTAGGCCAGGGGTGCCCATGCTTTTGAAGTACCCAAATCAACTTTTATGTTTCGCAAAGCCAATCATCCTTTCTGGGAATGAGCTAGTTATCCATCCCATGTTTCAGCAAGATCATCGAACTCATCAGTCATCGGTGATCTCATATTAGAACACAGAGGGTCAAACTGGAAGAATTGAAGAACACTCCAGGAAATAGACTAAGTCTGGTGAAAAATGCACCCTCTTGGGAAAAGGCGCCCAAGAATCAGAGGCATCAGACTCAAGTTTTGAGCTTTGCAACTACCAAGCACACTTCATCAGAGGTGCTTCATCTCAGCAATAGATCAGTCAGCAACACCTCAAGATCAACTAAACAACCAGAATCGAGGATTGAACAGAGGCACTTCACCATGAAAAAGAGTGAAAATATCTTCAACTCCTCAACTTGGACACCTAAAGTCAACATAGATCCAATTGACTGAAGTTAGGATATTTTTGAAGCCTTTCTATGTCTAAACGTCCCCAAATTGGTGGAAATCAGTACTGTGAACTCCAGATCAAGCAGAAAGACTCCTCCATCATGTGTTGGCACCCAAACTTGATGCATTCAACATCAAACACTATATCTCAAGCGTGGGCGTCATAATTCAACATATTTCTTTGTAGGTTGAAGCCAAGAACAACATTTTCTTCTCCAAGGCATCTTTTCAAGATCTGATGGAGGGGTTTTCATCGTTCTTCATATTTTTGAAGATCAGTTGCACAGAGGGACAATTTATCAAAGGTTGCATCAAAAGGCATAATTTTTCCAAAAAGACAGTTGATAATTTCCAATATTCCTCTTGTCTTTATCCTCTTTTCTTGTCTTAGATCTTCTTGCATGGCCAAGAAAATAGCGGATGATCACAAATCTGACCAACTGGGTATGGTCAGCACAACTTTTTCAACAAAACCCACTTGTTGAATTTTTCCAAAAATAGTAACCTTGCTGCCCCTATTTTTGGGGATTTCCGAAAGTCAAAAATTTGAAAGACAAATGAATTGGGTTTGTTCAAAATTGAAGCACAAACAATACCCATGTGTCAAAAAAATTTCGAAAAAATACTTCTCAGCAAGTGGCTATTTTTAGGGGTTTTCCAGAAGTTGTTTGAACATATCCGTGTTTACAGTCAACAGTCAAGTTTTTCATAATACAATACTCTCAAGTTGAAATCAAGACCAAAATGGTCCTACTTAACGAATTTCTAAAAACACTCAACACGGACATGCATCAAGTGAAGCCCATAGTCAAGTTGAACACCTTGGAAGGCATAAATGACATCACCATTCAATGGATAGCCAAATGCAGAAGGTAGTCATTCCAAACATAGTGTTGCCACCAGTTACTACCACACTATCTTCTGCATTCCATGTCAACAAGGCTAGATGACACAGCTGCAAAGAAGATCGAATATCAAAGGTAGATTGTGAGAGGAAAAAGAAGTCAACGAGTGGTTAGAGAAACTGTTGAATAGAGGTGATGAGGTGTCAAACACCTAGTTGGGACGTCCTACCCTCCAAAATAACATTAATGACAAACATGAGTTGACTTGATGCTTCTTTCCAAGTTAACTCATTGTCCCACAGATCATGCATGTTAGATCCCACTAATTATGGATGTCTATTTTTGGACTTCCACGAATTATGGATATCTATCTCCACTAATTGTGGATTTCTATTTTGGAGGCCCTCTTGTATTTGGAGTTCTCTCTTAGTTTAGTTTCAATTGACTGAAGTACATTTCTAGTTAACTGCTAGGTTCCCCCTTTTTAGGAATAAATCTTGTTGATTGATTGGCAAGAACTCATTGTTAACTCAAGGAGACTTTACGATTGCCTATTCCTTTGAGTTCTATAAATAAGAGCCTTTGCTCATTATTTTGTAACCTTTATTTACTACACAAAATTGTTGCGCCATTGAGCCAACAAGCTTGCAAGTCTATATTTTTCACTCTTGGATGAGAGTTATTTGGTCTTGATAAGAAATTGTGTATGATTTCGTACCTTTGTTGTCCCAAATCTTTGTAATTCGTTGAGAAAGTTTGAAGAAAGAAATCAAAAGGCACATGCAATTTGATCCAAAAGTTTCAAGTTCTTTCAACGTCTTGTTCTTACAATCTATTGTTTCAATCTCCCCCTTGGACAGGTGTTGTCACCTCCTTGGGTATTCTGACGCTAATGATTGTCGTTTGATGTTGTGTAATTATCTGTATTTCAGCCTACACTTTGGACAGGTGTCGTCACCTCGGGAATCCTGTTAGCCAGTTCATCGTAATTTGTTGTTTCTAGTAAGTTGTATCCTAGCCTATACCTCAGACAGGGGTTCCTCCTCCTTGGCAATCCTAAGACCCATCTTACCATAAGAGTTATTGCTTGCATAAGACTTTATTCCAGTGTAGATCTAAGAGTTCAGAGCCTCGAATGCATTCTAAGAGACGGTCATCCCAAGTGATCCAACCATCCATTCTCGCTCCTATGCCCTTATTCTATGTTACCTTAAGGAGATAGGATAGATTAAACGTTAACATAGTTGTAGTTAAGATCTGCAGAAACCAAAGAAAACCTTAGCTGCAATGCATTGTGTTTATGCACCTTTGTGTCATGCCAGCTGAGTAAAAAAGATAGGAACATTTAGTCCGTTTTACTTTTACACAAACATCAACAAATAAGAGGGAGCTTCCCCTCCATAATTTGAAGAGTAGTCATCACACACTGTGCATAGTTGTCTGTTTCCAATAAGCACTCTAGAGGTGCTAATTGAAACGCCAACATATATCTTTCTGAATTAATAGAGCTTCTAATGCAACCTCCAAATCCTAATGTTTTGGCTTGAGAATTTTTCAATCCTCCACTTATCTGCCTCCTCCTCTTCTTATTTACAAGCAGTTTTCTCAACTATCTTCAACTCTAATACCAATTGTTAATTATAAAGTGCAAAATGAAGCATAAAACACCAATAACAATAAACAAAACACACAAACATAATACACAAACACAAAGAATTATGTTGTTCACAAATAATTGGTTATATCAACAAGAAAAGTGGGCACACGTTTCTTTTATTACTCACAATAGTAAATACACAAGTTCTCATGTATAATAAAATGTTTCAATCCCCAATTATATTTTAAACTCTTCAGGGCAGACGAAGAGTCCACATAGTGGAGACAAAAAGAATGTGGATGTTGAACTTCACAAATTTGAACACTTCATTCCTCGGTAGGGGAAATAAAATTAGATAATATGGAAGGAGATAATGATAAGAGAAAGTTGAGATAAGGCAAATACAGAGTGTGAGGATGGAAGGAGGGAGTCAACAATAAAGGTAATGCAGAGATAGAAACAAGTCAAAGGCTAGTTTCTAGTTGTGAGGTTCGAGATCACAAAGAATAGTGAGAAGACATGAATGTTTTGAATGTAATGTACTAAAATTGATTTGTGATAAAAAAAAAAAAAAAAAAATTATCAATTTTGAAGTTATTGAATAAATTATAGCTATGTTCACATTTATCTTTGCTTCCATTGTGCTATGGGTTGATTTGGGTTGTGTAATTGGGTAGTCTAGTAAGACCCCCTAGTCATGATATGCATCAAAACTCATCATCACTCAAATAAAGAGAAGAGCTCGAAGTAGAACAATTGAAACACAAGCCAGTGGCATGCCCAAGAATGTAATGCTAGAAAATATTGACAAAAGAATAGGACTTAGACAACTAGAAAAAAAAATTAGTGAAATCTTAAAGCTTTACCATTCATGCATTAATTGCATTCATTAAAGTCAAATACAATGTACATATTTAACAATATGAAAATGACTATTCATATCATCTTCTATGTGACTATTTAACTTCTAGAGTAGCTAGGAAATACAAAACATAAAATATTATCTTACTACTCTTAAGATTATGTGCATTATTGTTACATCCCCCCCTTGATTTGCAAGGGTAGTGGTAAAATCCCTATTTGTGGTCTGCATGGGCAACTTGTTTAGGACACCTTTTTTCTTGATATGAAGCTCTTGTGTTTTACAAAAAAAATTGTTTTGAGTGATTCCCTTTTACATTTTTTCAAGAACCAAGATATGGACTTCGTATTTAGACATGAGGTTGTTTTCTCAATCAAGTCAACTTTTCATGATGCTATATTTCATTTGGAGAGAATACCACACCAATTTCTTGCAAAAAATTGACCTCCATTTTTGTTCTAAGTGATAAATTTTGAAGAAGAAAGTTGTCCAACTTCTACCTCTATCACTTCAATGAGTAAAAACTGGAGAACCCAAGTTGATGGTGTCCACTAGTGGTCCAAAATCATGCTAGGCTTGGTTATATAATGGCATTGAATCTCTACAAGTTCTTGTTTAGGTAGTTACAGATTATCCTGAGCACTATGATGTTGGAGTGCACTTTGGTGATTTAGGGGTGGTCACCAACAGTTCTATGCAACCATTATTGGCTCAAGAGTGCCTACCCGCCCAATGTTCCATGCCAAAATATAGCCCCTCCCTTATTCACAATCTTCCCCTGTGGTGGTTTGTGGATAGTACATGAAGAAAAATGAAGATTGTTATCTTCAACAAGGCTTGGTCTATTGATTCAACAATTTATGGCCTTCTTTTCCCAACTTTCACAACTAGGTTTTAAAATTGTGGAAGCATTTCATTAATGGTATGATTGAGCTATTTCCTTGTGCCAAAAGCTTCTTCATTACAACTTTTGCCTCTTCAAAGGAAAGAGATTAGGTACTTGGCATTTTGTGTATGTGGGGAGAGCACTCTCTCTCAATCAAGCCTTGGTATATATCCTTCAACACCCTATCTAAATCTCTCAATGTTAGACCAGTTTGGGTTCGACTTCTAAATCTTCCTCCTCAACTCTAGGAAGATTTTTGCTATAAATTTGACTATTCCAGCTCGGCACTCCTTTTTTTCCTATTGCGCCCATGGATGGGCCCTATATGGGGGAATCCCCCACTTCTCCCAAATTTGAGGACTTAGAAGATAGTATTCCTAGAAAATTATACAAATGTGGAAGAAAAGTCTTCCCAAATCTATCTCTCAATCTCATACTACAATAGAGGGCATGTGATTGAATAGGGTTGGGTTTGCCATTGTTTAGGTTGGATCCCTAGGTACTCTTTTGTTTCATGCATTTTAGTTGTGTTGGTTTGTGCTTCACAACTTGGCTGCAGTTGCGTCTTGCTCCGATCTAGGAGGTTGTTGTATTTGTCTCTGCCTATAGGCTTGCTTTCTAATAAGGTTGGGACCCTTGTTTCCCATTTTATCTAATCAAAAACAATAAAAACACCTTCAATAGTTACTTCTAATGGCAAAAACACCTTCAACATTGCCTTTTGAACGTGATGTAACAGAAATGACCACAACTTTTGTAGGTTAAGGCATGTTGCCCTATAGGTTATGGCACATTATTCTGGTTGAATTTTGGTATGGGAAACATATGAAAAGAAGCTTGAGAGTTATCGTGTGAGGCTGGAAATGAAACATATAGCCAAAGAGGAATAATGGCAAATGAAAAACAAATGTAAAAAAGCCTAAGATACCAACATCAGGCCCGAGAATGTAATGCATGAAAAGATTGACAAATGAACGAAACTTAGACAACTAAAAGAAATATTCAATGAAACTTTTACCATTCATTGCATTCATTAAAATGATATACAATATACATATTTAACAATATGAAAATGACTATTTAGTTCATCTTCTAGATGACAATTAAGCTTTTAGTGTAACTAAGAAATACAAAATACAAAATATTATCCTATTACTCCTAAAGATTATGTACATTACTCTTACAACCAGAATATAAGAGATAAACATAAATATAGGACGTGTGCATCCTCAAGATGAACCCTTATGTTCTCATCCTTGTGACTCTCTTTTGAGAGAATCTTTGAAAATTTACTATATAATCAAATATATCAAGTAAAAGAATATCCAAGTTCACCATCCTTCTAGTGAAGCATCTTCCCAATGGTAACCAACACACTTGAGAAATACATAAATACTTCAATTTGTTTGCTTTACAAAAATTATGGAACTGATACAAATTCCTGCATCGTTGCATTGACTGAAAGCTTTTCCCTAGCTGGATAGGTGAAAGAATTTTTGATACTCTGCAGTAACCAAGACTACACGAGGAAGCCTACGCTTCATATAAGATGAATACTACAAAGTACGCTCAAAACTCGAATAGTTAAAGTCTTAAGGTTTAGTGCACTCTTAATTTACTCACTTATAGATTTGTAGTAGAAGCTTTTATCAAGCCCAAAGTGAGCACTGAGCCTCAAAACAAGCCAAGTACAGATTTGCAAAGAATTTGCAGTCATCTTCAAGACTACAATGCAACACCACAAAACTAGGAAAGAAGAGACCTTGGCAAATATAAACAGTTATTTATAAGAGAACCCGACAAAATGAAACCGCTATGAGAAGAATATTGAAATTACAAGAGAAATGTTTAACAGGCTACTTTCCCACGTATTCTAGTTAAAAGTGACCAAAAATCTAGTTCTTCTCTTCCACGTCATCTTCAGCTTTCCATACTACATCTTTTAGCCCTGTTGCAAGATTCTTGTAAAACTACAAGAAGACAACAGCAATATCAGATGACTATAAGAAGAAATACAGAACTTTTCAAGCATTGACACCTCCAAAATAATACCGATATTCCAAGAATCCAATTGAAAGTACAGAATGACAAGGACAACATTAAGGATATAACTATGCCTCACCTTGTGAAATTCCAAAGTATCACCTCCAGCCTTGCGGACCTCAACCATGTAAAGAGAAGGAGCTACTTCAAACACCTTCAGAAAAAGAGCAGAAATCAGATAAGTCATCAGGTTTCAATGCAAACTATGTGGAAGTGAAGCATAAAAGCTATTAACTTAAAATAATTTGTTTGCTGGGGACTACTGTGATATATATTTCAAACGAGCAGCATAAAGGACTATAGCCTTCTCTATCAAATGCAGCACTTGCAGCTTCTTTTCTCAATCATTACCTCTGTAGCAACACTCAAATGACCCTTTCGTCCAGTCTTTGAACCTTGCATTTTCATCTGAAATCGTGGAAATGTCAGAATTGCACAAGATTATACAGTGACCAGTCTATATAAATATTCACTTTCTTCATATAACGTATCCTGCTGAAGTAAACCATGAAAGTTAACTACTTTTCAAATCTGACCTTAAAATCAAAAACAAAAATTGGTAAAAGAAAAAATCCAAGCTGCTACCTTGTAATTTCGTTTTTGGACATTGAAGCCTAGAGGCTTTGCAGCTTCCTCGAGTTTTGATACTATCTCATTTGCAGGGCATTTAGATGTAAACCTTGTTTCTCGCTTAACCATGCCCTAAAGACCAGAAAATAAATGAAAATAATCATGTCAATAACATCTAACAAATCCATTAATCAGGTTACTAGTTTGAATGTGAGCATGACTATTGCAACGTTCTTAAGCATCACAAAGGGAACCGTGGAAGATACGAGCAAAATAAGAGGCATTTAACAATGCAATTGTATTTGTCATCTGACTCTTACTGAAAACAGTCTTTAAGATGAAAAAATGATCGGGAAATGATGTATTATTGATCATGTAAAAAATGGCAGTGGGGACCAAAAGGCCAAGAATGAGAGGAACTTGGAAGAAATGTAATTGAAAGTTGCTGGAAAAAGCAAAATGTTGGTAAGGCTGGACTAGACCAAGTAACATAACATGAACTAAAAAACAACTGACCAAGCTTAAGTATAAGTGTTAACTTGTCACAGGACCAATACTTAACACTCAAAAACAAATAACCAGGGAAAGCCAGGGACTCATCCTCAACACTTTTTGGGGCTTCCCCATTTCAGGGACGTCCCCAAGTCATCCCCAAATTGCAAAAAAATGCAGGGGACATCCCAAAAAATTAGAGAGTATGGCTGGTCATCCCCAGGAGGGCGTGGACGTCTAATGGCCAACTGTCCCAATAAAAAAAGTAGTTTTTTTTTTAAAACCCAATGCTTTAAAAAATGTTAAAATTGTGAAAATAGCATGCGTCATGAAGGTTTGTGTGGTTTCAAAGGCCTTAATTTGTCCTTGGTGGCGGGGGCTCTGCCCCTCAACCCCTTTGGGGGCATTGCCTCCAAACCCCCATGAGGAGCACTACCCCTCAACCCCATTAGGGTTTCCACTCCCAACCTCCACTAGTTATTGGGATCTCTTGTCACATAAGAAACTTGAATACAATGAGGGGGTCTAGGAGTGGAAACCAAAACTGACAGCTTAGACAACTATCTTTATGATTATCATAATATCATTGATCAATGAGGAAGTATCATACTATCAAAGATTCAAATGTCATTATTATTATAAAATATAATATTATATGATATACCAAATTTATTTGCAATTCTATATATTTTTAAATTTTTTTGCACTCAAATTAAGTTTTGACATTTACTAATTTGTTTGACTCTCAACTTAATACAAATGTTATGTATTAAGATTCTATAATGTATATATGAATGTTTTATCAATGTTATCATATGAATATTTAAAGTTTCCCCTATTTTTTATATAGCCATCCCCTTTGCCATCTCATGTCGTCCCCGAAAATGGCCCAAAAAATTAGGGACTCTGAAACACGTTCCCTATTGTCCCCGTCCTGAAAACTTGACTTTCAATTCAGATCTTAAATCATTTTCAGCACATAAACAGAAATAAAGATGCAAGCACATAAACAAGATGATCAAGACACCATAACACCAATATTTTTACGTGGAAACCCTATTAGGGGAAAAACCACAGTGGAGATTAATCTACAATTTATACTCTGTTAAAAGTATGAACAAAAGGGAATGCACTTGCATTCAAGCACACTACCTAGAGCTCACTGCTCAAAATAAGGAAGGCTCACTGCCTTACAAAATGTTTGTGATTACAACAAAAATTGAACTGAGAAGATAGCATCTACAAATGCCCGGATTTAGTTCCGGTGAAGCACATAAAACAGATTTTGAATCTTTTGTCTGATCCTGCAACTCGCTATGCTCTGTTCTGCCCTAATGCAAACTTTATTCAACTAATCTTCTGATATTCGCTCATACATCTGTTCTTCTCTTTTCGCACATTCACACCTTCTCACCACTTCATCCTCACACCAAAAATGAATTACCGATCTCATATATATATATCCGCTGGCAAGGATTTTAATCACTTAAGTCAGCTTCAACAAAACATGAAATATTCTCCAATAGTCAACTCAAATCATAAGTTATATTTAATGCGCACCCACAAAGGTTGGCTAAGGCATAGCTGGGACCCAAAACAATATTCTCAAACTTAGAAACAATTAAACAACTACTCCTTATACATCCGCGACACACTACATTCATTGAGTCAGCCATAATGAGAAAATAAACAGAAAATCATTCTACCGAATCTCCTAACTCGTACACCAATTGTTGCAACACCACAAAACTTACCAATAAGGTAACATACATGCTTAACAACCTTTCCTGGAGATCCACAACACAAAATGATGATCCAGTGAAGCATACAGATCGACTAACTAACCGGACACCTTGTTCTTCATGCTTTCTGTCGGTAACACACTGTCTTCTACATTTCCTGTCGGTATAAGTACATCCTGATCTGCGAACCGAGATAATGACTTCAGTCGCCATCAATGACAACACTAGAAGCCATAAACAAACTCCCCAAGCCATATGCCAACATTAAATATATTACAAGACTTTTTCCTTGTCCACAGATTTGACTCACTCATCTTGACAAGCCATCTAGCATGGAGACTATACAATTTTAATTGGGTTTTTATCTATGAAAAGCATTCTAGTAGCTGCAGATTGTGAAGCACAATCATTCATATTCTAAATAAGTTTCTTACCCACTTCCAACACAATCAACTCTTAACAGTTTTTAAAAAACTAAAGCATTTTTTATACTTTGTGCATTGCATCACTAGGCTTCATATACATAAAACCCATGGCAAGTGATAAGAAAGTTAATTGGGATTTTGTGTTTTCATTGCTTATCCAATCAAATATTATGGTGCATTATGTCATTTCTCAAAAGGTATGATGATCACCAAGTAGCACGCACATTTTGGAGATGCTCATTTTAAATATGCCCCCTAAGAGCTTGAGAACATAGCCTGTACAAGGGGGCCTTTTGAAGACCACCACACAAATGTTCCCATAGCTTGCATAAGGTCTAAAACCTAAATTACCAATTTTGGTACAGACCCTGATTCAAGGTCGTGGATCCAGCAAGTATGATGATCACCAAGTAGCACACACATTTTGGAGATGCTCATTTTAAATATGCCCCCTAAGAGCTTGAGAACATAGCGTGTACAAGGGGGCCTTTTGAAGACCACCACACAAATGTTCCCATAGCTTGCATAAGGTCTAAAACCAAAATTACCAATTTTGGTACAGACCCTGATTCAAGGTCGTGGATCCAGCAAAAGAAAAATTAGGGGTTGGGTTCATTTTGGGTTTGTTCATACCAAAAAAATGAAAATATAATCAAACAAAACATAAATTAAGTTTAGAATACCACATAGCATAATATAGCATGTTGGAAAGTAGAAGCATCCAAGTCAGTTTGCTCTAGCTCCATATCCCATAACTTTGTAGAGGTATAGGGGCAATGCCCCAGCTAAGGCGCAATGCCCCTTGTAGGTTCCAAGGGAAACACCCTAATGCGTTCCCTATCACAATATAAGGCAAGGTCAGGGTGCGAAGCCCTCGCCACCAAGCCCACATGAAGACCTTCAAAACAACATAGACCTTCATGGTACACACCATTTTCATAATTTTTTAAAAGGAAAAGTCAAAGGTGGAAAAAAAAGTATAGACAAAAAAATGGACGAATTCGCCCTGTGTTCACCTAGGTTCACTCGTGTTTGCCATAGATGAACCCAAGCCCTCTCTCGCATCCTACCCATATCCGTAGGTAGATTGAACTGGATCATGGATCTAATTTGAACCAAACCTAGATCCAACTGACTTGCAAACAAATCTAGTAAGATAGTCTAAATCCACTAATGGGCAAGTGTGAAGGAAAAACGAAACTATTTTTTTACAATGCCTTTCCCAACTTTATCATGGACATTTTTTCTCCAACTAGTCTTCCCAAGGGAAAATTAAAGGCTTAGGATGGCAGGTAGACATGGATGTGAAATAGGTAAGGAAGAAGAGGAATCAACACTACATGAATACCATGGTTTAACCCATAGTTCGCAAACTTGGACTCGGAGAGTACTCAGCAAGCCAAAAAAATTGACTCGGAGAGTACTCGACAGAACTTGACACCTTAAAAAACACTTAATTTTTTGAAAAAAATATAAATTTTATGCAAAATATAGCTATAAAATGAATCAAATGAGTTTGGTGGAGGTTTGGGGGCAATGACCCTCACGAGGATCTAGGGGCAGCATCCCTCATGGGGGTCTGGGGGCAACACCCTTTGCAGGGTCTGGGGGCAACGCCCTTGGCGCATTTTCTATTGCAATACATGGCAGGGTCAAGGGGCAGCGCCCCCGCCACCGAGCCCAAAATAAGGCCTTTGAAACCACACAAAACTTAATCCCGCATACCATTTTCACAATTTTATCACTTAAGGGAGAAATTAGGTATTTGACATATTTTTTTTAAAATTATTTGCTCTCCAAGTGCTGTGTGAGGAAGTGTGAGGGGTTTTCATGCATTTATAGGGAAAAATCATGACATTTTTGTTAAGATTATTTGCTCTCCAAGTGTTGTGTGAGGAAGTGTGAGGGGCGTTCATGCATTTTTAGGGAAAAATCATGATTTTTTTGACTACTTTTTCCCTTTTTTTTCACTTTTTTAGTGTTTTGCATTTTTAATGTGTTTGGTGAGTAATTTTGCCAAAACTCGCCAATTTTTTGGCAAGTACTAACCAGAAACTCGATGAGTTTGACTAGCGAGTTAACTTGCCAATAACTCGGCGAGGTAAAAAAGTGGTGAGGCTCGGTGAGTACTCACCAAGTTTGCCAACCATGGTTTAACCTTTTATTGCTTTCAACATAGTAGCATTTTGGTTTGTCCGTTTCAAGACAAAACAAAATGGAACATGTAAGGTAAAATATTTCTTTAATTTAAAAGAGGAAGCTCCCTATAAAATAAGAATTTCCCTCTAGAAGACTAGCTAATGGAAAAAGCTTACAATTTTCACATGTATAAAGTTTGCTTTGGAAATTTTCCACATGCAATAGAAAATAAACTAATCTGCAACGTCCATTTTTGCTTCCAAGCCATGAGCACAAGACTTACCAGTCCACATACACACAAACAAGATATTTTATATCTTCTATGACTTTACAAGCCAACTAACCTATCACAACACATATACACTCATTTAATCTAATTGCAGAAACTAGATAGTGTATGCATGCAAGAACTGAATTTAAGACTTGGATTACAAACACAAGACTCTTCACAAATTGAAGTACCCTAGTATTAATATGCAAAGATACTAACAACAATAAGAAATATTGGGCTTCAAATTATTGATAATTAAGTTGAATCATTCACACAAGATTAAGCATGTAGATGACAAAATCCTATAAAACATAACAATTTCATCACCAACAAAAAGAGAGCTTCAACAATAAACTTTAGCATAAAGCATAGAAAATTTACCATTTATCACAGAAGACTTGACCAATAAATTTTGCAATAAGCATAACAAAAAATATTATTAGTTTGTCTCAAATACATTACCCCTATATAAGGGTTTGAAAGTATTAATTTACACAATTGCCTCACTATATATATTAAATTGCTTCAAAAATAAAAGTTGCATAGAAATTAAAAATGGCTTAAAATCAAGCTCATCATCCAAAAATAAGTTCAGCTAAAATAAAAAATAAGTTATGTTCCCTGGGACGCATCACATGCCCTTTTGGATGTGTACTCAGAACTAGTACCAAGAACATTATAGGGATGCAAGGATACCTCAGAAATGTCCCCTACCATCCCCTAACCCTCAAAACTGATCAAAAACATCCCAAAAATGGATGGGAAATGGCATAGGCAATCCAAAGAAGTCAAAAAAACGAAAAAAAAAAATTGCCCAAGTTCAATTAAAAATTAAAATATTGGCCTGTGCTATGGACCCCCATGTCACACTCAGCCCAAAATGCACAAAACATAGCACCCTTGTCCATTCCAAACAATATTTTCACACCCAAAAGAAAATTACAGCAGCAGAGTTTATGGAATAAAAAATATATTATTGATTGTTTGAAGAGTAGGGGTAGCTTGAGTTATCAAAAAACTAGGGCAGCAAGGTGCAGCATTAAGGAGCAGTGAGCATTAAAGAGAAGTAGGATAATAGCACAAAACAACATTGACAACAACAGTGATAGTAGTGGAAATAAATATAAAAGTTTCAGGCTCAGTTGGAGGTTCATCAAGGTGTGGGAATAGTGTGGATGAAGGAGAACAGCCACATTACCCCTTCCACCCTTTTGAAACCTTATGCAAACCCTCTAGACATATTCTCAAATTTGTGACAGCTCTAGACAAAGACAAAAATTCGAGAGGTAGTAGGGTGTGGTTGTCATATTTGCAACAAAGATTTTAGAAGGAGCTACACTAGAGTATATATAGTCACCTCTTCAACATTATAGGACAAGGGGCTAAGATTTATTCAAAAATAAAAATAGTAAAAAGACAACAATTAATAGATTGTTCGTGGAGGTTGAAGCAAGGTCTTAGGGTATGCCAATGCTAATAGAGTCTAGACAATCAACTATGTGATCCATGCTTGAGTGGTATTGATGATGTTTCTACAAGAGGAAAGAGGAAGACTAGTGGTAGTGAAAGGGTGGGAACAATAGTAGGTATGTTCAATATGCAATTGCAGGAAGTGGCAAAGTTTTCCATTACCAAATTTTTCTTTGTGCATGTCACCCCATTTCGTGTGGCATGTTCTTATTTCAAATAATTGTACAAAGATGCAACTTTCCCTCATTTACCAACTAAAGAATATAAACTATGCATTACCTTCTTTGATAAAAAAAAAAAACATAGTTGCTAGCAAACTCATATTGGTACTAGTACAAAAGACCAGTACCATTACCGGTACGTCTATTTTTTATAATAGGAGATGGTGGTACTTGGAGACGCCTTTTTTTTAATATAATTTAATAATTTATAAATTTGCTACATTAAAACTAAAAATATCATGACATTGAACTTTCAAAACAACACTGGTAAAGCTTACATTAAATTTAAAGTTTAAACACACAAATGTCAAAGAGTCGAAAAGTTCATACTACATATTTGATATTACATATTGAAATTGAGAAATGTCTGTTCGTTTTTGTCTTTCATATGGAAACTTGTCGAAACATAGGGTTTTCAGTTTTTTTAAATGAAAAATTAAGAAAAAGTTGGCAAGACGTCTCTTGCAAGCAAGGGCGTCTTTGATGAGTTTTCGATATGGGGAAACGCGTCCCGATACCCGAGACACATCCCAGGAGGTTGGAGACGTGTCTCCATGCAATTATGAAACAAATCTAAGGTGAATTTGATGATGGAGGACATGAAGAAAACTTGGATCAAGACAAACTACTCTATTGTCATGGATGAATGGACCAATATTAGATAGTAACCACTGATCAACATCATAGTCTTGTGCAATTGGCTCTTATTTCTTAAGAGTTGTTAAATGTTCAAGGAAGCACAAGGATGTAAACTTCTAATTTCAAATTTCGAGAGGAGGCCATAGAGGAGGTTGCAGCCTCAAATGTTGTACAAGTGGTCACTAATTTGGCACATGTGTGCAAGTTAGTTGGCATGATGGTGGAGAGTGCTACAAGCTCATCTTTCGGACTACATGTTATGTTCATGTATTGAAAAGCATAGGGAAGATATATTGGATGAAAAAAGTGGTGCCACTAGCTAGACATAATCAAATGTTCATTTGCAACCCCCACACCTTACTTCCTCTCTTTAGGACTTTTTCGAGGTAAGAATTTCTCAAACCTATGGCAACTAAATATGTCAGTTACTTCATTTTGTTAGATAGTACAAGAGGTTCTACAGTTGATGATGGTTTATCCAGAGTGGAGTAAATGGCCTCATGTATACACTACTAAGAGAAAAGTTGTGAAACAAAAAATAATGATGATGGGTGGCCCACCATGAGGTAAAAGAATTTTGATTTTTTAATTAAATTATTAACTCTTTATTTTATAAATATTTGCAATTTGATCATCTTATTCATTTTTGTATTAGCATTCATACTTTTCCATTTTCTTTTTTTAATTTTGTTTGCAAATATGTTTGCTCCTTCATCTCATTTGTTATTAATGTCACTAGTAATGCGATACGGATTCTTCTAGTCTTGGAGAGATTTATGTGACATCTAATAGCATACTTGGGATGATGAAGCACACAATTTATGACAAGAATCCTATTTTGGGATCATATGAATAACATATCAAGACAATTGTGAGGTAGAAATGGAACACTATGAACACCCCTGCTTTATATGGCAGCCTTTGTTCAAAATCCCAAATGGTATTCACCAAAGACTAGGAGCATGCCTCCTTCTAATGATAAATATGTCAAAAAAGGTTAATGAAGACCCTTTCAAAGATGTATTCAAGTGAGGAATCAACTTTAGTTTGCACACAATGGCTTGCCTTTGCAATCTTCATGGTCCAACATTCAACAAACCAAAAGTGAAAGTAGATAGAGTCAAATTAGCTCAAACTGACCCTATTGGGTGATGGACATGGCATGGAAAAGATGCATCAAAGTTGAGGATATTTGAAATTCATCTCCTTTCACATGTTGTCAATTCCTTTGTTGTAGAAAAGAATTGGGCCACATACAACTTCATCCACTGTATCGAGAGGAACAAGTTTACTTTTGACAAGCAAAGAAGTTGGTGGCCATGCATACTACCTTGCGACTTCAAGATCAACAAACTCTTGAGTATCAATCGACTTCATCTTTACGATGGGATGTTGATCTCGTGTTATAGTGGGTGTTCCCTTGGATGAGGCGGCCTCTAATATTGAGAGTGAATCAAATTTAGAGTGACTTTGATTTAGGCAAGTATGAAGAGTAGCCTTAGCAGTAGTAGATATTAGATTGTCTACATTTTCTCATTTTGTACTTGTAGTCTTTTGGCCTTTTCATTTTGTTGTATTATGTATATACACATTGGTCATGAAAACTTAAAACTCAAATTGAAATGATTAGACATTGAAAGTTTGTTAATTTGTATGTCAATTATTGACTCATGTGAATTCTCAATCCAGCTCTAATGTTTCATAATATGATTATATAATGCATATGATGAATGCCTTAATGAATAATTAAAAAAAAAAAAAAAAACTTCCTATTTTTTAATTGTTGTCCCCTAAAAGACGACCTCCCGACCTCTATCGTCTTGAAGACATGTACCCCCATTTCTTGCTAACCCCATCCCAAAAACTTGGTGTAACAAAATCTAACTTCTTTTAGAGCTACCCAAAACTAACTGCTCTAAACTAAGCTGATTTGTTTCTAAACATCATCTAAAAATAGCAATCGACATACTTAGCAAAAATAGCAATTACTATGAGGATTGTTCTGGCTACTTTGATCAGCTCCTTTCTTTAATCTATAATGTAAAAACATATTTACCATGGTTTTGACTTTCTCTAAAAGTTGCATCGAGCTCATACTCCTTTGGTAACACAAAAGAGCTCTTTTGGATAACTTATATTACATTGTTTCGCAAAGATGTGTCCCCCCTTAAAATTGTGTGGTTGTGGAAATAGGAACATGGGGACGTGGACAAAACATCCCCCTGCCCCAAACGCCACCAACAAACTAGGAACATTTCCGAGACACCCTGCAAAATCAAGGGATGTATCTGAATGTAATGTCCCCAATTTAGCCCTACGCTCTTCATTTGGATTTAGCCTATTTCTGGGAACTCGTAGGCTAAGCAGAAGCTCGAATCAGGGTTTCCAAACTTCTTGGAGGACGTTTTCGTCTTTTTGCGGAGCTTACACTTGGAAATGTTGAATTTGGATTGCGGATTCCTTTTGGGTTTTCTGAGAGCTTCGCGTTGGTGGTTTCGGTTCGGAATTTTGAGCAATTACATGGATTTACTATTTTTAGTAAATTCTATTTTTAGCAGTTGACTTGTTGACTCCTAATCAGTAGGCTTTACTATGGCAGTCTGTTCAGACGGTATGGTTGAATTTGGCTTCTGATGCATTTCCATGGTGATATAAGATATTTTATATTATAATGTTATAATTTAACATTATAATTCCTTGTTCTAGCATCATGAATTAATATTGTCTTTAAAAGGGGGACATTGAAGGGTATTTTCACATGGAGGAAATATTTTAATATTTCTAAAGCCAAATATTGCTCAAGGAGTTTGGACGCCAACTTTGGGTGAGCCAAATATTTTATTTAAAAAGTGAAATTTATCTTCTTAAGCAAGTACGCCATCCTGAGGGTGAAGACAAAAGACAAGTCAATGACCTAAAAGAATCTTTGAGGTGGCGCCCTTCTTGGAGGTTTCTAGAAAGCTCTTCTAAAGTTATAAATTGGAGCTCGGGGTCCTCATTTTGTTTATCTGATGAATTTGCAAAGTTATGCTGCCGGATTGGCTTTGGGATTGCTTCGAGGAATGTAAGCCTCCTAGCTTGGCTCTTCTTCTTGCTTGAAAGACAGCAACTAGTTGAGAGGTTTAGTTGTAGTTGGTTTCCTTTCATTGTAGTTGGTTCTTCTCACATTCTGTAGTTGAGTTATTGTATTTTCTGTCAATTTTAGAGTTGCTGGTTTGTATGGCTGTAGGTTGTTTTTACTCACAACTCAAGAAACAGAAATAATATTGTTCTGGGTACTGTTCCAATCTATTTTCCTATGTAGGGCGACCATATGTGCAAGTTTCCAGAATTTTATTTGAAGTCTATGAATTATCTAAAGTAAATCGCCCTTGCTTGCAGGCAATTTCACTTTGTAAGTGCTTTGGAAGTCGTGCAAAATAAATAGGGGTCTTTGTGAGAAGTTTTTGTGATCCATCTTCATTGTCATCATCATTAGAATGTTTTGCATTTGATTTCACGTCAATAGGGTTAGAAATGAGTGAGATATGATCATTTTTGTGTGGTGCTAGGTTGCTGGTTTACCTTTTTAAAGTGCAGATTTGTCTTAAACTGAATATTCAATTTGGTGTTTGAGTGAAGTAAAGGGTCTTCGCATTCTTGTTAAGCAAGGAGAATCCTCTTAATTGATGTACACTATATTGTTCTAATTCTATGCTATTGGCAGGCGATTTCTCTTCATATTGTAAGCTGAACAGTAGTACTATCAGCAGTTCTCTAATCTTGCTTATCATGTTTTGTAACGATTACTTTACATTCTGAAGTGCTTTGTGATTCTTTATATCTCCACCCTATGGTAGCTCCATTCCCACTCCGGGTTTGAAAGCACATTCTGGGTGTTGAGTTTACTTTCAGCATTCTCGCTTATTTTCCTTAATTGCATTGTAATTCTTAGCATCTCCGTCATATGGTAGCTCCCATTCCATCTCGGATTGGAAAGCACATTCTTGACGTCAAGTTATTTCAGCTTATTAGTTGGTAGAGATCCTCTGACCATATGCTCGTCGTTCTCCGACGCATTCTTGGTTAGAGTTACCTTCTGTTGCAGTTTGTTTTAATGCACTGACGATCCTCTTGCCATATGACAGCCTCTCTCTTGTTGAGATTGAGTGCGCATTCTTGGCAACGAGTTATTTGTAATCTGCTGGTTTGAATTATCTAACCCTAATGGGTGCTCTCTGCATTGTTGTGTACTTGGCAAAAATTGAAAAAATTGGCTCGAAATATTTCAGTGGTATCAGAGCCAAGATCCTGCCATCCTATGCCCAACAGAGTTCACTTGACAGATGAGTGACAGAGAAAACAAATTCTACATCAGAGGTCAGAGCTGAGTTCAGTGTCAGCTTTCAGAAGTTTCAAAGATGTTGCGTTTTCTAAGGTCCAAAGATCGTGAGAAGTCAGATTCAACTATGGTATCTAAGGAAGGAAAGGTTAGTGATGCCGTAAGGGATTTCATTGAATATGCCAAACAGTATAAAAGACAATGTGAACATGAGGCTGCCAAACTCCATGAGCAATATCAAAACATGCCAGATGATTATAGGTACAATGTTTCATTTGATTCCCATTTGAATTGTGTGGCGTTACTGAAGCCCGAAAAGTCGGACATGGTGGACCACATTAGGAAAATGATAAAAAGGGAAACAAAACAAGCTTTGGTTGAAGAATCAAAGAAGGAAGAAGATGAAGTGCCTAATTGTGAATTACAGCCCACAAATATGCAAGTTGAAGAGAAAAATCAGTCATCTAGCATTAAAGATGGCACAAGCAAGGTGCACACATCACATCAAAATGAACGTGAGCTTGATGAAGATACCTTGACAAATGAAGAGTGGGTGGTAGAGCCTCATAATACGCCCCTTGACTTGCATGTGATAGCAAGTGAAGAAGAGCAAGTTGAAGGAAATACTATTGGTGTCTTTGAATCAGCTTATGACCGTTACCAAAGTGATGATGTTGGTAATGATTCCAATGTGTTTGTACCTCCTCTTGTTGAAGATTTGGTGATGGATAATTTTCCTCTTGTTGCTGTTCAAACTCCTCAAGAGTTTTCACAAGATGAATTTATGACAAGTGATCAAGAAGACCTTTTTGGCATGCATATGACTGTTCATGATGAGATCAGAAATACACCTATAGATGATGGGTTCATTGAAGATAAGAATGATAAAGTTTTCCAAACAGCTAGCACTAGAGATTCTTTACTTCATTACAGTGATGGTGTCAAGGGTGGTTTTGGGTTTGATCATCAAACCAAACCATTGGAAATAAATATTTATGAGGATGACAGTTTAAGTGAGTTGGGTGGTGACCTATTCAAAGAGTCAACACTCCAAAAGAAGCACGAAGAGCTCTTTCCTTTTGATCAAAACAATCAGCCTCTTACTATTTGGGATCCAGGTGTGGAGTCATCTAGCGAAGATAAGGAACCAGTGTGGGATGAATTTCCCTTTGATCCAGATGAAGATCAGAAATCAGATTGCATTGGAAGTTGTGAGGTGGCTTTTGGAGGAGGTGTCTTCGAAGAAGAAGATTGTTCAACGAAGCTCCATAATGATCTCTTTGAAGTGGTTGTAGCTACTAAAGAAGGGTATGTTGCTACAGGAACTTTCCGAACAGCGGACAATTATGATCCATTGATCAAGTTTGATGCTGCCATAATATTTGATCAAGGAGACGGTGATGAAGAAGAAGAGGTAGAAGACCATATGGCTCTTGAAGATGTAGAGTTTGAAGCTGTTACTAAACACAAATCTGATCTTTCAATGCATGAAGCTGATTGCAAACTTAGAGTCGAAGAAATCGTGGAGTGTGTTCCTCTCCATGACATTGAGCATTCTCCTCTAGTTGATGGTGAAAGACAAGAAGGTTGGAGCAGCTATGATGGCAGCGAAGACAAAAAACAAAGTTCTGATTTTGAAAAGAAGCCAACCAGCAATCCACCATCTTTGCATACTCTTGAGTGGGAAGATCAAGTCAACGAGTCCTTTAAAAGGGAAGTGTGAGTTCTATCCCAATTTGATCGCACTCACAGTTTGATTGAAGATTTCTACTAGAAGGCTCAACTTGAAGAGAGAAGAATAGGAGTTAAGGATGAAGTTGCTCTCCCCAACTTGCAACTTATCAAAGACTCTTTGCAGACATTGAAATCAGATTGCATGCACTTGATTGGAGATAGAGATCATGCCTTTGAAGTTGTAAAGAAGACCATTTGTGCTTTCCAAGAAAAGGAGAGTATGGTTGATGAGCTCACTCTGGAGCTCGAATCCACAAGGGACAAGTTGAAAGAAACTCAGTTGGCTCTAACGGAGGTTGAAGACCAGTTTGCTAATTTCAAACTTTCCAAGGAGCAAGTGAATGCACATAAAACCAAAGAAATCAAGCAAGTAATTGGTGAGCTTGATAGTCTTCGAGAGGAGTTTGACCTCGAAGGTTTCACAAGAAAGACTAAAGTTGCAAGTTCAGATTTGGATCAGCAAGATGGAAAGGAGGGCTTCCAAGTTTATGACAATCCTCTCTTTGATTTGCAAAAAGAGTCATGTAGGGAAGAAACCAAGCAAGAGGTCGAGTATAAACCTCCGTCTAATGGTGCTTTGTTATCACTCCATGAGAATATGCCAAGTTTGTTGATTAGTAATGAATGCATAAGTGGGTTTGAGGATGAAGAGTCCATATGGGAAGTGTCGAAGCAAGGTATTTTCAACATCTATGACATCAAGATGTTGATGAGACAAGTTGTGATAGCTGCTGGTAACTTCATGACAGCAGCAAGGAGTGAAGATTTCAGACCTACTACTCATGAGCAATGGGAGAAAGGTGGACCTGAGCTTGGTGTTTGCACTATTGACGATCCATCCCTTGGGTGGAATGATGTTTGGGCTCATACTAGTCAACTTTGGGAGTTGAATTTGAAGTCATTCTATGTTTCATACTCCAATGTTGTTGAAGCTTTCATGTTTAAGCTTCAAAGATTCACCAGAGGGAACACCAGTTTCGTGAGAATGCACTTGGTTCTCACTAGCACTTGGGTACATATTGAGCTTTATTTGCATTGTGTTGAAAATCAATTTCAGTTGGGTATCCATGCTTGGGATTCTCAACTTGGGTTGATGGAGTTTATGGCTGGTAGAAAGAGGAATTTTTGGTGGGTTAGTGATCAAATTTTCAGACCTTTGGGTGTTGTCCTTCTCTTCACCAACCACTTGATGGCCCCAATTGTTCATGAACAAATGAATTGGAGAGAAATTTTGAGTTTGGATTGGAGAGATGAAAGGTTGGTGGCTCTTGAGAGTGATCCTTGGCTAAGGCAAAATCAAATTTGGAGATTCGAGCTTGCTGATTGGAGGCAGGCCAACCACCTTACACGGAGTCTCCCTCATTCAAGAGAGTTGGATCAGCACTACCAGCCAAAGAAGTGGTAGTTTTCAAATGGAAATGGCTTTAGTGTGTTTTCCAGCCACTTTGGAGGTTTGTGATGTAAACTTTGATAGTTTACTTTCCTTATTGGTTCAGGACAGCAAGCTACCCCATGCCTTGATTCATCATTCTGAGACTCATAGGGTTGGAATTATGGGAGTTTTCTGTAGTCCTCATGGTAGTATCAATATCATTCAGATGAGGCATAGTAGCTCCATGAGGAGACATGAGTATGAGTTTGTTGAGCTCTTGCAAAGGATTGCTTTCCTCTTTGCAAGAAGATTTGGAGAGGTCACATTTGCAGTTTTGGCTGTGTTGGATACCTTGGGGAGATATGTCGAGGGTTACAATTTTGAGTTGAGTGGACTATCTTTTCCAATGCCTAGGTTTGTGATAGACAGTGGCATTGTTGATTTTGCTGACTCAGAGCATTTTGGCCACTATGGTTTTACTATTGTGATCAGAGTAGTGCAACATCAGCATGGTGGGTCCTCCTTCAGACGGATATGGGACCCTGGGATTGTACTTGGTTTGGTTTGGTGCAGTTTGAGTTTTTCTAGAGTTGTGGTGGCATTGCTTGAGGACAAGCAATTTTGGGAAGGGCGGACTGTAATGTCCCCAATTTA
The DNA here is from genome assembly GCA_007258455.2 of Sequoia sempervirens. Taxonomy (NCBI): domain Eukaryota; kingdom Viridiplantae; phylum Streptophyta; class Pinopsida; order Cupressales; family Cupressaceae; genus Sequoia; species Sequoia sempervirens. The sequence continues at coordinate 275,939,181 of VDFB02000017.1, forward strand.
GCCCTACGCTCTTCATTTGGATTTAGCCTATTTCTGGGAACTCGTAGGCTAAGCAGAAGCTCGAATCAGGGTTTCCAAACTTCTTGGAGGACGTTTTCGTCTTTTTGCGGAGCTTACACTTGGAAATGTTGAATTTGGATTGCGGATTCCTTCTGGGTTTTCTGAGAGCTTCGCGTTGGTGGTTTCGGTTCGGCATTCTGAGCAATTACATGGATTTACTATTTTTAGTAAATTCTATTTTTAGCAGTTGACTTGTTGACTCCTAATCAGTAGGCTTCACTATGGCAGTCTGTTCAGACGGTATGGTTGAATTTGGCTTCTGATGCATTTCCATGGTGATATAAGATATTTTATATTATAATGTTATAATTTAACATTATAATTCCTTGTTCTAGCATCATGAATTAATATTGTCTTTAAAAGGGGGACATTGAAGGGTATTTTCACATGGAGGAAATATTTTAATATTTCTAAAGCCAAATATTGCTCAAGGAGTTTGGACGCCAACTTTGGGTGAGCCAAATATTTTATTTAAAAAGTGAAATTTATCTTCTTAAGCAAGTACGCCATCCTGAGGGTGAAGACAAAAGACAAGTCAATGACCTAAAAGAATCTTTGAGGTGGTGCCCTTCTTGGAGGTTTCTAGAAAGCTCTTCTAAAGTTATAAATTGGAGCTCGGGGTCCTCATTTTGTTTATCTGATGAATTTGCAAAGTTATGCTGCCGGATTGGCTTTGGGATTGCTTTGAGGAATGTAAGCCTCCTAGCTTGGCTCTTCTTCTTGCTTGAAAGACAACAACTTGTTGAGAGGTTTAGTTGTAGTTGGTTTCCTTTCATTGTAGTTGGTTCTTCTCACATTCTGTAGTTGAGTTATTATATTTTCTGTCAATTTTAGAGTTGCTGGTTTGTATGGCTATAGGTTGTTTTTTACTCACAACTCAAGAAAAAGAAATAATATTGTTCTGGGTACTGTTCCAATCTATTTTCCTATGTAGGGCGACCATATGTGCAAGTTTCCAGAATTTTATTTGAAGTCTATGAATTATCTAAAGTAAATCGCCCTTGCTTGCAGGCAATTTCACTTTGTAAGTGCTTTGGAAGTCGTGCAAAATAAATAGGGGTCTTTGTGAGAAGTTTTTGTGATCCATCTTCATTGTCATCATCATTAGAATGTTTTGCATTTGATTTCACGTCAATAGGGTTAGAAATGAGTGAGATATGATCATTTTTGTGTGGTGCTAGGTTGCTGGTTTACCTTTTTAAAGTGCAGATTTGTCTTAAACTGAATATTCAGTTTGGTGTTTGAGTGAAGCAAAGGGTCTTCGCATTCTTGTTAAGCAAGGAGAATCCTCTTAATTGATGTACACTGTATTGTTCTAATTCTATGCTATTGGCAGGCGATTTCTCTTCATATTGTAAGCTGAACAGTAGTACTATCAGTAGTTCTCTAATCTTGCTTATCATGTTTTGTAACGATTACTTTACATTCTGAAGTGCTTTGTAATTCTTTATATCTCCGCCCTATGGTAGCTCCATTCCCACTCCGGGTTTGAAAGCACATTCTGGGTGTTGAGTTTACTTTCAGCATTCTCGCTTATTTTCCTTAATTGCATTGTAATTCTTAGCATCTCCGTCATATGGTAGCTCCCATTCCATCTCGGATTGGAAAGCACATTCTTGACGTCGAGTTATTTCAGCTTATTAGTTGGTAGAGATCCTCTAACCATATGCTCGTCGTTCTTCGGCGCATTCTTGGTTAGAGTTACCTTCTGTTGCAGTTTGTTTTAATGCACTGACGATCCTCTTGCCATATGACAGCCTCTCTCTTGTTGAGATTGAGTGCGCATTCTTGGCAACGAGTTATTTGTAATCTGCTGGTTTGAATTATCTAACCCTAACGGGTGCTCTCTGCATTGTTGTGTATTTGGCAAAAATTGAAAAAATTGGCTCGGAATATTTCACTGAACATCCCTAGGACAGACTAGGGACTTCAAGAAGTCCATCAACCTTCTCAAGGACAATGGGGAGTCCCCATATTTTCTCTGTGTCATGATAACAATTTTTCTTGTCTCAAAACTTTGAACAGACAGACAACATGATGGCATGTGCAAATGGTTAACCTTGGAAGAAAGAAAGAACATTTAATTGGTATTGGAGGCAAAACAGACTATCAAAACAGCTGTTACTGTTTTTGTTTACTTGGATGTATGCTCTCTTATCATAATTTTAGAAAGTTGTGTTCAAACATTTCTTAATTCATGCGGCACTGACACCTTGAGCTTATTAAAGAGTAGAGAAAGCAGTGAGGATGGGATGGTGGTGGATGTTATCAAGTATCCATAAATGATAAATGTTTGTGAGTTTCAACTGACTGCTGTAAGGAGTTTCTAAAAACTCATCTACTAGAAAATAGAGAAGATCATTAAAAAAGATTCAATAATAATGACATTCCTATCTTCAACTATATAGCCCTCATCATTTCCACCAATCAGATTCTCAAGCTTCACCATTGATTTGGTCAGAAATAATGAGAACTGGGTGTTGGGGAAAACATAGTGATAAAATTATGAAAAATAGCATGTGCCATTAAGGTTTGTGTGGTCTCAAGGACCTTAATTTGGGCATGATGGCAGGCACTCCACCCCTCAACCCTGCCCTGTATGAACAAACCAAAGCAGTCTCCATTGGTTAGGGTAATAGGAACTTGTTCAATCTTCCCCACCCCTATCTCTACATGAGCAAGCACTGTAGGGGTTTTTTCCCTCTACAAACAGGTTCTTTCACAAAGTTATATTTACATAGGTTAACTAAAACCAAAACCACTCATTGGTTGCTACAGGATTGCATTATATTCACCTCTAATAAAGGCTGAAAAATACTATAGTCCTCCACAAATTTCACGACTCTCAATTTTAAAGATGTATGGTTCTATGAAGAATTGAAGAGCACCAAAACCCATCTACAAAATAATCTAAAAAATTACACTTTGTATCCTTGTATGCAAGATCTCCAATTATTTCTTGTTATCCCAAGCTGCCTTTGAGCCATATGTTGCAGAACATCCCTCCCCAATTATTTCCTATCATAATACCTAAATATTTTCATTGATCACAACTGAGAAGAAATGATTACAATGTGTTGTATTAAAAAGGATATCACGTGCATTAGGAAACGCATGGGTATAACAGCCTTAAATTAGAGAAAGGGAGTAAACAATTACAATCATAAAGTAAATAAATAGAATAAAGTTATTTCCTAGCACAAGTTTAAAGGAAAAACCAAAACAGCATTCTCTAGTTATTTGAACCACATAAAAGGCAAAGAGGTGTATAGAGGGGAAAGGAAATTTAAAGTTATTTTAATTAGTGAACCCCGGGGACGCGTCCCCCCCCCCTTAAGCCCTAGCGTTTCCAGAATGGGGACGTCCCGGAGATGTGGGGACGACGTTCCCATGTCTCCAGCGGCGCCACCATTTTTTGCCTCGCCGCCGAAGACGCGGAAACGTCCCGACATCTCCGAGACGTTGAGGGAGACACCTAGGCGTCCCTCAAGCGTCTCGGGGACACCCAGGCGTCTCCCACAGCGGACAGTCAAAAAGCTCATTTAAAAAAAAATTTAAGACATTTTTTTAATATTTTATTGGTTCTATTTGACCCTAAGGGCACGTGGGGCCCATCTACACTCTTACATGCCTTCAAAAGGCCCTCCAATCTTCATTTTTATTCACATTTGCATTTCTACTTGTTTGCTACAGCAAGAAGAAGAAGAGTGAAGGCTGAGGAAAGAGTGATTGAAGGAGTGAAAGGAGTGATTGCAAGTGAAAAAGGAGTGTCAAGGAGCAAGAAGAAGAAGAGGAGGAAGATTCTTCACCTTGTTGAAGAGATTTTTCAAGCAAAAGGTAGGGTTTTTAACTGATTTTTTATTTTATTTTCTGATTTTCAATGTTTTTTCATTTCTTGTTGTTTCATTTTTTAATTTTTCTTATTTCATTTCTTGTTGTTCCATTTTCTAAATTAATTTAGATTTTGTTTTGCAATTTAAAATTTGTTAAAAAATTTAAAATATAGAGTTTTATTTTTTTAATTTTAAAGTAGGGCATAGGCTGAAACTATGTGTTTATTGAATTTTTTTTTCATTTTGTGAAATGCAGTGTCAAAATGAGCTCCCACAGTCATGAAATGAGTGAGGATGAGATGGAAACTCATTCTCATAGTGCAAGCCAATCAGAATATGAACCTAAGCATGAGGATGAGCCCAATGAGGGGGGTTAGCATGGATCAAATCCGGAAGTGCAAACTAGTTCCATAGCTAGTGCACCAGTTTCTACTGATTGCCCCTCCCAGCTTTTGGAAAAGTGGGCTAGGGGTCCTTATGATCCCAAATCTCCTCTCAAACAATTTGCAACAAGAATAACAGGCCCAACGTCATCAGGTGGTGGTACGAGGAAATGGAAATGCGACATTTGTGGTGATGATTGGTTTGGGAGCATCACCAGAGTTAATGCACACTTCCTCTTTTGGCGAGGAAAAGGTATGGGAGCATGTGATTTTTTGAAGAACCCTAAAAATCTGAAATACAGAATTGAGTTCAACAAGCTTTGGGGTGTTCCAGATGACGTGGCAATTCCAATGCCTACTACCTTGTCTGGTAGGTAACATATTCAGACTATTCAGCAGATTCAGGAGTAGCAAATGCAGAGGCAGCCACATATTTCTACTCCTACATTGCATCAGAGAGCAAGAACATTGTCAAGGTCAGCCTCAGGACCTTCATCCACTTATAGCACTATGGTTGAATCACAACAGAGCAAGGGGAAACGCAAGATGCAAAGTCAGCCTAACCCCATAGCTGATTTATTTAATGTGCACCTAAGGGATCAGATAGATGATTCCATTGGCAGGTTCTTTTTTGCCAATGGAATCCCATTCCATGTAGCTCGATCTCCTTATTATAAGGAGATGATTTCGATGGTGGCGAAGGGAGGACCATCATATGTGCCACCAGGTGAGCACAAATTGAGGACCACAATCTTGGATAACAACTATGCCAAGATCAATTCATTGATGGAGACGATGAGGGCATGTTGGGAGGAGTCTGGATGCAACATAGTTATGGATGGGTGGACAGACATTAGGCATCGTCCACTCATCAATGTCATAGTTACATGCTCAGAGGGCCCATTCTTTCTCAAGGCGGTTGATTGTTCAAGGCATCGAAAAGATGCTGATTTTTAGTTTGAGATCCTTCGGGCAGCTATTGAGGAGATTGGGCCACAAAATGTGGTCCAAGTAGTGACAGATGCAGCACATGTGTGCAGAGCTGCAGGGAGGCTTATTGAGGCAACATACAAACACATTTGGTGGACTCCATGTTGTGTGCATGCCATGAACAATGCACTCAAGGACATGGGGAAGATTGAGTGGATTAGAGGAGTGGTCAGCAATGCTAGAGATGTGCAGATGTATATCTGCAACCACCACACTTCACATGCCATCTTCAGGAGCTTTGCGAAGGAGTTCTTGAAACCAGTTGAGACCAAATATGCATCCTATTTCATTCTTTTGGGGAGAATGCTTGAGTTGCAAGAGCCACTGCAACTCATGGTTATGACACAAGAATGGAATCAGTGGGATGGGGCCAGGACAGAGCAGGGGAAGAGGGTGAAGGAGATAGTGAAGAGTGATGCATTTTGGAATGATGCAAAATATATTGTTGCCATCATTACACTAGTTGTCGAGGTCATCAAATATGGGGATGGGGATGCACCTAACCTTGGAGAGGTGTATGAGTGCATTGATTCTATGCTTGGTCAGATGAGGGCAGTTGTGCAAGAGAAGGACCCCTCTTTAGCATTCTACAATGTTTACATTCAGCCTATTATTCAGCACAGATGGGACAGCCTAAACACTCCCTTGCACATGGCTGCTTATGCATTGAATCCGAAGTGGTACATGCCTAGGCCTAGTAGAGTTACACCGATTCAGGATGATGAGGTGAAGGAAGGGTTCTTCAGGTGCATTGATAGGATGTATGATGAAGCTGTTGGCAACATTTGCACTGAGTGGACGAAATTTGCTACTCTTAGGGGTTATAAGGCTACAACAAAGGCGGACATAAGAACTATGGCATAGGAGGATCCGATTTTGTGGTGGACTTGTCATGGACCGAAATCACTGACTACCACACTAGCCATTCGTTTGTTGTCCTAGGTTTCTAGTTCTTTAGCTTCTGAGAGGAACTGGTCTACTTATAGCTTCATCCACTCTCTTAAGAGGAACAAACTTACCTCTAGGAGAGCAGAGAAGCTAGTGGTTGTACATAGTTCCTTCAGTATCACTGACCGCAGGACACGTGTGTACAAGGAGAGCCCAGCAGCACAATGGGATGTAGAGCCAAAGGAGCCATCACAGATTGATGAGGATGAGGATGCTTCAGATATAGGGCTGGTTGGTGTTTCTTTGGCAGATCTTGACCTTGGGGAGTCCAGTGATGAGGAGTTTGCCAACCTCTCGAGGGATGATTAGAGGCCTCTGCATCCTTCACTACATTTTGTCATTTTGACATTTTGATTTTGTACTTGTTTTGATATCATGCTACTCATTGTAATCATCTTTATGATTAGATATTTTTGTTATCATATAATAGAAATCTTCCATTTGCCGATTCGATAATTGTTATATTGTAGTATTGAGTATTACTATTCTAATTTCTAATTAGTAATTCGATATTGAAAACTTCAATATTCAATGTTCAATGTTCAAGTATTTACTATTTAGTATTTCAATTTTGCTATTTTACTTCTTAATAGTCTTATACATCTTTTTATAATTAGCATTTTAAGTACCATATGTATAGTATATAGTATATACACCCCCCCCCCCTCCCACCCCCCCGCCGCCATCCCCCCACTGTCCCAAAATTAGGCCCCTGTCCCCCTGTCTCGACGTCCCCCCGTCCCCAACGTCGATGTAACATAGGTTATTTATTGTGCACGTAAAATACAAAATTGAAAAATGATAATAATAACTACAAAAACTAAAAGGCCTTTAAACCTTATGGGACAATGTCTTAGTGAATTGTTATCTGTGGAGAATTTGTGAAGACTAGCCCTCGTTCAACTGTTCCACCCATGGAGTCTCTTTAGGCCTGAGTTGGAGCCATACATTCTTAAGGAAAAAAGGAATTACCTTATGTACTACCAAGAAGGGCATTTAGCTTATGACATGACTATATTAAGGGTCTTTTCTAGGTTTTGGATTTCCCTTGTTGAATTGAAATGCTCTAACTCCTTTCAGAAATTCCTTAATTCAATACTGTCCAGATTTTAAAAAGTTGTTCTTTTCATTTTTCTTGCTCAAATTTCAATGCTTGATCCAATTTATACCTTCATACTTCAACAATTGGATTTGAGTTGCAATACCAGTTTTTCAAATCTGGACCTCAGATTTATATTTCAGCATCCAGATGTTCATATTTCAAAACTTTTCATCTAATTTGTGGTTCCAAGTATTCAGATTTCAAACTTTAATTAGATTTTAGTTGCCTAATTTTCAGGAAATTTATCTTAGAAAAGCAGTGTTAGAGCAATTAATTCCCTTGGCCTTTTTAAAAGATATTTGATAACAACATTATGGAATGGATACTACAAAAGATATTGAATAATATTTAATTATAAATTCCATGGGATTTCCTTCAATGGAAAAATAAACAAATTTACATAAAAGGTGCACCAACTTAGAAGTCAAATCATGGTTGGAATTAGAGGAAGAACTATGGTAAGTGCCAAAGGAGGTCTCAATCCCAAAAGGTCGCTTCATGGTAGTTGAATTCAAACTAGCAACAAACAGTTTACAATATAGTTTTATAGAACTATAGAAGCAAATTACAATCTACCTACTATGTTCTTTCTAAAGAATTGAAGTTATTAACAAAACTCTTCTCGTGAAATAGATGGCTATGAATAGATTCCTAAGACGTATTTAGAAGAAAACCAAACAGAGGCTAAGGGCCATGAGAACTTGAAGAGAATGGAAGACTTTGGGGGCTAGATGAGTAGAGAAATCAGCAATGACAGCAAGGATATCACCAGGGGATCTATTGGACCCTAAAGTTGTTGAACTGCATAAAAAATTCCGTAAAGGAAATCAGTTGATCACCATCATAGAAATTATAACCTGGCACAAACATGCTCATTGCAGAAAACTAAATTATCAAACAACTGATATGAGTGGCTCATGTTTTGTATTTTAGTGGAATACCATAAGTTATTATGTTGACACAAAAGCACAGAAACCAATGAGACAACAAAGTGAAATAGCAGAGAGATATGTTTATTAAAGCAATTCAGAACCTAGAGCATAGGTTGCCACCCAATTGAGGTTAGAACACAGCCTTTTAATACCAAGGTTCATCACTCCACTTGCTTTGAACAAAAATAAATTCAAGGTGAGAGCATTATAATGAAATCTAAAGATTTGTGTTGTTCCCTACTATGAAGAAATAACATCAAGACCTAAGTTACCGGTTCAGGTTCGGGAACGGGTGCGGGTACAAGAACCCGGTACGTGGGTACGTGAAAATTTTTTTTAGGGGTTTGGGTACATATGGGTACATGTGTGTGTGTGTGTGTGTGTATATATATATATGTATGTATTATATATACAAAAAAATAAGAGAAATATACAGAATTGTAAAAGTAAATCATTTCATAGTATGATACTTGATCATTGATCAATGCCAAATGCCAAAGATAAATATTCACGATCATTGATCATTGATCGAGCAAGATTCATCATACATTTACCCTGGCAAACAAATTCGCAGGTCTGAGATATTTATAAACTCATTGTATTACTTGTAACTGCTGTTCATTCCATTATCTGCTGTTATAAATCAATGTATTTGCTCCTACAAACAGACTGTGAGAAGTTGTAAAAGATTATAACCTTGTCTCAGATTGAGTACAGACTTTCTTCTCTCTGCTGTTAATTTTCTGAGGATTAACTTCATACATCAGCTCTAAACAGAACACAGGAAGTTCTTGCAATAAGTCTGAATATGTATTTCTCAATATGCTTGGTAAACTCAGTCCAATACTGAGTACTATGTTTCAGATTTGGGTTATCAGATTCACTGTTAGTACTGTCACGTCAAGTCTATGGAGTGGAGAGTAATGTTGTAATGCTGATTATCTGTCATACTATTATCTACTGCAAATTTTTGAGGTTGCTGTCAATTCTGGTCATTGTATGTAATGTCTCTGCTACAAATATAAGCTCAGTTTGTATCGCTGTGGTCTGGCATAGTTTTGGAATACTGTGATCTGCTCTTTGTTGGTTATTCTGAGTATGTATAGGTCTGATATTAATTTCTGAGCAGTTATCTATTGTGTATCATATTTTAAAGTTGGAATGGCTTAGTATTGATTCCCAAATTTGCATCTACATTACACATTGAATTATCACAATGGAAATCATCACTATGAAATGATCAATGATCAAGTACATACTATGAAATTATCAATGCCATTTTAGGGTTAGGGGGAAAAAAAAAAAATTTTAAAAAAGATTTTTAATCAAGTTTGGGCCCTTTTTTTTTTACTTGGCCCATGGGTTCGCTCGGGTTCGTGTTGGGTACGCACAGGGTGCGCGCACAACACTGTGGGTTCACCAGGGTTCGCGGGTGTGCGAACCCTGGCGAACCCATAGTGTTGGGCGCGCACCCTATGCGTACCCAACACGTACCCGCAGACGAACCCGAACCGGTTTCGGGGCCTGCAGGTACGAACCCTGCATCATAGATCAAGACATAAGGTGATATGACAGCCTAACTTGTATTACAAGAATTAGCATAGATTTGGAAACTTAGATTGGAGAATTAGTCTAGAAAAAAAGTTTGAAGTTATTGTTGAGCGTTTTTGTCATTGATGTCAAGGTTGAACTGCTTGTTTAAGTGCTTGAGCTACTTGCCTTTTTGGTTGAGGTGTCTACTTGTTTGGTTGAGCTGCTTGAGCTTTTTGCTTGTCTAGTTGAGGTGTCTACTTGCTTGGTTGAGCAACTTGAGCTCCTTGGTTGCCTACTTGAGCTTCTTGGCTGTTTGCATCAGCTGCTTGTTTTGTCATCATCTATTGCCAAATCAGTTTGACAAGTCAGCATGTTGAAAAGTCATCCTTTGTATCATGCATACTCTAAAAAGTCTATGACTATTTTTATATGTGTGAATTCTCATTTTATATGTGGACTTTTCAAAGGTTCAGTTTCTAAGTATGAGATGGCTTTATAATTGCATCAGATTTTGTTGATAGATGTTGTTGAAAATGAGCAGAAGTAAAAGCCAGGTTCTTTCCTTGGCACGGGTCACACTAATAGTATTATCGTGGGGATACATTTGTGTATGTATAAAAATCAAATTATTTATGCCTATAGGTTTTGACTATTCCTTTCTGGGCGACCTTTGTATCTATTTAATTTCTGAAGAAAATATTTATAGGGTGGCTCTTTTTGGTTGAAACGGCTTGTTTTATCTACCTCTGCACATCTTTATTGGTGGCACCGTGGCGGCAGAAAACTTTAGTTGTGGATTTTTAAATGGAAATCATTTCCTTTAATTGTGGTTGTCAGAATTTTCTGAGGCGGCTCCTAAATTTCGGTTACCTGTTATTCTATGTATGAGGCGGCTTCTACATTTGCAGTCATGGGTGACCTATGTCAGCTTTATTCAAGGGTGCGACAGCTACATAAATTGAGTCGTGAATTATTGGCAGAGACTATTCTTTAGTGGCTGGAGGACGTCATGACCTTTTATTATCTTTTGCTCGTGTTTATATCTTAAAAGAGACGTTTTTGTGATGTGTGCGAATTGAAGTGGCTACCCTTCTTAATTCGGTGTATGGTGCGATTATATGAAGAGGACAGTTTCTGAAGACTTTTATTACTGGCGCCTGATATGATGATTAAAAAATTTATTTTTTCATTCTCTTACGTGGGGTGTCGACAAGTGTGAAGTGAGGAGAAGTTATGTGAAACAACTTGTTGTGTGTATGCAAAAAGAAAGGGATTCGAGCTACTCATGCTATAGGAGATTTAATAGTTCGAATGAATTAGTCAAAAAGGAAGTAACGAGCATATTTTGAGTGGGAGAATTTTATGCTTTCAGTGGTTTGTGTAGGAGTCACATGCTCTGAAGCTTTTGCTATGTTTTATTGTTTGTATGGGTTGTAAGGTGAATGCATTGAAGTGAGAGTCTTGGCATGGGTTGCTTCAGTTGGTTGTAAGACATTTTTATAGAGAGATCCTCATATTCTGTGAAGCTTTTGGTTCAGCCTTTCATGCATAATCTTGTGTTGTGTTGTTTCTGATATCTTTTATGCATTTGAACTTGGTGAAAAGTCAAAAATCACTATGAAGGAGGCCATATTGTTTATTTCTCTGTGTGAGGAGATTGCTTTTGTATCAGCAAATCAAATATTAAGAGGTGGTTGGTTCTGCATGCTATATAAATGTTAATTGAGAAAGAGCTAAGACTGTGTGCAGTTTTTGGAGTTGGTGCTTCGAAGGAGAGTTGGTGCTCTCGGTGGATTGGTGCTCACTAAATGTAAACTGGGTTGGTTCCCTTTGAAGTAATAAAAGCAATATTTTGCCGTGGTTTTTTACCCGAAAGTGTTTTCCACATAATCCTGGTGTTTATCTTGCATATTGTGTTTTGTGTTGCTGATTTATGATCTGATTTCTGATTTACATGATTAGTCTGGTTTAAAGTTTTTAAAAGTCTGAAATACCGATTCAACCCCCCCTCCCCCCTCAGTATTTCCTGTGTGCTCTTCAATTGGTATCAGAGCGAGGTTTCCTTTAGAAAAGAGCTTAAAAGCTTGGAGGTTGGTCCTGTTAGCACACAAGAAGAGTGCTCTTGAAGGCCTTGCAAAAAATAGAGCTCCTTTGATGGCTTCAACTATGTTTTTTTGGTGTGTTAGAATGCGAACCTACCTTATGTCACTTGGTTTTGATGTTTGGAACAGCGTGGTGTCAGGCTATACCATCCCTTCGGCTCCCCCATCCACTATTGATGAAAAGAGAGCTTTTGAAAGCAACGCAAAGGCCATGAATGCAATATTGTGTGGATTGTCAGAAACTAAATTTGTAAAAGTCATGCACTGTGACACTGCTCAAGCCATGTGGGATAAGCTCAAGAATGCATATGAAGGAGATGAAAAAGTAAAGAAGGCCAAACTTCAAACTCACAGAATGCAGTTTGAATGTTTGAGAATGAAAGAAAAAGAAAATGTGGCTGCTTATTTTCTAAGGGTAGATGAAGTTCTAAACTCCCTTAAGGGTCTTGGTGAAAAGGTTGAAGATAGTGTTGTTATTCATAAAATCTTAAGGTCTTTACCATTAAGATTTGATGCAAAGATTTTTGCTATAGAAAAGATGGTTGACCTTGAAAAAATGTCAATTGATAAGCTTCGTGGTATATTGACAGCTTATGAGATGAGAATGAATACTGAATCTTCATCAAAGAAAGAGATAGCCTTCAAAGCATCAAAGAAAGGCAAACAAAAGGAACAAGTATCAAGTGACAGTTCGGATGATGATTCTGATTCAAAAGAAGCATTTTTCATATGAAAGTTGAAAAAGGGTTTGAGTAAATACAAAGGAAAGTTGCCTTTTAAATGCTTCAATTGTGGTAAGATAGGAAACTTTGCAACAAAATGCCCTTATGAGAAGAACGAGGACAGCGATTGTGAGAAGAAATCAAAACATTCCATGGAGTATAAAGGTAAGAAGAATAAGTATAAAAAATCTGCTAAAATTTTTTATTCGAATGATCACAATAGTTCATTAGAAGTTAGTGATACATCTTCAGTAGAAGAAATTTTATTTATGGCTGAAAAAGTAAACTCACCTAAGAATGAAGATGAAGATATAGATCATGAGCAATATGATGAAGAAGCTGAAGTTGATTTTGAAGCAAAACTAATTAGTGCTTTAAGTGAAATTAAGAAACTTAGAAGCAAAAATCAGAACTTGAAGTTGTTACAAGAAGAGGATGATGCAAAAACGAAGACATCTCAAGCATTTGAGGAAGCTGAGATGAAGATTGTTGATTTGAAAAATCAGATTGAAGTAGCTGAAAAATTGATTGTTGATTTGAAGGTTCACGTTGAAGAGGGAAAGAAAATAGAAGAAGAAATCAGAAATCAGCTTAGGGTAAAAGAGGAGAATGTTGAGAGACTTGAAGCTGAAGTTGTTTCTCTTAGAAACATAAGCAAATCATCAACACAGTTGAGTAATGAGAAAATAAATCAAAAAAATTCTATGTCTTTGGATAAGATCATTGGTTCACAAAAATCTTCAGCTGATAAGAGTGGAGTTGGATTTGAAGGAGGTCAATGTTCTAAATCATCAAAAGAAGAAGAACAGACATTAAATGGTGGTAGCTCAAAGGTTTCTCTTTCAAAAATGAGAAATAATGCTTCCAAATGGCCTCCTACCTCTAGACAAGATCATATGACCAGGTTTAATGATTCTTTCTTTTATGGGTATTGTTTTTCTTGCAATCGTTTTGGTCACAAGGCTGCGAATTGTAGAGTTTATGTAAGAAATAATTTCAGACATATGCATAGGAATGTTTTTGCTCCTAGGATGAAGTATAATGTTATATGTTAAAAATGTAATAACTTTGATCATACTACAAGAGTCTGTAGAAGTGGTATAGCAGATTTTTCTAAGCAAAACAAGAAAGTTGACAATGCAAAAAAAGTTAAGATGGTCTGGAAGAAAAAGAATGAGGTTGAAAAGGTTGAATCGAGTAGAGTTGCTACTAGTGTTTATGAGCTTGATGATTTCAGAAGAAAGAAGTCAGAAATGACTTCACAGTTCACTCCATCCTTGAGAAGGTGTTCGGAATCAGGGGGAGAATTCATTGATATATTTTATCTGCCCCGTTTCAGTTATGTAAGTTGGGTCAGTTATGCAAATTTTCTTCTTGTGTTTTAGATTTCTGGAAATGAGTTTGGGAGTGAGTTTTTGAGTACCTCTTAGCTTGTAAAGCTATTGATTGTTCATTAGATCTTCATTATCATTTAAGATGGTTTTCAGATTTTAACGTCATGTGATCAACAATTTGTTCATTATGCCATGTCATTGGTTTCAGTTTGTCATTGATGTCAAAGGGGGAGAAATAAGATAGGGAAGCAGCATTGTTTCTTAGCAAATTGATTTCAGTGTTGGTTTCAAAGCAATATAGTTTTTATGAGTTGTTGCCAAGTGCAATTTAGTTGTGGTTTCAGATGGTGTTGCCATCAATGACAAAGGGGGAGATTGTTGAGCGTTTGTCATTGATGTCAAAGTTGAACTACTTGTTTAAGTGCTTGAGCTACTTGCCTTTTCGGTTGAGGTGTCTACTTGTTTGGTTGAGCTACTTGAGCTTTTTGCTTGTCTAGTTGAGGTGTCTACTTGCTTGGTTGAGCAGCTTGAGCTCCTTGGTTGCCTACTTGAGCTTCTTGGCTGTTTGCATCAGCTGCTTGTTTTGTCATCATCTATTGCCAAATCAGTTTGACAAGTCAGCATGTTGAAAAGTCATCCTTTGTATCGTGCATACTCTAAAAAGTCTATGACTATTTTTATATGTGTGAATTCTCATTTTATATGTGGACTTTTCAAAGGTTCAGTTTCTAAGTATGAGATGGCTTTATAATTGGGTCATATTTTGTTGATAGGTGTCATTGAAAATGAGCAGAAATAAAAGTCAAGTTCTTTCCTTGGCACGGGTCACACTAATGGCATTATCGTGGGGATACATTTGTGTATGTATAAAAATCAAATTATTTATGCCTATCAGTTTTGACTATTCCTTTCTGGGTGACCTTTGTATCTATTTAATTTCTGATGGAAATATTTATGGGGCGGCTCTTTTTGGTTGAAACGGCTTGTTTTATCTACCTCTGCACATCTTTATTGGTGGTGGCAGAAAACTTTAGTCATGGATTTTTAAATGGAAATCATTTCCTTTAATCGTGGTTGCAATAATTTTCTGAGGCGGCTCCTAAATTTCGGTTACCTATTATTCTATGTATGAGGCGGCTTCTACATTTTCAGTCATGGGCAACCTATGTTGGCTTTATTCACGGGTGCGACGGCTACAAAAATTGAGTCATGAATTATTGGCAGAGACTATTCTTTAGTGGCTGGAGGACGTCATAACCTTTTATTATCTTTTGCCCATGTTTATATCTTAAAAGAGACATTTCTGTAATGTGTGCGAATTGAAGTGGCTACCCTTCTTAATTTGGTGTATGGTGTGATTATATGAAGAGGACAGTTTCTGAAGACTTTTATTACTGGCGCCTGATATGATGATTAAAAATTTTATTTTTTCATTCTCTTATGTGGGGTGTAGACGAGTGTGAAGTGAGGAGTTGTGTGAAACAGCTTGCTATGTGTATGCAAAAAGAAAGGGATTCGAGCTACTCACACTGTAGGAGATTTAAAAGTTCGAATGAATTAGTCAAAAAGGAAGTAACGAGCATATTTTGAGTGGGAGAATTTTATGCTTTCAGTGGTTTGTGTAGGAGTCACATGCTCTGAAGCTTTTGTTATGTTTTATTGTTTGTATGGGCTGTAAGGTGAATGCATTGAAGTGAGATTCTTGGCATGGGTTGCTTCAGTTGGTTGTAAGACATTTTTATAGAGAGATCCTCATATTCTGTGAAGCTTTTGGTTCAACCTTGGTGTAGATGAGTGTGAAGTGAGGAGAAGTTATGTGAAACAGCATGCTGTGTATGCAAAAAGAAAGGGATTTGAGCTACTCACGCTGTAGGAGATTTAAAAGTTCAAATGAATTAGTCAAAAAGAAAGTAACGAGCATATTTTGAGTGGGAGAATTTTATGCTTTCAGTGGTTTGTGTAGGAGCCACATGCTCTGAAGCTTTTGCTATGTTTTATTGTTTGTATGGGCTGTAAGGTGAATGCATTGAAGTGAGAGTCTTGGCATGGGTTGCTTCAGTTGGTTGTAAGACATTTTTATAGAGAGATCCTCATATTCTATGAAGCTTTCGGTTCAACCTTTAATGCATAATCTTGTGTTGTGCTGTTTTTTATATCTTTTATTCATTTGAACTTGGTGAAAAGTCAGAAATCACAGTGAAGAAGGCCATATTGTTTATTTCTCTATGTGAGGAGATTGCTTTCTGTATCAGCAAATCAGATATAAAGAGGTGGCTGGTTCTGCATGCTATATAAATGTTAATTGAGAAAGAGCTAAGACTGTGTGCAGTTTATATTTGAAGTTCAGTGATCCTTGTTACAAAAAATTCGTGTTTCAAAAGTCTAGAGTTGGTGCTTCGGTGTTTTCGGAGTTGGTGCTTCGAAGGAGAGTTGGTGCTCTCGGTGGGTTGGTGCTCACTAAATGTAAACTGGGTTGGTGCCCTTTGAAGTAATAAAAGCAATATTTTGCCGTGGTATTTTACCCGAAAGGGTTTTCCACGTAATCCTGGTGTTTATCTTGCATATTGGTTTTGTGTTGCTGATTTATGATCTGATTTCTGATTTACATGATTAATCTGGTTTAAAGTTTTTAAAAGTCTGAAATACTGATTCAACTCCCCCTTCCCCTCCCCCACCTCTCAGTATTTCCTGTGTGCTCTTCAGTTATACTAAGAGAAATAAGGAAAAACTAAGTTATTAATAACATATGTAAGAGCCCAAGGGGAGGAGAAAATTACTACACGGACTTTTATGCCACAAAGTACAGCATGTCTTGGTCAATTGTTGTCTATGGATTGTCCGTGAAGACCAAAGCCCTGATATAGTCATGTCATAAGCCAGCAATACATTGTAAATAAAATAACATACATAAGGTTTTGAATTGTTGTCTTTGTTTTCTTTCTTTTTTTTAACCTCGTGCATGTTATTTACAATGTTATGAAGTTGCACGGTATTTTTTTTTCAGATTCTTGTTTCGGTTTCCTTTGTTTTTCAAATGCTTACAATCCTTTTCTGTTCCATCAATAGACAATTTCTTGAAAATATCGTATTTTTAGTAATCCTAATTCAAATTTCAATATTCAGTTAGATTCCAAATTTTGTGAGATTTCAGCATAGAGTTAGAGGCCATAACTGCAGTTTCATTCAGAAATGATAAATCTGTTTTCAGAAATTCATATTTCATCTTCTTCTCGGTATATTCAGAATCCAGTGGTTATTTTATTAGCAAGATTACACATTTAGCTAAAAGATTTCCGGGCACTGAAAATGTGAGGGTAATAAGAGTTTCATATTCTCTAAACTTTGTCACTTCATTGATGAAGATATATGCTAAAATACATACATCTCATATCCAACAGGCCTGGTCAAGCAAGCGACCTGCTTCCACCAAAAAAAAAAGCAAATAAAATAAAGGCATTTTGCCTCTTTTGACAAATTTTAGGACAAAGCTATCTGCCAAACTCACCATGTTTGAAAAAATCATGAGTACTCTTTCCCATAAATCTTCAAGCTTAACCATGTTCAATCAAAATTTGGCCAAGCAAGTTAACCCTACTGATTTTCTAGCATACCAAATTAGACTTGGGGACAGTCAACTGTTCTAGGCAAGTATTGTAATTGGCTTGTCATATTCATGCAAAATTCACACAAATTAATGGATGATAGTAGAGTTATTTAGATTATATTGAAGTAAACAAGGACTATAGCTTTCTGGAAGAAGAAGAAATAAAACAGGCACTGCCAAAAGTTTCAACATTATACCTCGACACAAAATACTTGATTTCTGAAGGGAAAGATACCAGATAGAATAAAACATCTATGAAAATGCATCTGGTGGCTGCATTCAAAAACATCTAAACCCTTCTTTCACCTCCATTTCTATGAGATATTAGCCACTTTGTCCACATCTTCTTGGTGACTGAACTATCATACTTCTCAAGCATCCTGGTTGTGAATGGAATATTTTTCAGAAAACAGGAAATGGAAAATCCTGCCAATAGTACAGCTTTGGGAGTAACATTTAACAAAGAGTTTAAAAAACCTTGGTTGAAGTATAATGCCTTATTCTCAAGAGTATGATCATTAATTGACTTATCCAAGGCATGATAACAAAAAAAAATCGTCTTCACATGATTTTAAAAGCAGTTACATAATAATCTGACATGATAAGTGTCACTCCAAGTTGTTTTTCACAATGTTTCTCCAGCTTTCCAGGATAGGGGAATGCAGGGACATGGGGAAATGGTTTTGGGGATGGCAAAAGTTTTGCCAAATTTTAGAGATGGCAGGGGGACAGTGAGTACAGCTATTTAAATAAACTAAACAAACTAAAGGCAGCTAAAATATTAAAAAGTAAATGTTATCTGTTAAATTTGCACTGAGAATCCTCCCCCTTCTATCTTTTTAGGGATTTCTAGCATTTATTTGCTTGATAGTTACCTTTTTTATATTTTTAAGCATCAAATGGAGCAGACAGTCCAGTTATGAAAAGGGGGGACATCCCCTCCAAGTCCCCAAATTCAAGAGACATTGGGTCGTCATCCAAAACCCTAGGGATGTGTCCCCATGGAACAATTTACTTGCATTTGACAATTGATAGTGATTAAATAAATTTCAATCCAAAAAGAGATTATTTCAGCTGTAATACTTCAATAGTGTTAAAGAGTAGTGGAAGGCAAATGACTTTATTGTTTAGAAGACATCAAAGGGGACCAATCTAAGGAATCGTTCCATCATATGTTTTATTGGACCAGTTATTTTGGTTTTTGATTATCATTGTTATTATTTAAACAAGGATCATAGGTTGTGTAAAGGGTATTAGCAAAGGCCTAAGTGAACTACAACTCAAAAACAGGTTCCTGCCTATAAAAACTTTGCCAGCCCAGCAAGCAAATGGCTCTAATTGCTTACTGCTTCACCTCACTATCAAAGCTATCAATTCTAATGTTACACCCCGAATTCTATAGCTATTATTTCATAGGGAAAATTGATTGTAACAGATGAATCAATATGATGAATAAAACAATGATGTGCTTGTTATCAATAATGGTGTTCTGTTTAAATGATGGTTTCATTTGATTGTTACTTCTATTGATTTAATTCTTGATTAAATGTTGCATACAATTATGGAATAAAGTTACTCTAACTTGTGAGATGTTTTTACCTTGTTATGAGCATATGACTGCCGATGTCATGTCATGGTGTGCAGGTATGAAGACTGTTCCTCCGGACAGAGGAGAGACATCATTCGGGGAGGAACTTGGTCGGGTAAACAGTAACGATTAACAATTGAGCATACACACACGTCAATATAGGCTCTAAGAAACCAAGTCAGTTATGTTGGTCTAGATAAGTCATCCTTAGGCTTTAGGAGCTATGTTTACTTCTTTATGCTTTGAAAGTGATGATTTCTTATTTGTCTGACTTACTGTGCTTTGACCTTAATGTGGAAAACGTGAATGGATATATGTTAATAGGTCGAGTGAGTATGTGTATACATGTATATAATGTACACATATCCATATGTATATGCGTGTCAATACATACGTATGCTCGACAGATGGATATGCCCATACGTACGTGTCAACATGGTATACATACATTTACGTGTACACTACGTACAGTGATATACATATACATACCCACGTTACCTATTGCCTGTGAATAATGATGTTAATAATAATATTTTATTGGAATTTACATATATATTTACACGAATACGTATGTATGTATATTGAAAGTATGTTGACTGGCTCGCAATATACATATGCAACAATTAGTACGTATAAGTGTAAATATTTAAATATGTAAATGTTTATATATTTAATAATATATACGTATATATTTATATTATAGTTTTACTTAAATATATAAATATATATATGTATATATGTAAATATATTTAAATAGTAATATTTAAATATATATATATGTACATATATATCGGAGTAAATAAATCTATAATAGAAATATATAAATATATATATATTAAATATATAAGAATAATTGAATTTAATATTATTACCTTAAGTGATTTAGGAAATCAAATTTATATTACTTTGGGTAATTTTGGAAATTGAATTTTAAAATACCTTGGTAAAATTGTAAAACGATTTTTACTTTGCATAGTTAAAATCTCTATTGAAAACTTTATTGCGAACTATGAAAATTATTGCAAAAATCAATTAAGGAAATACTCGAACCCTTAACTATTGAAATCGATTAATTTCATTGGGAGCCTTAAATCATTTTTAAAGCAACGCAATCTCATGAAATATCACGGGAAAACTTTGTTGGGAAATATTGCGTTTAAGACTTTATTAAACATTTGAAAATGTTAAAAAAATAAATAAATAAATAAAATGAAGCTTGCGTTGGAAGGAAAAACCACGCCTGAGCACACAGGATGGGAGAAATGGTCTAAGGAAAAGGTGCGAATCCGGGAAAATGGCAGGCGGAATCCATTCATTCTTGACCTTTTCTCCTAAAACGGATTTTCAAAACAGATTTCTTCAAATCGCCCCTAAATCTGAGAACGCCTGGGAGGTGTCAAACTAAGGAATTCCACCATGTGAGAGTTGATTTATTCTTGGTTTGCTGTCAACAAAAGAGGACGACTTGCCTCTGATTTTCGCCACATTTCTCTTAGGAAACTTTCCAACTCGCAGTCCTGGCAACTTGGATGCCTTAGGAAGAGGAGTTACTTGAGTTTTGAAACACTATATATGAGCCGTCCCTATTCATTCTAAAACACACAGTTTATAATTCGAGTTTGCTCTCATTTTAAGAGTTCAAAAATATTTTCTGAGTGATTCTCTTTAGCTGAGATAAGAAGTTGAGATTACTTTTCAGCTGTATATCTTTTGCAAGTGATCAATTTCTGAGGAAGAGTTAGAGACTGATCTAAGAGTTGCTGGAGGTCTTTTGTTGGAGGCCTGAAGTGCTGCAAACACAATCAAGTTCATCCTCTAAAGGGAAAGGCATATACCAGGCATGCCGTTTCTTCTTTCATGTTCTAGAACGTATTTCTTGATATAAATCTAAAAGTGTTATTACTGAATGTGCATAGTTAGGGAATTACATTGAGATCAATACTTCAATTAATATAAACAAAGAAGTAGTTCTATATTGCACCATGTAAGTAAATTACTTTAAGGAATGATTATGCATGTTTTCTGAAGTGTATACCTGTTTGCATTAGTGTGTGAATTGCATTAAGGTTAGAGATGCATTTATGTGTGAATTATGTATGAACTCCATATGAGGAGTATATGTTTGAGGTAGGTACTAAATACTAGGACAAGGATGATAGCATCAAATCAAGTACAAATCCATAGCCTAAGTTAATAGAATAACTTAGTGGAGCTAGTGTGACTCCTAGGATTTGATTTCCGGTATAGGAGAAGGATTTTAAAGTTACATGTTATGCTATTCATTCCTAGTAGGATAGTATGGTTGTAGGATGTCTGGGGTGACGGATTCACCCATTGAAGGACATAACCTATGCATAGAGTAAGGAAGCCTCAAGTCAAATCGGCCCTGAGTAGTGTTTATGATAGATGACCTTCATTCGAAGTACTGAATGAGAATACTTTGGCCAAAGTAGTGAAAGGTACGACATCCACTTAGGTGTGAGATTGTTGAGACTACACTGTCAGTTCATTGTGATCCGAGTACTAGTTCGAGATTGTGAAATAGCAAGGTTCTAGTTGTGTAGGACACAGCACTATGCTCAGTTGGTAATCGTTAAAGGATACCCTACCAATCTCTTCTTCGAAGGGAGGGCCATCTATCTAACGATAGGTGTGCGGGGCACCGCATTATAGTCCGTGGTTGGCGGAAAAGCGCCCAAGTGATGTTTCTCCTCCACAGCAAGCGGCCGATGTACCAAGATTTGAAAGGACGAACTCCTGGACCTTCTTACTTCTATTTGTGCAAAAGCTTACGAGCTATGTATGTAACTGTATTACTTTTGAACTCTGATTTATATTTGCAATGAAAATGAAATTCATGTGGAAACATACTGTAACTTGTACATATTTGTCAATAAAAAAAGGAAATTTTTTTATTGTATTGTCTTTGTTACTTGTTGCCTTTAAATGTTTAAAGTGAGATTTGGAAAAATTTAATTTACGCAAGGAATAGGTCGTTACATCTAAGTTCTAACTCCCTAGTATAGGTTCAACAGTAAAAGGTAGAGAACTGTGACTAAAGATAAACTTGCAAGTTACAAATTTCAAGTTCTGCAGACTCCGCTTTATTCAGCCTACTTACCATCTTCTTCTCAAACAGATTACCAAGATTGAGTCCTTGTGACATGGATATAAGTTCAAATGCATTCATTGCCGCTGGCGGTTTTTCCTTTTTCTCTGTCACAAGATGTTCCTGTTAAATAGAAAGAAAAAAATGCAATCAAGGATCTTCCTTACATGAAAGGATACCGTACATAATAACACACTTCAGAAGAATATTTATAATAATAGAATTATGATATTTCAATCCAGTTTTGCTTACTTCTGAGTCATTGAAAACGGCATCAACATCATCCAGATTTACACCCTCTTCCTCTTTAAACTTAGGTGGCTTATAACCTTTCTTGAACCATTCATTTTCTAAAATCTCAGGTATTGTAATTCGCTGCCATTTAATAAGAATCAAATATGTCATATGTCATTTGATTGTGATATAGGTGCAACCCACTACATGAAAATCTAAACAAAATGCAAACAGCAATATTAATCTGTGCAATTGCTGCATTCCAAACACAAAGAGGAAAGTTTCCTTACTGTCTTAGGATTCGGATCTAAAATCCTTGTGATAAATTTCTTTGCACTTGTAGAAAACCATGCAGGACATGTAAAATCTGCTTTGTAAATCTGCAAATTAGTAGAGAGTTCATTATGAAATTACACAAAAATTGCAACAAATCAATCTCACAGGCTCTTGGAGTCAGTATAGGACACATGCCTTTTTATATAATGTCATGAGATTTGGATCATCAAAAGGCAAATACCCTGCCATCAAAACAAACAGGATAACACCACATGACCACAAGTCTGCTGTTGCCCCATCGTAACCCTTATCATTGATGACCTACAAAAGCAACAGCAAACAAAATTGCAAATGAATGCTTTTGTATGCCAATATGAACCATTGATCCATTTACAAACATGAAAACTTCTAAAACCTGCACGAAGAATAAATTGCTTTAAAAAGGAACACAAACGTACTTCAGGGGCAACATAGTTGGGAGTTCCACAAGTGGTGTGAAGCAAGCCATCATCCTAGAATACATAAATCAAGTGTACATATTAGTCCGATGCAGGATACAAGGAAGAATTAGACAATAATCAATTGTATACACACTAGCTGTGTGTTAACCCAAAAGGTGGATACAGCATTCACATTGACACATTTCTGTTCAGCTAGGTTGAGAAGCACATGACTTGTCCATAAGTTGCAATGAAGTGAGTAGTGGTCATCAAATAAAAGACCATTTGAAACTTATTGCACAATATACTTATATTTCATAAAAAAGAAAAGCTCCCAACAAAAATCTAAAATGTGCTCTAGTATATAGAGCTTAAAAAGTATGCAGTCTAATTTTAACTAATTTAAAAGAAAATTCAAGTGCCAGTGTAATTACCCTGACTTGCTGAGACAATGCACTAAGGCCAAAATCAGATATTTTCAGATTCCCATATGTGTCCAGAAGCAAATTTTCTGGCTGTAAAAAGCACATCACCATGGATTGTTCAAGAGTCAAAATATTTCACATGAGAAGTTACTGCACAAATCAATTCCAACTTTGATAGAGAGGCTGAAAGAGACATATAAAGCATGAGCAAGATCCGACTAAGACATTAGTGTTTGCTTTCCCAAGTTAAAGCTGCACCTTCAAATCTCTATGGTAAACACCTCTACTATGGCAATAATCAACAACGTTAATAAGTTGCTGGAAGTATCTCCTTGCTTCATCTTCCTTCAATCTTCCGTGGTTAACCTGAAATATCAAAATGAACACAAATAACATATTAAAATAGCTCTATGGAAAATGAAAGAACATCAATCACAGATTGAGCTCGATAAATATGTTGTAAAGACATGGTTATTGTTGAATGACCAAAAAAAGTAAATCAAGAATTACCAAGTGAAAACTAAACAAACAAAACCTACATACAATGTACAATCAAATCACATACACAACACCACTTACAATTTTGTCAAAGAGCTCGCCTCCAGATACAAACTCAAGAACAATGTAAATTTTTGTCTTACTAGCCATGACCTAACAATCACAAGAATATTTGAAAAATCAGTTTAAGGCATGAATAATGAACATACAGAGATCCCTTTATGTAATTTTATACACTTAATTGATTAGCATATGGACTTGTTGATATTTTACCATAAGATGCAGCACATAAAAGGGCAGAATAAGAAAAGGATAAGATACCCAACTGTATTAGCATACACCAATGAGATATAGTGATTCTTAGATGAGCATTGTAAACAAAATCAAGACTGAAACAAGAATAAACATATACTGTTTGAGAGAACCCTTCCTAGCAAGCACCATTTTATCCTCCTACCAAAAACCAAGATTATTAGAAAGTTTTAAGTAAGGCTTATATACATATATATAGACTTGTGTAACTTTTCTACTTTCAACTGGATCACTACCAAAGTTTCATTTATGTTATATCCCTCTGCCTAGATAAATTTCCTCCTCAATATAGGTAAAGGTAAAGATAATTTATTAGGTCACTACCAAGAGAGACATCAAATTCCACAAGGATATTGTTTTCCATTTACCTTATTTATTGTTGGAGATTGTTTTTGCATTTACATTATATACTGTTCCAGATTCAAACATACAACCTATGGCGTATGTATGCCTTCCAATATGTGAGCATTAACTCATGTCCTTAATACAAAGAAAATAATTACAAAGGTTAATCCATGCCATGGATGATGCTGGAAAAGAATTTAGTCATAAAAGGATTGAAATAATTTCCCACCACATGCAAGTTTCCAGCCTAACATCATGGATTATGGTATATCAATCTCCATGTTGCATTGCCCCAGATCTGCTATGATGCTACCTACAGAATTCTTGAAAAGCCAGCTTCGATCCAGTATGTGGTAAAATTTAATTGCTTTTAAGAGTATTTTTCTGAATCCATAATTCAGAAGAAAATGAGGAAAAATCAGTGTTAGACAGTGACGGCTATATAAAACAAACTATATGGATTCCAAATGACCAGAAATTTTAGATATGGCATTGATTGTCTGAGCTTTGAAACTTACACTGCCATAAATCATTCTAGCAACACTGATAATTATGAGCCTCAAAATTAAAATGGGGTATGTTTTACACAAATAGCAACCCACCAATGGCAAAATTTGCTTCATATTATTCTTCATTTACTTGCATATTATTTAAGTTGATCATCCACAACTTCACCCAAAGCAACAGAGGAAGAGGAGTTCCAAGAAGGAAAAGGCATCTCAAACTTAGAAGCAAGAAGTTGTACTTGCACCTACAAAGCAAGAGGTAGCAAATAAAAAAAGCAAGCTCTCCAAGAAACAAGTCATAGAGGAGCAGCCCACAGATGTGCCCCCATTTCAAACCCAAGTATGTAACCTGTCATTAAAAGGAAAATTGCAAAGATGAAGAAAACTCAAAATTGAGTAGTGCCATAGATGCAATTCCAAGTTCAGTAACAGTTTCTTTTGTTGACAGAAGTGTATAAGGAACTAAACCCACTTGTATAAGAAAGTAAGAGGGTCTTTCAACCATGAAGGGTTTACATGAAGCAGTCGCAAGCACAAGTAGAGAAGGAATTCACATATGAAGAAGTATACACAAAGCAATCAGCACGAAGTAGCAGAAACGAAATCAGAAAAAAAATAGTCACAGATGATGGTTTCAGTTACTATAAATCTTTTCAGCTAGGGCCACAAACATAAGATTGGTTAAGTAGGAGCCAAAAATGCCAGACATAAACACAAGATTTGCAGACTCCATGACAATATGTTTTGCAAAGCAGCCAGTTGAATAAGACTCCAAGAGAGCAAATATGTTATCCATTTAAGAAAGTCAAAGAAAGTTGAATGTTTGTTGTCAGGTTTTATTGGATAAAAGCTCCAAAATTTGTGACGTATGATTCAAAATCCATCAGATAACCATTCAGTTTCAGTTGATTGAGTGGATCACCTATCCTTTTTAGTCTTGTGTGTACTAAATAAGTGAGAAAACCAGTAAAAAACATCAGATAAACATTCAGTTTCAGTTAGTTGAGTGGATCATCTATCCTTTTTAGTTTTGTGTACTAAATAAGTGAGAAAACCAGTTAACTTCAACAGTTTCACAGCAGACTTGTAAAGTCAGAATCAAAATAGGGGAAGAACAGGGGCACTGATCTTGTGGGCCACACCAAATGGAAGGGTATATCAATAGATGATGCGGTTGGAGGCAAAATGGTCTTTACCATTTTGGAAGCAACTGAAAACATCACCTATAGGAACAAGTCTAGCAAACAGTTTTCTCAGCATCCAAAATCAACGAATGTAGGGCAAAATAGCGAGCCAAATCTCTTTCAGGAAGTTTAATCGGTTCTCCTTCCGTCTCTTAGTATGGGTGGCATTCCAGTTCCTGTAGTTGACTCTTCTCCTCATCCTTTGGCATAAATGAACCCACTGGTGACATGGTAAGAGAGCTTGTTAAAAATTCTAAGTCATTTGAGGAATTGAATTTTGATTCCCAGCATGGATGTTGACAAGGTTGTAGCCCTTAACCATAGTCCTAGTCCTTTTTTTTTGAGTCAACAACTCCGCTATGTTAAAGATGAGACGACAAATTGAGCCATTTAAGACATTCCCGATAGCCCTCATGAATGGAATCCTGATTGTATAAATTGATGGATAGTGGATTCTTGCTGGATTTTTCTCCCTATTTGGGTTTCTCCAAGGTAAACACTTGTGTTCATTATCTTTTCTTGTGACTATGTTTAACATTCCTTTTGTTATTTCCTTGCAAGTTATTGAAATCTCATTGCACAAGTATATAAGAATCATTGCATATTGAATGTATAGTATTAGAAACCAGCCATGAAGCTGTAGGAACATCACAGCTTGCCGTCTTAAATGAAAATAAGCATTGAATTTGTGAGAAACAACATGTTGGAAATCAATATTAATGAATTGTACAATGGAATATCCATGTTGATTATTGATCAAAGCCACTGGTTAGTTATATATGAAGTGTTCCACTCAGGCCACCCTCGATTGACAAAACTGCATACAAATTCCAATGAATCACTTCTTCCACAAACTTCTTTCTATAGGCTGCCTCATTTAAGATTTGATGAAGTTTACATTTTACCATAATGCCAAATATAAAACCTTGACACCACTTAAATTGTATGCGGTTCAGAATAAAGTGTCATCATCAGCAGGATCAATCTATGACAACATCTACAAAATTCAAGTTTTTCTGGCTTCCATTCTCTCTTAAAAATGCAAAGCTTTCTCTAAACCTACATCTATGAGTGGAAGAGGCATTCCTTCTCTTCAAGATCCATGGAGGGTACATGTGTTCTTGGAATAGTAGCACTAGAGTCAACTTCAATCATCTTCTTTCTTGTGTCTAGAATTGATGCATACATCTCAACTAGCAGCACTTGCCTAGCAGGATACTCCTTTTTTAAATGTTGCACATTGCTTATTACCAGACTAATACTTCATCAAACCAATAGTGAGCTTGTCTCAAAAGAAGATAAACTAAATGGCACAGATGACCTTTCCTCAATCGTAACTGGATACTAGTAGGTCTCACCCAATGTTTAGACCTCTAAAAACTCCATTTCTTGGATATATGGATGCAACCCACTACATTACTCCAGGACTCTTATTATCACATGTGGCAAATTTTGCAAACAAGATATAAAATGGTTTAGTATATTATAACATTGTTTGATCTTTGACTCTAGTACAATTGTTACTACTTCATGAATTGATCACTATGATTTCTTACAAGGTAGCCTTCCTCGTTGACAACTTCAATAAAGTATGCCCATATATTGATTGAATTGTTCTCAATTGAGTCATCCCTTTGTCTTTTATAAAGACGGTATATTTTGACCAGCTTTGATGCAAGTAGCAAATTTTTTTAAGTCCAAATTCCTTTTTTATTGAAAAGTGCCATTTATAATAAAAATTCACATGTATAGAACATTATTTGTATAGAGAATGGATAAAAAGAAATCACACGCTAAAATTCACATCAAGCCACACACCCAAGAAATCTAAAGGCTAATTATCATGTGTAAAGCATTAAATAAAAGAACCATTTAAGGCTAAAAAACCAAATTAAAGCTCATGCACAATGCCCAAAGGTCCTTAAATCACCATTTGCATAATGAATTTATCCAAAAGGAACAATTAATCCAAAGGTGACAAAGGAATATCATCCGGCTTGCTTCCCAAACTATTTCCACCAAAACGATCTATAGTGTTAGGTATGGCTCCCAATTTGTTTGGGTTTCATCTTTATTTTCATCTTCTACTACTTCATTAGAGATTCAATGAATTGGAAGGAGACAAAAGGGGAATTTGTCTTGGTGGGGCAAAGGCGCCCAACCACTAGAGCCGTGAGGTGACAATGGCTGGTGAGAGAGTGGAGAGAACACCAATCAACCCTTGTGCAGCATCTATGCCCATGTTCCCCAAATCCAATGCCACGAGCAAGAGATCCATGTAATGTCCCCTTCTCAAACCTGATCTTTCCAGTGACCGTTGGCCTTTTCTTTGGGAACCCGAAGGCTAGTCGGAAGATAAATTAGGGTTTCCTATTTTTGAGGAGGTCATTGCTCAGAGATGATGGATTCAATGGCGGATTCTTTCTGGGTTTTCAGAGAGCTTCGCAGGGGTATGTTCATCTCGGCATTCAGAGCATTTTCTGGAATTTACTATTTTTAGTAAATTCTATTTTTGGCAGTAAGCAGGATGGAATCAGGCAGTTGACTCAAGTGGCGGATTCAGTTTCGGGCTTCAGAATGTAGTTCTGGGAAGTCGAGCTCATTTCACTTAAAAATAACATTATAATTAAAATGTTATTTTATCACCTTGGCCTAGTTGAATGACTTAATGTTGTTTTAAAAGGTGGACTCAAAGGGTGGCGCCTTCATTAAGGTTATATTTAATATTTGATGAGTTCTCCTAAGTCAAAGCAAATTAATTGGGGCGCATTAATCAAGGTGATGATTTAATTAAAATATAATTATTGAGCTAAAGGTGAAAAGGACGCCATATTGAAGGAAGAGTTAGGGTTTGAACTTTGAGTTGGATTTTAGGGTTTCGTGAAGTCAAACGAAACTTATAAAAAGAAGTCTTGTGCATCATTTCAGCATCTTTGGACAAATATACTGTTATGCTGCCGGATTGGCTCTGGAATCGCTTCGAGGAATGAAGGCCTCCTAGCATTGGGCATCTCTTCTCGTTTGTAAGACAACGACTAGTGATGATTATTAGTCTAGTTGTGAGTTCATTGTAGTTTGTGCATTGTAATCTGCAATTGTTTCATTAGGTTTCAGATTTGCATCTTAGAAGTCTGATTTATGCATGTTAGCTACAGCAGATTGGATTTTATTTCATAAATCAAAAAAGACAAAAAATTCCGTTGTGGGTATCGTTCCATTCCAACCTTCTTGGCTAGGCGCCCATGTTTGCAGAATTGTAGATTTTAATTTGAAGGATCAGATTTTATAAAGGAAATCGCCCCTTTCAGCTGGGCCGTACTCTTTAGAGGTCTTGGTTTCTGTGCATTAAATGTCAGCTGCATTTTAAGTTTGTCTTTGGGTCTTGGTATGAGCGCCTCTCGTCTATTAGTTATTTGCAATTGATATTAAGCCATTTGAATGAGAGAATAGTGAGTTCCGAGCATTCCAAGGAATCCTTTGTTGCTGGTTTTTGTGTGAAAGGTGCAGGTCTGTTACAGCAGTTCGAATAAATCTGCCATTTCTCTATTGGCTGGTGGTGATAACTCTTTAAAAGCAACGTAAAGACTCCATTGTGATTGCCCAAGTTGAGAAAGGTTGGATCTGTTTATACTCTTGCTGTTTTAAACTTTATTTCTCAGCAAAGTAATTCATGAATATTGTTGCAAAGCTGTTACATGCTGATTGGTATTGTTAGCAAGTTATCATCTCTCATATTGTGGCAAGTGAATGATCTTCTTTGTAAACTGACAGTAGTACTGGCAGTATCTATCAAGCTTTCTCACATCTGATTTGTAATGCTTTATTTCATACAAAGTTATTGTAATAGTTACAGCTCCACCCTATGGTAGCTACTATCCCAGTTTGGGTAGAAAGCACATTCTGGGTGTCGAGTAGTTTTCATCTTTCAGCATTTCCCTTTCTAGCACTGTTATTGTAATCACTCCGTCATATGGTCGCCCCTCACTCCGCGTTGGATTGGGTAGCACATACTTGACGTTGAGTTCCTTTCTGTAATTAGTGTAGAAGATCCTCTGACCAATGCTCACCATCATCGGTGCCATTCTGGTTAGAGTTACAGCATAAGCAGTTTCATTTAGATCCTCTGACCAATGCTCGCCATCATCGGCGCCATTCTGGTTAGAGTTGCTTTCTTGCACGTTCTGGTTTACCCATCTAACCTTAACGGGTGCACTGTTTGTAATTGGAAATCTGTTAATTGGAAAAAACAAAAAAAAATTGGCTCGGAATATTTCAATCCATGGCTAGGAAATCAACAATGACACAAGCCAAAGATCCGTACCTAGGTCCAGCCCCACCTCTGGTTGTGCCTAGTTCTATAAATAAAATTAGAGATTATGATTACTTTTTTAGCCACAAAAAAGATAAGTATCTAAAGAGTTGTGATTGGAAATAGTATTATTTCTACAATCCCAGAGCTGAAATTGGATATCAATGTGAAAGATGTGCCAAACTTGTTTGAACTATGCAAGAATCATTATGAAAAACCCTAGCAAAATCACCTTCCAAGTTAATTATTCAAGCTTTAAGGGCATGAAAAAAGTATGAATCCAATTCTAAGCATTTCAAGCAATTTGGAAAAACCAAAACATATGCTTAATTCACTCAAATTGCTTACAAGCTAGATACCAAGGGTTTGTAACACCCATATGAATCAATTTGTCCAATGGTAGGCCTTGGTAAAGAAAATGCTAAGAAATGTTTGCCTTTATAGGCTCTACAATAGGTCCTTGAACAATTCCAAAAGCAACAACTGCAACCCAAATCAATGAATTTCAAATTCCAACAAAGCTTGAGATTTTTATATGGCACAAACTTGGAGAAGAAGGATTGGTAACCAAGTAGAGGTTTATACCATAGAAGCAAAAATCGCCAAAAATGCACAATTAAGTGACAAAATCATGAAATGCCACTGCTGGTTATTTTTTCCCCGAAAAAATCATGTGTTTTTAAATAATCACAGTCCACGTTCATTAACCTATTTATTCCTATTAAAATCACACTAAAATTGTGCTAAAATTACACCTAACTCTCACACAATGTTTTTCAACGATTTTATATCATTTTTGCAATTCTTTTGGCCATTAGGGCCGTATCTTGGCATGATGGTTTGTATGTATGGATTGGATCAAACCATAGACCTCTAACGAATCATATTTTCCATCACAATCAAAGGAATAAGAACCATTAAATGGAATATGTGAATAAAGCCTTTTGCACCATTCACTAGGAAAAGCCTACCTTCCCAGGAACAACTAAAGCCCTACAAATCCAAGCTATTGAACCACTTTACTTATAGATCAAGCATTTCCACTTTCGACCATTAGAACATAAGAATTTGTACATGACATGACCTTGGTAATTGCCTCTTGAACTTCAATATAACGTTTTGGCATATGTGATACTATAGCATTCACATATGCACCTCTCATGTGCTTCATAAGCTGAGAAATTTCATTTAGCTACCAAATTTATTTAGGGTTTTAGGGTTTCATCAACTCTGAATGTTCTATTTGTAGGTCAAGTGTTAGGGTTTTAGGGTAAGATATTTCTAATATTCTAATTGAAAGTCGTAATGGTTTTATTATATTAATATTATATAATTATTAATTAAAAAAAGCAATAAAAATTTGACAAAGTCAAATCTAAAATTGTGAAAATCAAGCATTTTTTGAAAGGTTTGGAGGAGTCTTGAAGCTTGGCTAAATGCGATCAAATTTGTATGGTTTCAAAGGCTTTAATTTGGGCTTGGTGGCAGGGGCTCTACCCCTCAACCTCGCCAAGTATCATGATAGGGAGCATGCATGGGCCACTACCCTTGGACCCACAAGGGGCGCTACCCCTTGAGCCCACTAGGGGCAACCCCAGACCCCCACAAGGGGCACTGCCCCTTGACTCCAATTGAGGCGTTGTCTCCTAGATCTTGTGATGAGCATTGCCCCTCAACCATGCTAGGTCAAGCCACACTAGATCCATTTTTATTTTCTATCTATATCTCTATGCAATTAAAATGCCTATAAACTAAAAAGTAGTAGATTTTTTTAAAATATGTTTTTAGATAATCCGACTTTTTCTCGAGTTTTTGAAAAAAAATATACTTTTGGTTTGCCAATTTTTACCCAAAAGATTTTTGCTGCTATGGTTTATACTAGTGAAAGGGAGTGTTAAAATGCTATTTCCAATCTTTCAAAGGATCTTAAATGTGTTCATTTGGCACAGCCATTTAAAGCTAATCAAAATCACCTCCATCAAGGCTAGGCTTGGTATTCAAATCTGATCAAGAAATCTAATTTCTAGAATCAAAATTGGAAGATTTGTAATGGTATAAATCCCTTGTTTGAAAAGCTGCAACACTTGACCCATGACACCTCCATTAATAATTCATAATGGGGGACCACCAAAAGTGCATTGATGGTAAGCCCAAAGCAAAAGCCATCTACAATCCACAAAGGCCAACGTTTGACAACTTCCCCAGCCTTCCATGTACTCTTAGCAACAAAACCCCTCGCAATTTAAATAGGAACAGAAAGCACAATCAAGGTGTGTAAGCCAAGGCCTTTTCATGTCATTTTCCCATAAGGAATTCCTTAAAAAATGCATATCCTAAGCAGAATTTTCCAAGATCCATCCCCTTCCAAGAATCTTATGATCCAATTAACACAGGACATTTCCTTGAGTTTTGATGTCTATCAGCCCCAATCTCACTATTTCCTTGGTTCCATAACAAAGGTACCAAGCAATTCTTTGGAATCCATGAGAAACTTCATAATTGGCCTAAAGAAATCCTTGAGAAGTCTCTCCAATCTGCTGTAGGAAGCTTTACAAGGTGCTCAACAAGAAGATTGGTAAACATGACCAATTGAAAGCACTTTAAAAGAATCTAAAATTTACCATCCATTGAAAGTGGTTAGGTTACCTATTAGGCAATTTTCATTTCAACTCTCTGGACAACATAATTTCATAATTTTGAGACTGTCATATGAAAGGCAAAAGGATGCCAAGGAATTCAAACATTTCCTTGAGTTCAATCCACTTCCCATCAAGATGAGAAAGCCAATTTGGTAATGGTATTCGATTCTGGCGGAAGCCAATTTGGTAATGGTATTCGATTCTGCCGGCAACACTGAGATTTTCCCCACTGCATACTACAGCTAGAAGCAAGAAATCAATGTCTAGAAACTCCATAGCCTCAGAAACAGAATCATCCTCTTCCAAAATACTGAAGAAAAGGTCAAAGGCAAAATGGCCATCACCCAACTGGAAATTGGAATTGACCAAGACCCTAGAAATGTACTCTGCCAGGAAATAATCAGATCCTTTCATAACCAAGACATAAACGTAAGGAACCAGAGAGGAATATTGGCAGATTTACCTAGAAAGGCCAAATTGTTTAGATTAATGGCCGTTGATAGTGGTGCAAGCTAAGATATCCATGGAAAGAATCTTCACATAATGAACAAACTAGGGAAAAAAATCTAAACAATTATATGATTGCATGAAAGTCCCCCCAATGCAATTAAAGGATTTCTAAAAGTCGATCTTAGTGAACAAAGCCTTTTTAATTTGAGGTTCTAATCCATTCCATGTCCTTCCTAACTGCAATGATATTGTCCAGAATATATTTCCTAACAATGAAACCAGTTTGTTCAAGCCACACAATCAAATGCATGAGATACTATATGAAACATTGAGAAAAGTAATGGGCCTCCAATTTGTAATAAGCTCAAGGTTTGACTTCAAGGATGAACTTAATGTTTCCTTTGTCAATCAAGTTTCCTAAAATGTTTCTTTTAACTCATTCCAGATATACTTAAAGCAACTTGGGCTGTGTAGGATTCAACCACCTTGAGCTTGTGGCAAGGGTTGTCACTTCAGTCTGAAGTGCATCATTAAATGGCAATTATTGAAACTTTAAAGACAACCAATAGAAAAATATAGACACAACTTTATGGGCATGGGGGAAAAGTAATGCCACTTGCCATGGACCTTGAGAATGTGTACCAGAAATGGCAGCCGCTATTCTAGTACCAAGTTCCACATCCACTTGATATGACAAAAAGTACATTCACCATGGAGATGAGTCATATTCAAGTAGAACTAGGTTTTTTGAAACTTGGCCCTCAGCTTATCACATTCAATGCAGAATGAATGGGAGAATGGTTGCACAAAGCAGCCTTAGATGCCAAGTTGATGAATTGATCATGGTAGGAAGAGAACTAAAAAAAATTGCTCTAAAAGTAAGGCTCTATCAAGCCATTTAAAACCTCTCTCTTGGCCTTAACTAAGGTTGGACTAGGTATACTTGGCAAATAACAAGGAAAGACGACAACACTAGTTTGGATTAAAAATACCCAATTTATGGCACAAACAAAACCACGACTCTAATTTTTCAGAAAACAAGACATCGGGAGAAGCCCTTCTCTATCTTCCATGGATTATATCATATTGAAATCTCCACAAATGACCTTCACCTAATAAAAGAGGCATGTATGTTGACAAAATTTTAACAACTTGAAAGCAATGTTAGAGGCATGGATGTTGACAAGAAAAGAAGACAAACATCAAAATTAGATGGCATCAAAATGGCCACATTATTCCACAATTGACAATAAAAGTGGCAAAATTTGGAGAAAGCAACATAACCAATGAACCGCCGCCAGCCTTGTGGTTTGATATGCAACACACATCATTAGACCAAATGGTCTTAAGTCTTAACCACTCTCTGCAAATAAAAGCTGGAGAATTTAATTTCTTGTGGGTAGAAAACATTTATTCCTTGAAAACTCTAACAAGTAGCTCTTGCCATGTACTTGTTGGTGGTATCAATAAGACCACATTTATTCCAAGAATACACAGTCATGAGAGAACATCAAGGTTTATATTGTCCTCCAAACGCTCAATGCCACATACCTATTAGCCAAATTTTATTTCTGGTTACAGTGCATAATATCACCAATTTGAAATGACCATCTCTTTTTTTGCACTAAACAGTCTTCCTCCTATGGTGGTGATGAGCTATAAGAATAAAAAAAAATGTGGGAAAAAGGAAAACAAACAAACAATGGTGCACAAGACTACCACCATCATCTCAAAATGAGTCTATGAGGGCAGAGTGTTGCTTACTGTGTCTTAGGAGCTTGTTAAAAACTAGATGCTTACACGGATTCAGTCAAAAAAAGTTTTGGGGTTTGGGTACGTTAATACAAAAACATATAAAAATCAGAAATATATACATATTTGCAGTAGTAATTAAGTTCAAAATACACCACCATATTAATAGTCAAATAACATAGCAAAAATACACCACCACTTTCATAGTCAAATATTAAAATATTAGTGATACTCAAATGTCATGATATAAAATTATAAATTAAAGTTCAAACATAAAAATGTCAAGTGTTCACAATCAGCCATAAAAATGTCTTTTTTGACCTTTTTACAATCATTAGATCAAGGGGAAAATAGATGTCATAGAATGCAAGGAAATGACTATATTTGACATATTTGACTAGGTATAAAATAGTGTTACTATTTTAGCTGCTGAGTCACTAATGAGAACAGGTCCAGCAAACAGATTCAGTATAGCCTCATTTTATGGTAACTATAGTCTCATTCGCTCCATTTGCTTTGTGTTTCTTTGTAGTTTGTCACTTTGTGGCATGACATTTGTATTTTGTAGTTTGTGATTGATTTTGAGGGATTGAACTTTGATGTTGAACTGCGTAGTAACATGCTATGCTGTGTGCACTGTAAACAGCGATCACAAAATTAATGAGAAAAATTCATATAGCAAAATTAATGTTGACACTCTCCTTACCTTTCTCTCTCTCACTTTCTATGCAATTAGGAGGGCTTTAAATCTAAAAAGCAATAATCATTTCATATTATTCTGAGAAATTGAAAATATCTCTCTTTTGGTTTGCTGAAATATTCCAGAGAAAGATATTTGCTTCTATGGATTTTAACTTCCTATAAGAGGTTCAATTTTGTTGTTTTTTCATACATGAGACCATTTTTCTGGCAACTGAATCTGTTTGTTGGACCTGTTCTCATTAGTGACTCAGCAGCTAAAATAAAAAAAATCCAAAAAAACCATTGAAAAACGCACAGCCTGGGCGTTTGAAGGCATGGATTCGGTCCGGGTTCGAATTGGGTGCGAAATTTCGTACCCACAGTCTCATTTTCGTTTCCTGGTCGTTTCCACAGTCAAAAAAACATATCCTGGACGTATCTGAACCGTTTCCACACCGTTTCTCATTTCCGTTTTGTACCCATATCGTACCTAAGGCCATATATGGGCATACCAGTAACTTAGGGCAGCCATTAAAAAGATACTTAACACTGCCCAAGGGGTAGGTTACTGTGCTCTTGAGCAATATATGCACACAATAAATCTCGCAATGATCAAAATTGTTATCAAGATCTGGGTGTGAAAGGCAAGAACAAGCACAAAAACCTATGACATGCTTAAATTTGCAAAGAAAACCGCAACACTCAAAAGTGAAAATATCAATTATTCACTATTGGAGAAACTATTCACGAAAAAATACAAATTGAATTGGTCGAACCGATTACCTTGTGCATCAACATCAATCTTTCCTTGAAAAATAGTATCCAAATCAAATTGTCACTTGAAAGATGTTCTGCCTCTAAAAGGTACTCTTATTGAAGGATTTATTTGAAGAATTTGAAGAAATGGATCTAGCATGTTGCTTCTTTGCTTTTGAAGTACTTATGAGTGCATCTATTGGAAAAGATCTTTCGCTTTTGTTATCATTTTCCATTTGAGATCATTTGAAACGAGGAAGATAATCTAAAGGATTAGAAGTCTCAAAACATTACTTCTTGTAGCCTAACCTTGGTTTAAATCCAAAAAGTGTTAACAGACATTAAATTATCTGGTGGAAGAAAAGCTAATTATAACAAAATATTAAACACAAGCTTCCTAATAAACTTACATACAAAACTTATTGCCTGTCAAAACATATTGGCTAGTAGTTTATATTACTGGAAATAGATGTCTTACAAGCATAAGCAAACTACCATTGGAACATAGAACTAAGACAAAATTGTATAGTCTGACACTAAAACATTCTACACGACTCTCAAAATATATAAATGAATATATCTACTCTTTCTTATGCAATCTCCATATGTATGTATTTGTAACGAAGTTGTAGAAGGTAAAATAATTGATATGGAAGATGAAACAATTTCTCTTCCACATGTAGCCATTTTTTGGCATATATATACGAGTAATGTTCCACAGGGACGCATCCCCCCTCAAAAACCCTGCGTTTCCGAGACGTCCCCATCTCGGAGACTTGGGGACTTGGGGGGGGCGTCCCCCTGCAGCCCCACCACTAGCACCACCAACGCCACTGTCTCCAAGATGGCATTGGAACGAATAACGAAGTTGTAGAAGGTAAAATAATTGATATGGAAGATGAAACGATTTCTCTTCCACATGTAGCCATTTTTTGGCATATATATATGAGTAGTGTTCCACGGGGACACATCCCCCCTCAAAAACCCTGTGTTTCTGAGACATCCCCATCTCGGAGACTTGGGGACTTGGGGGGGACATCCCCCTGCAGCCCCACCACCAACGCCACTGTCTCCAAGATGGCATTGGAACTTCAGGGCGTCCCCAAGACATCCAAGTGACTCCTAGGAGTCTTCAGATCATCTCAGAGACCTCCAAACGTTTCCTACAGCCAGATGACCAAAAAAGCAAATCTTTTTAAAAAAATCAAAATTTTCTTTGAACTTTGTGCCCAAGGCCAAACCCTAATGGCCTATTGGCCCCATCCAAACCCCACAAACTCTATAAAACTGCCTCCTATCCTCACTGCAAGTGTAAGGTGAAAGAGTGAGAATGAAGATCAAGAGGGTTGAGGAGGAGCAAGATGAAGAGCAAGAAGAGGAGTGATGTCAAGTTAATGTTCACTTCAAAATTTAAATGTTTAAAACTATTTTTCCAAAGTTTCATTTGTAATTCTTATACATCTTCTTATAACTATTTTTTCAAGTACTATATGTATTTCCGCACCGCTGCCCCACTGCCACCTCGCCACCGTCCCTCCACTGTCCCCAAACTTAGGCCTTTGGTCCCCCAGTCCCAAAAACCCGTCCCCGCGTCCCAAAAACTTGTCCCCGTGTCCCCCCATCAGGAAACTCTGTGGAACTATGTATATGAGTGATGTCATGAAGTAATGGTCAGTCTTGACCCTCAAGAAAAGGGGAATAGTTTAACAGTAACTCCAGAACTTGGGCCACCACCTGGATCACTAAATACCTGACATGCTATTATTTCTATCTTGGTAGTAAGGAATGCTATAGGAATCTTTTGATGTTAACTATTTTCATGATCATTGTGAATTTGTGATCAATGTTTTCATTAAATTCCAATTGCCCCTACTAATCATATGAATTTTGTTGTGTTTGCTGAACCACTCTTTTCAACTAAAATTAATCATCTTGGACCACAACCCAAGGCTATAATTTTTTGTCCAGTAGTAGAAATTAAAATATGACAAAAAAAATGTCACAATGCCTTTTGAGTCCACAACTAATGTTCAAGGACATTTGGAGAAACATCTTGTTTTACAATGACAGTTTCTTAAGAGTGTCAAATATCAAAGCATTAACATATTCCCTAATAGTCTCTTTTAATCTATCAATACACAATAACTACATTCACATTACACGTATCATTAACAAGCAAGGTAGCTTCCCACAGTACCTTGTTGATTCATGCTTTAGAGGATAAGAAGTAATCTTTTTGGATATATTCATCACAATTAAGACAAATGCAACCATAAAATAGATCCATCATTATTTCCAATTTGTCACCATAATCCCAATTGCATTCCATCATTTTCCTACAACCAAATGATAACCCCCTGGATATAAGATGGAAACATTTTCTAATTTTCTTCTATAGCATTTAAACAAAAAAAAGACAGAGCAATTCCATATCCAAACCCTTGATTTATCCCCTTGATTCTCTTACTGATATCATTTATCCCCTTGATTCTCTTGGTTTTCAAACTTTCAAGGTTAAATCCCCTTCCACTGATCTCCTCTACAAAAGGATTATTATTGTGTCAATTTGCCTCTAGCTTCAAATCTTGAGATTTACAAACATCACAATTAATCCTATCTCCCCATTTCCACATTTCATTTATGGAAAATAATGAACGAAGGGCTTGGTAAATGCTATCCATGGTTTCTCCCAGCCTTTAGGACCTATTATTTCTCCCCCTCCATTAACATTGTATTTTAGACTTAAAGTTGTCATTTACATGGGTATTTGATAAAGCACCACTGGTATCCACCATCAAGGCCAAAAATATGCCTCATGCCATTGTTGCGAGCTCAAATTTATAATCATTAATTTGCTATATTCTAAAAACCTAACAATAATATTTTAAAAAAATTCACATGTGGGTCTCTGAAAGTATAACTTGCAGTTAGATAAAGGTATTTAAAGATTGAAAAATAAGACATGATGCTTTGGTAACAAGAATCTCATTACTAGGACTTATTCTCTTTCATGTTCCTAAACTAAAGCCTACTATATAATTCAGGAAACATTTTGTTGAGATATTATAACTTTAAGTTCTGGAATGACCATAATCAGCATCTGAACAGTTTATTATTTTATTCATTATTGTTCAGAAGCATAATATTACTGGAAAGAACTAGACCTAAAATAGCTCAAACCATGAACCACAAAGCTATACCGAATGGCTAGAAACTTATTTTCTTCCTTTCTTTTTGAAAGAATCCAGCATTTTAAGGACAAGCTAAACTATATTTGAACACCAAGGCAAGGTCATACCAAAACAACTGAAACCAGAAGATAGAATTTCACTGTCATCAAAATAACAATTTTAGAAAGTAGATGGTAAGAGGATCTCTTTTAAGTGGTTACAAACTTACAGGTACCAACTCAAGCCTAAAAACCCATAAGAGCAGTTTGGTCACTGCAACCGGCTAGAAATTGATCTGTTATAGAGCATTTGCCTATTTATTGTTATTCATCCTCTTTATGGATAAAGTGTTTTAGCATGTAGGATAATTACTGTTTTGATGAGTTGTCTTGAGGGGCCACATATAATACATTTCAGCTTTGGTGGGAAAAAAAAACTTATACATGTAGAGTAACTTTAATACATATTTATTAACCTAATCACCCTCATCTCCTATATGCTAGTCCTAATGAAAAATAAAGACTTATTTTTATTTTTTTCACAACACTTAATCATTCTATGGCACTTCTTATCAGCTGGCAATAATGGACAAAATCAGGAATCATAACATATCCAATGAATTCATCATCCCTTACCAAGAGCGGTCTCAAATTGTGTCAATACCTATGGGTATTACTTGGTTTGTCACCGAAGTATATGTCTCCTTCATGGGGTCCTTCCTACTTACTAGAGGATTCTCCATGCACACACTCATGAACTCCTTCACGGTGTCCTTCCTACTTATTTAAAGGGTTCTTCATGCACATCCTCATGAAATATAAGAGCCAACATTAAACACTTATGCTAGGAACTTGGTAGAAAAAACATACAAGACGAGATAGTTATTTAGTAATTTACACATAAACCAAAGAGCTAAGGTAAATCTCCATGGCAATCATCAGTATCTAATGCCCTATGGTTTCCTTTCAATTGGGAACTACCAGCAACTTTTAAATATATGGTTTCATATATGATCATATATGATTCAATCATTACCATGCAGTATGATCCAAAATCTTAAACAATGCCCTTATAATTCATTTATTATTTCCTATTAACAATATTTAGATAAGCAATTTCATAATAACCATACAAAATCATGATGTACTTTATATTTATCTAATCAACATAGAAAGAAGAAATATACAACGGCTAACATCAAAACTTGAAATATAAATTTATAGTAGTACTTCATTAGAATTTTGTTTTCTATAAATTTGCTACACCACTGAGAATAATACTTGCAGAAGCAAATTGGAACCAAATACCATGAACAATGAACAAGGAGTACAGAAAACAATAGTTTTATCATTTATGGGATAGGTAGTGTACAGTGCACTGCTTTTGCTTGCGACAGGGTGGACCCATCACTTCAACATGCCTAACTTGACATCTGACTTGTTATAACTTATATGTAAGACCAACGGTTGTCAGTTAAGAGATAATTATTGACCCAACCATACATAACTATGAGTGAAATACACTATCTAAGTTGACAATTAATTAACAACAAACCAAGTCAACTACAAAACATGCAATATATTAATGAGAATGTAATATTACAACAGCCTACAAACGGGGTTATAATTTAGCCCTTTGAAATTAACAGCCTAGATTGAAAATCAATGGAGAACTCCTTAGCCTTGGTGTTTTAATGCCAAGGAAGCAATCAAACAAACCCCTTTAAGTGAGAAAATAAAATCAAACGGCCAAGGCAAAACATTAAGCACTACTATTTCCAATGACTTGCAGCCAAAGCATAAAAACTTGCATTTATATAGATTTAAAAAACCAAACTTGATACCAAGATCCTTTCCCATCAAGGCATCCTAATCAATTCAAAAAGATTTTTGCATCGTTGAACTCATAAAAAATTATTCTCATCAAGTACAACATTATAACTTAGAAATATATTGTGTGTCATTTACATTCCATGAAATAGTTCAAAAGCAACCTTCCATAATCTACATTTATTGTCAGTGTCAAGACATTGATCCATCAGGCAATGGTCTAGCAATAAGGTAAAGTACACTGCTAGTATGAACCGGTTTAAAAATAAAAAGGCCTGCTCTTTGATAAAAATGGTCAAAATTTCCTTCATAGACCTGGGCAGACTAAAGAGGGGGGCAAGTACAAATGGATCCAAGGAGAACCAAGGTTGACCCCAAGCAAGACCCTAAGCACACATAAGTGAGCCCTACGCAAAACAGGATGAACCCACCTGAACCCCTTGTGATCCACAAGACAAGAGCATGTACATCCCCATGCAAGGCCAGGCAGACCCAAGCAGATCCCCTTGGAAGACCATGCAAAGCTCCATACAAGCCCAAGGAAACTTTGGGAAGAACTACTCTAAGATAGTATGCTCCATGTTTCCAAGTAAATTAAGCAAACTCAAGGCTCCACTGACCCTAAGGTGGGCCTGGTTAGTCACCAAGTTCAATTCCTATTTGAACAGAGCTCTTTTCTTCGAGCACTTGTTTTTGATAAACAAATAGCACATTCTTGCTCCAAATTTTGAATAATATATAGTTGATAACAAAGATCGGACCATAAAAAAAGGGAAAAAATCTGTCCAACTTCTAGAGCTGAATTAGAGTAAACCTATATTCGCTCTAACACATTCTTTTTAAAACTATTCATTTAAATATCATTGATATTTTGATCCCAGCAATGTTATTAACATCCCTGTGTAGATTGGGAATAATCTAAAACACAGGGTTAGTTCACTTGTTTATTTCAAATTGGAGCGAGCTAAAGGCAATTTGTTACCATAGTAGCAGTTTTCTTAAAATGCATTCATCCATTCTCTCAATGACCCTAAATTGAGCAAGCAAGCATCTTAATGAATGAGTAAATTCACTTGGCTATTACCAATACGCTATGCAAGTCGGGCAGTGGCAAAGAGGAAGAGTTATAGAAGGTCATACACAAATACCTATGATATATAATCTCATCTTGAGCATATGAGAAACAGTAGTATATGCCATATACGGACCCTTACCTTTGTTTAGTAAAGTTACAAAGCTACAAATTTAGCTATTGGTATTTGCAGTTTTCTTACTAGTTCAAGAGCAGTAGACCCCAAGTTGTTCGAGGTTGACTTCAAGCATATTTGCAGACACCAGGGAAAACAAGGAAGACCTCAACTAGCCCCTTGCAAGCCATTGGCCAACCCAAGAATAAAAGACAGGAAGACTCAGGCAAAAAACCATCAAGGCAATTTCCCACATGGACCAGATAAACTAAATGGATTGGCAGTTGATGCTAAAAAGAACCACATACACCCAAATTCAATCAAGGTTGAATCTATGCAACCTCAAATAAACATCAGTAAGGAGAATGCAGATTTAGGAGAATTGCTCTAGCAGACACAAGAAAAAATTACTAGGCAGGGACCAGGAAATCCTGGTCAAAGGCTACTGCATTCAAAGCCTGGAAACATTTCCATACAAGGTGCCATGCAGGCTCTAAGCAAGAATACCTCAAGGAAGACCTGGACAAATATACAAGTAACACTGAACTGACTCAAGAAACATCAGACCTGGCAAGAATATGTGGGTTCAAGCAAAAACTGCACCAAGAAGACCCAGGCAAATCCGAAACAGGGTCAGTGAAACTCAAGCAATACCATCACAGGTTGATCCAAAAAATACACCGTTTACCTGAAAAGGGAAAAAAGGTATAAGGACAACAATCAAAATTTGCATGGCATTATTATTAGAATTTTGGTTATCAAAACATAAATAACAAATGCCAAAAAAACAATTAAGAGGAAAGCTGCAACAAATAACAAGACGCTACTAGCTATTATCTGATGTAACCAAAACCACCAACTATTAGGCAATTTTCAAACTAATCACCAACTTTTGGTTCTGCTAATTTTTTTAAGGAAAAATCTCAAAAATGATGATTTTAAAAGAATAGGATAAAGTTATAAAAAAATTAAAAACAGGAAAAAATCATGACTATTCACAAAATCAGCATTTATTAAAAGATAATTTGAATTTTAAATATTCATCCTATTTACAAGTTTCAAAAAGTTTGCCAACTTCTGATATTTTTCCTATTTTAATGT
This sequence comes from Sequoia sempervirens, assembly GCA_007258455.2. NCBI lineage: Eukaryota > Viridiplantae > Streptophyta > Pinopsida > Cupressales > Cupressaceae > Sequoia > Sequoia sempervirens. The sequence goes on from VDFB02000017.1 coordinate 275,983,515, forward strand.
TTTGGACCCTTGCAAGTCTTTTTGTCAATCATGATATTGGTAACAAGTCTTTTTATCAATCATGATTTTGGTAACGCTGACTATGGCATCGCTTGCCACATCTTAAAATCACAGCAAAATTTCAAAAAATAATGCAAATTTTAACAATTGCCATTTGTACCAGTTTACACAAGCATCATTTTACTTAACCTAAATTAGAGTTGAACCATAATAAGCTGCAAATGACATAGTATCATGGAACCATCAGCAAGCAAAGGTGATTTTTAGAGCCAAGCAAAGTTTGGGTGATGATTATGTGTCTCCTTAATCATATCATATTTCAACTTTGACAAAGCATGATTTGCACTCCAAGATCAACAGTAATACTTTCAAACCGATTGAGAGTATTAAAGCCCCAAAACTACAAGTCTGCAAAGTTGAGAAGAAGGATTGGCATGGGAGCAGTCTTTGAAACTCAGAGATCATCTCTAAAAATCCATCAATCCTTAAATAGGACTCATTCTCCAATGCATGGATTAAAAACATATTCTAGGTATTGTTTTCTTCCGGCATGCCTTTTTGGTAATAGATACTCTAATACAATTCAAAGTGGAGTGCAAAATTAAAAAATGACGGATGAAAAAGATGTAATGACCCCTTTCTAGTGGAAGTACTTGAACCTAGATCTTGCTATCAAAGTTCCTCAAAGAGACATTAGATGCGTTAAAAACCAATGAATTTTTGCGATAATATCTAATAAGATCAAGAAGACATAATTATTTCATTCTTTTCAAGGGTCAATCATCTTTGGGTCTCTCGTTATGAATGAATCTTCTGTTATATACTTCATACGTATCTTAGGATTGATTTAACATCTTACAAGATCCCATAGAGTCATTATTATCTATAAGGCTCAATAATTGCTATAGACATCATTATTGGATAGACGTAAATAATATATGTATTATATATATATGTATATCTAAATACAGACTTATCAATTGTAACATGTCCTGCGCAATGTAATTAAGAAATAATAAACGCATATCTAACAGTATTCTACCCCTCTATGGTTATGTCAAAGGTGTCCAAGGTACACTTACGCCTAACTATTAGGAGACGTTGGTTTTAGTATGGAATAGTATTGATTCATCATCAGAAACATGAGGCCATGCTACGCAGGAGAGGTTAACATATGTTAAGTCAAACCCGTCCACTAGATGTTATTATCAACGGAAGGGCCCAAATCGGGTCATGCTAATGGATATCCCGACGGTGAAGCATTATTCTCCCAGATTGAGTCATCTATACTGGTTTATAATTAAAATAGTCGATAGCTTACTTAATTCGTGATGCAGATCATACAAGAAACTTAACAAAGATACAATTCCCTTAACATATTCTGAACTTGAATATTAAATGGTCAACTCGACTTACCAAGTTTGGTGCGACCTACCTGCAAAGATAATGGTCATTATAGTGCGATGATCTTTGCTACCACGTCATCTTCAATTCCGTAGTTATCTTCTGTATCCTCTTCTTCGATGCTTTGCTTACATATCAAAGATCCACGGCTTAGGGTTTGTGCTAGCGAACTGGAGTCTTTCCGTATATAATTCCATTTATTCCTTTTCTCATCGGGCAATAACTTGCTTACCACGTGAGGATGTCAAGGTCAGGTTTTTGAATGTATTCTCTATCAATGTTTTTAAGAAAGAGTTAAGAATTCGATAAAGGCTTTTTAATATAAATCGATGCCATACCCAGAAGGTGTTTCAACTCCATTTATTAATAGAGACAAGCATGAATCGATATCTTCCCTTAAGGACGTGACTCCCGGTGGAAGGATTTTGAATTCATTTATTTCAATATTAAATGTAATACGTTTTTATTTATAAGTATTTATACCATTGTTTGTTTTGACCATAACATTACCAAAAAAAAATATATATATATATATATATATATATATATATATTTTTCTTTATTAAGTTATTTGTTTATATTCAGCAATTATAACATTATCTCTAAGTTACCAGTTTGGGTTCGGGTTCGGGGGTTCAGTTCGCCGGTTCGGCTAAAATTTTTGGGGGGTGGGTTCGGTTCGTTAGTACAAAAAACATGTAAAAATAAAAAATATTATAAATATATATATATATATATATATATATGCAGCCTTGAAGCAAGAATTAGGATTAAAATATCACATACATCATATAAACAACAAAACCACCATAAACTTGAATGTCATTTAAAACATGCATGATAAATATTCATTGTTGAAACTTGAATTGTGGCAGCATCATCAAGAAATAATTGTTTCATAACTAGCTATATCAAGTAATTTGCAACCGTATGAAGATTATTTTCAGGCAATAATGTGTGATGAACACTTTCAAGCTTCAAAGTAGCATGCGTGGGAGCTTTCCTGATATGTATGAGACTTTCAAGCAGTTAGTAGTTTATTCATTTTTTTCATGATTGTATATCTATTTATTGACAGTCAGATAATACATAACTGTGAGATGGTTGAGAATCGAGATATGATACCTAATATAAGGGCTGCTGTTTAAATCTTATCAGAACACCGCCATGTGGTCTATTTCTTTGATTGAAACTTGCAGCCATTTTGTTCTCTAAATTTCACTTGAAGAACATTAATATTTCCTTATTGAAGCGTACAATCTAGATTAACCTTGATTTTGTTTAGACTGTTTATATTTTTTGATCAAAACTGATTCTAACAAGTCAACATGACTTTTGAAATGTATAAAATAATAGAGAGGGGTAGCCAATGGACATTAAAAAATAAAATTTTGAAGAATCCTGACATTTTTCAAAAACATTGTAGAGTTGAATCATATTTTTTAGCTAAAGATGCCTAGGGTTAGGGATCCTAGATACACTCATTGGAAAACTGGTCACTAATGGTAAAACACTCATTGCTACCCCACAAATTTAGGGTGTAACAGTATTATCATTCCACAAAGAACAGGGGCTTTTCTTGCCAAATTCAAGGTGGCAATATGTGTTTATAACCCCATCTTTATCTTCCACTAACCCTTTGCATTGCTCCTCCACAAAATTAAACCCTAAAAATCTAATCACCATGTACAAGAATCTCATCATCATATATAAATGATAAATAATAAACTAAAAGGAAAGGTCTTTCGCCTAATTTGTATGCAGCCATGCTTTTGGCATTGTCAAAAAGAGCAAAACAAATGAATAAGAATGAGGTAGTTAAGGTGTTTGAAGTGATTAGAGGTCACTTTTAGGGTTCCCTTGGGCGTGGGTCAAAGTCAAACTCCATAAAACATTAAAAAAATGCTCAAAAAAACACTTTTTGGATGCCTAGGCATGCAGGTTCTGTCTTGGTTCTCCTAGGTTCTGTCTGGGTTCTGCCCGGGTTCTCTTGGGTTATGCCTGGGCGAACCAAACCCAAAAATGAAGGACCCTGGTCGAACCCACAGGCGAACCGAACCAGGACCCGAACCAGGAGCGAACCAGGACCAAGACCCAGCCCAGAACCCAGAGAACTGGCTACTTAGCATTATCTTACTCACGAAATTTATATTTGATAATTATTTTATATCCGTGTTTTACATTAATTTAATATATTTATTAAAATATTTATTATATCATAATAATTATATTTAAATGTTAATATTTACATTTATATTTTAGATTATCTTAATATTTTATATTTATTTTATATACTTTGATATTTATTATATCATGATGTTTATGATGTAATCTCATCATAGACCATTATAATTACGTAATATTAAATGGTTAAATGCTTCTAAATGTCACAATTTCGGGGACATGACAAAAGATGCTAAATAACAAGAAATGACAAGGCTCTCATAACAGGAAAAAAGTGGACAGTCCACAAGGAAGACAAAATGGGAAAGAAATGAGTTAATGCAGAAAAAGGAAAACTTAGTCTCTGTGGAGAATTCACAGAAAAAGACCAATAACAGGGACATGATAGAACATAAGAGAACTTTATATGTCCGTGAGGTATGTCTTGGAATCATGCTACTATTATACAAGGCGAGCTCCTGGGAACCCCCCAGCAAGAAGAACAAAGGAATAAAACAGGAGCACAAGACTTTGATACCCAACTGATGTTAAAAACTTAAAAAGGCCATGATCTTTTAGCAGAATTTCATGAGTGTGGCAGAGACATGGGATTTAATTGTAGAAAAGAACTTAGCAATACAATCATAGACAGTGAATCATATCCTTAATAACAAGAGTAAGACTCTCTGTAGGTATTCTTCCTCTTCTGTCTTGTTTCCACCTTTCAAAACAGAAAGGAATCTACAACAAGAGTTAGAAAACACTATGCACATTCTGTGTAGCAGTTACAAATTGCCTAACCAAAATAAATTACATTTATTGGTTACCATAAAACACATGCTATGACCATAGTAGCCATGTTCATTACAAAAAGTGAAAAAGAGAAACGAGCACTTAAAAATTTCAAAAACATGTGAAACACATTTGAGCTAAAACTACCAATTGCAATGGTTATGCTGATAAGCAATTTGTTACATGGGAATATAGCAACATCTAAATTTTATCCATCATTTTCTGCTATTTGTATGTGTATGCCACAACCTAAAAGTAGCTACCAGCTGATCTGTAGAGTTCAAACAACCCCGGCAACCAGCTGCGGCATAAATTTCAACCATGTGCCTTGGGAATTACTTAAAATTCAGTTACCACTTTTCTCAGATTTACAATAAGATAAGATCATCCTTTCAAACTCCTGCACATTGAGATCTTGAATTCCCAAAAACGCTGTTTGACGATGATGGAAATGGCCATCTCTGGTGTGCTATACACTATACGCTTTGTGCTTGTGCTATGGAACTGCCACTATTTGAGGGTTAAGCACTTTTGTTACATGGATTCCCTCTCTCCAGAATAGGATGCCCTTATTCTCTACAAGCTAAGTTACCAGGTTCGTCATTTTAGCCCCTCGAACTGGCCAAAATACATGTGGGTTTTGGTCCTGGTTTGGTTCTTCTCTAGGTTCGCCTTGGTTCTCCATTTTCCACCCGGGTTCTTTGTGGGTCCTTCATAGAAGGACCCACAGAGAACCTGGGTGGAAAATGGAGAACCCTAGCAGAACCTAGGGAGAACCCAGAAGGACCCGGACGGACCCATGTCACCCTGCCTAGAAATAGGCAAAAACTCAACTTAAAAACATAAAATAAAACCCTAAAAAGTGCCCAGATTACCTTATATTGACTTGGCCGACCAAATGAGGCTCATTTTGCAAACTCAAGAGAGCAAAAAACACCATTTTTTTGCCTCCAAGCTGAAATAGTTGATTTTTGCAAGTTTTCTCTTTTTCTTTGAAGGTGAGATCGTGAGAGCTACAAAGGAGTTCAACTGATAGAAACAAGAGAGGAATAGGTGCACTAAGAAGATCAAGCAATCAAAGGTGAGTGAATCTATCCTCTCTTTTTTTTGTTTTCAATAATTTTTTTGAAGATTTTTCAAGTTTTTTTCAAAAAAAATCAAGTTTTTTTTTTGTTTTTCTAGTAAGGTTTGAAATTTTTTAAGAACATTTTATGCAAAATAAGGGGTTATAATGCCCATTTTTTCTAAAAAAATTACTTGTTTTTATTTATTTTAGGTTCATAACTTCATACAAAATGGCCGATAGTTCTGCTTCAGCTGGAATACGTGCAGATAGTCAATTTAAATATGATCCAGGCTCACCTCTTTAGCGACATACGACAATGATTCAACAACTTCCCGGTGGTGGGGGTTATGTTTGGCATTGCAGCCAATGTGGAACTACATATAGGAGCTCGTACTTTCGAGTGAAAGCTCATTTATGTGCTATTGGTAATCAAGGAATAAAAGCTTGCCTTGGGCCAACTAAAAAAGGGTTGTCAAAGGATCAAATAATGGGTTATATTAAAGAACAAGAGGACGCTGACAAGGCATTCAAAACACCAAAGGCTGCAGACCATCCTCTTATGAAGAAAGGTAAAAATAAAAGTAAAAGCTCGCAAAGACTTAGTGGCTTATCAGAACCGGCTGGCCCACATCCTTTCATGGAAATGGCACAATCTTCTGAAGGAGAAAATATGTCGGTGACACGAAAAAGAGGCCCATTGGATAGAGCCTTCAAAAATGAAGCAAGGGAGTTGGCAGATGAGAGCATTGCACATTGCATTTATGGCAATGGGCTTCCTTTCAACCTTGTTAGATCACCTTATTGGCGAGAAATGGTGAAAGCCATTTCTAAGACAACTCCTGATTATGTTAGTCCTAGGTATGAAAAGGTGCAAACCACCTTATTGGCGAAGGAGAAAGCTTCAGTAGATGTAGCATTGAGAGTAATCAAGGATACATGGGTGGAAACAGGTGTGTCCATCATTTCTGATGGATGGAAGGATTGCAAAAATAGACCATTGATCAATGTTATAGCAGTGTCCCCTAAAGGGGCAATGTTTTTGAAGGCAGTTGATTGTGAAGGGCAAATAAAAGATGCAAGTTTTATTGCCAATATCCTCATAGAATCCATTGAAATGGTGGGGCCTGAAAATGTTGTCCAAGTCATAATGGATAATGCTAAAAACTAAAGGGCAGCTAGGGCTATAGTGGAGGCTAGATATGGTCACATTTTTTGGACACCATGTGCAGTCCACTCACTCAATTTGATAATGCAAAAGATTGGTACACAAATTGAGTGGATCAAGCAAATCTACAAAGAGGGTGAGGAGATCCAAATGTTTGTGACTAATCATCATATGTCACAAGCCATCTTCAGGACCTTCTCCAAGTTGGAGTTGTTGAAGGTAATTTAAATTTGATTTTTTAATATAATTTTCTATTTTTTTATTTTAATTTTTCATTACTGATTTGTGACATGCATTTTCTTACCATGTTAGGTTGCTGAAACTCAATTTGCATCTCACACAATCGTCTTAAGACGACTTTTGAAGGTGCGAGAGGCCTTGGGTTCTATGGTCATCAACAGCTTGTGGAGTGTATGGAAGCAATCAAGCACAAAAAGAGCCCAAAAAGTGAGAGCAATGATCTTAGATGAAGAGTGGTGGGCTCGTGTGGAATATGTTTTAAATTTCACCAAGCCTATTATGAGCATGATTAGGTATGTTGATACTGATCACCCATGTTTGGGTGAAATTTATGATGGCATGGATTCCATGGTGGAGAAAATAAGAGCAATAATAGATGCCAAGGAACATGACCCAACGGAAACATTTTTCAAAACTGTGCAAACTATTATTGTTGACCGTTGGAACAAGATGACCACCCCTTTACATCTCTTAGCATTTGCTTTGTCACCAAAGTATTACAGCAAAGAGATACTTTCATTGCTGAGGAGGGTGGCACCATATAGGGGTGCAGAGGTTGCTGCTGGCTATAAGGCTGCATTTAGAAAGATATTTGCAAATGAAGAAATCCAAAGCATTGTCATGAACGAGTTTAGCCAATTCATATTTGCAAAAAATCATGATGTTTCTGCTCATCTAGACAAATATAGGAAAAATGTCGATGATTGGTGGTATCTACATGGTCAAGGCTCCATTTACTTGCAACCTCTTGCAATTAAAATACTCTCCCAAGTATGTATCTTTTTTATTTATTTTTTCGTTTTTCATTCGATGCTATTATGCTTTATATTATGATTATTATCGGCAAGTAAAATTAAATAGTAAATACTAATTACTAAACGTTGTGTGCATAATCAATAGGTTGCAAGTTCCTCTTCATCTGAGCGGAATTGGAGTACATACTCCTTCATCCACTCGGTCAAGCGCAATAGTTTGGGTGCAAAAAAAGCAGAGAATTTGGTCTATATACACTCCAACCTTCGTCTCTTATCACATAAGAAACCTGAATACAATGAGGGTGTGTCAAAGAATTGGGATCTCGCCCCTGAGTCTGCTGATTTAGATGCTACAGTTGCACAACTTACCTTGGCTTCTATAGATGACAATGAGGCAACTAATGCACCTAGGTGGGAGTGGCAATCCAATAGATAGTGGTTCAAATGAAATTGAACCAATTGAGGACAACGAATTTGATGAAGACAAATTTGAATAGTAATACTGAATTAAATATTGTTTTGATTGTAATTTGAATTTTCAATGTGTAATGACATTTTAAGACTTGAGTATTTACTATTTAGTAATTTACTGTTTACATTTTTGCAAATTATGAATATGATTACAGATTATATGAGGTATTACCGTATGGCGTATTTCATTGTTTCAATATTCTATGGCATTATGGCATTATGATCATATGATTATAATTTTGAGCATGCTTGTGAGTCTATGGCATTATGTTTATAATTTAATAATATATATATATACTCCCCTACCCGTACCCGTACCCTAGGAAAAAAAAATTGCCGAACAGGCAAACCCGAACCCGCATCTGAATCCGTACTCGAACCGGCAACTTAGTCTACAAGCTCACAAATTTCGTAGACTTCACTTCCCTCTCTGACAAAGCTCTCTAATTTGCACTCTTCAGAACCTTCACTATCCCCTCCATTTCCAAATTATTGCAAGCCACTCAACATTTCTCACCCATTAGTGTTACCAAACACTACAATGACGCCAACATTCTCATTGAGGAATTTCTTCTGCGTCAAGTAGATAGCTGCAGGGCCTTTTGTGCAAATCCATCTTAACTTCATCCTTGGCCAGTACAATATCTCCAACAGTGACTTCTTGTATACTATCTCTTATTCATTCTAGAGCACGTCATATTTTCAAACAAATAAGGCTTGGACGCTTGCCTCTTAGTTTTTTTGTTTTTACTCTTCAATTAGATAAGGAGTTATGAGGATGAATAGTGTGTTAAATTGCAAGTGTGGTTACAAAAATTGGATGGAAGGAGAGATGGTATGCATGACATTGGAGTAAGCATGGGCATTAACAACACTTCATAGAGTTTGGAGGAGGAAGATTGCTTTAGCAGGCAGTATGAAGCCCTGCATATAGTGTATTCCAAGTCGAACAAAGTGATTGGGAATGCCACACTAGACCTATTTTTGTCCAAGGCACCAACTTTCCTCCACCCCCTAGCATAGTGATCTGCCTTTGCTTTGTGTGATAATAGGTTGTTGGATGCTATTGGATATTACTGTCAGCCAATCTGGTTCATCTGGACTATGAAGAGCATTGTGAAACTTTGTGGTCACAATTTTGTGTGTTCAGTTTTACCACCAAGACCAATGAATTGGTCAACTTAGAGGTTTTACTGCAAGAATACAAGGAAGATGAAAAGGAGATGTACAAATTGAGATACCAAGTGTACAACTACAAACCATGGGTATATGGAGATACATACAACATCAGCAAGGAAGGAGATGCACCAGGTGGTGTAATGTCCCCACTCCAGGAGTGACATCATGGTAGCTTGATTCTGGCCCATCCAGCATTCCCGTGGGTTAGAAGGCATGAAAAGGGAATGAATTTTGGCAATAAGGATCAAATTTTGGTAGAATGTGTTTAGAGAATTAAGAAAGTGTTACCTTTAAACCAAGCCAAGCATAATGCTGATCTTATTTTCCACTTGAAAAGTCAAAGCACACAAGGAGGTCAAAGCAAGCAAGGAGGTCTTCTTGCTGGTCAAAGCAAGCAAGAAGGTCTACGTTGAGTCAAAGCAGGCAAGGAGGTCTATTTGCCACACCAAGCACGCAAGGAGGTGAGTCGACCTCATCCAATCTGATCAGCTTCTAGAAGCTTCCCCTCCTATGGCGGTTTAGGTGACTTAAGGGTGAAGATACCATAAATTAATATTTTAAGACCAAGTCTGATCTCTTCCTTGGGGCGGCTAAAGGAAGCTTCCAAGAAAGAATTTTATAATCTCCAAAAAGGCAAAAAGACAAAAAACAATCAAATTCTTCTAGAAGGGCTTGGGGAAACTTAGCCTTGAAGCAAAAGAAATTAAATATTTTAAAGGAGCAAATCTGATTTTCTTGGGGGACGACTTGAGCTAGTGCCTTAGCCTTGAAGCAAAGTAAATATTTTAATAAGAGCCAATCTGATTCAACCCTAGGCTGGCCTTGTCTTGAGATCTTATTTAAAGGAGGCTTGGGGAAGGAGAAAGGTATGTTATTGATATTATTATCTTGTTTGTTGAGAGAGATCTCTTGACTGAAAATAGTTTCAGTCGATTCAAGGTGCTGCTCCCTTGAATTTTGTGGTATGGTGATGTCCCCATCCCACCTTGTGAGGTGATTTCAAACAAAAATTCATCACTGTGCTTAATCAGATTGCTCTAACACAGCTCCAGTTGCAGATTGAGACTTTGATTTGTGGCAAGAAGAGATTTCAAGAAGGTTGCTTGACATAGAAGGGCATTTTGGGCGATTTCTACCTTCAAACATAGTCAGATTTTCATTACAGCAGACTTCAAATTGACTTCATCACCATATCTGTGGAGATTTTGGCGACTACAACCTCCAGTAGGCTGCAACAACGTATTTCCAGTCATTTCCAGCTAGGTTTATCATTCCACACACTTAGCTCATTCTCCTTCCTAGCAGCTAGGGTTTTATCTAGTGCTTTGAGCACAAACTGGGTATCATTGAAGGTCTGGAACTTAAAATCAGACCTAACAGATTGCAATATTCAGTATTTACTGTTGTAACCAGCTTCTAGTCAAATAAAAGAGGATAAGCTATCTTGCTGGGTATGTTCTTCTTGTTTATGATCATCTTGTTGTTTGCATAAAATCTGTATTAAGTTCATTTTCTGTCATTTATGCTTCCAATCTACTTGATGTAATAAGACTTTGTCGAAGACATAAGTTAAAGACAAGTCTGAAACTTTCAGACCAGCAAATAGAAAGAAAAAGATTTCAGTTAGAACCTGTAAGGGTTCTTTACAGGTGGACCCATGGGGAAGGCAAGTAACAGGTGTGTGTTGTGACTGTTAACTTAACTCAAAGGTGATGTCACTTGGGTCCAAATCTGATTGCATTTTGGATTTAAGTCTGATTACATTTGTCTGAGACACCTTGCAATTCAAACTGTGCCATGGCTTAAAAATAGCCAGCAATATTGTTCCTGATATGAGGCAATTTACCGGCGCCTGACAAATATTTGAGATCAAAATCACACTAAAAATGAATATTTGGAGCAAAGCTCCTACTCACTAAATTCTATCAGGTAATAACTTGGAAAAGAAAACAGAAAAGAACCAAAAGAATTTTATGAAGAGTATATGCCAAAGACCCAAAACATGTAATTTAAAAATTGCATCCTTCTCTTTATTATTTGAACCTGCAACATCCAAATTTCAAGATATAAAAGTATTGGTATAGCTTTGAAATTTCAGGCATTCTAATACAACAGGGCTAAAGAAGCGAACAACATGTTTTTCTTCAGTCAATTCTGTCTTTTGCTCCTTTGACTATGACATATCATGAGCTTGATAAAGTATACATATAAAGTGATTGTGCCAAATATTAGAGAGTGAAGCGGAAAATTGAAAAAGCACTCAAAGCTAAATCTTTTTACACTCAAATAGCTAAGAGCACCAGGTATGGAAATTTATTCATAGGGGCACCACTATAAGAGAAATTTACTCAGTCTTTAAAATAGCCCACATTGAAAGCGCAAATTCATCTGTACAAGTATGGAGAAAGTTTGCACTGATGATATGGTCCATTATGAAGGTGGGCCAAATTGCTCCCATCACTGAATGTTTAAACTTTACACCATCAAGAGAACCCTTCATCAGCTAGAGGTTAACCAATAACTAAATATTATTAGAGACCACCATCTAAATTCTATAAACTAAATAAAAAAAAATTCATAACCTGGGCCATATTGTGTCACATGCGAGAGTCAAGGTGAACCCTCACAAGATCAAGGCCATTGTAGAGTGGAAAATGCCTAGGGCCCTCAAGAACTAGTGGGGTTTCTTAGGGCTTACAAGTTACTATCACCAATATGTAAAGAATTATGGTAGCATAGCCTCACCTCTGACAACCTCATTGAAAAGGATTCCTTCCCGTGGAATGAGTCAACTACCAGGCAATTTGAGCAGCTAAAGGAAGACATGTGCACAACTCCAATTCTAGCTACCACAATTTTTTCTAAAACATTCCACACACAAATTTTTCTATAACATTCATTGTGGAATGTGATGCTTGGAGACATGGCTTAGGAGTAGTACTCTGTAAGAAGGAAGACCCATAAAATTTGAGAATTATCTACTTAAAGGTAATTTGTTGAAACCAATTTATGAGAAAGAAATATTGGCTACCTTGTATGTAGTCAAACATGGAGGCCTTATCTAATGGGACAATGCTTTAAGGTAAAGACAAATCATGACAGTCTCAATATTTCTTGGAATAGAAGTTGTCATCTAAAGAACAACAAAAATGGGTCACAGAGATGTTGGGATATGACTTTAAAATCATATATAACAAAGGCAAGGAGAATGTTGTGGCTGGTGCTTTATCTAAGAGGGTTGAACCCACATAGTCACTATTGTATGCCATTTCCATATCGCAAGAAGCTTGGGTAAATGAGGCACGAGAAGAGCGGGATAAGGACATGGATACTCAAACTCCCACTAAGAAACACCGGCATGATTCAAGTGTATCAAAAAAAAGCATGGAAAGGAAATGCTTTATGGTAGAAGGACAAGTTGTACATCCGCAGGAACTTGACCTTTAAGTTTAAGGTGTTGGCATAATTGCATGCTTCTCCAATAGGTGGACACTAACGATTCTCGAAGACTTATCATAGAATCAAGCAAGATTTCTATCCAAAAGGGTTCAATGGGGATGTTCACAAATTTGTAGCAAAATGCATGATATGCAAACAAAATGAAGGGGAGACAATTAAGAATCTAAGTCTTTTGCAACCCTTATCTATTCCAAGTTAGAGGTGGGTGGAGGTATCCATGGATTTCATCAAAGGGTTGCCCAAATCTTAAGGGAAAATTGTCCATCATGGTTGTGGATTGTCTCACCAAATATGCACATTTTTGAGCTTTTGCAAGCCCATTTGTGGATAGCATGGTAGTAGTAGTCTTTATGAATACCATTCAATAACTAAAAGAACACATTTAGCATTAGTAGAAGGTACTTGCTAGTCTCAAGGAAAATTTGGAAATGACACAAAACAAAATGAAGCAACAAGATGATCAGCATTGTAATGAAAAGAATTTTGAAGAGAGCATTTGAGTCTTTGCATGGTTATAAGTTATAACCATAAAAGCAAATGTCAAAGAAACAACAACAAAAGAATAACAAGCTTGCACCCAAGTATTATTGTCCTTTTAAGGTGTTGCAAAAGGTTAAAGGACAAAGAAGTTCCAACATAGACTAAGTTACTAGAGCTTGATGAGGGATGAATGATTTCGGATCTTGAAGAAATTCTTCAAACATGCACTAAGAAGCTTCAAACAAGGATAATCACAAAGTATTTGATCAAACAAAAGAACTCTCTAAATGAAAATGGGAAAATAAGGATTTTGTGAAAAAACACTGGAGTTGAACAATGTTGAGGACAACACTTCTTTAAAGAGGGGGGCATGCTATGCCCTTAATATTCATCACCAATCACCACATGTTGCAAAGCATATTCAAATCATTCTCAAAATTGGAGCTACTAAAGATAAGCGAAACATTAAGATTTATTTTAATATTTATGTTTTGTTGTACCCAAAATAAATTTTTGCTTCAATAAGGCATTTTGATCAAAATGGTCTAAATCATGTAAAATTGTTATCAAAAGCCCGTTTTAGGTCAAACAAAACATAGAATTTTTCTGGGTTTATGTCAAGGAAGATACTTGCAAATTTCTGAAAATTTGAAAATTAGGGTTTTGTACCCCTGTTTTTAGGAAAACCCCTGAAAATAGGACCTTTCCAAAATTACTTGAAAATGATTTTGATAGGATAATTTGACTTCACGATCACACTGGTCAAGTCAAAATCACCAAAAAGTTTGTTTTACTGTAGTGGGTCTACTTCATTTTTTCAAAAGAAAAGCTAGGACCTCTGCAGCCATTAATGGCAAATGGCCAGTACCAGGTATCGAAATCTAAGCCTCAAAAGCTTCAAGGAAGAAACCGTGGTGAAAGATGCTCAAAAAGATGCTTCACGACGGAGGGGATTTTCAATGGTTGAAAAATGCTGAAAATATTCTAAGTCTAGGAGATGCATGCCTTGCTACAAGAAAGGTGCTACGCGGTCAATGCCTTGGTGAAATTTTCAAGCACCCGTACACGCAGTACGGTGAAAGCAATTGCAACAGTGAAAGCGTTCGCGTCAGCGAGAGTGATGATCAACGCAATTGGCGAGACGATGAACGCAAAGCACGAGAGGTGAAGGTCTTTACAGAAATTGATGACACTTAAGCCAAAAGAGCCCCCGCTGGCCAGGGGCGCCCATGAATTCAAAAGGTCTAATACAGCTATCGAGTTTTGCCAAGACAATCATCTTATCCGTAATTTTTCCAGCTTTATGACGGATCGTCAAGCAAATTCAACAAATTCATCAAAATCCATCGAACGAAGGCAGAGGCAGAAGGTAATGAAAAAGAAAGTCATCAAAAACGGCAGCCTAAAAGGGAAAAAGCGCCCATGTAGCCTAAGGGGGCCCAAGAAGCAAAGCTACCAGATGCCAGTCTTTAGATTGGCAACCCCCAGGTGATCGCCTCGAATTCAGCTCAGCTACGTGATGGATCCAACAGCTAACTCACAGAACATATCAAACGACAACAGTTGTTGATCATCCGAGCACATAAAACGGAGGGTAAACTAATGGACATCAAGGCAAAGAGCCCCTGGTGACCAGGGGCACCCATCATTCTAGGCAACCAAATGAAGTTTTCATAAGCTGTCTTCTACAAGGCATCTGCTCAGCATCCTTTCAACTTCGCGATCAATATAGTTGCGAGCTCACGGCACTTGTCAAGCGTTCGTAGACAAAGATCAAGCATAAAACGTTGGAAGCAAAGGCAAATTGAAGGACATGAAGAATTGACTAAGTGTCAATAAAAATGCACCTTCCTAGAAATAATAGGCACCCAACCTTTTGGGCAATCAGATGTTGCTTTCGGGTGTTGTGACTTCCAGGAAGACCTCTTCCATTTTGATCAATCTCCGCAATGAAATTGTCAGCATGTTCAACGGAATAGTCAAACCTCCAGCAACAAAGATCAAATTGGAGTTATTCATGAAGGGTTTCAAAATGCAAACTGTACCTCAAAATGAAAAAAGCACCCTTGCAGGCCAAGGGCGCCTAGAAGTTTGAAATTCACAAATCAGTTTTTTGAGCTTGCACATACAGTCAACTGTTCCGAAGTGTTTCCAGTTTCGCAATGGATTGAACGTCTCATTCATGGGATTCGTCAGTCACCGGCAAATGCTGAATGAAGCACAGAGGGTCAAATGGAGAAAATTGAAAAGCATCCAAGAAGTTGGCTAACACTAGCAGAAAAATGTACCCTTTTGGGAAAAGGCACCCAAGAAATTGAACCATCAGATTCAGCTTTTAGGGTTGGCGACTCCCAAGAACATCTGTTCAGAGTTGATCCAACTCTGTTGTGAATCTGTCAGCAAGGCTTCAAGATCAATTGAGCAACCAAAATCAGGGGTCAAACAGAGGCACTTCATCATAGAAAAAGGGTGAATCTTCAACTCTCAAGACTTGGACGCCTAAAGTCAGACTAGGCCCAAGTTGACTTGAGTTAAGATATTTTAAAGCTCCTTCATGCCCAAACGTCCCAAAATAGGTGGAGATGATTTTGTTAACTGCCAATCAC
Source organism: Sequoia sempervirens (assembly GCA_007258455.2). Taxonomy (NCBI): domain Eukaryota; kingdom Viridiplantae; phylum Streptophyta; class Pinopsida; order Cupressales; family Cupressaceae; genus Sequoia; species Sequoia sempervirens. Next base: position 275,999,295 of record VDFB02000017.1, read on the forward strand.
AGAGGTGATTCCCCCAATCATGATTTGGATGCCCTAATTGATGCTTGCAACTCCAAATCAATATGTATCAATGTAGAAACCCCTGTTCTAACTGATCTCTGAAATTGTCTGTGTTTTTGCTTGCTTTGATGTTTTTGGTTTTTTTGGTGTTTTTGCATGAATAAAAGAGAGTTGCGATTTTGCAAGAATTTACTAATAAATTCAAATAAAATACTACAATGCCAATATTGATGGAAAATACGAGATCTAATGATGCCAGTTAATTTATTAATCTACTAGAGCGATTACAAAGAGATCTGATAACATATGAATGAAAAAGCAACGCTTTTATTGATGAAAACCTGATATTGCAGTAGCATGATAATCTTCATGAAATGGTACGGCTGTAATAAATAACCCTTTCTCCCTCCGACAAATGATCCAGAATGATGCAAGATGCATAAGCGCCCCCAGTTGTGAAGTCAAACTGCAAATATAGAAGGCGATTTTCCCTAAACAAGAAAGTACGGCCTTTTTGAGATGGTACGGCCTGCAGCAATAAATGTACAGCTTTGAAAACAGCAGCAAGCAAATAATAAAAGTACGGCCCTTATTGAAATCTCCAGATCTCAGGAAAATAGGCGCATCAACTGAAGAATCTCTGCTGGATGAATTACAGACTGAAAACCCTGAAGATAAATACTTTGTGACTGTTCTGTGATAACTTCTGAATGAAGATATCTCTCTGAAGCAATAGATCAGCTGGTATTTCACAGCCTCTGAATTGCAACACTGAAGATGGCTCGTTCTCCAATGCCTGTAGACAACTAAAACCCTTGGCTTCGTTCTCCGGAAGAAGACTTGATCAAAAATTCGATATTCAACATAATAAGCTCAAATCCCAATGAAAACCCTTATATCTCCTCAAAAGTTCGACTTTTCTCAATTAGGCATCATTTAAATAAATTCGAACTTTTCTTTTTAATTTTTCAATAGTTTCAAACTCACTTTTAATTATAATTTATAATTAAAAGTGGCCCCCTTCAATGATGGTCGACCCCTTGAGACAAATCACTTAAGTTATAATATTAATTAATATTATAACTTTATAATATAAGCTTCAATAATTAATATTTAATTTAACAATTAAAAATATTAATATCTTCCTCAAAATATGTCCGATTCGCGATCCGTCTGAAGCTGGTGAATAAGTGAGTGATTCTGCACATGACCAAACCATACTGCTAAAAATAGCAGGGGTGCTCCGCTGAATGCCAAATACTGCTAAAAATAGCAAGTCAGGCAAAAGACATCTGAATGAGCCCGAACGAAAGCCAACTGGTAAAACTCTAACAATCGAAGCCAAGCCAAGCTCCATCAAGACCCTCTATCCATCCTATCAGCCTACGAGGGTCGTATAATAGGCTAATCATAAGCTCTGAGAGATGTCAACTAGAAGGGGACATGACAATCAAGCCTAGGCATCCATTATTCATTATTTCTCGCAAGTTTAAGAGCTCAAACACCAATATTTTATCTTTCAGCATCATTTGAAGGATCTAACGGAAGCCACTAACAGCGTTCTTCATGTTTTCAAGAACAAGTTGCACAAAAGAGTAGTATATCAGAGTTTACATCTCCAGGCGTGATTTTCTTGAAGATTCAGAGAGGCAGTTTATAACTTCCAAACTTCTTCCCCTCTTTTTCTTCCATTCTTGTCTTAGATCTTCTTGCATGTCCAAGCAAACGGCAATTATTCATAGATCAAACCTTTTGGGTATGATCTGCACAACAATTTCAATAAAACCCACGTGCTGGATTCTTCCAAAAAAAGTTGCCCTGCTGCCCCTATTTTTTAGGGTTTCCGGAAAAAGTCATAATTTCAAAAATCAAACAACTGGGTTTGTTCAGCTTTGAAGCACCTACAATACCCATGTGTCAGATTTTTTTTTGGGAAAAATAAACCTCTGCTACCTCTAACACCTCTGCCCCAAAGGGCTCTTGCATGTACGAGGAAAAGTAACTTTTTGCAATTTCTGACGTTTTGGGTCCATTCAGAAAATTAATCTCAGCAAAACCCACGTCTCAAAAAATTTCATAAAAATTACCCCTCAGCGAGGCTATTTTTAGCAGTTGCAGAAAAGTTGTTCGAACAGTATCGTGTGCCCAATCAATCTTCAAGGTTTTCAAAATGCAGTTCTCCCGAGTCGAATACAAGATCAAAACAGTCTTAGTTCATGATTTCCTAAAAACGGTTGACACTGATCTGCATCGAACACACCTAGGGGTCGATTTGGACAGATTGACAGGCATAGACACTCAAAATCCACAGGTTTCATATGGTTTCATCTCGTATATCTGATAGCCTTCCAAGGCCAGTTTAGAGGGTTGAATACCGTTGGAGCTCTGTGTGTGCAACGAGTTCGTGTGCATTTCTCACAACCAGAGTGTTCGTAGTCAAACTTAGCAGTTTCATCATACAACACTCTTTCATTGAGAAGAATCAAGAAAAGTGTCAGAAGCGCAAAGCTACGGGAGAAATAGAGGTTATCAATCCAGTTACAGAGCCGCCAAAGTTACCAATCAATTCCTTGCCAGTATCAAACGCGAAGATGGTGACTACGTAAGTCTCGGTGACGTACAGACTAAGTTTCAAGACCTCATCCGTAGTAGTTTCTGCGGTGATCCCGCTGACTGTAGGTTAAGTTAGATTGCAATCATGTCAACAAGGCTGGATGACGCAGCTGCAAAGAAGATTGGATATCAAGAGCAAATTGTGAGTGGCCAGGAGATGCTGCGATGACACGTTATCATCCTGCAAAGTATCAGTTGTCTTGATGAAGAGGCAGTCAACGACTGGTTAGAGGAATTGTTGACTCAAGGTGATGAGGTGTAAACACCCAGTTAGGACATCCTACCCCTCCAAAATAGCATTTATGAAAACAGGAGTTAACTTGATGCCTCTTTCCAAGTTAACTCACTGTCCCACTGATCGTGCATGTCTATTTCCACTAATTATGAATGTTTATTTTGGAGGCACTTTTGTATATTGGAGTTCTCTTTTAGTTTAGAATCAGTTAATTGAAGTAGAATTCCCAGTTAACTGTTAGGTTACCTACTTTTAGACATAGGAATAAATCTTGCCGATTGATTGGCAAGAACTGAATGTTAACTCAAGGAGACTTTAGGGTTGCCTACTACTTTGAGTTTCTATAAACAAGAGCCTTGGGCTCATTGTATTTTAACTTTACTTCACGGCAGCAAAACACTGAGCTCAAAAGCCTTCGACTTTGTTCACTTAGTCTATGTTCTTGAATCATATTTGTTATAGTCAAACGCTAAGTACAGCTTGCGTTTTTTCTATTCAGATAGGTGTGTTCAATCCATGTTCATGTTTTATTGGTTGATCACTTCTTCTGTGATTGTCTCTTTGACACAAGTTGTTGTCCCAAAGTGTAATCTTTGATTGAAGTTGGGATAATAAATCAGGAGAGCCTTGGGCCTTTGATCCAAAAGTCTCAAGATCTGTCATTGTATGTTCTTAATAATCTTTCTTTCGATCTACACCTCGGAAAGAGCATTGTCTCTCCTTGGGAATTTAGAGAGTAGGATTATCATCATTTGTTGTTTCTAGTAGTCTACCTTTCAGCCTACACCTTGGAAAGGACAACGTGCCTCCTTGGGAATCCTGAGATCTAGCCTACTATTTGATGATTACTTGCATGAGTTTTATTTCGGCGTAAATCTAGAAGTTCAGAGCCTTCGGAAGCATTCTGAGAGACAGTTCGTCCAAGTGATCGAACCATACCATTCCCACTCCTACATCCTCTTACTCTATTTTTCTAGAGGAAATAGGATAGATTAAAAGTTAGCCTAGTTGTAGTTAAGATCTGCAGAAACTAGAGAAAACCTTAGCTGCAACGCCTTGAGTTTATGCACCCTTGTGCTCTACCGCTGAGTAAAAAAGATAGGAACTTAGTTCATTTTACTTTTACGCAACCATCAGCAAAAGAGGGAGCTTCCCCTCCATAATTTTAAGAGCAGTTAATTATGTGCATAGCTGTCCGTTTCCAATAAGCACTCCAGAGGTGCTAATTGAAACGCAAACATGTTTTACTTTAGTAATTTTTTAAAAGCGTTTTTTTTTTTTGAATAGGTTGTCGAGACATGTTTCACCTTCAACACAATCATCTTGAGACAATTTGTTAATCCAACATTGAAAGGGCAACAAATATTAAGCAGATGATCATAAATGACAATTGGTGGGGATCACGTCAAATGTTTCCTTTTAACTAAGCCCATTTTGAGTATGATCCATTACATGGACATAGACAAGCCCTTGTTTGGGTGAGATATAGGATAGCATCAACTCAATGATTGAGAAGATAAACACCATAAGTGAGAAAGAACAATATCCTAAAAAAACTATCCTCAAACAAGTGCACAAAATTATTTAAGTGAGATGGAACAAATGACCACACCACTAGATTTTCTTGCCTTCTCATTGAATCCAAAATATTATATAGTTGAGATCCATTATGCACCAACAAAGGTTGCCCCATATAGAAATTTTGAAGTTAGCGACAGGTCCAAGGAAGCAATTCATAGACTCTTCCCCGATGCTGATTTGGAAGTTGTAGTCAAGATTGAATTCATGGATTTTGTATACTCCACTAGTCAAAGTATTGATGCTTTTCATGACAAAATTAAAGTTGATGCTCATTGTTGGTGGCACTTCCATGGCCAAGTATTCTCACACCTACAATGTCTTGCGATTAAATCTTCATCACAAGTAACTTTTTATTTTTTAATCTTTGAAGTTTCATTTATAAGTTTAAATTTTACAGCTCTTAACTCTTAGGTGTAGATGAGCCAATAACCTATTTAGACAACCTCAAAAGTGGAAGCCAAACATCTTTACCCACTCCCTTGCCACAATGCGAAATCCAATAAAGAATATAAATAGTGAGCAGAATCATCCAAGGACTAGACTTTGTGGGGATAAGAAAATAGCCTGAAAATACTTTCAAGACACATAGAATCAGCTCAAAACTCATTTTACAGAGTACACTCGTGGAAAGTCCATTCAGAAGTATAATATTATGCATTCTCTAAGAACACAAGTCCACTCAAGCTAATGAAGTAGGTGCTCAAAACTCTAATACATACATAGATTAAATAATTGTATCACACAATTCCATCTCACATGTGATGCCTTGAAAGTAGCACATGTTGCGCTATTGTTGAACTACTACTCATGAAGCATACCCTTTGAAAGGCCAAGATCGTGGCACAGAACCTAAACTGAAAGAAATACCAGAGAAATGAACGCCCAAATAGGTTTTAAAAGAGGTGATCTCAAGTGATTGTCCTTTAATGAAGAACTAAAGCTTCAAGAAAACTTCTTTAGTGGTGTTAAAATACAAACTTTATTTTACAAAGGTAAGCACTAACTACCACAGATGACAAAAGGGACCTTGCCCTTAAAACCCTTTTAAAGCATTGGTCCTGGTATGGAGAAAAATAGAATGGAACATTAAAGATTAAAAACTTTGGTTCTGGAATCAAATTCATGAATAATGGTAAGATGGCTTTCGTTATCATGATTAAACATTAACTTGCATGTAACAGAATAAAGAAAATGTTTTCCAAACATAGAATAATTTTGCTCTCAATAGAGACTGTATCTATCTATTGTCAATAAATCATATATTTCGATTCTTACTTGCACCAAGAGCATTGTAGCTTATGACGTCACTTTGAAAAGCATGTGTGCAAAAGGACGCCATATTTTAATAGTTCACTGTGAAATGTCAAAAGAAAGTATGACTGAACAATAAAGATAATTTACCTCATACAACTGAACAACATTTGGATGCTTGATCAGTTTCATTGTAGATATCTCTCTCTTTATCTGCACATGTAATACTATAATATAAGCAAACAGATGAAACCCACAAAAATATATAATTGTGATAGATCTCATAAATTGTATTGAATGCGTCATTAAGAGAAAGGTATTTTATCTTTTTTCTTAAACTTCAATGAACTGGATAGCAGAAAGGCTGAATAAGTTGCCAATATCATAGTAGCATTCCATTTATACAGCAACATATTGTGGCAACAGTGAAAGTGTTTTTTAATTACAGGGGTTTAAAATAGGAAAAACGGAGCAAATTAAAAACAATGTAATGTTCAAGAATATATATAGAAACAAATCATTTTGTTATTGAATAGCAAATATATTGCAAAGCCATCAAATATGAAAAAACTACATCTGTGATGAAAATGTCATTAAACAAGTTAAAAAACAAAACATTTCAATTTGCAATACCAGCAGAGTTTCAAACGCTTATACCTAAAAACTTTCAAAAGCCTTTTATAACCGAATAACAACTGCATTTTTTAATAAATCGCAATTATTTATTTGTAAGCATTTAAAATATGTTTTTTTTAATTCCATTGCTCATGTTTGTAAGTGTAAATCCCTGGCTTGACCATTTTATTATATGGCATGCCAAAACAGCACTAAGAAACTTACCAGTTGAAGATTGCTCACAATTATTTGGTTTTATTCAATTAATCCTACAAATGTCAATATGATAAATCGAAATCAACAGACTTAGAAAAGGTCCTAAGGATAGTTTATAGCAAAAGAAAATATAAATTATTTGTCTAATGACACAAGATACAGAAATGATGCCCAACCACTAGAAATAGGACGTAAGAAATGAATTTTCAGCATGAGCATTACTCAAGTAAGGAAATTATTCAAATAGTTCTCTACAGATCTTCCAGAATATAAAGCCCGTTAATGCAGATAAGTAAAAATCTTGCACAGGAATATTCTACTTCAAAAACAGGGCAAAGAAGATACCGTTCAAAAGCTGGAACTCAAAAATTCATGCCAACCAAAAGTGAGTTTTTTGAGAGACAACAAACATCTCCAGTTCCAATAATTAGTCTAAACTTTTCTAAGTTTCTTTTAAGGTTCCAGATAAATTAACATATGCTATGAGCTCAGTAAATATGTTATATGTATAACTGCTGTAAACCCTAAGCAAAATGTTTAGATCTGGAAAAAGAATACAAACTAAATGAAGAGAATTTTGATAATGAATGTCCGTATTATTTTTTTTTTTAAAATAAGCCTCTTTTTCAGTTTTCAAAATGGAAAAACATATTTTTTACAAAGGATCTAAAAATATCCAAGTTTCTGTGATGGGGACAGCAGGGGACAGAGGGACATGTTCCAGAACAGAATTTTTTTTAAAATATATAAAGAATAGGAAAAAGAATTAAAATATAGGAAATTTTCAAATATTCAATGTGATAACATAAAAGCTAAGTTACCGGCTTCCTTGGATTTTGCTCCCGTGCCCGCTCCGGGAGTGTTTGGGTACTGGAGTGGCCTGGGGAGCAGCTGGGAGCGGCAGGGTTCTCTGTGGGTTCCATTAACTACAATTTATTGAAACATAATTAGCCTTTTCAACCTATTTTAATTTCTGTTTTGTCTATAAACAGGAGAATGTGCCTTCATTTATGAGTGGATGTTAAATGATCCTTACACTAATTATTTTTAAGTTTTAACTGTCCCTTCCATTTACTCATTTACAGGACTTGTAGTGCACAATACACTCAGCATTCTCCACAACACTCTTATTTTGCTTTAGTGCAATATTAATAACCTTGTATCCATTATGCCTTTTTTTCTACTTTCCAACCATATCATTTCAATGCCAATCCAGAGTCTGCAATAAAAAACCACAGAACTTGTAGTGCAATGAAAATGTATGTGCTTGAATTTTCTCTGCTACACAGCCCAGCAAAGCATCTGGACCTTAAACTAGTGTCTTGTAGAGTTTTCTGCCGAATCATAACATTGGATGTTTCAACTTAAAGCAGCAAATATGATTATCAGTATTTGATAGACATCATGATGATTGATGATTGATGAAGTATCATCCTATCAAATGTATTTACAATTCTGTATATTTTTAATTTACATACAGTACCCAAGGAAAAAAATTGTCGTACCGACATACCCGTATTCCACACCGTACCCGATCCCATACTAGAACCAGCAACTTAGCATAAAAGCATGAAAATTTGAAAGCAATAGCACCATGAAATTTGGATAAAGTATTTAACATTTATATTAATATTTACAATCAAATTAATACTAAATATGAAAAGGAGCTGATGGCACTGCCATGGGTGTGCAGGGTGAGGGCTTGGACGTGAGGCCTGTAACAGGCCGTGGCTGCATGCCCCTCTTTTATTTTTTGCATGTTTTTGCAGGCTGCTTCGTTTTGTTGCTGGATGTGTGCTGAGTGGGGGGAGTGTTTCTTTTTTGCAGAAGGGTTTTTATTTTGCTGCGTGGGCTGTTGGTGCCTTTTGTTTTGGTGCTTTGGTTCAGGGCCGTGCATGGAGCTGGAGGCTGCTCCCAAGGGTTCAGATTTAATGTCTTTCTCAGATGTGGTAATGGGGATTGATTTCTCCCTGTCTAATCATGCTAAGGCTGCAAATCTTGCGGGTGTTGGTTCAAATGGTGTTGGGTCTTCTCGGGATGGTATTTTTCACGTTCCAAAGGTGAATGGTTGTTTGCTTAAGAGTGAAACTCACCCAGTTTTGGTTATCCAACCAGATTCTATTGTGGAGGTTGTTGAGTATTGGAGGAATCATGCTTTAATCTGTAAGTTCATGGGAATCAAGGTATCTCTCCCGTTTCTTGAATCCTAGGCTCATCGGACTTGGAACCCGAAGGGAGACATGCGGGTAAGGCAAGCTGCGAATGGATATTTTATGGTGGTATTTTCATGCCTGGCAGACAGAAATAAAGCGTTTGAAGGAGGTCCCTACTTCTACAATCAAGTGGGGTTGTTTATCAAACCCTAGCACACTGGTTTTAATCCGACTGAGGAACTTCCGTCGAGGGTTCCAATCTGGGTGTGACTTCCCTGGCTCCCGATTGAATTCTGGAGGAATGACATTTTGCACATGATTGCATTGTTGTTGGGCAAGCCGATGGGGCCTTCACAACAGACTCTGGAGAAGGAGGTACTCTCTTTGGCCCGTATTTGTGTGGAGATTGATCTGAATAACCCTCTGTCAGATTCACTGGAACTTCAGGTTGGGTCCACTTTATGGATTCAACATTTGGACTACAAGACTTTGCCTTTTCAATGTTGAATCTGCCATGGTTATGGTCACCTGCAGCGAAAATGTCCTAAACTTAATGTTCCAGGCATAGAAGCATAAATCTGCAAAAAATCCCGATTAATCCCGATTTTTAAAAAATCGGAAGGGTAGACGATTTTTTCTCGTTTCAAACAGCAAAATCACCAAAAAAAACGCATTTAAAACTTGCAAAAAAACACAAATAAAATCGTGCTGATTTTTGTGTGGAAAAAAACCATGACACCATAGCTTGTTGCTTACTATTATGCTTTAATAGACTTTTTCCAAGCATCCATGGCTTGTTCGAAAGCACCTGTTGTAGGATTTTAACCATAGCAGCAAGTCGGTGAACTGTTTGATAAAATGCTTTGGTAGACATGTATGAAAAATGTGGTATGATAGACAAAGCAATTAACTGTTTGCAAAAAATGCCCCAAAGACATGTGGTCTCATGGTGATGGAACGACATGACGAATGCCATGACAAGCAAATTGGTATGGATTGTCATGGCATTCCATCAACATGAGACCACATTTCTTTGAGGCATTTTTTCAAACAGTTTGCTGCCTTGTCTATGCTATTGCTTACCATTATGCTTTGATAGATTTTTCCAAGCATCCATAGCTTGTTCGAAATCATTTGTTTTAGGCTATTAGCCATAGCAGCAAGGCAGTGAACTGTTTGATAAAATGATTTGGTAGACATATATGAAAATTGTGGTAGCATAGACAAGGCAGTGAACTATTTGAAAAAATGCTTGTCATGGCATTCCATCACCATGAGACCACATTTCTTTGAGGCATTTTTTCAAACAGTTTACTGCCTTGTCTAATGCTTGTCATGGCATTCCATCACCATGAGACCACATTTCTTTGAGTTTTCCAAACAGTTCACTGCCTTGTCTATGGCTTGTCATGGCATTCCATCACCATGAGACCACATTTCTTTGAGGCATTTTTTCAAACAGTTCACTGCCTTGTCTATGCTATTGCTTACTATTATGCTTTGATAGATTTTTTCCAAGCATCCATAGCTTGTTCAAAAGCACTTGTTTTAGGCTTTTGGCAATAGCAACAAGGCAGTGAACTGTTTGATAAAATGCTTTGGTGGACATGTATGAAAAATGTGGTAGGCTGGTAGCATAGACAAGGCAATGAACTGTTCGGAAAAATGCCTCAAAGAAATGTGGTCTCAACTCTCATGGAATGCCATGACAAGCAAATGCAATTGGCAACTGCTCCTAGTTATGCAACGTGAAGTAATTGCATAACTGCTTTGATTGACTTTGTAAAAAACTATATTGTAATTTTGTCATCTATCAGCTTCTAGTTATTAGTTATGTAATGTGAAGTAATGCTTTGAGTTTGAAAGATGTGCAATGCAATGTAATCAGCGATATGAATATAAGCTACAAAAATCTATTTTCTACAATTCATTAGTTAAACTCTTTATTTTATTTTCTCTCTATATCTCTATACTATGGAAATGCCTTTCAATTTCAAAAAAAAAAAAATTTTATCTCTTGTTCTACAATTTTTTACGATTTTTTTAAATCCGATTTTTTCAAAAAATCTTATACTTTTGGTTTGCCGATTTTTTACCCAAAAGATTTTTGCTGCTACAGTTCCAGGTACTTCCATTGGTGGGGCTCCAGCTAGGATGCCTCCCTGCTCAGCGCCATCAAGAGATAAAGGGAAAACCCCTATGTCAGATGGGGAAACAGATTAGGAGGATTTTGTTGCAGTGAAGTCTCACAATAAGGGAAGAGACCAAAAAAGAACCCTTAAGGACAGGAAAGATGATGCCTGTTATAACCGTTTCGAGGCCTTAGAAGACTTGGATCAACATATGGGTGTCCTTGATAAGGATATAAATGTTAGTTCTTTCTTGGAGGAGCAGTTGGCTTCCATCAAGGAAGGGAGCGGTAATTTTTCAGAGGAGATAGGTACTAAGTCTTTGACGGGTTCTGGTCATATTCTAGAGTCTTCTGCCTTGCCAGGTATTCCAGTAGAAATTGAGGTGGATGCTGGTCCAACCATGGTTTGTTTGGAATCGCAACCTGTGGTTGTGGTTCAGGATCCTAGTAAGGGCAACAAGGTCACATCTACATTGGAGTTGCACCAGAAGAATTTCAAGAAGGGGAACATGGAGAAGCCTTCCAAGGTAGGGAGGAAGAAAGACTAGGATAAGATTAAGTTAATGGGTGAGAATTTGGTGGAGTCAGGTTTAGTTAAACCTCTTGACTCCCATTTTTCTAACCCCCAAAAATGATAGTGCTCTCTTAGAATGTGAGGGGGTTGGCCGTTGAACAGCATCCCTCGACAAAAGGTTGTTCGGGAAATGATCAAGGCTCATTCCCCTGATGTTATGTTTATTCAAGAAAATAAGTTATCTGTGGAAGGTATGGTTAAGGTATCCTCCAAGCTTTGGTGGCATGGTCAATGTCAGTGTATTGGGGCCTTGGGCAGTGCTAGCGGAATTGCATGTCTTTGGGATATGCATAAGGTTTCTCCTCTGTGGTGGATTGCGGGTAGGCATTCCTTGACCATGGTGGCTTCAAGTTTCGGATCTAGAGAAATCCTATTGCTCTCTAATGTCTATGCTCCGACTAACTTGGTTGGTAAGCTTCGCCTGTGGGATCATATAAGATGTGTGTGATCCTTAGCTCCTCTGTTTCCTTGGGTTGTGGCTGGGGACTTTATTCTATTCTCAATCTTGATGAAAAGATGGGTGGTTTGGATCGTTTGGAGTCTTCTTCGTCAGTGTTTAGAAATAATATTTCACTGCTGAATTTGATTGATATAAAGCCTCTCAATGGTTTGTTCACCTCGAGTAATAGGAGGTGGGGTAGATTCTATCTCTGAGAGGCTTGACAAGTTCTTGGTTTCCAGTTTTGGTTAGGAAGTCAGTGGATCTCCAGTTCAGAAATCTTGGATTGGAGGGGCTCGGACCATTGGCCTATAAAATTTTCTACACAAAGAAGGGGTAGTGATAAGAATCCCCCTTCAAATTCCAGTTGATGTGGTTGTGTGAGCCTTCTCTGCAAGACCTTATGAAAGATCGATGGATTAGAGGTCTGCCTCAATATGGGATAGCCATATATGTCTTTGTCAAAAGGCTCCATTTTCTGAAATTTCAGTTAAAGAAGTGGATTAGAGAATGCGTTAAGGAAAAATCTGCAGCTCAGAATCACCTGGATATCATCACCAAGTTGAACAGAGACCATGGGTCTACCCAGGATTCCCTTAAAGCTAAAGCGGAAGCTTTGGAGGTGTTATCTGAATGGGAGTTGCGAGAGGAGTTGTTTTGGAAGAAAAAGTCAAGGATTGGTTGGCTTCAAGAGGGCGATCAAAATACTACCTTTTTCTATAACTCCGTCAAAGCCAGGGGACATGGGAATTTAATCTCTTCTATTGTGTCCTCTTAGGGTGTTTAGTTATCCTCTTTCCGAGATATCTCTCAGGAGGCTACTCGGTACTTTTCTTCCTTATTCACGAAAGACTCTCTCGAGGAATTGGAGGAAGTGAACCAGGTTTTGGCTTGTATTCCTTCTATGGTTCCCTTTGAAGCAAATGTTGATCTTAATTGGCCCATTTCCTTGGATGAATTGGAGGAGGTTGTTTTCATTATGAAAAAAGGCAAGGCCCTTGGGTCAGATGGGTTTCCTGTTGAATTTTTTCAAGAATTTTGGGAGATTATCAAATGGGATCTCCTGGAGGTTGTGTAGGAATCGCAAGACAATAAATAAATGTTGAAAGCCATGAATTCGACATTTTTGGTTCTTATCCACAAGAGAGAAGGTGCAAATTCTCTGGACCTTTTTCGGCCAATTGCCCTTTGTAATGTTATCTATAAGATCCTCTCTAAGCTTATTGCTGAGAGACTGAAGCCGTGGTTGGTCAAAGTTATCTCGAAGGAGCAGGGGGGTTTTGTGGTTGGCAAACATATCCAGGATGGTGTTGTTATTGCTGCTAAGGTTATTCATTCCATGGAGGTTTCTCGAGAGAAGGCCATGTTCGTTAAAGTAGACATGGCTAAGGCTTATGACAGGGTCAAATGGTCCTTTCTTCGAAAAGTTCTTTGTGCCTTTGGGTTTGATGAGGGCTGGATTAATTGGGTGATGAGTTGTGTCAAATCGCTATCTTACTCTGTGTTGATTACTGGTGTGTTTTCTTCTCTATTTGGGGCCTTTAGGGGCCTAAGGCAGGGTGACCCCTTGTCTCCTTATCTCTTCATTATTATGGTTGAAGGTTTGGGTAGACTTCTAAAAGCCCATTTGAGTCAAGGGCTTATTCACAGATGGTGTTGGGGTGAAGGCTTGCCTCCTCAGTCCCACTCACAGTTTGTGGATGACACTACACTCTTGGGTGTGGCCAGAATCAGGGAAGTGCAACTTCAAGCGGGCTCTCGACATTTATCTTGCTACTTCTAGTCAGAGGATTAATGAAGGGAAATCTCCTATCTTCTTCTTCAACACTCCCCCACTTATTCAATCCAGGATTGCTCGCATTCTTAGATTTCAAATTGGTACTCTTCCTTTAGTTTATTTGGGTGTTCCCCTCTCTGTGTCCCCACTACCAAGAGGCACTTGGCAGTGTATCCTGGACAAGTTCAGGGGTTATGTTAATCATTGGACTTGCAGGTGATTATCTTTTATTGGGAAGATTATGCTCCTAAAGGTTATGGTTTAGGCACTTCCTATCTATAGGTGTATGGTTCAAGTTGCTCCTGCAGGTTTTATTAGAGAGCTTAATGCACTCTCTAGGCAGTTCTTATGAGCTAGTAGATTGGATTCCAAGAAGTGGAGTTTGGTTAAGTGGGACTCTATCTGTAGGCCCATTCAACAGGGTGGTCTGGGTCTTCGACAAGCGGATATGGCTAGTCAGGCTCTAGCGACCAAGCTTTATTGGTGTTGGTGTACTAATCAAGATCAACGTTGGGCCAAAATCCTCAATGTTAAGTATTTGAGAGGCGTTGCAGCTAAAGATATTCCTAGATACTCCTTGGATGGCAAGGGGTCTATGATTTGGGATACGCTTAAAAGAGGTGCTAGCTTAATCAAGCAAAGCTTGTTTTGGATTTGTCACAAGGGAGAGGATGCTCTTTTTTGGCTTGATTCCTAGGATGGTCACCCCCAATCTTGTCCACCTATCCTCATTTACAAAATTTGGGCTTGTGGTTTTAGGACGTTGGATGGACGAGGGTGAGTGATTTCAAAGATGTAGTGCATCTAGGTCAGGTGGAAATGCTTAAGTGGAAAGATTTTCACTTGTGGCCCCCAGGGGGATCGAATGAGGATCGTGCTAAGTTGGCTAGGATTTTAGCAAAGAGGGCCTGCAGCTCTTTGCAGCAAAGGGATGTCTTGGCATGGGCTCCTGACCCTAAAGGGGTTTACTCAATGGCAGTTGGGTATCATGAATTGGATAGGAGGAGATATGGAGAGGACAAAGTCCCTTGGTGGAAATATGTTTGGAATAAGTTTTGCGTGGTCTAAGTGCAACTTCTTCCTTTGGTTAGTTGCTCGCAACAGATGTCTTACTTGGGATAATCTTCTAAAGAGGGGCTTTTAGGGTCCCTCCATATGTTTCCTTTGTGGTAGTAGTGAGGAGTATTCCGCGCATTTGTTTTTCCAATGTGCTTTCTCCCAATTTATCTCGCACTGTTGGTGGGCAGTGTGAAGACATTCTTGTGTGCATGCTCTTTCCCTCACTGATTTTGGAGGTCTCTGGGGAGGCCCCCTTCTCACTCTTTCCCTCTCCAGATGGCGTGGACTATTGGGCCGTTGTGCATTCTTTGGCAGATTTGGCTAAAGAGGAATCACATGATTTTTCAAGATACAAAGCTAACGGTTCAGCGAGTTTAGCAACGGATTCTTGGTATGCTTCAGGAGACTATTTCAGCTAGATGTGAGGCCGGAGCCCCTCTGGATGCTGAGGAGGCTATGGTTCTACAAGGTTTGGGTCTGAATGGTCTAAGCGTAAGGAGGACTTGTTCCAAAGGGAGGAGACATCGCATTAGGAAAGTCCAGAGAGAAGGCAGGTGGTCCCTGCCTCCTGCTGGGATTCTGAAAGTTAATACTGATTGTTCTTCCAGAGGAAATCCGGGTTATGTTGGTGTGGGAGGAGTGGGGAGAGATAGCTCTAGGGCTGCCCTTTTCTTCTTCTCCAGGTTTCAAGGCCACCAGTTTAATAATCTTATGGAGGCCTTTGCTATTCTTGTTGCCTTGGAAAAGGCTTGCGCTCTTGGCTAGCGCAAGGTTATTTGTGAATTGGATCCAAAGATCATGATTAATTTGTCAAACAAGCAAATTTTTGATGGGGTGAATTGGCAACTAACTGTGACAGTTCTGCATATTCACCAACTATGCAGATCGTTCGAGATGGTGTCCTTTGTTCATATCCCGAGGGAATAGAACAATGTGGCAGATTGTCTCTTTGAATGGGCTTTGGAGTTTAGGGGTGATTGGAAGTTTGATGATTGGGAGCATCTTCCCAATGACCGTGCCCATAAATTGAGGATGTTGATTCAAGAGGATATCCATGGTCCATGAACAAGTTTTGGTCTTCCTGTTTATGTGGCATGTTGTTCTTTGGTCATTGGTGGCCGAGTGTACCCTTTGGACCCTAGATGCTTTTTGTCTTGTTCCTTGTACTCTATGCTTTTTTTAGTGAATAAATTTTTACCACTTTTTAAAAAAAAAATACTAAATATGAAAAACTTGAATAAAGTATTAACTTTTTTTAAATATTAATTATTAGTAATACTTTATACCTTATATATATAAATAAAAAATTGTAATTGAAAACAATTAAAACATAAAAGTTAAAGCTAAAACATATAAATCATATTTTGAAATAAATTATAAACTATAAATATTACTAAAAGTTTATAACTAAAAGATTAAAACTTAAAAGGCTTAATCTTAGATACACATATCTTATTAAAAAGAAAAGAATTTAAAGAAACAAAACTTTAGCCCACCCCAACCACATCTGTCTCCAGCTGCAGACCGAATGCTGTCAACAACCTGTAATAAATCTCAAAGATAAAGAAAGATGTGCCTTTCCTTGATACAAATTACTTATCTTATACATGTCTTTCCCACCGTGCACCGCACTGAACAATGCATCTACACATAGCAATGATTCCCTGATGCTGCACCGTAGGTATAGAAGTTCTTTGAATAGATGAAAGCATGAAAATTTAAAAGCAATAGCACTATGAAATGCACAATAATGAAAGCTGACAATATGAGTGTGTTTTACAGCTAAAAACGAGAAACCCAAATATAAAATAAATATTTTCAACTATTTTTATAAAAAAAAATCTTAAAAGTGACTAAATCGCCACAAGGATGGCCAACCCAGGGTGAGGATGTCTGAGACATCCCAAGCTGTCTCAGTGACATCAGTCATCCCCTTAACGTCCCCCCATCTCAAAAATGTTACTAGGACAACTAGGGTAAATTTGAAAAACCTGAGACAGCTCAGGGACATTTCCAAGGTGCCCCCAAAATGGGTACAGCAAAAAAATACCTGAGGACATGTCCCTGGGGAACACAGAAGAATATGGATGGCATAGAAACCAATATATAGTTCCTTGAAAACAGAAATGAAAAATTATTAACTAGCAGTTCAAACTTCAAGCAATACATAAAAGAGGTCAGAACTTCTCTAAGAACGTGTAGATACCATGGGCCAAAATTCTTCAAGAGCAGTATGGCTGCAATTGGCTAAGACACAATCACCATACATTTGAAAACAAAATGACTTCTTTTTACTGAATGTGGAAAAGTTGCTTTCAATGTAATTTATCTTACAGGTCCACTTACAGTCACTTTTTTCCTTTCGCCTATAAACCCTTAATCATATGAGGACAAACTTTAGAAAGAAACTCAACTTTACAAACCCATTTAACTCATGCCAAGTTCAAAGACTAACATAGCTTTTAAGTTGTATACCTTCACTGACCCTTCTAATAAAGCAGAATTTCCCTACATCTCCATGTATTTTGAATTCTCTGTTCAGCTGAAAAAAATGCAGAGTCATCAAAACTGATGGCAGTGCCTCCTCCTTGCAAAGCAACTGGAATGCTGGATTTTGAAGTATTTCCCAGCTTCACATATAGCATTCTTCATGGGCATATTCTTCTACAAGATCAAATATTCTAGCAATACCTTGTTCCTAAGTTTATTCTCTAAGATGGCTAGAGCTCAGAAAACATTTCAGAAGAATAATAATATAGATACATGGTAGGGCATGAGTTTGTAACATTTCACCTGAGGCATGAAAGGCATAATGACTTTAATTCTGAGTATACTTGTGGCAGCAGTATGGAGATATCTTTGGTAGCTCAAAGGTATCCCCACATCCCATATAATAAAACATCCAATTGACTTAGTTCAATTACCCCTACTTCAAAACAACTAGTTGAACCACCTACCAATTTGAGAGAACTAAATTCAATGCAAGATCCAAAGTTCATTTAACAAGGAAAGATAGTGCCAAGCTATTCTCCTTGTGGCAACCTGATAGTACTAGAACCAAAAATAGATGATTACTAGTGCATGTGTAACAACTATCATGTACTCAAAATTATCATTGTGAAAACTTGATATCCATTATTGCACATAGATGACCTTCTAGAACAGCTGTGGAATGCACACTTCACCAAGATCAAGCTAAAGTCTGATTATCATTAGGTTAGCATCAACTATAAAGATATTTGGAAGACACCCTTCAAAACCAAAAAATAATTGTACAAGTGATTGATCTTGCCCACCAAGAACAATCATGCACCTAATGAATGACATACTGAAGTTATTCATCAACACCTTCATCATTGTCTATATGGATAATCTCGTCTTCAACAAGACTTCAAAGGGGCTCCTTCAGCATGACATGCTTTAGACATTTTGAACCAACACAAGTTGCAAGTCAACTTAAACAAGTATGCAATTGTTATCCTACAAATCCAATAATTGGAATACATCATCAATTGTGTGGTACGTTGTTCATGAAAATATCAAAATGGTCCTGCAAGTAGGCTGACACATAAATGACCTGAAATCAGTAGAGGCTAGATATACGTCTATGCAGTACAGGGCATACTGAAGCTTGTGTCTGCTGTTGTCATCAGTAACCTGAAATCAGCCCTGTTTAGGTCAGGTTCGAGTCTTTGCAAGTCCAGGATGTAAATGATATAAATGCGGGGCAAGGACATCAACCACCTGAAATTTGTCGAGGCCTGGTGCAATTACTGGCCAGCCTAAAGGGATGCAAGCCTGGAAACAACTGTTACCAGGTAAGAGGCATTGAGAATGAGGGCATAAACTAGGGGAAAGGATCCAGTAGTTGAGCGTGTTCTAATAGTTGTGAGGGTATAATAGTCTATTTCATATTTATCTATTACATGTTCATTATAATATTGTAGAAGGTGAGCTAATTTATTGTGCTGTCCTCCACACGTACCATCTTGGGGCCCAAATTGCAGATCAGTAACAATAATTAGAATAACTCTATTGGCAGGTTGATCAGGAAAGTCTTTAAAGAGGTTTGGCATATTCCTCTATGGGCTGTCAATTAAATTAAAATAGTATGACATTAACTCTAGGCAATTGACTCTTATCGAGCTGCTCTGTTAATTTTGACTATACAAGCTTATTTTAAAATGGTTCAATGTCAACAATTATCTGCTCTGTTCCATTTGATTATACAAGCTTATTGTAAAGCAGCTTGCTATCAACAACTCTTTTGAAAGTTTGGCTTCCCATGTATTCTTTGGCTATAAACTATGCAATTATTTTGGATCTACTAAAGGACAAATAACATAGCGCTCATATAAAAATAAAAAATATTAAAGATTTTAGAATTTCCCCGTCAAACATAATATCATGTATCTGGATACCACTGTGTAATGTTTTTAATTCCAGACATTCAATAGAAACTGCTGCATGTATACTCCATGTCTAAAATGATTGTTCTCTGGGACACATGCCACACATTCAATAGGAACTGCTGCATATATACTCCATGTCTAAAATGATAGTTCTGTGGGATACATGCCTCCTCTTCCAGGTTTATTGCATGTGATGTAATTATATATACTGCATGTCTAAAATGATAGTTCTCTGGGATACATTCAATAGGAACTGCTGCATATATACTTCATGTCTAAAATGATAGTTCTCTGGGATACATTCAATAGGAACTGCTGCATATATACTCCATGTCTAAAATGATAGTTCTCTGGGATACATGCCTCCTCTTCCAGGTTTATTGCATGCGATGTACTTATATATACTGCATGTCTAAAATGATAGTTCTCTAGGATACATTCAATAGGAACTGCTGCATATATACTCCATGTCTAAAATGATAGTTCTCTGGGATACATGCCTCCTCTTCCAGGTTTATTACATGTGATGTACTTATACGGCCTGTATATCTTGGAGCTTGGTCATGAGGTCAAACCAGATGGAGTTTAAAAAATTATCAGTCACCTTCCATCACCTGATATATGTATATGCACATGTATGTATGTGTATATGTACATATATGCATATATGCAATATCACATACATACGCGTGTATATGTATGTATATATACGCATATATGCAATATCATATACATACATGTGTATATGTATCATGTATGTATATATATGCATATATGCAATATCATATACATACAGGTGTATATTTATGTGCCTACATAACGGTTTGACATATCAGGTGATGAAAGGTGACCCGATACGTCTAGATTTTATTTCTATAGTTTAATCAGGTCCTGTCCAGAAACTGTTTCTCAGGAATTTATGAATTGTGGACGCTCTAAATCTTCAATATTCATGCGATAAAGAGAAATTTTGGTGCAACTTAAGAAAATGGCACTTACCTCTATATATATGGGTTAAAGGAATGAGCATAAATGAATGTGGAAAGTAAGATACCTGTTCTACCATCTTGTGCTTGAGCACTTTTTCCTTGTCGAGCACCTTGATGGCCACGCTCTCACCAGTCTCAGAATTCCGGGCAAATTTGACCTTGGCAAAAGTGCCCTCCCCAAGGGTTCTTCCCACCTCATATTTCCCCACCCGAGCCTTTAAATTCTGTATGCTCATAGTAGCTCGAACCGTAGTACAATCCCCTTAACCCAATTCAGATACAACCCGCACCTTCACTTATCCTTGTTCTAAAGGACACTTAACACATCATACTCATTATGTGCAAAAATTTATTAACGTCCCACTAAAATTTTCGATTAAATTCAAACAGAAACTTTCAACTTTGAATCAACCAGTACCACAACCCTGCAAGTGTGCATATTTTAACAGCCCAAACAGAAGCGGGTAGCAATGAAAGGGAAAACTAGGTACGACCCAATTCAATTAATGCAATTCGGTGGTGATCCAAGCAATTCGATTCACGCTTGCACCCTCTACTTCACCCGTGGGTGTGATCTCCTTCTTCGATATTCTACAACTAAATAACATCCGGTTAAAAATCGGCATTCGTTCGAAAGGAAAAGTATATATAGGTGAGGTTCGGCATCCGAGGCATCGAATTGAACAGGCTCGGACACGGTTTTCACACGATAAGACCATGATTCGTCAATCATGATAACGTTCTGAATATTTTGCGATAAAAAAATTAAATTTAATTAAAGAAAAACAATTGTTCGGGACCGCCTTGCCTTTTATATACTTCTTGAAAGATGGATGAATTATTGGAAATGAAAATTTGACGGCTGTCGGATCTTGGGCTACTTTCAACCAAAATTGATTCAGCCACTTGCAATCAAAAAAGTCTATTTGATTCAGCCACTTACAATCAAAAAAGTCTAGAGATTCCTTCCCAATTCACTAATAATTCGAAGAATTGTCACCAATTTTATTTGAAATTCTCTAAAGAGGCTCGTCACCAATTTTATTTGAAATTCTCTAAGGCGGCTCAAAGAACTACACTCCAATATTTTGGAATGAATCCAGGGATTTTATCTAACAAAATTACGAATAATTTGTTTTTAAATTAATGTTTTTAATTAAATTGTAGTTATGTTTTTAATTTTTAGATTTGGTAGAATCTTTTTATAATGTCATTTTGTGAAGTCAATTGTTTTTATATCATATTTTATTATATTTATTGAAATGTCAGTATTGTGTAATTGGTAACAAATAAATCAATAAGAAAGTAAAATTATAATAGCTTAATTAGATTTCTAATGTATATTTTTCTCAAATTTGTTCCAAAATATCAAAATTATTTTATCTATCATTCTATTAGATAATAGTTAAATGTATTGTTAATAGAATTTTTTTAAGTTTATTAATTTTGAGTATAAGATAGTTAATAGTGTAGTCAATTGTTTTTGGTCACTTTTTTATTATATTTATTGTCTCATTTCATAATAACATTATTTTGTTTTTAAAGGGTTGTGGACCAACATTATGAAATGTAAAAAAAATGATACAAGAATTATTTTTTGTTTGAATGGATATTCAACATTGTTGAAAATGTGAAATAGAAAAAATGTAAGAGGCTATGATTAAAATACTTAATAATAAAATTTAAAATTAATAAAGAAATATTTGTTGGCTCATAAATTTTGTAGCATAACTATAATATCAACTCCATTGTTCATTTCATCTGCT
Source organism: Sequoia sempervirens (assembly GCA_007258455.2). Taxonomy (NCBI): domain Eukaryota; kingdom Viridiplantae; phylum Streptophyta; class Pinopsida; order Cupressales; family Cupressaceae; genus Sequoia; species Sequoia sempervirens. The sequence continues at coordinate 276,021,106 of VDFB02000017.1, forward strand.
TGTCCTTTAATAATATTATCCACATGCTCATACTCTACTTTAATATAAAAAGATATTAAAAGAATTTTATTGTTGCAATTAAATTTGAAATAGATTTGTTATGATCTATTCATTTCACTATTAGAAAGAGACATAGTACACATGATTCATCATATCATCTTTTCATTTTGACTACTAGAAAGATGCATAATACACATGATTGGTAGTGGTATCCCAAATCATCATAATTTGTGAATTATGATTTGATATAAAGAATCTATGAGATTATTTGTGTGGATGTTTGTTTGTATTAATATTGTGAGTGATAAAAAAGAAAGGGTATTTAGCAAAATTGTTTGAAGTTAAAGATTATCTATGTGAGTTTGTTGGAGAAGAGATTACAAGTACCATCTATGCTCAAACTAATATGAGTTGAAATATTAGAGTAGCAAGAAATTATTTCTTTGTACAAAGGTACATATAATATTCTTATGTGTCATTTCTTGAAGCATCGCATATATAAGTTGGATTAAAGATTGTTTGGTAAAAAATTAAGAATTCCTTAATATTATTTTTTATCATACGAAAAGAATACCAACATTATATTCATTATTTGTTCTCAATGTTAAATTTTAGATAGATTTATTTTCTTTAAAAAAATTGATATTTTAATTTTTTTCTCAAATTATAACCTATCTCTCACATTGAATTTTTCCACTTATCTTCAATCTTAACATTATTTTGATCTTCTCTAACCTTAATATTTATTTATGTATGAGCTTTTAGAATATGTGCTAGAATGATAGATAACCATCAAAAGTACATCACCCTAAATCTAGAAATAAGAATTTCTAAGTTTTGTATTGAGATATGCACTGCTGCAAATTGCATCTATCTATAGTGATAACTTATGTTTCATGTATTGACCAATTTGTCTAACTATTAGAAGTAGTGCCCACTATGGGTTTTTAGCAAGCATTCCTATCTCTTTAGCAAATATCAAATCACCATAAAATATGAGGCTTATGGACTGCCTTGTAGTGCTTGGATTCGATCTTCTACAATTCTTTTTCAATTTGGATTATTTTTTTATTTTGTTGTTATGTAGTTTTCTAAGATTTTGGACTCTCTATGATCAAAGAATCAATGTAATTAATTTTCTAATTCAATTTTGGCTTGGGGTATGTGATTTGGACTCCCTCTACTCTTCTTGGTGATTTCCTCATGGATTTTATTGAACATGGTTGCTTTATGTGTTTTGAGTGATTTATATGGTTGATTGTATAGGTTTTCTTGAACATTGTCATTTTGGGGTGTTATGAGTAGTTTCCATTCTTAGACTCTCTATGATCAAAGAATCCATGTAATTAATTTTCTAATTCAATTTTGGTTTGTGGGTATGTGATTTGGACTCCCTCTACTCTTCTTGGTGATTTCCTTGTGATTTTTATCGAACATGGTTACTTTATGTGTTTTGAGTGATTCATATGGTTGATTGTATAGGTTTTCTTGAACATTGTCATTTTGGGGTGTTATGAGTAGTTTCCATTTTTTATTGATTTTTGGGTTTTATTGAATCTGACTATTAGATGGTGTTTTGAATTATTTCCTTCAAGGGTTTCATTAAGTAAGTGTTTTGAGTGACTTCCGTAATTGATTTCCTTGTGAGTACATTTAAAAATATTTTTTTATCAATTTATATTTTTTAAAGATGCAATAATTTTAATGGTTGAGTTTAAACACCCATAAGATTCTTAATGGTTGATCTCGTATTTGTGTCATAGAATCACTCGATCTAGAACCCCTTTTACTTGATCTTATATGTACCAAAATAATCAATATATTTTTTTGTCGAAACAATAGATGTCCTACATCTATCCCCCATTGTTGTGTGCCTTGGTTGAGTTAAATGCATGTTCTAATTCCTAATGTTGTGATATGGTTTTTTATGTTTATTCATGGACTATTGCAAATGTATAAAATAAGTTGTGAATCAAAACTTTAGACACCATATTAGAATACTCCTATGTACTAAAAGAGTTTCCTAAGATCTTAAGATGCAGTTGGATGCCAAAAAATCATATTAATAAGCTTGCAAGGTTTTAAAACCATCTCCTCATCATATTTAAGTTACCCTTTTGTAGCGTACCTAACATTCAAACATTTTTCTCTGAATATTTATTCTCTAAGTAAATTTAGACTATGAACCTTGTGGTGGCTTGACCTTTTGTTATTTTCTTTGTGCACCAACCTTTATTATTTTTTATATAAAAATATTTAGGATAAATCTTGTTGTTTGGGTTGTTTACAATTAGAAGTGTTAGTCTCTACTTTTCACATCTAAGAAACTCATGGTTCTTTGGCAATATGGTCTATCTATGGTACTTTATGCATTTATCTTAAATGTAAAAGGTGAGTATTCAATCATGCATTAATTAAAGTAAAAATCCACAAGAAATACAATGCTAAGAGCTTAATTAAACAAACTAATTCAAAGTATGACCGATTACATTTAAATTCAAAGTGTAAACAATTTATAGCACAAAAAATTGTTAAGGTTAATGCAACTCTTCTTATCTAAATTAAAAAATAATGCTAACTATATAGCTAGATGCTCTATTTATACAATTTGCAAATGTATTTAGTGTACTTTGCCACATATTAAAACTAGTTTACTACATGTATGTGGCATCAAGATTCCTTTAGTATGCTACACAAATGATTCACTTAAGCCTTTAAAAACAATTTATTTGTTGATCAAGGTCCGGAAATAATTTTATTCTTACTATAGTATTATTAATTCATCATCATCAATTATTCTTCAAATTATAATTGCCTACTCATCCCTTTAGAATAACCAACTATAAATGGGTAAGTGTTGGAAATCAAGGTGTCTCAACCTTAGCAATTTCCTAAGTTATTTATTTATTCTTATTTTATAATTTCCCACGGATATTATTATTTATGTTATTAAATAATTTTGCTCCATTAAAAATGGGTGTGAGATTTTGGGTTGGCACTTTTTTCACATGTTGGTGCCTTGAAAAATAAGTTGTTAGTTGTCAGTGAATGCCCATTTAGTGGTCTAACATGGAAAGCCTATTTTAAGGATGTTATGACGAATTCTATGACAATTGTAAGGGCTAAAAGTAGGGGATGTCATTTTGGACGTAAGAATAAGTTATGACACACGTAAAAGAATATTTGCATTAGCTATTGATGGTTTATGATACATATAAAAGCATCTCCTATTTTCTAGGGACTCTTATGACAACTTGTAAGAGGGAGTAATATCATGTAAGTGACCATATTTGGCATGTAAGGGTCATGTGGATTTTTACCATGGTATTTTGGAACCTTGTTTTGACCCATGGTAATGTTTTATGGTGGTATTTTAAGCTCCCATGTGTTTATATATTGAGGGGCTGAGATGGAGACATTATGAGAGGTTTTACAAGTACTCAGATGTTTTCGGATTGAATACTAAACAAGAGTTAGAGTGGATGTATTGTAACAACATATTTTGATAATACAAGCTATTCATCTCTTCTTTTGTGGAGTTTTTCTCGAAAGGGTTTCTCCATGTTAAACATTGTGTTTATTGTTCAGTTTTCTATTATTTTCTTTCATTGTTATTGCTAATTTAAAAATACATTTGGTAAACACTATTAAATCTTATTTACAATCAATTTAAACTTCTATTATTGATGTTCACCATCTGTAACCTAGCATTTGGTATCAGAGCCTTGCCAATTTTGTGTCTTGGGTGGTAGAACAAAGGTTTTTTGAGCTATAGTGGGAGTTTGGTTGATTTTTTTTCTATTTTTTGTGTTGAAACCATGGCTACAACTTCTTCTCGTTTGGATATCAAAAATTTAATGGAATGGGATATGAGTTGTGGAAGTTGAAAATGAAGGATCTCCTTAAAGAGCGAGATCAATGGGTGGTTGTAACAAATGAAAAGAAACTTGAAAAAATGAATGATGAAGATTGGGAGAAGATGGATAAGAAGGAAGGTGGTACTATCAAATTGTGTCTTGCAAATTTTTCTCTCCTAAATGTGTCAAAGGAAAAGACTGCACATGCTTTGTGGAATTGGATAGGTGAGATCTACCAAGCAAAAAGTTTGGTAAATAAACTCTACTTGAAACAAAACTTGTTTTCTCTTAAATGAAGGAAGGTGAATCAATAGCCAAGCATTTAAATTCATTTAATTTGATTTTGAGTCAACTAGCCTCTATAGATGTTAAGGTTGATGAAGAAGATAAAAGCATCATCTTATTTGTTCTTTACCTGAATCATGGGAAAATTTTATTCTTGCTATCACTACTAACCTCAAAGATTCAAAGATGGATGCACTTGTAGCAACCTTGTTGTCATAGGAAATGAGGAAAAAGACTATGGATAGTTCGAGTGATGCTCTCAATGTTAGGGAAGGCATAAAGAAAGAGGGTCTAAAGGAGATAAGAGTGGGCCTAAGGACAAGTATAAGGGAAGATCTAAAACTCTTGGAAAGAAGATTAGAGTGAAATTCTAGAACTATGGAAAAAGAGGACATGTAAAGAAGGAATGTAGATATCCAAAGAAACAAATTAATTCATCCATAGAGAAATCCTGAAATTCAGGTGATGAAGCTTTGGTTTCTTCTCTTCATATTATGACTAATGAACATTGGTTAATTGGTTCAAGATGTTCATATCATATGACTCCTCATAAGGATTGGTTTTCCACATGTGAAAAATATGATGGAGGCGAAGTCTACCTCGGTGATAAATCTTCATATCCTATTGTCAAAAGGGGTAAGATTCAATTGTGTTTCAATGATGTGAGGTTTAAAACATTCTCTAATGTTTTGCATATCCCAGGTTTAGCAAACAAATTTGATTTCAATTTCTAAGTTGAATGATTCAAGATTGCATGTAACATTTGATAAGCACGGTTGCAGGTTGGTAAGAGGAAATTTGGTGATAGCAAGAGGGAAAAGGAAGGGGACTTTGTTTAGGCTTAAAGTTGCTACTATTGTTAAATCTACCAATATAACTAAAAAAATTGAAAATACTTGAATGTTGTGGCACGAAAGATTGGGCCACATTAGTGAGATTGGTTTAAAAACCATTTTGAATAAAATTTTGTTAGATAGTTTCTCTTATTCTAACAAGAAATTCAATTTTTGTGAACATTATGTGTTTGGAAAACAAAACAAAAAATATTTTCCTTTAGGTAGTAATAAATCTATGAATAAATTGGAACTTATCGATTAAAATGTATTTGGTCCTGTGGATGTGTAATCAAATGAAAAATCTAGATATTTTGTCTCCTTCATTTATGATGTTACAAGATACATCTGGTTATATTTTATGCCACATAAATCTGAAGTTTTCACTAAGTTTAAAGAATTTAAAGCCTTAGTTGAAAAGAAAATAGATTGTAAAATTAAGGTTTTAAGGTCTAATAATGGAGGGGAATATTGTTCTAAGGAATTTGATGAATTTTGTAAGCATACAAGAATTGTTAGACAAAAAACTACTCCATATACTCCTCAATGGAATGGAGTGGCAGAAAGGATGAATCAAACAATTATGGAAAGATCCAGAAGTATGCTAAGTAGTTCACAACTTGACAGATGCTTTTAGGAAGAAGTTGTAAGAACTGCTTGTTAGTTGTTAAATAGATCTCCTTGTAAGGCTCTTGAAATAACACCTTATGAAATGTGGAGATGTAAGAAACCTTTTATTTCACATTTAAGGGTATTTGGTTGTGAGGCTTATGTTCATGTGCCTAAATAAAAATGAACTAAGTTGGATCCAAAAGTTGAAAAGTGCATTTTCATTGGATATGGTAATAATGTAAAAGGTTACAAGTTATGGAATCCTCTAACCAAGAAAATTATCTTTTCTAGGGATATGATTTTTAGGGAACTTGGTGTTATTTTTTATCCTAAACAACCAAAGGAAAAATTTAAGGAAAAAGTTAAGGAAAAGAGAGTGCATTTTGAAATTAATCAAGAGCTTGCACCTCAAGAAGAACAAAGAGATAGACTTGAGGATGAGGAGGAAGAATAGAAGGATTCAAATGAAGTTACTGATCAAACCAAAGAACATGAGGAAGAAAATTAGGAAGAGGATGAGCAAGATCAAGAACAACAAGAGCCCCAAACTCATGTCCTTAGAAGATCCACAAGCTAATAAAATCTAGTCGATAGGTATAGCCCACGATATATCCGTTGTATATTTTCTTTATTGAGTATTGACAATGAGCCTAGATCATACAAGGAAGCTATTCTTGAAAATGATAGTGAGTCTTGGCAACTAGACATGCAAGAGGAGATGATGGCTTTAGAATCTTGTGATACATGGGATCTTGTTCATTTTCATAAAGGAAGGAAAGTCATTGGTTGTAAGTGGGTCTATAAAAAGAAATTTGAAGTAGACAGTTCATTGGAAAAGTACAAAGCTAGACTAGCAGCTAAGGGCTACTCCCAGAGAGGGAGTTGATTTTGGTGAAATTTTCTATCTTGTTGCTAAATTATCTTCTATTAGATTTATTTTATCAATAGCTACTGCTTATGATTTTGAAATTGAGAAAATATATATTAAGATTGCTTTTTTACATGGAGATATGGAAAGGAAATTTATATGCAACAACCAAAAGGATTTGAGGTAAAAGGAAAAGAATACTCGGTTTGTAGGTTGAAATGGTCTCTTTATGGTTTAAAACAATCACCCTAAATGTGGTATTAAAAATTTGACTCTTTTGTGTTAAAATTGAGCTTTTATATAAGTGAAGAGGATCATTGTGTTTACATTAGATGTATTGATGATTAGTTACCAATTGTTGCCTTGTATGTGGATGATATGTTGTTTTTTAATAATACAAATGGTATGATTAGTGAGTTGAAAGCTCAAATTTCAAGTGAATTTGAGATGAAGGTTTGGGGGCAGCGAGATATATATTAGGAATGGAAATCAAAAGAGACTAAGGTAACAAAAAGATTTGGTTGTCATGAAGTAAGTATGTGAGCACTATTTTGCACAGATTTAGTATGCAGAGTTGTACACCGGTTAGAATTCCTTTACCAGTTGGCACTAAGATTACTTTAGATATGTGTCCTAAATCTAAAGATGATTTTGAGGATGTCTAACATGCCATATGCTAGTGTTCTAAGAAGTTTGGTGTATGCAATGACTTGCACTAGACCAAATATTGCTCAAGTTATGGGAGTTTTGAGTGGGTTTATGTCTAACCCTAGTAGAGAGCATTGGAATTATGCAAAGAGGGTGTTAAGACATTTGTGTGGTACTTTTGATTATTATTTGGTTTATTCTTGAACTAACAATATGGATAAGGCTTTAGACATACAAGGTTTTATTGATGCAGATTGAGCAGGTGACTTGGATAGTTGAAGGTCCATTAGTGGGTATGTTTTTACTTTGTTTGGAGGAGCTATAAGTTGGATGAGTAAGAGGTACCCTATGATTGCTTTATCCACTACTGAAGTAGAGTATATGGTTGCTACCCATGTTTCGAAGGAGGCAGTATGGTTACAAAGGTTGTGTACAGGTATTGGTTCCAATTGTAGGACAATTCAGATTGGTTGTTGTAGCTAGAGTGTAATTCATTTAGCAAAGAATCTTATGTATCATGATTGGAATAAGCATGTGGATGTTCAATACCATATTGTTCAAGAAATGATTACTAATGGACAAAATGAGTTGAAGAAAATTGACACTTAAGTGAATTTTGTAGATTATCTTACCAAACTTGTGAGCATAGATAAGTTCATTTGGTGCAGGGAGGCCATGGGCATTGCTTCTTGTACCCATTTGATTCCATGATGGTGTGATTCCCCGAGCTCTTGCAAGGTATTCAACAAGTGGGAGAATGTTGAAAATCAAGGTGTCTCAACCTTGGCGATTTCCTAAGTTATTTATTTATTCTTATTTTATAACTTCCCATGAATATTATTATTTATGTTATTAAATAATTGTGCTCCTTCAAAAAGGGGTGTGATATTTTGAGTTGGCACTTTTGCCACATGTTGGTTGCTTGAAAAATAAGTTATTAGTTGTCAAAAGATACCCATTTAGTGGTCTAACATGGAAACCCTATCTTTAAGGATGTTATGATAGATTCTATGACAACTATAAGGGCTATAAGTAGGGGATATCATTTTGGATGTGAGAATAAGTTATGACATGCATAAGAGAATCTTTGCATAAACTATCAATGTTCTATGATGCATGTAAGAGTATCTCGGGTATTTTTTAGGGATTCTTATGACAACTTGTAAGAGGGAATAATGTCATGTAAGTGACCATGTTTGGCATGTAAGGGTTGTATGGATTTTTACCATGGTATTTCATAACCTTGTTTTGAACCATGCTAATATTTTATGGTGGTATTTTGAGCCCCCATGAGTCTATATATTGAGGGGTTGAGATGGAGACATTATGAGAGATTTTACAAGTACTCAGATGCTACTAGATTGAAGTCTGAAAAGGAGTTAGAGTGAATGTATTGTAATCATATATTCTAATAATACAAACTATTCATCTCTTCTTTTGTGGATTTTTTTCTCGAAAGGGTTTCTCCACATTAAAAATTGTTAGATATGATTTACAATTGATTTAAACCTCTATTATTGTTGTTCACCTTTTGTATTCTACTAGTAAAAATTGATGTTATAATTATTGTAAATTATTTACATAGATTGCAAGGAACTAGGACAAAGCCTTCTTACACTATAAAGAATAAGAAAAAGTGCAATACAAAATTAACATTAATTGATTATCTAGTCATTGCAAATAGATTATCCTCATAAAATTCCTAATATTACATGTTGATGTAGATTATACAACATGGTAGAATCTAAAGAAAATACACAATCACCTTATATATAAATAGATCATATACTAAAATATATATGTTTAACTAGCAATCACACCTTGGTGTGCAATGGGTACGCCGAAGAGGTATGGAAGGTTAATTAGGGGAAGAATGGTTTACTTTTATGGATACATTTGTGCAATACACAAGATCAAATTGGTAGGTCATTTAAGAAATGATTTTGTTGTTATATTGTGCTTATTAATATTATTATTAGTATTATTATCAATATTATATTATTGTTATTTTAGATTTTTATTATATAATAATATTATTATATTTTTATGTATTTAATATTATATTGTTATTATTTTATTAATATATCAAGTTTGGATTATATTACATTATTAATATTATATTAATGATTGGATTAGGTATTATATTATATTATATTATATTATATAATGTAATTATATTTAATTATATTATATTTATACTAAATAATATTATATTATATAAATATTTATTATATTATATTATATTATATTTTATATTATTATTATATTGTATTTTATCATACTGCTAATTGAATGGGTTTGGATTATGTTAGTATTATATTATTATTATTATTATTCTAAAAACTTGGACCACAGGGATGGTGGGGAGACTAGACCTCATGACCTCTTGCTTGCAACAAGATGCTTTAGCTAATCGAGCTAGGCCCACCGCCCCATTAGTATTATATTATTATTGTTGTTATATATTTTAATTATATAATAGTATTATTATATTTTTATTTTTTTGTTATATATTTACTATTATAGTGCTATATTTGTATTAATATATTATTATTAATACTAGTAACATATTATTAATATCTAAATTATTATATTATTCATAATATTTTATTATTACTTTGATATTACTATTATATTATTATAATATTATATTATTAATAAAATATTATTAATTTCAGTGTTAAATGATTATATTATTATATTATTGTTTTATTATTATTATACTGATGTTATTATGTTATATTATATTAATATTATTATATATTTATTATTATTATATTATTTATATTATACTATTGTTTTGATTATATAGAAAAATAAGGTTTTGAAGGGACCCAAAGCCCTTTACAACTTTAGGCACAAAATGTTGCTCAAAAGATACAACACTAGATAGCCAACATCATCCCAAAAACCCAAAACCAACAAAAGAAACAAACAACTACTCAAAAGATCAACAAAGAATACCAACAGCCAAACAACAAGCAGCCCCAGTAGAGCTAAACCACACATGCAGTCTTTCGACCACCATGAAAAAACTTAACAAGAGATTGAGAGGACTGATTATGCTTAGGAAGACCTCTCTTCCTTCTTTGTACAACCATCCAAGAAAGATCATCCTCTAAAGGATTAGAGCAAGGGGACGATGGGGGACAATCCACCAAAGTACCCGGAATGTCATTCCCACAACCAACAGTAGCAACAAGAGTTGGAGATAAACTTGTAGTCACAACACCATCAGAAGAATCATTAGCAACAACAACAACCTCACCAATCGCAGCAGCAGAAGTAGGAAAACCAACCGCATTAGTAGCAGCTGCAGATGAACCAACTACTGCAGATGGACCAACAACACCAACAACAGCAATAGAACCAGAAGCCCCAACAACAACGGAAGGCAACTGCGAACCATCAGAAGAAGCCACGACTTTAGGGGCCAAGATATCATCCCCAAAATCATTCCTAGAATCATCATCCAAAGATTTTCCCATAGTAAGATGCTCATGAAGAGCATCTTTCCACCAAGTAGCATAACTCCAACAAGATTTCTAACAGTCAACAGCCAAATGACCTATAAAAAAGCATATCCTACAGCAGAAAGGAAGTCCTTCATAATCAAGAATTTGAGACCATGTTCTAGCCCCCACCATCAAAATGACCTCCCCAGGTAAATCTTTTGAGGTATCAACGTCCACAAGAATGCGGGTGAAAGTAGGATGATCATAGATAAGAGAAGACGAATCAACCATAATAAACCTACCAATAGCATTTCCAATGAACTTAAATCAAGGAGTCCAAAATTGAAGGGGCAAGTTAGGAAGTCCGACCCAAGTAGGAATTATATTATATTATATTGCATTTTTTATTATATTATTATAATATTTTATATTATACTATATTTATTTTAATATTTAGTATATGATCTTTATATCATATTATATTATAATTATTAATATTTCAACTAATATATATCAATAATAATATTATTAAAAATTTCTTATTATTTATCTATATATATTTTAAATAGTTAAATAATAATATTATTAATATATATATATATAAATAAATTATTTATATTTATAATAGTGATACTATATTTATAAACATAATTAATATAGTTTGTATACTGCTATTAGTAATACAATAATAATATATACATTTGTAAAACATAAAATTAGAAACAAGTTATAAATGATTCTACTGATTTCAACGTAAACTTCAACATTCTAACTGCAATAACTACAAATTAATGGCCGCACAATTCTCGTAATTTTAAAAATTAATCTTTTATCACGGTAGGTGATTTTTTTAATATTTGAAATATGGACATTTACCTATTGCTCAGTCAAAAATGACGTCGGCATAGAATGTTTTATGACATGTAATTATGTGAAGGTTGGTGAGTATAAACCTATTGTCAAGTGGCTTATTTAGGTTATGATAGTTTACACTCTCGGAATAAAATTTTCACGTGACTGGGTCATTGTCACTTTAGTAAATTAGTTCGCTCCACTTCATATTGTGAGAAATTTAAAACATCAAAAAATGATTAAAATAATGAATGATCAGGATTAATTTAACCGTCTTGCATTGCTTTTACTAATCTCTTGACCGTTGATTTCACTAATTAGCTTGGCATTCTCAAATAGTACACGCCTTCAACATAATAATATATATAAAATACGTCAAGAGATGTCCTTCTCAAGGCGTATATTGCACTTTTATGTGAGAAATTGATTAAAAAATAGGTGCCTTGAAGGATATCTCTTGACTTATTTTATATATATAAATATATATATAGTGCAACATGGAAGACAAAATTAATTAAGGTTAGAGTTACGGTTTGGATTAGAGATAAAATTAGGATCAAGGTTAGGATTGGGATTAGGGTTAGGGTTATCATGAGTATTAATATTGGAGTTAGGGTTAGGGTTAGAGATAGAATTAGGAATAGGGTAATGGCTAGGGTTATGGTTAAAGTTATAGTTAGGATTATAGTTAGAGATAGAATTAGGGTAAGGGTTACAATTAGAGTTAAGAGTTACGATTATCATATTTCTATATGGTAAGATCTCAGTTAGGGTTAGAATTGTGGTTAAGGTTAGAGTTAGGATTAGGATTAGGATTAGAGGTAGGTCAAGATTTGGTTATGTTTAGGGTTAGGGTTAGAATTAGAGATATAATAAGGGTTAACATTAAGTTTAGGATTATGATTAGGGTTAAGATTAGGAATAGGGTTAGGGTTAGGGTTAGGGTTAGAGATCAAATTAGGATTAGAGTTGGGGTGAGCATTAGTATTAAGATTAGAGTTAAGGTTAGAGATAGAATTGGGATTAGAGTTAGAGTCAAGGTTAGGATTAGAGTTATAATTATGGTTATAGTTAGAGATAAAATTAGGGTAAGGGTTATAATTAGAGTTAATAGTTACAATTATTTTATTATTATATGTTAGGGTTTGGATTTGGGTCGGGGTTATAGATGGAATTAGAGTTAGGGGTAGGAGAAAATTAGTGTTTCGATTAGGATTAGGGTGAGGGTTAGGGTTAGGGTTAGAGATAAAATTATAATTATCATTAAAATTAAAATAAGGGTTAGGGCTAAAGATAAAATTAGGATTTGGGTTGGGGTTATCACTAGAGTTAGGGTTAGGGTTAGATATAGTGTCAATATAGGGTTAGTTACAACATGTAAGACATTAATTGAATTTCTATTATAACTATAAGACTATTAAAATGTGATTTATTTGATGAGAAGAATTGTTTACAAGTAAAATATAAATAAGTAATAATAATGTTATATAAATAAAACTAATTTAATCATAACCTTAACCTTGACCACTAACCAAATTATAACTATAATTAAACCCTAACAAATTATCCCTTACCCTAAATGAATCCTAACCCTAACCCTAATTGAACCTTAACCTTAATCTTTTAACTCTAATTAAACCCTAACCATAACCCCAATTAATCCCTAAATGTAATTAAACCCTAATCATAATCCTAACCCTAATTACAACCTAACCATAATTGAACCCTATCCCTAATTAAATCATAACTCTAACCCTAAACCTTAATTACATTTTAACTCTAATGAAACCCTAACCTTATAACCATAATTGAACCCTAACCTTAACCCTAACCCTAACCTTGATTCTAACCCTAACTCTAACCCTAACCCTAACCCTAACTCTAACCCTTATTAAACCCTAACCTTAACCCTAGCTAAACACTAACCCTAATTAAATTATAACCCTAACCATAATTAAAACCTAACCATAACTGAACTCTAACCCTAACCCTAATCATAAATGTAACCCCAAGCTTTATCCTAAAACCCTAATTGAACCTTAAACCTAATCATAATTGAACCCTAATTTAATTACATAACCTTAATTGAATTATAACCCTAACCATAATAGCAACCATAATTGAATCCAATATGTAACCCTAATTGAATCCTAACCTTAACCCTGATAGTGATCCTAACTAAACTATAACATGCCCATTGTTCTACTTAGTAATTTTACTAAGTTTTACCCACAAGTGGACAATTATGCTACTAACATTATGAGCAATAAAATTTTTCTTTCCTATTCAATAATAAATGCATCATTTTTATTTATTTTTTGATACGCAAGGTAATTTTTATAATATATAGATATTGAAGAAATATACAAATGTCTGCAACACAGGAAAGTCCAAACTGGACACACAGCCGAACAAAAAACCAACCCAACCGGGACACGATTTCACAATTTGAACAGTCCCATTACGAGCAACAAAAGACCAGCCGTGATAACCATTGGAACAGAGAAAGGGGTCGAAGGCCGACCCATGACCAACTTAAGACGAAATTCACAAAAAAAATTGTGCAGGAGTCCACCAGAAATGACAGAAACTAACAATAAAACTTAAAAGCTTCAGACACAAAGGCCAACCCTCACATGAAACCGTTGATTTCAGCGAACCTTACAAAACCTTCCATCCACTCCATTCCCTCCTCCGGCACCATCTTCAACTTTCACTTCAAGAAATCCATAGCCACATCCGCAATCTTTTTGTGCCTCGACAAAGCAGGCCCTTTGAGGTCTAAGAGAAAGGGATAAACTTTAACAGCGTCCTCCATGTCCCATAGGAGAGCCAAGTCAGCTGGGCGCGGAATGCCTTTGCCTAAGAAGGCCACCTTCATTGTTTCCTCAAGTCCACCAAGCAAGTCGTCATGGAACAAGCGCACCATCATCTCCATAGCCACCGCCTTTGGGGTCTCCAAGTCCAGAAGCACTGCAAGAAACCGAGAGGAGATATGGGCATTATCTCTAGCATACTCCTTTCTTTCCAGGTGTTCTTTACCAAGGATCATTTTGACCGCAACCAACGACACCGGATCATCCTCGGACAAAATTCTCTTTAATCTTTGGTCCGTAACTTCCCGAAAGGCAATCTGCCTCTCCGTAGCCATCAAAGAGACTGGTGTGTCGACCCCAAAGCATTCCAAGCCTTCCGCCAAAATGTGGATGGTGAATTTTGACTTTGTCATCCTCGCCATTTGCAGAACATTAACAGTCGTTCCCTGCACAGAAACAAAAGACAATGCCAAAATTCAAAGACAAAGCATTAAAAATGATTTCAACAGATCCATTAATAGACCCGTGAGAGGATCAGTCAGGCCTCCGCACACGAAACTGAATAATGGCGGGCCGATCATCTCGTCCTTGCCATGAAGATTTGCTATGGGCTCAGTCCTTCCGCCTATAAACCATAATCACTTCGAATGAAGTGAGATGCCACCCAGCCCTTCAACTATCATTTCAATGATTTTCGTACGCGACGTGTCGCACAAACGGCGCCTTGAATGCATAGCCATACATTCCCCTTATCAAACACCAAAGGTTCCGCGATTTCAAGAGCAAAACAATTTAAATAAACCAACTCCTCCCCACAGCAATTTAGAGAGGCCAAAGAATGACATGGCAATGCCACCTCCACAAGCACCAAAACCATCCCAAAGCCACCTCATGCCCACCCAAGAATTCGAGTGGCAAAAAGAGGGGCTGGGGGAGCCCACCCAACCGCCCACATAAATGCATCATTTTAAATATAAATTTATCCAAAATTTTCATTGCATAATCAAAGAATCATTCCAATAATATAAGTATGATTTAACTTTACATAAATATATTCAAGATAACATTTCACATTTACAATTTCCATATAGATGGATACACAATTATCTATGTAGCTTCAACAAGCTTATAAGAACTAGAAATACAAACTAATATAGATGTCCCAACATTGGTGCATGCAATCTAAATGTACCATTTCCTTGGTGCATACCTTCTAGTTGTCCCCAATATTGGTGCGTACATCTTCAATTCTTGAATCAAAAATATTAATGGTCTAGAATGTCCTCCCAAATCTTGGCCACCAATTGCATGAGGAGAAGCATCACTCAAGCACTTTTTCACCAACCATGGACTTACTGGAGTCCCTCACACATCTGCCAAACTTGGTGAGATGGCCCTCCCTTCGACGAAGAGATTGGTTTGGTAACCTTATCCTTCAAATAGCCTTTTCTGAGCATAGTGATGTGTCCTACATATCTAGAGCTACCATAATGTCTACTACCTCATGTATGATTTCCCTAGCCTAGAATCTAATATTGGATCACACAATGACCTCATAGTGTAGACAATGGCTACCTACACTACTTTGGCTAAAGATTCATCACCCAGTAATTTCGAGTGAGGTCATCTATTTCACCACATTTAATTATTTGATTTGTATTGACCATTAGTAATCTATTCGAAGACTACCCCCTTTCTCATGGATTATCCTAATCCCAGGAATAACCTTTCCATTAACTCATATCTAAATGACATTGTTACAAGTATCCCAAAGCAACTCTATCTTATGCTACGTACATATAGTATTAACATAAGATGAACATAATGTTAACATTAAATGACTCTATTTCAATAGTACAATCTCAACAATAAAAGTCTCCTTTCAAGAGTGTAATCTCAACAATCAATGACTCCCATCAAAAGTATAATCTCGTCAATAAATGACCTCAATCAAAAGTATAACCTTCAACAATAAATGACTTCAATCAAAAGTATAATCTCATCAATAAATGACTTCAATCAAAAGTATAATCTCATCAATAAATGATCTTAATCAAAAGTATAGTCTTCAATAATAAATGACTTCAATCAATGATAAAATCAACAATCAAATGATCAACCTGATTATATAAGATAATTCCAACCTATGTGCTTTAATCAACAATTAAGTAAACAACTCGACCAAATAGGTTATTATCAACCTAGGGTTTCAATCAAAGTAATGTAATGATTAAGTGATCAAACAATTATAGATTATCAATATGGTTTACATGACATCACTTCCTATCGATGACAATATGTCTATCATTCTATTATTACCTTAGTATTGCTAACCTCACTATTCATAAAGGTTTACCTAACATTATAAGCTAACAAATTCAATTTATCTCAAGACATCGATATATTCCACATTTCACATTTCATTCTACATACGTATAGTATAGGCTAACTATGTATAGTCTAGATAGTATACAATCATATAAATCCCAAAATAGTATAAATATCTATATAAATATAAACCCAAGAAAGGTTTCACTAACGCAAGTAACAAACAAGAGACATGCAATCACTTTCAAGCATCATAACATACATAAAGACAATCTTTCTAAATATGACAACACAAATAAATAATATTTTCAACATAATAACAAGGGAGTAGAAATCAGCATGCCTTTTTAAAGCTCCAAATGAATAATCTTCCCTCCTCGATTAAGGTTCAAGATCACTTGCAACTTCCACTACGAACAACCCAAAATTCTCTACTAGCTTCTCTCTAGATCTCTCAATAAAACCACTATAAAATAACGAGCAACTCTCTCTATCTCACAATTCTCAATTCACTCTTACATAAATTGCAGCAGAATAACACAAGGAAAATCATATTGATAAGTGTAACAATTGGTAGAATGGGCACCTCTATTTATACTAATTTGTGAGCAACCAAAGGCTACAAACAAGTCAATATTTTTTCCACCTTTCTAACTTCATACAACGACTCACCAAGTTAACTCGCAAGTTTGTATCACATCACAGTCCTCACCATTTAAATGGCTGAGTTGACTTGATATTTGGGACAACAAGCTCAGAACAAGTTTCCTAATCCGAATTCCTTTACAAAATGATGCCAAGTTTGCACTTGACTAAGTCTAAATACTATTTGCAGGTTTATGCGCATTTCAAAAACTTCTTTTACATTTCAAACACTAGAAAATATGGCACCACTAGCATAGCATGAATTTGACTATTTCAAAGGTTTCCAAACAACATTTACTTCCATCTAAAATGCTTACACAACAACGTATATCTTTTACATGCTTTATTAATTGTGTTCACTTGATCTTCATGCATTGGCTAAAGGTTGTGCCATGCCTTTATGTGCCATATGTTATAATATGTGCTTTGCTTCACAATATTAACAATGATAATCAATGCTATGTTATTAATCATGTATATATATTCATTTCATAAAGTTTTCCAAATACATTTTATTAACAAACATATTTATATAATATATAAATATAAAGAATAGTATTACGTATATATATACATATACAATTATATAAATATATGTAATTCTATTTCAATATTTTTTATAAAACACTCATACATACAATTCCATCGATACACACACACAAATATATATATATATATATATGTCACCTTAGTCCAGTTGATATTCCCATACATATGGGCAATCCATCCATGAGCATGCGTAGGTACGTCTACCTACGTATAATCATACACATATTTACTCACACATATGAGTTTTCCATAGACACATACATATATACATATATATACATATATATATACATATACACACACACATTAAATGCATGTAGATCATCAATATAAAAGTAAACACTCAAGGAAGGACTTCAACACAACTTCAAGACTTCATCTCATCCTCATTCCAAAAATTCATAAACAACATTGCAATTCAATATAAACATTCACAATCAAAATAGAAGATCACTTACCCATTACCCAAACTAACTTGACTTATCTATGACCAACTAGGTTGTGAGTGTGTGAATGCTCGGTAAGACTGAATTTAAAGGTTACAGGACCAAGTTCTTCTCTTGAGTGATACTTTCCCTCTCTTCTAAAGGCTTGAACCTATTCCTACATTCAGTTTAATACATCACATAGGTAGTTAGTTGTTCACATAAAATCCATTAGCATCATCCAAGCATTAATGTAATCATATTGCAATACATATCCATTCATTGCATTTTCCATCAATATAAAACATAATCATTCCTTCAAAAGCAATAACATCATAATACATATTTCAATATTTCATTCTTCTATTGAACATATTAAAGTTTTGATAAACATTTATCATCATATTTACTTACAAGGTAAAAGTAACTCGGTAACTAAGAGATGGGGTGCAACATAAACCCTATATGTAACCTTAATTGAGTCTTAACCCTTTTTGAACCCTAACTCTAATCCTAACCCTAATTACACCATATCTATAATCGAACCCTAACCCTAACCATAACCCTTACCCTAATTGAACCATAACTCTAACCCCAATTGAACACTTATTAAATCTTAACCCTAATTGAACCCTAATCCTAATCTTCACCCTAACCCTATTCGATACCTAATCTTGATCCTAACTCCAATATTTATCCTAGAACCCTAGCCCTATCCCTAACCCAAATTAAA
The DNA here is from genome assembly GCA_007258455.2 of Sequoia sempervirens. Classification (NCBI taxonomy): domain Eukaryota; kingdom Viridiplantae; phylum Streptophyta; class Pinopsida; order Cupressales; family Cupressaceae; genus Sequoia; species Sequoia sempervirens. The sequence continues at coordinate 276,040,012 of VDFB02000017.1, forward strand.
CCCTAACCCTAAACTTAAGTGAGTTCACTAACCCTAATTTAACTCTGACCCTAACCCAACCTTGATTGAACCCTAACCCTAATTGAACCCTAACCCTTATTAAATCATAACCATAATTGAACATTAACCCTAATTAAATTATAACCCTAACTATAACTAAACCATATCCCTAATTGAACCCTAACCTTAAGTGAGTACTAACCTTAATTGAATTTGAAACCTAAGCCTAACCCTAGTTGAACTGTAACCTCAATACTAACCCTAAATGAACCTTAATTAAACCCAATTGCACTTTTATGTGAGAAATAAATTAAAAAATAGGGGTAGGATTATGGTTACCTGAGTAGAGTGAGGGTTAAGGTTAGGGTTAGATATATAATTAGGGTTATATGAAGGGTTAGGGTTAGGTTCAAAATTAGAGTTAGGGTTGGGGATAGGGTTAAGGTTAAGGTTAAGGTTAGGGCTAGGGATAGGATTAGGGTTAGGGTTAGAGATATAAATAAGGTTGAGGTTAGGGTTAGAGATATAATTAGGGTTAGGGTCAAGGTTATAACTAGAGATAAAATTAGGATTAGGGTCTAGGTTGGGGTTAGGGTTGGATAGAAACTTAGAGTTAGGGTTGGGGTTACAAATAGTGTTAGTCTTAGGGTTAGGGTTAGAGTTAAGGTTACGGTTAGAGTTACAATTAGTGTTAGTTTTAGGTTGGGGCTAGGGTTAGGATTAGAGTTAGGGTTAGGGGTAAATTTACACTTAGAATTAGTGTTAGTTTGGTTAGTCTTAAGGTTAAATTAGGGTTAGGGTTAGAGTTGAACATTATATCTAACCCTAATTGAACCCTAACCCTAAATCTAACCCTAATTGTAATTGAATTATAAACCTAATTGAAATATAACCTTTAATATAGAGAGAATAAAATTCATGGAATCTCATGCAAGAACATTTAGAGGATCAAGATAGAAATGATGAATTCACTAGGGCTTATAAAAATATTTTTTTTTGAGCTTAAATATCTACATGCTCTTACATTCCTTTCTAAATTGTAATTATTTTTAAGGAAAAAAAGATGGCATCTAATTTATAGTATAAATCATAACTTTACCTTCATTAAGAACATTTAAATTCTTTAGTTTTTAGTGTGATTTTAATTATTTATTTTTTAGGCATTTTTTTAATTATTATTTTAACTAAATTAAAATAATTGATATATTTAATCAGGGGAAAATTAATGGTATATAGACAAATATAAAATATTTTATATATACAAAAAATATTTGGATTATGTATTTTTGTTTTTATATGTTAAATTAAATATTATGAGGGAGTGCATATCTAAATTAGAACTTATCATTTGGTTAAACTTACAAGTAAATGATTAGATCTATCAAAATTATTAGGGGTCAAATAAAGATCAACATACCAAGAAAAAAAATTTGACAAATGATATAATAAAAAATAGATTATCATTCTCACTATTTAAATATAACTAAATTTTTAAAACCTTGAATATTCCAAATATATTTGAAATATATTGCAAACTAATTTAAATAAAAAATAATTAAGACAAGGCAAGCATAAGAATAAAGTCAAACTGAGCCCACTTGAAAAGATAACTCCAACTTCCAACCATATAAAAGTGGAGTCGAGATACCTTTTTGAAGGCTCTCTTTATGACAAGAGAGAAAAATATGATTACATACAAATAGGGTTTATTAACATTTTGAAAATCATTAAGTTCCACTTCATCATGCAATAAATTATTATTCTCATCAATCTATTTCTACTACTTAATGCACAATGGGCTCCAAGAATATATTTTTATTTAACAAAATAAATGTTCCTCTCCATCTTCATTGCCATCTCTCTCTATCTTCCACTCTATCTCTATATCCTTACCCCTCTCTCTCTCACTCTCTCCCTTCTATATCTCTCTCTTTCTAAGGGTACCTTTCCCTCTCTTTACCTCTCCCTCTTACAAACATAACATGAGCCTATTGGTTATGGAGCCTGATTATCATCCTAATTCAAAGGCTTTGTTCCAATCGTGTTTGGATCCTTGTAAGTGGATGCATAGTTGATTTAAAATTATCATGTCTCCATTGATACTTTTTTTGGAGCATATTATGTTGCCCCTGACAACCACATTTTCTATGCAATGTGTATATGAAAGATGCAAAATATTTGCTCCATCTCCATCTATATCTCTATCTTCCTCTCCATGTCTCTCACCTATCTCTATCTTCTTACCTCTCCCTACATCTCTCTCTCTCTCTCTCTCTCTCTCTCTCTCTCTCTCTCTCTCTCTCTCTCTCTCTTCCCCCTTTATCTTTCCCACTATATCTATCTATCTATCTCTCCCTCTTTCTATCCCATCTCTTCCTCTCTCTCCTTATCACTCCCTCTTTCTATATCTTTTTACTTCACCTCTATCCTCTCTCTATTTATCTCCCTCTCTCTCCCTCCCTCTTTATCTATTTATATATCTCTCACTCTCACTCTCTATCTCTATATATCACTCTCACTCACACACACTCTCTCTCCATGTTTCTCCCTCTCCCTCTCTATCTCTATATCTCTCTCACTCACACACATACTCTTTGTTTCTCCCTCTCTATCTCTCTTCCTATTTCTCTATCTCTCCTCCCTTTATCTCTCTCTCCCTCTCTCTATTTCTTGTCTCTATCTCTCCATCTCTACCTCTCTTCTCCATTTCTCTTCCCACATATATCTATCCCTCTCTTTCTCTTCCCATGTAACTATCTCTCCCTTTATCTCCCCTATTTATATTTATCTATCTATACTTATCTATATTTTTTTATATCTCTCTATATCTCCTTATATCTTTATCTCTCTATCACTCTACATCAACATTTATATATCTCTCTATATCTTTCTCTCTATCTCCCTATATCTCTTTATCTTTATCTCTCCCTCTACCTCTCTATCTCTCTATCCATTTTTCTCCATCTTCCTATCTCTCTTTATCTTCATCTCTACCTCTATCCCCCTCTCTTCCCCTCTATCTCTAGACATGTATCCCTCTCTCTATATCCATGATCCATCTCTCTCCATCTCTCCCTCTTTCGCTCTTCTTAAATCTCTATATTTGTATCTCTTTGCCCCTCTATCTCTATCTCTCTATATTTCTTCTTCCATTTCTCCTACTTATATATCTCTCTATATTGCACAATGTATGTAAAGATGACCAAATTTTTCCCTAATTGACCCTCCACACTTCTTTGACATACCCATTGCACAAGAAGGTGTGATTGCTAGTTACTATATTTTTGTACAATAAAATCTTTAGTGAAACATTACATTTATAATATTTCTTTATAGATATATATTAATTTTGAATAAAATAGAATATGAATGATTTTTTCTTTTATAAATGTTTTCAATTTTTTTTAATTATCGGATATTTTTTATGATTTAAATATATTAATTTAGAAACATATTTTTATCTGTAATAGTAAATTTAGGATATTTATTTTTTATTCAATTTTCTAATTTTTAATACATTAATTTAGAATTTTTAAAAAGAACATTTTTCATTCATTTATAATTTTATTTTAATTCTAGTATTAAAAAATATTTTACAATAATATCAAAAAATATTTTTGATTTTTAAATATTTTAAATATTTTAATTTTAAGTATATTAATTTAGAAACTTACTTTTATATGTAATATTAAATTTAGGAAAGTTCTTTCATTCTTAATTTTCTAAATTTTAGAAACTTTTTTTTTTTTTAAAGAGGGGTAAATTTTTTATTGAAATTTAGAAACCAGCATTACATCCAAGAAAAGGGCACACGCCCCAAAAGTACAACAAACACCAAGAGGTGTAGAAGCCAAATCAGTCAACACCCCCACTGTCCTCAGCAAGAACCCTCTCCAACTCCAGACTAAGCTCCTGTGGAATCTGCGCCCAATCGTCAATCCTCCAATCCTCCAGATGCTCAGAAGCCCACTTGGCCAAACAATCAGCAGTCTTATTCCATTCACGCAGAATATGGACAAAAGACACTCTTTCCATGAGATTACTGATCTGCAAAATTTGTTGTACCATCACAGCCAGCTGCCAGTTCACATCCGACGTCCTCCCTTGATTAAGCAAATTAATCAGAACCTGAGAGTCAGATTCACAGATAACGCTACGCCACCCCCTCTCGTAGGCCCTCTCCAAGGCAAGGAGAATTGCCCATCCTTCCATAAGGTTGATAGTCTGAGTCCCCTTATGAATGGAAAAGAGGAAGACCACAGAACCAGAAGAATCCCTGCCCACCCCACCAACTCCAGCAGGACCAGGATTACCCTTGGAAGAGCCATCAGTATTAACCTTCAAAGTACCTGCAGGGGGAGGCTGCCATCTCCCCTGCCGCTGGACACGTTGCCCCACCCGCCTACCTTTTTGGCAACATAACGCAACATGGGAAAACCCCTGGATACCCAACTTGGCCACCAACTCCGCATCCTTCTTCTCAAGCGGCAACTCCACCACCCCTTTGGCTTGAATAGTCTCCTGAATCATCCCAAGAACTCTGGACCACACTTGTTGAACCTGCAAAAGTTCCCCTCTGAAAATCCTCCTATTCCTTTCCAGCCAAACCTGCCACAACAAGAAGATAGGCCCAGTGTGCCAGGCATCCTACAAGAAAGAGGCCATCGAGGGAGGTCTGCCCATGCTATTCCAAAAATCCACAAGGGAGGAGGCATGAACACAGGGGCCCTACCACACACTCCACCAAGAGTGCCAGAGCTGTAAGGAGAACAGACACCGAAAGAAAAGATGAGAGGAGTCCTCAATACCATTCCCACATAGCACACACTTAAATGGTCCCTGAAACCCACGCTTCTAGATATTATCCCAGGTTAAACACCTGTTCCATGCTAGGATCCAGGCAAAGCAGTTACACTTCGGCCAAGAAAACTTATTCCAAACCCGCTTCCACCAAGGAACCTTCGCCCCCTCAATCCTTTGAGCAAGCAACCTCTGATATCCCGAAGCAACCGTGTAATGCCCTTTCGGATTAGGAGACCATGCAAGAATATCCCTATCCCTAAGGGGATTGCACTGTCTGCTCGAAAGAATATTATGCAAAGTCCTACAATCTTCTTCCATACCAATTACCAGCCACTCCTCGGGAGTTTTCCACCGAGCACTCACAAGCTGACCCTGAAAAGAAAGCACCTTAAAATCACTAACCCTCGTCCAGCCAGCTTCACCAAAACACCTACTCAGGGCTGCCAAATCAGGGAACTGAATGAGAATGGGAGGATGGCCATCCCAAGAATCATACCAAAACTGAACCTCAGTCCCACTCCTACAGATCCAAAATAAACCATCCTTGATGAGAGCCGCTCCCTTCTTAAGGGTAGCCCAAATAGCCAATCCCTTACCAGCCAAGGAGTAACGGGGGATATCTTCCCCAGGAGCACCCTGCAAATACTTGTAGGCCAGGATCCTAGCCCAAATCCTGTCCTTCTCCGTGCACCATCTCCAATAAAGTTTTGCCGCCAAAGCCGTCCCAGCCAATGCGGCTTGCCTTAACCCCAGCCCACCATACTGCTTAGGGCAACAAACCATATCCCATCTAACCAGACTCCACTTGGAAGACAACAGAGTGCCCGCCCATAAAAACTATCTAGCCAAAGAGTCCAACTTAGAAACAAAACCCTTCAGGGCCACTTGGAGCATACCCCGATAAATGGGAAGGGCCTGGACCACAGACTTCAGCAACTGAACTCGCCTAGCAAAGGATAACCAACGGTTAGTCCAATGAGTAACTCGCAATCGAAACTTATCCAATATAGGCTGCCACGAATCCCTTGCCAATCTTCCAACCACGATAGGAAGCCCAAGGTAAGACAACGGAAGAATCCCGATCTGAAAACGAAGAATCTGGGCAATTCTCCTCTGGATAATGGCAGGAGTATTAAAGAAGTATATGGAAGACTTTCCGTCATTAATTGATTGACCTGACGCTTCAAGATACATATCCAACACCCTCTGGATATTTGTTGCCTCCCGAATAGTGGCTGCCCCCATCAAGGTAGTATCATCAACAAACTGCAAATGGGATTGAGGGGGTAAATCCCTTCCCCACCTCCATCCCTGAATAAGGCCCAGGCCCACATGTCTTCTCAGAAGGCGCCCCAAGCCTTCCACAAGCAGAATAAACAAATAAGGGGAGAGAGGATCACCTTGCCTAATTCCTCGAGATGCGCCAAACAAATCAGAATGCTCCCCATTAGTTAAGACAGAGAAAGAAACTGACGTGACACAACTCATGACCCATTGAATCCACTCCGCCCCAAATCCGAAAGCAGCCAGGATCTTCTGAAGAAAAGACCATCTAACTCTATCGTAAGCCTTTGCCATATCAAGTTTGATAAACATAGCCTTATCCTGAGAATTGGCCATAGAATGGATAGTCTCAGTAGCTATAACAATCCCGTCTAGAATCTGTCTGCCCTCCACAAAACCACTTTGCTCCTCTGAAATGAGCAAATGCAGCCACTTTTTCAACCTATTAGCAATAAGCTTTGAAATAATCTTGTACACCACATTGCAGAGGGCTATGGGCCGAAATCGGTTCAACCTATCCGCCCCTTCGCACTTGGGAATAAGCGCAAGAAAAGTAGAATTCAGGGCCTTTAACATTTTCTTATTCCACTGCGACTCCCTGACCACCTCAAGTAAATCAAGTTTGATGATCTCCCAAAACTCTTGGAAGAATTCCGTTGGGAAACCATCCGGGCCAGGGGCTTGTCCTTTCTTCATCTGAAAAACTGTCCCCTCCAACTCCTCAAGGGTGACCTCACCCATAAGATCCGCCATCATCTCCCTAGACACCAACTGGGGGATACAAGAGAGAACCTGAACTTCCTCAACTGAACTCCCTTGCAGATCCTCTCTAAACAAGGAGGCAAAATAATGGGCAGCTTCATCTGAAATACTCTGATAAGAAGTTAAAGTCATGCCCCTATCCGTAACCAGAACAGGAATAGAATTGCCATGCCTCCGCGCCTTAACAGAATTAAAGAAGAAAGCAGAATTTTTATCCCCCTCCTGCAGCCAATCAATCCGAGCTTTTTGTTTCCAAAAGATCTCCTCCCTTAATTCCCATTCCTCCAACGCTTTCAAAGCCCTAGCTTCCTCCTGCAACAATCCTTCAGTCACCCCCTTCTCCCTAATCTCCCTCGTAACACCATCCAGCTTAGCTTGAGCATCAGACTTGGCCTTAAAAATATTTCCAAAACATTGCCTATTCCAACGCTTAAGCTTATATTTAACAAACTGAAGAAGCTTAGAAAAGACATACATTGTCGTGCCGAAAGATGGTCTGCCCTCCCGCCACCACCGAGCAACATAATCATGGAGATCAGGATCATGCAACCACATAAGCTGGAACTTGAAGGAGGGCATGTGAGGTCGCCCGGCCGAAAGGATCATAAGTTTTATAGGCCAATGGTCTGAACCTCTCCAGTCCAGAATCTCCGAGCTAGATGTCCACCTATCGCCAACACAAAAACAAGACACCAAAAATCTATCCAGACGCTCTGCGATGCAACTCTCCCCGGGCCTCCGATTGTTCCAGGTAAACTGACCATTGCCGGGCTTGATATCAACAAGATTCAAAGCTAAAATATTGTCCTGGAACAAAAGAGCTGATGCCTCTAATCTCCTGATACCACCACGTTTCTCAGCAATCTCAGTGATAGCATTGAAATCACCCCCAATAACCCACGGGAGGTAAGGATCCATACTTCGAATATAACGAATATTCGACCACAAAAGTTGCTTGGCCTGCATATCCATAGGCGCATAAATATTGGAAAAAAGAACCAACTCCCCAGATTCATAGCAAGAGGCCACCATAGAAATAGAGGATTTGAAGGACATCCACCACTGAGGGCAAATCTTCTGAGGGTTCCATAAGCAGGCCACCCCTCCAGACGAACCCTGTGCACCAATACACTGGCAATCCCTGCTCATCCAAAGTTTGGGTAGAAGACCCATCATACATTCCACAGAAAGCTTGGTCTCCTGCAAAAAAGAGAATATTAGGAGACTGACATCTAATTAAATTCCGAACAGCTTTTTGTCTAGGGCCACTATTCAAGCCCCTAACATTCCATGATAAAACAATCATTTCAAAGGGTTTGCGAAATGAGAATCCAGAGTCTTGACTGACCCTGAGTCCACCAGATTCTCCCCTATCAATTTAATCTTCTCCAAGTCCTTTTTCCTACCCAATTTAGCAACTTTCTTTACCCCTCCTTTCTTAAGATCCTTTTGCAGTATACCCAAATGAGAAGAGGGCTTACTATTTTTTCCCCCCTCTGAGCCAGACCGTCATGTGGAATGAGACGGAACCTCACTATCCATCATCACAACACTGCCTGAATCTTTCTGAGCTTCCATCTTAAGATTGGATTCTAAGTGCACGGTCCCTTCCACCCTTGGATCAGGAGAGACCCTGGGATCAATCCCTCCCTGACTCGAGCCTCCACCAGCTAACTCCGCCTCCTGAAAGCCCAAACCCTCCACCTAAGGGTTTTCCTGCCCCAGCTCAACCAATTGCCCCGGCTGATCAGAACCCAAAACTCCATGATCCAAATCAACCAAACCTAGATTTACTTCCTGTTGGCTAAGATCCTCCAAGACCTCGAATCTATTAAGAGTATCCTCAGCCTGCCTCTCTTTCATACTTATTTTATGCCCCTTATTCCTGTTCCGAGATCTAACAGGAATAAATCCTTCCTCCCCAACACCACTACTCTGAATAGGGCCTTTGCCCTTGTCCACCCTCGGTAGGCTATTCGAGGGTTGAGAAGAATTGGTCTCCAAAGGCTTGGCCCTTGGACATCTACGCAGTAAGTGGCCATATTCATGACACAAACGACATCTAAATGGTAAAGTTTCATAGTCAAGTTGTTGAATCCAAGTATAAGATCCTGCACAAACTTCTAGAGCGTCTGGCAAAGGTTTACTTAAATCAATTTCCACACAGAACCAAGCAAAAGTCATTACCTTTTTGAACTGTGTCTGCTGTGAAGAGCCCATTGGCTTGCCGAGCATTGACACAAGCAAATGCAAAACATCGTCACGCCAACATTCGACAGGAAGCCTCGGTAATCTAACCCAAACTGGAACTCTACTAGGAATCTCCTCTGCTGGATCGAAGCCTGCATGCCATGGCTTGATAAACAAGCCCACCTGATTGTAAAAATAAGGGCCTCCTTCGAAAACCTTGATCCTGTCTGACATGCAATCGAAGGTAACCATAAAATAGTTGTTTGCAAGGAGCCTAATCTCCATCTCACCTTTCGACAACCAAGTTCGTTGAGCCCAAGCCTCCAAAAATTGCAACGAGATTTTTAACCCCAAAAACTTGCAGTATAGGGAGTGTCGTGAGTAATACTCAATATCTTCTGCAAGCATCTCCATCGGGATCACCACATTCGGCTGCTCTTTGCACCTCTCCAAGCACCCATTAACCTTTGGCAACTGAAGCCCCCCAGAAGATCCCAACTCGTTCTTCTCCAAGTTCTGAGCAAATAAATTATTGTCGTAAATCTGAGATCCCTGTAGCAAGGGTTTCGAGCCGACAGCAGAACGGAAATCCAACTTAGTTCCAGCCCCAGACGAAACCCCTTGTGCCATAGGTAGAAGAAGAAAACCCAAGCAAGCAAATAAACCCTCAAACCCACGAGAGCCCAAGGCCCCACACCAAGGATTTCCAACCACAAACCTCCACCAATAAGGGTAAGCGCATAGGCACGCTCAAAAGAACAAGCAACAAAAGAAAAACCCGACACCCAAACAGAAAGAAATGCAGCCACTGAGGGCCGACCGCACACAAGACACACCCTCATGCCCAACACTCACAGCCCCACACGGGCCTAACAAGCTAAGAAGCCCTCCCTTGACGGCAACACCCAGAACAGCACCCGGCCGCTAAACGCAGAGAGAAAGGGCAGGAGAAAACCTGTCGGCGTCGGCCAAAATAGTACCCCCGCACACCAAAAAACGGACAGGAAAGAAGGAAGGAGAACACAGGAGACCACGCCCCAAAAGCAGAAACCTCCTCCTCACGGCACTCAAGCAAGAAGAAGCAGAAGCAAGCTAGGGCACGAGTGCCCTAGCTTGACCAGAAAGTTTCAGAAACGCCATCCCCACAAAAGTCCAGAACAACCGACACGGAGGGGCACTACAGTATCTAGAAACTTCTTTTTGTGTCTAGTAATTTAACATATATTTTTTTATATCTTATCTTTATAAATAATATTTTTTGATTGAAAAAAATTACTTAAATAAATCTATATAAAAACCATCAAGAGATATCTTGTTTTAAAAAGATCTTGAATATTTTTTACTTTTAAGTATATTTCTTTAGAAACTTACTTTTTATATGAAATAGTAAATTTAGAAAGCTTTTTTATACTTAAATTTTTAAATTTTGGAAACTTCATTTTATGTCTAATAATTTAACATATTTGTTTTAAATTTTATCTTTATAAATAATGATTATTTTCTTGATTGAAAAATATTTACTTAAATAAATCTACATAAAAAAATCTCAGATATCTTTTGGAGGTGCCTACTACAATTTTATGTGAGAAATTTTGTTTATAAATTTTACTTTACTTTGGCTTTGCACGTTGAACTTAAAATGTTACATTTAACAAAAATAATTGTTGTTGAATGCATAGTTTTACCATTTTCTTAAAATTAGTGTTTATTTGTATTTTGACTCACAAAGCTTGTTACAATGGGAAACCTTCCAAGAGGTTCAGGTTAGTTTTATTTGTGTGAATGAAAATGTAAACAAGTGCCACGTAGTGGGAGTACTTGCCTTTGTAGTAGTCTAATTAGAGATTTGTAGAGTTGAAATAAAAATAAATATATGTTTAATTAATGTGAATAAAATTAAATATAATTTTTTGTAATTGTTTTATTTTAGTTTTGACTTTTGTATTTTGTGTTTTGTTTGATTAATAGCATTGGTTTTTTTTATATGTTTTGGTTATGTAATGTAAATATCTTGTTTGATGTTAAATATTTGGAAATAAAATAAATTGGAATAAATGCTTATTGTTTGGTGTTATTTTTATTTTAAAAAAAATTAAAGTTGAGTACATTTGAATATTTATATAATGAAGTCATTCATTGAGAGAAGGAAGTAGTTTATGAATTATTTGTACTAGACATAACTATGACAGTTGAAGTTGAGTTTTTTCTTTAGAATACATATTTGAATTTATAAATTATATTATATAAACTAAGTAAATAGGTAATTCACTCACATGCGAATTGTGGGGATGTGGAGTTTGTCTTGGGAAACTCCGATGCACTTGCTAAATCTCCACCTAGTGGGGACAATGGGGGCTGCTAGGGGGTTGGCTCTTTCAAGACTGGCTGGAAAGATATCCTTTCGGGGTCTAGAAATAGTGCCCTACAGTCTATTGGTCCTGAGATTACTCTAACAGACAAAGGCATTGAGCTCTGCCTTCCTGACGATGTGATGGAGGAGGTTGTTGGTTCATTTCACCTGGCCTTAGTGGGAAGATTCTTGGCTTTTCGGCCAACGATTGATATGGTTCGTAGATGGGTTAATGATAAATGGAAACTGAAGGGTAGCGTGTCTGTCTCGGCAATGCTTGGTGGTCTTTTCCTATTTAAGTTTACTGTTGAGGAGGACTTGGTTCTTGTCCTCTCTGGTACTTGGGCCTATGGTAAACATTTTCTTTCTCTGGCTAAATGGAGACCAGGTTTCAACCCCTCGGCGGATCTTACCCGTTCGGCCCCTGTTTGGGTTCATTTGCCTGGCCTTCTGCTAGAATTATGGGATGAAAGGATTTTTCGATGGATTGGGAACTCCTTTGGTAGCTTCATGGCGACGAATGCGGTCACTTTGGCGAAATACAGGTTGGTGTTTGCCTATTTTTTGTGTTAATGTCTCCATTAACAAAGCTCTTCCCAACTTTATCATTCTTAAATCTAAATGGGGGAAGTGGACTCAAGCTCTTGTTTATGAGAACGCCACCCTGTTCTGCCAGAAGTGTGGCAAATAGGGTCATGTTATTTCTGACTGCAAGAAGGTTTCTATAAAGGATGCTCCGTTGAAGGATAAAAATCCTTCCAACCCTCTGATGTTACAGGATAAAATGCTTGACCCAAGCACTAGCGGGGTTGGTGAGTCATTTAAATCAGGTGGTTTAGACGACTACCCCTTCATTGATGGCTTGAATGAACTGTTGAAATCCCCTGTCTCGGGGGAAAAGATGGAAACTAACTTAAAGATAAGCTGCTCCAAAGGGCTGGAAGAGGGTGAAGTCTCTCCACTAATGGATGTGGATTTGGTGTCGAGCTCTCGTGTTCATCAGGGGAAGGAAACATCTAGGTCCTTTCTTGTGTCTGATGTGTGTCTAGATTCTGCCAAGAAGAAGTTGGATGTCAATGGTGCTGACAATCCTGGATGTGAGACCTCGGTGGATGTTTCAGCCACTTCTCAGTGTTTGGAGGGTACCTTGTTTTCCACCCCCTCTAAGTTAGTTCTTACTAACTCGTGTATGCCCACTCCTCAACCGGCTCCTATCGAGGGCTGTTCTGGGGAGGTAACTAAGTCTGTTATTCTCTCCCCGATCTCTAAATTATGTTCTTTGATAGCCCAGTTGGAGAGTGATAACTTGGAGGACTGGCATAACTCAAAAAGGAAAATGAGGAACAAGAAAGTGGATGTTGGAATGAAAAGTAGAGTTGGAAGACCTTCAAAGAGATTGTCTAGGCACAAAGCCACGACTAGGGACACTACTAGCGGCAGGAAATCTACCCTTGATTCAAATCACAAAGGTAAGAAATGAAGTTCTTTTCATGGAACATGAGAGGACTAAACAGTCCTCTAAAACAATGTGCCTTAAGGCAATATATTTTTAATATGAAGATTGATATCCTTTTACTCGAGGAAGTCAAAATGACTTACTAGACGTTTTCCTCTGCCATCAACAAAATTTGTCTGGTATTTCCCTTCTTTTATAGCGAGGCGGATGGTGCTTCGGGAGGTGTTGCCACCTTGTGGAATCCTACTAAAGTTTTGGGCAAAGCCTTTTCTTTTTCTCAGAATTATCTTGTTGTGACTCTTAAAGTTGATAATCTCACCTGGCATTTGTTTAATATCTATGCGCTGAATTCTAGAGGTGAAAGAAAGAAGATGTGGGAGGAAGTGTCATCCTTAATATTGAGTAACAACAATGCATTGTATATGGTGGCTGGAGACTTTAATTTCCCCCTTTTTCCTTTGGAGAAGCTGGGTGGCCTAATGGACTATAGTGATAGTATGAATGATCTAGCTGAATTCATTAACATTTTTGGATTGTTTGACTTGGAGTTAAAGGGCAATCCTTTCACGTGGTTAAACAATAGAAAGGGCATTCAACTTATTCAGGTTCAGTTGGATAGGGTCCTTGTCTCGGCTGGTTGGGATCTTGGATGCAATGCCTCCCTTGCCTCCCTCCCCAGGACTATCTCTTATCATAATCCTATCATCCTTCAGTGGTTGGACAAACCGTTTTTGGGCCCACACCCTTTTAGATTTGAGATAATGTGGATGTCTCACCAAGATTTTAGAAAATACATTAAGACTTGGTGGAGCCACCCTGTTCAAGGCTCGATAATGTATAGAATATCCCAAAAATGAAGCTTATTAGAAAAGAAGCCAAAGGTTGGTCCAAGGCAACTTTTGGTGACTTCTTCAAAACTAAAAAGATGATCAAGGACAAGCTTGAGGGGTTTCAAAAGCTTATGGCCTCAGGCCATTCTCAATAACCTGTACATGTTGAAGAAGAAAACTGGAGGAAAAAGTGGAAGGATATTTTAAGTAAAGAAGAAATATATTGGAAGCAGAGATCAAGGGTCCAATGGCTAAAGGAGGGTGATAGGAACTCTTCCCTTTTCCATAGGATGACTAGCAAACATAAGAAGAGGAATACTATCAAGTGTGTGATGAATGATTCTAATCAGGAAGTCAAGGAGGTTGACAAAATTGGAGAGGTTGTTGAACAGTATTATAGACAGATCTACTCTGATACTGGCATTTCCCCCTCTGATGAGCTTTAGGCGAGGCTCCTAGGACACCTCCCGCATGGTATTAGTGAGCACAACAATCTTCAACTCTGTGCCCCTATGACTAAGGAAGAGGTTCAAACTGCTATGTTTGCTATGGGAGCCTATAAAGCTCCAGGATCGGATGGTTTCCCCCCGACTTTCTTTCAAGAATATTGGGACATTGTCAGCTATGATATTACCATGGCTGTTAAAGATTTCTTTAGGACTGGTAAATTGTTAAAGAAATTAAACAATGCTTTTATTGTGCTAGTTCCTAAAGTGCAAGATCCTAAGCACATGACTAACTTCAGACCTATAAGTCTTTGTAACACAGTCTACAAGATTTTCTCCAAAGTCCTTGCCAACCGATTGAAGCCTTTATTAGACAAAATTATCAGTACATGTCAGAATGGGTTCATGCCAGGAAGACAAATCCTAGATGCTACTATTATGACTCATGAAATAATTCATTCTATGGAGAAAAGCAAGAACCAAGGTATGGCTTTTAAACTTGACATTTCTAAAGCCTATGATAGGGTTAGATGGAAGTTTTTGTATTCAGTCCTTGCTAAGTTTGGCTTTAATGATAGAGTGATTGGTATCATTAGAGAGTGTGTGAAATCTGTTCAGTATTCAGTGCTGGTTAATGGGATTCCTTGGGGTTTCTTTAAGGCAGGAAAAGGGCTTAGGCAGGGGTATCCCCTTTCTCCCTACCTATTCATTATGGTGGCTGAGGTTCTGGGTAGGAACTTTCTATCCTTGCTCAACTCAGGGAAAATCTAGGGGCTTAAAGCTGCCTCCACCCTACCCCCCTCTGTTCTCCAACAATTTGTTGATGATACATTTCTTTTTGGAAAGTCCTCTGTGATTGAAGCTAGAGAATGGAAATGCCTCCTTCAAGATTATGCTTGTGTTTCTGGTCAATGCATAAATTATAACAAAAGAAATGTCTATTTCTTCAACACTAGAGCTGATCTCCAAGCTAATATTTTATCCATCCTGGGTTGTCTTAGTGCTTCTCTTCTGGGAGTCTACCTGGGCCTGCCGCTTACTGTTAAGGAGGTGTCACAAAAATTTTGGAATAGTATTTTGGAGAGAATGCAAAAGAAACTTGTTGGTTGGAAAGGCCAACTTCTTAGTAATGTTGGTAAACTCCAACTTCTTAAGGCCTCCCTTCAAGGAATTTTGGTCTACTTTCTCTCTCTGTTTAGGATTTCAAGCTCCATGGCTAAAAAAGTTGGAAAGAATTCAAAGATCCTTTCTCTAGACAGGAGTGGAGGAGAAGAAAAGACTAGCCCTGGTGAATTGGGACACTGTCTGTCACCCCAAATGTCAAGGGGGCTTAGGGATCAGTAAGATTACTAATCTGAACAAAGCCCTTATTGCCAGGATTGGCTGCAGTTTGGTGTAGGAAAGGGCTGAATGGTGCAGAATAATTAAGGCTAAATACCTTAATCATAGACATTTTTTTAGAGCTTTGGACCTGGTTGGTGTCCCTTCGGGCTCTAAAATTTGGAACAATATTCTTAAGAGTAGATCCCTCTTGAAGGAAGGGGTCAGATGGAAAATTGGTAATGGGAGATCAATTAGGTTCTGGGAGGACAGCTGGATTGGGAGCAAACCCCTTGCTGACAGTCATTTTAATATTTTGAGGGAACACGCTAAAGATCTCATTGGTACTTATATTATTGAATATACCTCACCCAAAGCTAGATGGAAAATTCTGAAGTTGTCTTTCCTACATTGGCCTAACCTTCTGCCAAAGGTTGCAGAGCTCCAAGAGCTTTTGAATACGGTTAGACTCCCTCTATTTCCCAAGGAGGACAATTTTTTTTGGATAAAGAACCACTCAGGGGAGTTCACTGTTAAGTCTACTTATCAGCTACTACTTACGTTTGGCAGCGACAAGTAGTGCTGGAAGAAGGTGTGGATTCATCAACTCATCCCTAAAATAAATTTCTTTTGGTGGACTTCCATCCATGGGAAAATTTTAACTATTGATAACCTTGTCAAGAGGGGCTTTCAATTCCCTAATTGGTGTACTCTTTGCAGAAGGGAAGAAGAAACCATCTCCCATATTTTTATTCACTGCCAGTTTGCTGCCCAGGTCTGGCAGAATGTTTTACAAAGGTTGAACATCTCTTGGGTTTTTGATAGAGATATTCACCAATTCATCTTAAATTGGAAATGCCCCTCCAACCATCCGTAAATCAAATTACTCTGGCAACTTATTCCACCTCACATTTGCTGGTGCTTGTGGAAAGAAAGGAATAACATGATTTTCAGAGAAATGGTGAACAATGTGGAAGGTTTGTTGATAATCCTTAATAAGCTTCTCTTGGATAACATTTCGACATGCAAATGGAAGACGCCTAGTAATCCCCCGACTGCTTGGGATAGAAGCATAGCTACCATTTGGAATTTTCCTAGTGAGTTCCAGAGATTTGATAATTCCAAAATGATCATTAGGAAGCATACTAGATGGAGAACCCCTAAGCCACCTTGGGTTAAGCTTAATTTTGATGGGGCAGCTAGGGGAGGGACGACAGTTGGAGGAGGTATTATCAGGGATCATACTGGCTGCCTGGTGGTTGCCTATGCTGGGAGATTGAAAGATCATACTAGCAACCAGGCTGAAGGCATGGCTCTCCTTTGGGGTCTTAAGATTGCGCTGTCACTCGGCGTCAAGACCATGGAAATTGAAGGTGACTCGATGCTAATTGTGGAAGCCACTAAAGGCAGGATGAAGGTGGGGTGGTCTCTAAAAGGTATTAAGGACGACATTTTCTCACTCCTAAATGGTTTTCAAGACTTTTCTATTCAACATGTCTTTAGAGAGGGGAATGCGACTGCTGACAGCATGGCGGCGACAGGTCTTGATTTTGAAGGGCTTCGATGTTGGCGAAAAGTTGATTTTTTTCCCTCCTTGGCTTTGGTGTGTTTAAGGGAAGATCTCAAACATCTAAATGTTGAGTCCTAGAAGGTGCTTACTTATTTTAGCTGGGCTCCTACTAACTTTGGTTAGTACTTTTGGCGGAAGCATGATTTTGAATAATTGGCTGTTATATGAGGTGATGGATATCATGTGTTTGTCCGACGGTATGTATGACCTCTTGTGGGCGGATGGTATGGTGAATCTTTCTACCCCTACTGACCGATGGAGTCATCATTTTTTGAACCCCCTAAATTTTTGTGTTGAACTTTTTAAGTTAGCGGATTTTATGAGATTTTTTGAGACGGCTAAGTATTACGCCGATATCATGCCCTTACGTGTCATGGGAAATTCACACAAGGGAGCTGCTACCATTGCGTGGGTTGTGAGATGTGGCATTTATTGCCTTCATTTTTTACTTTTCTAGTCACTTTTCGCTAGTCTTTTCCCTTTCGATGCTTCTAGAATTAACTACCAACTCTTGTGCCCTGGTTTTCCTATTCTGGTGGTTGGCGACTTTGGTGTGGGCTCTATGGGTGGGGACAGAGTGTGTGTGGAGCTGAATAGGTGTGACAAGTGGAAGGAAAATTCCATTATTTGGCACATTTGCAAAGAGGGAAAAATTTCCCAGTATATGGAGGCCATAACTGGTCACGATGAGGGCTTGTCTAATAAGTTTTTCACCTCTTGGAATGATGGTAGGGTTACCATCGATGGAATTTCCTTTGAAGTATTTGAGGAGGTTATTTCCAGGGTTACGGGGCTTCTGAATAGTGGTCAAACATGGAAGAAAACTATGAAGGTTCCAGACCAGATTAGCTTGAACCAATTCTTTCGCGGCATGGAGAAACCTATCAAGTTGCGGGGTGGCTTTGACCGTGAGGCATTGCCGGAGCCGTGGGATAGAGTTTGTATGATGATCATGAAGTACTTCACGCTGGAAGGAAGGTATGGGGTCTACTACTATTACCACTTTAATTTCCTCTACCACCTTAGGAATCACCAACATATCTCCATTCATTTTTTCCTATTTCATGCTCTTGATAACACTGTAGCGGAGTTTAATGAAGCCTCAATTTATGGAAAGAATTATACTATCCTACACCAAGGCCTTATGTCTAGGCTTTATCATTTTCATATGGCCCTTTGCCCTGCTCGGCCTATCAGTGTGCAAGAAGTCTCGTCTCTCCCTACTCTTGATGAAACCCCAGTTTCCTCTACTCCCCCCTCTGCTAGCATTCTAGATATGTCAGGCTCAAATAAGAAAAAATGCCTAAAAAATCCTGCATTGAAAGCCCTTCCCATGGCACATCCCCTGCCAAGGGTCCGGGGGATACGAGTAAGGAAAAAAAGTGTCTTGTCCCTACCCCACGACCTAAGGCTAAAGCCTCTAAGAAAACTAAATTCTGCCTCCATCAAATTGATTCCGACATCGAGATCACTGATGAAGCTAACACCCCTCGTAGATCTCATAGACTGGTCCTTAAGGAGGAAAAGGTGGGAAGTCTTAAGGAGGCTTCAGATTCGGATAATGAAATTGGGAGTGACAGTGAAAGCCAGGAGAAAAAGGTGGCGGGTGGGGAAGACCAGTCTGTCTTGGTGAGTAGCGTGTCCCATGTGTCTGAAACCTTGAAGAAGGGCCCTACCAGTGCCAATATGATGGAAATTAATCCTCGGGCCTCTAATACGGATGAGGGAAAAGCCCCCTTGCAGGAAGATCACAATGAAAAAGAGTAGGCTTGGGAAGAAGTTGGCAAGATGAAAGGGAGAATGGAGAGGCTGGAAAAAAAGGTTCAGGAGGTGTCTCACTTCGCCTTGAAGGTCATGCATAGGTCGGCTACCAGTCTTTGCTTGTTGCAAAAGGACAAGTCCGCGGACAATGGTGAAGATGATGCTGGTTTTAAGGAGCTGCTTGAGTTCCTCATGGCGGATTAGGCGACTGCTATTCAGGATAAACCTTGCAGGGAGGAAAAGAATTAGGCCTTTGGGTCTTTTTGTTTTTGTCAATTTCTCTATGACTTTTTTTATGTTAATGTTGTTTAACTAGTTTGACCCTTGGGGGTCTTTGGACTTGTCTGCTCTGTATCATGCTTGCATGATGGACTATGTTTATCCTATGTTTACTGTTGCTTTTTGGTTTTTGATATGACTTACTGTGGGTGATGGCTTGGTTCTCTCTGTTGTCACTGTGTTGTTAATGTGCTTACTCTGGATGGCCTTTGGTGCCTTGTATTGATGGGACAACACCCTTTTTTTTGTTGCTTTTTATATCAAAAACATAGTAGTCAATTAAGATAGTTTACTAATATATATAAATATATGTGAAAGGAGAATCTACAAAATAAAATAAGCTATATTATATTGTATATAAATATATAATATAAATTAATATAAACTATTATATAATATAAATTAATATATGACCTACATACCTGTAATAAGATATAAATAGAAATAGTATATATAAAATTAAAATATATATATATATATACACACACATTAGGTTATATATTATCTTATATACCTATATATTATAGGTTATCATTTTTTTAAGAAACTATATATATATTAATATAAATTAATATAAAAATATACAAAAAATCTTATTAATGAAAAGAAGGAGCACATATATAATCAAATTATACCATAAAATATTAAAAACATAGATAGATAAAGATATTAGTTTAATGGAAAGAATAATATATATATATTTTTTAATAATGTGAATCTAAATTTCTATAAAATAGTTTTTTTTTAAGCAAAAGCGGACTAGCCATTATAATATATTAATTATAACTATAATGTACATATCCTGGATTCAAAGGGCATACCGGTAAGGAAAGAATCCAGAAGAAAACCTCCGGTTGTCACCCATAAAAGAAAAAAATACATAATTTAAGTATAAAACTCAAATATTTACATCAACTCTTGCATATAGTATTCTATGCTAAAATATATCTACATGATATATTAGCTTTGACACTAATGATACTGCTAGATTTACATTTTTACAAAACTTCCATCCCCTATTACATCACAGTTACAACTTCATTTTTTTTTAGAAGTACCCAAGATCTTTCACATGCTACTTAAGATCATAACAGTTTTCAAAAAACCATCCAAAATTGAAACAAAATTTCCATCCTCCAATTTCTATACTTATTCTTCAATCTGCATTTGTTCAAAAAAAATCTACCCTTGCTCACCTTGCTCATCCACATAATTTATAGCAACATTCATATCTGGAACAATAGGTACATGCCAATTCTAATACAAGTTCTGCACACTCCTTTGTATTGATGGTTGACTCTGCAAACCTGAAGATGTTGCATGAAGACAATTATGGTAAAGCAGAAAAGAAACATAATGATACTTTTCTCTAAAACATTCTGCCATTTCCGTTCCAACATGAATATTGTATCTTGCCAAAGCCCTGTTAAGATGACTTGGATCAGATATCTCCAAAGATTTCTTGAAAGCATCATAAACATTAATAAAAGCTTTATTATAAGGCAAGAAATGTGGTGGAAAAATTCCACCAACATAACCCTCCCCCATTCCAAAGACATATTTATGTGCACATTCTTCAAGAGCTTCATTCTGTAGAAAAACTTCATGGACCATTTTTTCTACAATTAACTTCATAGAATCTAAACACTGCAACATATCCAAAAGATTAGAAATAAAAATGGACAAAATATTTGAAGGATAAATCAACCTCCTTGTTTTGGGATGGAGAACTTCTTTCCCAACAACACTTTTGAGACACCTAAAGTCACAAGGATACCTAAATTTAAAAACAATTTGCAATTGAGGCTCTTCTAACCTTCCTGAAAATGGCCTTTCCCATCTTTGCATTGGAAACCACACTCTATAATTCTTTGGCCGATAATCCATCAGTTTTAACTTATAAAATTTTGCAAAGAAGCTTTTCAAATGCTAGTTCATCTACTATTTGCCAACAATAGACTGTGTTGGCCAAATAAATAGACAACTAAAAAGATAACTTTAACTATCATGATGTGTCTGGGCTGTGAGTACAAAAGTAAACTTTTTGGTGTCAAAACGAAGACATTCAACACATGCTAAATATATTTCACACACCTTAATCGTATTTGAAAATAATTCATTAAGATGCAAACCATGCTGAAAAGGAGTAAGAAATTTGAAGTAATGATGGATTGAGAACACTTGTAGACTTCTCTCATGTTTTTGTGACCTTTGAAAGGACTAGCATATGTAGCCAAACATACTACAACTAAAATTTGGCAAATCCATATGCCACTAAATGTACTCAAAAATACGATCAAGATTAAACACATTTTTAAATGTGTACATTAACTGACAGCCTTAAGGAAAACATAAATCCTCTCCATATTTTATTCATGCGAAACTGATAACTTATGGTAATGCGTACATTATAGTACATAAAAAATTATGACAAAAGGGCCAACTCATTAGTACGAAATCATAGACTGCTGGATGGAATCAAAGTTGCATAAATATATAGTACAATTCACTTGCAACTTAGCACATTTTGCTTGCATCACCTTAATGAACTTTGATGATATCATCAAACCCCTTAATATTAGACACATATAACCCGCCAACACCCATATACATAACTAGCAATTACACCTATGAAGATAAATCCTTTACTGTGCGTAATTTAATTACCACTATAAGTGTCAATTGGCATATATAACTACCAATTACCCATGTATTGATACTTATGTGCAATTACCATTTACATATGCATAAAAATTTGTCCATGTTTCCATTTTTCCTGGATCTAACAAAAGGAACACAACTATAACTTCCGGTTACATATATGACTCTAGCTTATATTAATTCCACCTGAAAGTTTGTCCCAAATAACAAGATTTTTCATTCAAAAATTTGACAATCTCTGTCTAAGCATCTTACTTAGCAAAGTCTTTCTTCCTTTGCTAGTAAAGTTTCTAAGTGGTAATGCATCTTACCCAAAGTAGCCACATGAGTAACTTCATTATCTGCTTGATCACACCCAAAATTTTCCAAAAAATCTACAAATCTATTTCCCTCTCTATATGTGTGCAAAAGTTCATAATTACCAATCTTATCAAGCAATGCCCAAATCTGCTTGACAATATATACAAGCTTCCAATTCTGAAGCTTGCGATCACGCCATGCATTTATTAAGATTAGTGAATCACCTTCTACCTAGATCATAGGTAACTTGAAGCTAAAACTTCAAACCAAACAATAAAGCTTGAGCCTCTGCCACATTATTAGTTCCTGGAAGAAATTTATAAGACTTTGCACATAACACTTAGCCTTTATAATCACAAATGACCACCCCAGTCCCAGATAAACCTGGATTTCCTCTAGATGCTCCATCTATATTCAACTTAAAAACACCTAAAGGAGGAGGAGACTAGACAATTAAATCTTTATTTACCGTTTGAACATGATGATGAAGATTTCCTTTAAATGGAAAAGATAATAAAGTGCATGAGGACAATAAATTTGAATCCCAAGTAGAGAAAAGAGAGCCAACATGCTTTATTTTGTGCACATAAGCATTAACAGTTTCAAAAATTCAACTTTCCAATAGTATTATCATTTGATCAATGTTCAATTTCTCTTTCCTAAATATAATTTTGTTCCTTGCCCACCAGATTTCCCATAAGACTGAAGAAGGTATAGTACACCAAATACTTGCAAAAAATGATGTATTAAACAACTGAGGCCAAGAAGAGAATAATTTCCAAATAGTGTTAGGAAAAGTTGTTGACCAATTCATTTTAGCCACTACAAACAACCAACAAGTTTGCGCTACTGGGCACAAAAGAAAAAGATGATTTACATTTTCAAATTCCTGATTGCAAAGCGCACATTTAAAGGGAGTAACTATGTTTAATTTCACTAACTTGTCACTTGTTAGAATTTTACTTGAATTGCAAGCCATGCAAAGCAACCTACTTTTGACAAGACTTTTGAATTCCAACAAAACTAATAAGCTCTTTGCTTTGACACTTGACAGGAAACTTGTGTGAGAGATTTGTACCCCTCTTTAATAGTATAGCAACCCGAATGTGCATTGGAAAAAATTATTTTATCCGGTTGGGATGAAAAATAAACTACCCTATCTTGTAGAATAGAAGAAATATGAACTTTATGATCCTCATCAATTGGCTCTTGTGAAAAATCTTTCCACTTGACTTTTCTAGACTCTAAGTCTACATTTTGAACATAATCTTTTACTTTTGAGCCCCAAGCTTGGGATACAAAATTTGCAGTATTACCAAAATTATAATCTGCTGCTAGATTCTGATATCCATTCCATGAATATTTCCAAAATAAGGCATCATTACCATCATTCACTTCGCAAGTTAGATGAGATAAAATAACTTTCCTACATGAAATCAAAAAATTCCATATTGCAGAACCTGAAGGCGGATTTGAGATAGTAAAAATTCTGGAAGGATAATGACTATCTAAATATTTGCACTGCATAATGTGACACCATTTAATTGTAGGTTTAGCATACATTCACCATACCATTTTAGCTCCAAGAGCCAAATTTTGATTTGACAAATTGTGCAGGCCTGCACCACCTTTTAATTTGTCAAAACACATTGTTTCTAACGAAATAAGAGGAATTTTCTTTTTGTTGTCCAAATTTATAGACCATAAAAATTTCCTAATCAACTTTTGAATATGTGAGATGATGGATTTTGGAGATTTTAGACAAGCCATAAAATAGCTAGGGATTGGTGATAATACAGATTTTACCAATAGTATTCTCCCTGATAAAGATAACCATCTACCTTTCCATGCCAAAATTCTAGATTGAATAGTTTGAATTATTTTTTGCCAATAATTAACTTTATTTTGTCCAGAAAAGAAAGGAATGCCTAAATATTTACAAGGAAAATAATCATGTTGAAAGCCAAATATATTGACAATACGATTTTCAATATCAGATTTGGTATTGAACACATAAATTTTAGACTTGCCTTCATTCACTTTTTGACCATAAGCTATTGTATATTTCTCCAATAAAGACTTTATCTGCAAAGCTTCTCTTATAGAAGCTTTACCAAAAAGCAAAGTGTCATCAACAAAGAGAGAATGAGTCACTGAGATGGCATAATTTGGAATAGAAACAACCTGAATTAAACCATACATATGAGCTTTAATAAGTGACCTACTCAAAGCTTCAACCAGTATGATAAAAAGAGATGGAGATAATGGATCTCCTTGGTGAACCCCTTGGGTAGAACCAAAAAACTCACTGCATAACCATTCAATAAAATTGAAAACTTAGCACTAGACAAACATGCCATTATCCATTTACACCATTTAGAAGAGAAACCAAACTTTAGTAACACCTACTTCAGAAAATTCCAATCAACCCTATCATATGCCTTTTGCATATCAAGTTTAAGAATCATTGCAGACATCTTATTTTCAACAATGGAATGAATAGTTTCATGGGCAAAAATTGCACCTTCTGCAGTTTCTCTCCCAGGGACAAAACCCCCTTGTTCCTTAGAAATGATTGATGGAAAAAGAGAGTGTAACCGAAGATAAATGACCTTAGTGAAAATTTTATAAATTGTGTTACATAATGAGATAGGTCTAAAATTAGAGAAAGTTTCAGGAGTTTTAATCTTTGGTATAATGGCAATATTAGTCACATTAAATTTTTTTAACATACATCCTGACTTTCTTCATTCTTCCAATGCATTTAGAATATCAATCCCAATGAAATCCCAACATTTTTGATAAAATATGGTAGTGAAGCCATCAGGACCCAGAGCTTTATTAGGAGACATGGAAAAAACCACATCTCTTACTTCCTTAAGCGAGAATGGGGCTAACAACCTAACATCATCTTCCTGAGAAACCAGACTAGGAATGCCTTGAAGGAGTTCTTCTCTCTCTCTTGCTAGAAGAACATTATCATTGTTAGGAGCAGATAAAAGAGAAGAAAAAACCTTAACTCCTTCATTTTGAATCTCTGACTCTTTTGTAAGCAAAGCACCTGAAACACTATCCTTAATAAAAAAGATAGTGCTTTTTTCTTTTTTTATTTGAGCTAAAATATGATTTTTTTTTGTATTCCTATCACTATCTTTCAACCAAACTTCCCTAGACTTTTGTCTCCAATAGATTTCCTCAATAACAACTCTTTCCATTCCACTTGTAACTTACACTGCTCAACAAATAATGCATTGTCCAAACTGTTGGAAATAATTTTTTTATTCACTACCTCTAAATTTTTGTAGACCAATTCTTTATGAACAAAAACATTTTTAAAGACATGTTGATTCCAATTTTGTAAATGTTGTTTGACATACTCCAATTTCTTGCTTAATTGAAACATTCTAGAACTAAGTACAAAGGGAGTTGTCATCCACCATTGTTTTAGCAACAAAATAAGATCAGGATGTCTAAACCACATCGCCTCAAATTTGAAAGAGGAATTATTCTTTCTTTTAACTTGATTTGAAACCAAATCAAGTGAAATAGCAAAGTGATCAAATGCTAGAAAAGGTAAAATTTGTGATTGAAATTGATAGTCACTTAATACCCAATTCAAAGAAATTAAGAACCTATCTAATCTCTCCACAATTTGAAGGAAATTCTTTCTCCTATTTTTCCAAGTATATCCACCATTTTTTGGAATTACATCAACCAAAGTATTATCTTGAATATAAGCAGCAAAGTCCTCCATAACTTTCTTTGGAGGACAAACACCACCTTTTTTCTCAAGAGTACTTGCAATTGCATTAAAATCCCCTACAATAACAAATTTTTCAGACCCAATGCTATCAAGCTTTAATTTCAAAGTATCCCACAACATCTTCTTACCTACCGTACTATTAGGCCCATAAACATTGATCAGCCAAAAAGATATGATTAATCTTCATTAGTTGCCAATTATGATCAAATGAGATATTACTAATCTTAACTGTTTTTGCATTCCAAAGAGTTAGGAGTCCTCCTGAAGCTCCTTGAGAAGGTGAATTTGAAGCTTTCCATTTGCTCCACTTATTAGCAATAAGCTCAAAATCTTCATCAAAAAATTTAGTTTCCTGAAGAACAATTAAATTTTCCCTACAAACATCCAATTGTTGCCTGACTTGGGCTCTTTTGTCAGAGGCATTCAAGCCTTTGACATTCCATGATATTAATATCATTGAGACTTAGGAGAGCAACGGGCTCTCCCTGTCTTTTTTGTTTCAAACCTATCCCCATTTGGGCATCTAATGTTAATTGAACACCTGCTTCTATTTGTTCTTGTAGCTTGATAGCTAAATATTTCCTATCCCTTTTAGCAAGGGAATTTTTACTTGAGGAAGGAGATAAAGGTGACTGGGCAATTGATAATGAAATCAATTCATTTGATACCTCACCATCCCAAATTTTTTTAGAAGCAATATCATCAATCAACTATTCCCCTACTGATATTAAAGACTGATCCACAAATTTCTCAAGCTCCTCCTTGGAGGGAAAAAAAGAAGAATGAGTATTAAGATCACTGGAAGACTGATGAGACAGTAAGGTAAAATCACCTTCCAATTCTTGCTCATAGAAAACCATTAATGTTTCATCACTTTTATTGGTAAGGCCAAGTGTGAGCAATGAGGCACATTGGTTTAATTGGTGGATAGTAGCAAAATTGAACTGAGGAGCCAATAACTTAATTGAAAAGAAAAATATTTTCATTGGTGAAAGCACCAACTTTTTCAAACCAAGTAAAAAAGAGACAGTGATGAGATTAGAACAAGAATATGAAACATCTAACCTTGCAGTATGGAAACCAACCGAAGACGAATGAGATACATTATCATGATTACTTAAGAAAGAACCACCAATTTCCCCTGAAGAGGAAAACTCAAACTGAGAAAAAGCTTCAACAAACTTTAACTGTGAAACTTCAGAAGACCCATAATGACGTAAATTTGTAGGCAGCAAACCTTGTAAATTTGACTGAGAACATGAATCTTTAATGAAAAGATGCCAGTTGACACATAAATCAAGAACTATATAAAAGAATGTCAATTCCTTAGCATAAGAAGGAAAAACAACAAGAGAATTCTGATTTAACAGGCTAACATATTCTACATCTACATCCCTATTACCAGACATATTCAAGACCTCCAAATTAACACATTTAGTGGGGGAATGAATAGGTAAATGACATAAAAATAGAATTTCTCAGGATCCTCATAAACCAAATTTTGTTTCCACAAACCATAAATTGACTTAATATTAACATCCACCGGGAGAGCCTTAGAAACATCAATAAGCACACAAAGCCTGACTGGTAAAGAGGAATTAGAAAAGAAAAAAGAATCATGATGTAGATAAATTCCTATCTAATTGCCTAAAACCTCAATAATGCTCGACTCTTTGTATTCCAAAGGTAACCCTTGCATTTGTACCCAAAATGGAATAAATTGAACCCTAGTGTGAGAAGGGTTGAAATTTGGGGACCAAATGGTTGTAAATAAACCATGCCCTTCGCAAATCCAAGATTTTTTCCTGTATACAACATTTCTAGAATCTCTATCTAAAAATATAACAACAAAGAAGCCTTCTCCCTTGTCTAAAAAGAAGACTTGATTAGAACCAACCCAAGTCTAAAAGACCCAATTTTTCAAAAAAGACTCAATTTTTCAAAAAGTTGAGATCAGGGAGAAATTTCCAAAACTTACAGATTAATGCAACATCCTTAAGATCATCAATCTGCGGCGTGAGCATGGCATTAGGAAGGGTGATATTGACTTGATCACCCTTCCTGAAATTTTTTGGAACCCATCTGTGATCGTTAGAGCCCAAGATCTTCTCCTTCTCCTGACTTTGGGCCTTTGGAGGAAACCTCCTCCCCATACCACTAGACCCATTTGCATTAGAACTGCATGAATCCTCTTAGAAACAGGAATAGAATCAGGGAAAGTGAGAGGTGAACACAGAGGCACAAATGATTTAGGATAAACAACAAAAATGTCATTTGGAAAAGTGGTAGGACAAATGGATGACGAATTTGGAATGAAGGGAGCTCCAAAAGAGCCAGAAACAAGATTATTAGGAACAAAACGGGGAGGAGGAGAAAACCTATGTCCATGAGGACGCCCAAAAACCACATTTTCCCACGAATGGGAAGAACTAGAGGATTCCGAGCAAACTACCGATTCAAGAGCACAAATGTCAAAAGGAGCTTGCTTCTCCTTGGAATTTTTTTTGTAATTCGAGAATAGCGTTGAGACTTCAAAATGGGAGGCTTGAGAACTTGTTGATATAAAACCCAAGCCCCATTATGAAAAACACTACCAGACAAGCCATGAAAATGCTTAACTTTTCCAAAAACATCTTCTTTCACCAATGAGAGTGACTTTCTATGTAAATCAGAAGCAAATCTATGTGAAAAAGCACCATTCGTGACAGGAAAACAAGTTGTAGGAACCCTCACTGGAGCTTGAAAACCCTTTCCCTTGACAGAACAGGCATAAAACTTTGAATTTTTATCGTTAATGGAAAAATTCGATTCTTGTCTTCTATAAAATAGTTAATAGATTTTTGTAAGATTTTCTTTAATAAAAAATAACAATTACATACATAAAAAAATCATTCTTTTTATTTTAATAATGTGAATCTAAATCTTTATAAAATAGTTAATTGATTTCTGTAAGATTTTCTTTAATAAAAAAATAACAATTACATACATAACAAAATCATTCTTAAAAAAATGTCAAAATAAAGAACATTTATTTATTTTATAAAGATTTAATGAAATGATTTTATAAAGCAAAAAATGAAAATCATTCCTTAAAAAAATGTTTAATTTGCTTTATCTGCCAATAACACAAAACTTTTTTAACCAATCATATGCACAAAAAATATTTTTTATAATTTATAAAGTTAAATATTTTACAAGTTGACTTTACAAAATTGAATTTTATTTTAATTTTTGTTTAAATATTGTTTTTGATTGGTTGAAAACTAAATTATTAATAACTAGTTAACTAAAAAAAGTGAAAGTCATTACAATAGTACTATGCCTAAGGCAAGTACTAATAAGATTTTAAAAATAATTCTACTCTATGTAAGTATAAAAAAAATTGTTAAACAAAATAGTCATGCAAACAAGAGATTTAAACTATAAATAATTTGCCACATATGTAAGCAATTGTGCATGAGAATTATACTCAAATCAACACACAAAATGTATTTATTAATTATCATTTTAATGATTGTAAAATTCTATGCAAATTCTACACAATTCAATTCACACTCTAATATGATTCTATGTTCAATTTTTATATATAGCTTACGAATCATAAAGTAAGGGCATGCAATTTGAATTTTTATGCTTTAAGTGATTAGGTTTACCTTTTAGTCTAAGTCCTTCATCACATTAAAATTGTCACGTCTCAGACTCTGATGCAGGTTGCTTTTGGTTTTGTGTGGATTTGTTATATGATTTGATGTGTGTGGTAGAGTAATAATGAATATTATAGTGTTTTGGTGTGGTGATATATGAAAGTGTTTCCTTAAATTATGAAAAGTTGAATAGGATTGAATGTGTTTTACTTTGAAGATGAAGCAAAAATAGAATAGAAATATTTGAATTAATGTATTCTATTGTTTTGATTTATATCTTTATGGGATACTAATTCAGTTTATTGTTGTGTGCTTGAGTGCACTTGAGATGTAGGAGGTCGAAGACCAAGGGTGTGATTAAGGAGAGGAGGTTAGCTTCTTGACAAGATAAAGCAGGATGTTCTCTCGATCACACACGGGCACTTAGATTCATGTAGATTGCATTCAGGAATGATAATTTTGGCTTGATTGTTTTGATTGTTCGCAAAATAAATAATTATTAGTCAAATTAAATAAATAGTGAAATATAAGCATAATAAAGTAAAAGAATTAATTTTAATTATAATTAATTATAGATTTTTAATTTAAATGTCTATGCATGATAAAAATATGAGTAAGTATTTTATTATTCTTTTAACCTGTGTTAATTTTTGAGTTAATAAATTAACTAATAGTTAGAAGATATTTATTTAATTATTGGGTAAATATTTTCCAAAAGGGGATTTATTTGCAACTAAATTAAATATTATTTTATTTTATTTTTTATTTGAGCACGGGAAATGGAAAAGATAAGTTATATCTTATTTGTATTTTAAAAATCTATTATTTTCAAGATTAGGTTTGGAATAAGGAAAAAGAAAACTTTAAAAAAAGGAAAAAGGGGGTAACGGAAAACCAATCTTTCTTGATATTATCTAGAATTGCTCTACAAATTCACTTTCATGGCTACTATATAGATTCTTGTTTTGTTTTTAGTTTCCAATAGATTAGAAAATAGAAGAACAGGACAAAGGAAAGGAGAAGAGGAAGGTTTTTCAAGAAGGAAATTTCAGAGAAAACAAGAAGAGGAAGTGGCAAGGAGGCATCTTCAGCTGTCAACAAATTATCTAGGTTCTTCTTCATAATTCTTTTTTATTGCATTAATATTCTGAATGAGAGAAAATAAATTTACTGTGCGTTCAAAGATTTTTTTGTGCAAAACCTCTATATTTGCTAAGTTTGTTGAGCAAAATACTTTGGTGAAATCTATACATTCTTTTCAAAATTCTTTATAATTTTATAGACAATTTTGTTTGCAATGTCTCTCTGTATCTTATTCAAAATATCATTCTTTTTGAATAAATATTGTGCTAGATTGTTGATTAATATATATATATATATATATATATATATGTTAAAATATATATACATATACCATAATTTGTGTAAGTATATATATATATATATAAACATATATATACATATGTTTAAAGAATCTGAATTATATTCTCATAAAACGAATTCAAATTTGTGAAGGGAAATGCATTCAAATGTTAATGAATATGAATTCGTTCTTTTTTTTTTTTTTTCCATGGTAAAGGGGGGGGGTTGGAATTTTTCCCTAGTCGTGCCCTCCCCATAAGGGAAGGGTTGAACTGTGGGGGACAACGCCCCTCCACTAGCAGCGCCTCCCCATATGGGGGCGCGTAAGCCCTGCTTAATTATATTCATTTCCTTTAAACTGTGATTCGATCTTAAATCTGCTTCTTCGTCTATAGATTTCATGTGGGAAAATAACATTGCACGAGTTTGGTATATATACATATGTTGTATATATATATCTGTGTGTGTATGCTATATATATATATATTGAACTGTGAAATACATTTTTTTGGGAAAATTATTTTGTGTAATAGATTCATTAACTATATATATATATATCTGAGAAACATAGATCTGAATTATTTATATATCTGAAAAAGAAAACATAACTGTGTCTAATTAAAATCACTGTGGTATAGATTTCTTTGTTTTTTTAATTTTTACTCTTAAATTTTCTAAGAATGTACATAATTATATATATGTAAATGCAACTAAATGTATATATATATATATATATATCATTTTTATATTTGAAAATAAACAAGATCAGTAAAATAGAAATGGATAGATACAGAACTGGCTGATTGTAATCACCATTTTATTGTAAACTGGAAGACATTTGCATTAAAATTATTATCATATTGTTGAACTTCATATCGTGTGTACTTTACATGCTACAAAATGGGGAAAATTGTAATTCTCGGAAATATATCTATAAACTAGTGAATTTTAGGAATATAAAACACGAAAAACATATATATACATACACATTATGGCATTTTAGACTGGATGATATTTCCTGATATATCTAATTGTGAATGAAAGTGAGTGAAACTATTCTCTTTTCTTTAAATTTAACTTATTATTCTTTTTCATAAAAGTGTAGACATACTCCTATTAAATAGGAAAGTAATCTGTAAGCTAGGATTTTATCCCATATCTATAAGGCTAATTAGAGTAGTGTTTTTTTTCTGAACTTATATACATTACTTACTTTGATCAATTATTTAAATAGAAATTAGAACTTTTGAGTTTATACATACTCTTTCCAAAAGACCAAATTTAGATTGTTTTGAAATAATAGAAAGTGACTTGCAAAACCAACTGTATGATCAATTTTTCACTTAAGTTAGTGTGCGGATGTAAAGTTATTTGAGAACCTTGTGTGTACTTTGTAATTATTAGAATTCCTTGAAGTAGAGATGTCTAAAATTGAATGAAAACTATAGATGGAAAATGTATTATTTATTGTTCTTTTGGGAAACTTCCAGGATAGGATGTCGAAGATGAACCCACAGAGACGGTAGTTTTACCTTTTCTAAAACAATCATTTAATTATTTATGCTTGGCCAAGCACATGCACCATTGAAATAGATGGAAATAAAAGCCTAGAAATAAATGTATATAGGTCTCTGCTACCTCCGGTTTGCAAGAAATATGTTATTCTCATGTTAGGAATGCATATAGGCATTAGGCTTGCATCGAGAGTTCCCTCCTACTTTATTGTTTCAGGTTGCTAGGCTCCTCATGCGGGACCGGGGATTTCTTCAAGTTAGGAAGAAACCCGGGGAAGTCTTTTACTTCTTGGTTGGGCGAAAAAGGCACCTTAATCACACCCTTGGCCCTAGCTTGCAAGAAGACCAGTGGTGTCACGACAGTTGAGGTTCAGAGTTTCTTATGCTATAAATGTATTCGTGTATTATTTTTGAAAGGATTGTATAGCCCACTTGTAAAAGTAACTTTATTTGACATTCATTATTGTAACATTGAAATAGATGTATTGGAATGAAAGATTTTGATGTAACATTGAAATAGATGTATTGATTGAAAGTTAATGATGTAACTTGTACATGAATGAATCTATGGAAACTCATTGATATGCTATTGACATATACATATGTATTAGTGTAAAGATCCTTGTTGTAGATGCAATATACTTTTTTTGGATACATGAAATGAAATTTATTACTATTTTTGCTTTAGAGCTCTTGTGGAAAGCTCTTGATCTATGCATCCTTTACTTTTACTTTATGTGAAATGTAATGAGTTTTTGGCAACATATGTGGCTTAATGAACATCATTTTTCGAGCGTTACAAAAATACCTAATGCTCTCCATTCACCCTCTAATATGTGTCACGTTTACATAAAAAAATAAAACATTTTCTCATCAATAACAAATATGAATTTGTCTATTATTGCTACAATTTGTCAGCTTTATTGAAGCCTCATAAAAATTAATCAAAATATGAATGTTACATGTAACAATATTGATGAAACATCATGAACATGCATCTTTATTTTGTTGTTGATACTAAAATTTCTAAGCTTCAATCATCAACTATATCAAATGATGTATGTGTTGGTGACCATATCTATTTTAGTATGACTTAACCATATCAAATTATGTTGAGTAGAACATCAATCGTTTATGAAAATTCATGTAAACAAAAAATCTTGAATATGAAGCCATGTTGATACTAAAATTACGCTTCTTCAAACTTTTAGGATCTTGATCATTTTAAAGGCAATCAAATGTTCAAATGATTATAAAAATAAAGTTAGACACTCAATAGGTCAAAAGTAATTAAAAGAGGGAGAATTTAAGATTAAATAAGCTTTAGGAAACTTCTATAACGTGATCCTTGATGTTGGCAATGGTGGTTTGTGACCTCTACAATGTGATCCATGATGTTGGCATATTTACTAAATCTTATTTTTTGTTAAATTTCCTAGAAAAATTTCTTTAACTAAGGTAGCTCGCTCTATATCTTAATCAAAAGAATTAATAGCTTTTATTAACTTTATTGAAAATTACTAATACAAACAAAAGGAGATCTCGTCTATAAGTATTAATTTTTATTCGACTTCCTAAAGTTGAATGTTGGTGGCCTACTCCATAATCTTATCTGCGGGTGTGCCCACCTATAGGAGTTCCTTCATCTTGTCACTTATGTTGTTCATGCTTGTGCTCATCTTTCGCATAACCTTCTCTCCCCTAACCAACAACCTATTTCCAAAGGCATTGAACTTTTCCATCTAACCTTTATTTTATCTGTTATTTTCTTTTCCTTTCCCTTGTCATATATCCTTGTCTCTATTAGATATGCAATCCAAATCACTTCATGCAAAGATGAGAGGAATAAAATCAGTATATTTACATATCTATATGCATGCACAATTATTAGTTAAGATAAAAAAAATATCATTCCTCGCACTCACGAGACCACTCTACAACTACAAGCTTAGCACAACAAAAAGCACAATACTCAAGATGGGTATTCTAAAAATCTAAAACCATCTTCCCCAGAGATGAAATATATAACTTCACTTCCATTAGAGGCATTATACTAACAAATACTATCCTTTGAAATGGTTCGGGAATGTAAAGTAATTGGAATCATTTGGATTACCTTTGTGCCTCATCATCTTCCACTA
Organism: Sequoia sempervirens; assembly: GCA_007258455.2. Classification (NCBI taxonomy): domain Eukaryota; kingdom Viridiplantae; phylum Streptophyta; class Pinopsida; order Cupressales; family Cupressaceae; genus Sequoia; species Sequoia sempervirens. The sequence goes on from VDFB02000017.1 coordinate 276,074,448, forward strand.
CCATCGCTTGCACACCAATTTGAAACTATCATGTGCCTGTCAATTTTTGCATCAGGTGTTTTACACCAAGTTCGTGTTGGCACTGTAAACATGCCTCTTGGCATAATTAATATTTTATGTCAATGTTTTGAAAAAAGAAATCTATATAACAATATAGAAATTGTAAATAGCTTTAATATGGTTACTCATTGGTCTTAAGCAAAAACCATATAAAAAAGTGGCAAACATGTGTTCAAGTATCAAATAATTCATACCACATGTGTATATGTATGTATGCATATATGTATGTATACATATATATGCATATGTATATTTGTGTGTATATGTATCTATATATGTATATGTATGTATGTGATTATTCTCCCTACAAAATACATGTCAAAGGCATAATAACATACAAAAAGGCATGATAACATACATAACATGATAGAAAATGGTAGTTGTAGGGCTCGCTAAGGTGAGGGATTCAAATGATGAATTGGTTGATAGGATGAGACTTTCTCATGATGAAGACATCGAGTAAATGGAATTGTTAGGTTGGTGATTCCCACATTTTGTGGTATTCCGTCAGTGATGTTGGGCAAGAATTTTATTATCAATAATTTTTTCTGATGTATTGTATTGTGTGTTGTATTTTGTGACAAGCCATCACTTTCTAGTGTAGAGTGGCTGCAAATTTTGTAAGAGTTTCAAGGTGACATGAGAAAATATGCAATCTAAATCCTAATAATTATTATTTTCCAATAAGAGTGTTTAAAAATAAAATTGCACAAATTAATTACAGGTTGGAAAACACTAAGTGTTGTGAATTTTTATATTCTTGTTCAAAGGTAAATGGTGGAGATCGCAAAGAGGAGTTGTAGGTGGGGGATACAACAAAAAAATAAAATTCAGGTGATAGGTGAGTAACCATTTGAATCAATTATATGTATTTATGGTATTGGTTTCTTACTTGTATAGGTTTTCAAAACACTATGTGGATTACAGGTTGCAAAACAATCGAAAACCTATAATTCTTTAGACAGTAAAAATGTAATGAAAAGTATTATTATTTAGACAATAAGAATGTAATGAAATGCAATAGAAGGTATGGAAATATGGTGCCTTTTTTAACCTACAATTATGACATAAGGTAACTTATACACACTCAATATCGAACACATTGCCTACTATAAAAATGGTAGGATACAAAAAACACTACGCCTTTTAACTTGCAATTTAAAATGATCCCAACCCTTGTGGTTTTGATTTGTCTATATGGAGGTATATAATATGAATAAAAAAACCAATAATGGTGCTATCAGGAAAAAAAAAACATTTGTCCTTGGTTGAGGATTCAAAAAATAGAGTGTTTTGGATACCCTATCAAATGTAGGTTATAAAATACACCATGTTTTGAAAGCTACAATTTCTCATTCTAAACACATAGCTGTTAAACAATGATGTTATTTCAAATGTATACATATATATGTATAGTTATGGATGTCTTACAATAAATAGGAGCTTTAAAAATATGTTGTTTATTAGTACCTACACTTTATATAATAAGGCAATATTCAAAGTACACACCATGCAAAACACACAATGTGTTTTAACTTGTAGTTCACAATGATGCTCCTCACCCTCATGCTTTTGATCTGTGTATATTGAGGTCTGCAATTCAAGTAGCAACAAGACTATTATTACTAGAATTGGGAAAATATAATACACTTATCCTAGTTAGAGGATATCAAATATGAGGTGTATTTTGAATACTAGGGCTATCAAATGCAAGTTACTAAACATGTCATGTTTTGAAACCTGTAATTTGCCATACCCAACACACAATTATCAAATGTTGTTGTTATTTAAAATATAGACAAACATGCATATAGATATGGATGTCTTGTAAGAAATAGGAGCTTTCAAAACATGTCGTTTTGATTAACCTATACTTTATGTAATAGGGCAACCTTCACAGTACACACTTTGTAAAACATAGTGTGTGTTTTAAGTTGTAGTTCATAATGACCCCAACCCATGTGGTTATCATATCTATGTATATCCAAGTCTACAATTCAAATAGAAACAACATCATTATTGTTGGTACTGGGATAAACAATACAGTTGTCATCAATTGAGGATTCAAAACATGTTGTGTTTTGGAAGCCCTGTCAATTGTAGGTTTACAATTTTTCATACCCAACACATAATTATCAAATGTAGTTGTTATTTCATATGTACACAGACACATGTATATTTATGGATTTATTATAACAAATAGGACCTTTTCAAACATGCTCTCTTTTGATATGCACTTTATATAATGGGGAAACCTTCATAGTACTCACTGTGCAAAACATAATGCGTGTTTCAAGTTACAGTTCACAATGACACCAATCATTATGGTTATGATCTATGTATATCCAAGCCTGGAATTCAAATAGAAAAAACACTATTATTTCTAGTATTGGGGAAATGCAATACAATTCTCATCGGTTGAGTATTAAAAACATGGTGTGTTTTAAATACCTTTTCAAATGCAAGTTACAAATTATGCCATGTTTTGAAGCCTACAATTTTTCATATCGAACACATAATTGTCAACTATTATTTTTAGTTCAAATGTAGAAAAAAATATGTATAGCTAAAGATGTATTAAACAAATATGAGCTTTTCAAACATATTTTCTTTGTTAATTTACACTTTATATAATAGGGAAACCTTGATAGTACACACTATGCAAAACACATTGCATCTCCCAAGCCGTAGTTCACAATGATGCCAACCCCTGCGGTTATGACCTATGTATATCCAGGTTTACAATTCAAATATCGAAAACACCATTATTTTTAGTATTGTTAAAATACAATACACTTCTCCTTGGTTGAGGATTCAAAACATGACGTTTTTTGGATATATTGTCAAATACAAGTTACAAATCATGCCATATTTTGAAAGCTACAATTTTTCGTACCCAACACACAATTTTCAAGTGCAATTATTATTTCGTATGTACACAAACATATGCATAGTTATGGATGTCTTATAAATAATAAGATATCTTCAAACATGTCTTTGTTAACCTACACTTTATATAATGGGATAACCTTCATAGTACATATTGTGCAAAATACACTACATGTTTCAAGTTGCAATTCACAATGATGCCAACCTTTGTGGTTATTATCCATGTATATCCAGGTATACAATTCAAGTAGCAACATCATTATTGATGGTACTGGGAAGATACAATACACTTCTCATTAGTTGAGGATTCAAATCATAATGTATTTTGGATGCCCTGCCAAATGCAGGTTATAAAACAACTATGTTTTAAAACCTGCAATTTCTCATACCCAACACATAGTTGTCAAATGTTGTTGTCATTTGACATATAGACAAAACATATATATAGTTATGGATTTATTATAAAAAAATAGGGCCTTTCCAAGCATGCTCTCTTTGTTAACCTGCACTTTAATTGTAACGACCCAATTCTGCGTAAATTAAAAACTTTCCAATTCTCACTTAAAACATGTAAAAGTAACATATAACAAAGATATTACAATAAATTTCTTCCTTTCTTTATTGATAAACATGTACAAGTTACAATATGTTTCCTCATGAATTTCATTTTCATTGCAAATATAAATCAGAGTTAAAAATTAATACAGTTACATACATAGCTTGTAAGCTTTTGCACAAATAGAAGTAAGAAGGTCCAGACGTCCATCCTTTCAAATCTTGGTACATCGGCCGCTTGCTGTGGAGGAGAAACATCACTCGGGCGCTTTTCTGCCAACCATAGACTTATAATGCGGTCCCCCACACGATCATTTTGCAATGAACGGCCCTCCCTTCGAAGAAGAGATTGGTAGGGTATCCTTTAATGATTACCAACTGAGCATAGTGATGTGTCCTACTCAACTAGAACCTTGTTATTTCATAATCTCGATCTAGTACTCGGATCACAATGAACTGACAGTGTAGTCTCAACTATCTCACATCTAGGTGGATGTCGTACCTTTCACTACTTTGGCCAAAGTATTCTCATTCAGTACTTCGAATGAAGGTCATCTATCATAAACACTACTCAGGGCCGATTTGACTTAAGGCTTCCTTACTCTACGCATAGGTTTGTCCTTCAATGGGTGAAACTGTCATCCCAGACATCCTACAATCACACGAACCTACTAGAAATGAAAACAGTATTCAAGTGTCTTGTATCAATCCTCCTAACTAGGAATTCTTTATCCTAGGAGTACTTAACTTGTTTCAGTTATCCTAATAACTTAAGCTAAAAGACTTCACTTGATTCTGCCATCATCTCGAGCCTAGTAGATAATAAGTACGTCTACGTATTCTCCATATATAGAGATCATACACAACATGCAAAAACCATTTAAAATGCAAATAAATTCCTCCTTTTTATCTTTTTCCATTATTTCATTTTAATGCAAGAGAAATAATCTAATCCCTTAAGCTCTTTATCCAAATAATCCTTTTTCACAATTTCCCCCTAATCATTGAATCCTTTTCCCATTTTCTTCTTAATTGAATTGCTTTAATTATTCATCAAAACAGTTCTTTCCTACTAGAGCTAATTGAAAGCAGCAATCCCAAGATGAAAAAGGAAACAACACTTCAATAGAAATTATAAACTAGGAGGATTCATGCCTAATTTTAAAGCTTCTCCTTCCAAATTTGCTCTTCTAGATTCTCCTTCAAATAAGCTTCCAGGGTTTCAGCTAAATATGGCTTATTTTTATGAAAGTATTTCACTCTATAGTGAACTCCTATAACTCTTCTCTCAGACGTGTTTCCACCACTCAATTCCTACTCAGCTATACAAATTCCTCACTTTAAACTCAAAATGACTTAATTCACTGTGATTGGTAAATCCTGGAAATAATTTACTGTGCTTATTAAACTCAACAATACAGGAAAACTCAGGCAGTACAATGAAATGGATATGGAATGAAAATACTAAACTCAGATTGCTCAAGTCCTGAAACGTTGAATGGCTGGGCGTCCATTTATAGGCCCGAAATGCAACAAAATCCACTAAAGGAGGCATGATAATTGACAGATTACCATGTTTACTAAGTCCAAATGTCACTTGTCATTCTTTCAAACCCTTTGTCATGTTTTACAAGCTGATTCGACCTCTTTGGAGCCAGCAAAATGAAGAATATTTCAACTCTGCAACAAAAACGCCACCTATAGCCACGTTTTGCTGCCAGGCGTATAAATTTAACCTGATATTATTGCTGCGTCCTAGGTCAAGCTTCAAATCGACACAACTCAGTAGTTCGTTGCTATTTCCTGGTTTTTGAGCTTTGAAAATGTCTCCTTTCATTTCCAGCTGCGCAGGAACCTCCGCCATTTCACGGGAGAGTTTCATTTTTATTTTCATTCATTTTCTTAAGTTCGACTTTTCAAATACTTCCTTTTATGAAGTTTGCTTTATTTTCAAATGTATTTTGTTTATAAGTTAAATACTTCATATGGCAACCTTTTAAACTTCCACATTTTACAAATTAAGAATTTCCTTCTTCCATTTTTAACACTTTAAAATATAAAATGCGAATTTCATCCTTCAAATAACAATACTTATTCTTTAAAACATTTGAAAATATTTTCCTTCATTTTAAAAGAAATGATTTAAGGCTTTAAAAATCATTTCCAATACTAAGTCTTGGATTTTACCATAATTGATTTATTCAATTATTTACTTAGTTCATAATAATAACGATTTTAACTATGCAAAGTAAAAATTGTTTTCCCAATTACACAAGGTAATATTTAATTTCCCCAAATTACTCCTGGTAATATATTTTTATATTTATTTACTCCTAGTAAAATATAATCTTTAATTTTCACTTAAGAGATTCTAAAATACTATTAAACTTAAGTAATAAGTTAATTTCCATAAATTAAGAAGTTAAAATAAAATATAATTTCATTATATAAATATTATTATAGTTCTTTTAAATATTAAACATATAAATATTTAAATACCCAAGTATTTAATATATATATATATTAATATAACTATAATAATATTATATATAATTTTTAATACATAATTACTTATATATAAATATTTTTATATTTAACAAATATAAATATATATATACATATACATATTTATTGCCAAATATATATTTTGCGAGTCGGTCCACGTACTTTCAATATATATATATATATATAAATTCCAAGGCAAATATTATAGTAATATTATTTATCCATAGATAACAGGTAGTGTGTATATATATACACATATATACTCATATATACCTCAGTATACTATATACATGTATATACACACCCACTTAACCTATTCGCTTATGTCCATTCACGTTATGAGCATAATACTGTAAGTCTGATAAACAAACAATCATCACTCTCAAGCACAAAGAAGTAAACTAGACTCCTAAAGCCTATGGATGACTTACCGTTATCTCGACAAACAGACTTGGCTTACTCAATTTATAGTATGTGTGTGTATGCTCAATTTGGTAATCGTTACTGTTTACCCGACCAAGTTCCTCCCCGAATGATGTCTCTCCTCTGTCCGGAGGAACAGTCTTCATACCTGCACACCGTGACACAACAATGAAAGTCATATGCTCGAAACAAAGCAGAATATATGAAACATTTCAAAAGTTAGATTATTCACAAATCAATAACCTTATATTCTCCTTTATGCAGTATTTCACCAAGAATAATATCAAATGAAACAACATTCATATTGAAAACAAGGTACATGCATCATTAATTCACTTCCAGAATTCACATTTACTCTATCTAGTAATGGTAAATTGTAACGTCACAATTTGGGATGTAACATTAATAGTGGGGAAACCTTCATAGTACACACTATGTGATTTAAGTTGTTCTTCATAACAATGCCAACCCCTATGGTTGTCATCCATGCATATCTAGGTTTGCAATTCAAACAAAAACAACACCATTATTTCTAGTATCTGAAAAATACAATACACTTATCCTTGGTTGAGGAATCAAACTGTATGTTTTGGAAACCTTATCAAATACTGGTTACAAAACACGCCATATTTTGAAGCCTATAATTTCTAATACCGAACACATAGTCATAAAATGTTGTTATCATTTGAAATGTAGATAAGAAATATGTATAATTATGGATGTCTTATAAGAAATAAGAGATTTCCAAATGTGTTGTATTTGTTAACCTACACTTTATATAATGGGGCAACCTTCATAGTACACACTGTGTAAAACACGATGCATATTTTAAGCTACTATTGAAAACGATACCAACCCCTGTGGTTATCATCAGTGTATATCTAGGTATACAAATTTAAATAGAAACAACATCATTATTGATGGAATTGGGGAAATATAATACACTTATCATTAGATGAGGAGTCAAAGAATTGAGTGTTTTGGAAACCCTATCAAATGTTGGTTACAAAACACACCATGTTTTGAAACTTACAATTTATCATATCCAACACACAGTTATCAAATTCAATTGCTATTTCATATGTACAAATATATGTCTATAGTTATAGATTTATTATAACAATAAGACCTTTCCAAACATGCTTTCTTTGTTAACCTGTAATTTATATAATGGGGCAACCTTCATCCAGTATATACTGTAGACACCGAAATTTGGTTTAAGCCTGCGACTTCCATATTCTTGATAATTCCTATTTCTCATGGTCATGATTGAATAATGTCAATTATTTAATTAATTCACCTTAACATTAATTCTTCTATTGATTAAATAATCTTAATTATTTAATTAATTCATCTTCTTTTATTTCTTCTATTAATTAAATAATTTTAATTATTTGATTAATTCACACTTTTCTTTATTCTATCTCATTAATTAAATAAACACTTTTTATTTAATTATATTACTAATTAACCATATCTTTCTTGTTAAATTAAATAAATTCTTATTTAATTTACTCTTTATCATACTTCAACTATAATTAAATAAATTCTTTATTTATCTAATTATTCATTTAAATCCCTTTATCACTTAATTAAATAAATCTTATTTATTTATATATTCTTCAAATATCAAATCTTGAATTAAATGAATTATTTAATTCATAAATTCTATTTTAACACATTCCTCTATATTTAGATAAATTATGTGAGTTATCTAAGTATTCACTTTGACTCGACTCGACATCTATTTCAAATCGCTCAGTTAACTCTTGATTTAATGTCTGAGTGGCGTTCTTGAGTAATCTCTTTGTCAAATCATTCAATCGTCCAGTTCTAACTCATTTGCGTGTACACGCATATTAATTAAATATTCCTATTTAATTAATTAAACCTTGTGCGTGCATTCGAACAAGAGTTGCTTTAATCCATCTTTATCTTTGTCATGCAAAGATAATTCTTTTGTTTTCGAATACCAAATTGGAAGATTAAATCATTTATTTAATCTTTAATTCTATTTCTAATTTGTATCACTCCTGTCACTACTGACAGTTATCATAATGCATGACTAATCAGTCAATATCAACCGTCCATTGATCTTTCAATCCTGGCTTGTCGTTCGAATAATCAATTTTCTATAAATTGATCTGTCATTCTTCATTCCGAGCTCTCTCTCGCGAAATCTTATGAATTTTGAGAGCACTTATCTTGAATCTTCGATGTTTTGCTAAATCTTTATCATAGGCTATACTTGCACAAACTTACGAGAAATCTAAGGGCAATTATACTACACAAGCAAAATGGAGAAGGGCAATTGAGATGAATCATGGAAATACATACATATTTGGTGAGATTGTTCAAGTTTTATTTACATTTTTGACTTCCTTTGTTCTTTGTTGCTTAGCATTAGATTTGCATTTAGATTTGCATTGCATGTTTGCTTTTGATCTTCTTTGTGCACTTTCTTGGCATTACATTTGGTGAACCCGACGTGAAGACACCATCTTCGCGTATCCGTAGACTTTTATTTTGTTTTTTGCAAGTTTTTCGTACGGAATGACGCATCAACTTGACGAAACGCCGCAATTGCAATTAATAGACGCATCAGTTTGACGAAGCGACGCAATTAATTTCCTGAACCACATCTGACACCTGAAACGCCGCATCTAAAAAACCACGACGCATTTGAATAATCCTGAATCACATTTGACTGGTAACACAGTGACACAATTGACTGGTAACCTTTATTTCTGTTTTTAGAAATCTAAAATTTTCAATTAATTTGTGTGTTAGTAATGTCTGATTTTCAGCGTGTGGCCTTTTGGAAGTTAACAAGTTTTTGCAAAACGATTGACGAAGATGATATTGAAAACTATTAACGAATTTTTTCTGCAGGACGCTTGTCGAAGACCCTAGTTAATTTTTGAAACAGATTGTTTGGTAGCGTAGCAAATCTTTCGTTTGGTTTAAAATTAACAAGTTTCTACTGTGTTTGGTGCGAAAGCACATCTATGTAATTACCCTCACGATTTGGTACATCGAAGTATCCTCTCCCCTTGCGCATTCGTGCGATCTTGGGTGTAAGAGAAATGATTACCAACTCTAGAACTTGGGCCTGTTCTGGTGGGAAAAAGTACTCACCACAGGACGACTCAGACCGGTAGCACCCTGAACCCGAGGGACTTCCAACCGGTATATAAAAGTGGGTTCTTGGGGAAAACCCAAGAATCACGAGTGTGGTTCCGATGAGATGGATCTGAAAGGGGACTCTCGCCGTATGGATCATGCCCCACGAACGGAATGCCCGTATTAAACACCTTTTGTTTTAGTGTCCAACCGTTCTATTGGCCGTTGCTTGGTATAGTGCAGGGTACAGTATCATGCCCGAAGACACTCACTATTGATCCCCTTGAGTAGAGATAGCAATTCTTGGGAGGTCATTGCCCAAAGAATTCAAAATTGGTGTGCTCGAAAGACGTTAATGAGCCATGGAGGGGAGCCAATGCCACCAAATTTCTAAGCTATCAGCTCTCGAGAAGGAAAGGTGTTTATCACCAATCTGGGGTATTTCAGTGGGCTATACCAAGTATACAAACCCTAGGCCTTTTGGCCTATTAGGATGTACTTATCTGTTGTCAATTTAAACATTCTTTGAGTCTAAAATCAAACTGAAAACACTTTGTCTTATGATTGTTCTTGTTTGCCAAAATTTGATCACGGAAAATACGGTTGGTTTTAAAATCTCATCACTGAAAATACACAGAGAGTCGCAACTATTCACCAGAAGGTTGCAATTGATTTTTAGAGTCGCAACTGTTCACCAGAAGGTTGCAATTGATTCTTAGAGTCGCATCTGTTTAACTTTGAGTCACATCTGTTATTTAGAGTCATATCTGTGTAACTTTGAGTCGCATCTGTTATTACGAGTCGCATCTGTTTAACTTTGAGTAGCATCTGTTATTACGAGTCGCATCTGTTTAACTTCGAGTCGCATCGGTCAGTTAGAGTCGCATCTGTTAGAAGGTTAACCACATCTGTCAGAGTCACACATTGAACTTTACCAGAGAAACATAATTGATCACTGGAAAACCACAACTAGTAAACTTGACCGTATATGTGAGATCCTGCGACGCATCTGTCTGATTATCAGAAAACCAAAATTCATAGTCACTGTCCAGTCAACACGATTATACCAGTTTCAGTTGTCTTTACACAAATAGTCCTTGAACAGAAACCTGAAACAATTTGCTCAATTTTGCATCTTTTAGGTTCATTCAGTCATTACCATAGTTGTCTTAATTCAGAGTTTAGTTTCATCTTAGAATACATATTACCTTGCATTAAACTTTTAGAAAGGTCACTTTTACAAACTTTAGGATTAGTCCACCATCTACACTCTAGAAAAGTCATAGTGTCAACGAAATTTGTCATTGAACCTAGTTTTATCAGTTTATCCTTTGTCCTACAGAGAGTCCTCCTAACTCATCAGTCTAGTTAGGAAACTCAACTTGTCTTTGATCCTCGTCCTATATTGGTTCCTTGACTTAAACTAAATTGAGGCCTTGGTTAGACTTTAGGTAGTTGGTCCCTTCATCCTGGGTTTATAGAATTGATTATTTTAGAACCTCGCTTAGGCCTTGCATCTTTAGATTTTAGGCTAGTGTCATCCTAGAACATTCCTTATTTTGCATACGAAAATCCCAAAAACATAGACTAGAGTCATTATGTTCATAGATATAGTTTTGCATTTGCTACGCCCTTAATATTATTGTACATCAGGTTATGAATAGTCGGCTTGTGGCTATCTTAACTCTCTATTAAGTCATATTATCATTAGTATATTGTTATTTAGTTTTTTAGGTCAGCCTAAGTCTTATATAGGTGTGTCTAAGTCGGCCTAGATGATATCCTTGGCATAAATAGGTATATATAGGAGGTTGTGAGTCTTATTTCATCATCAAGTGTGAAGTGTGTTCTCTTTAGAGATATTTGGAGGTTTTCCCCCTCGAAGTGGCTTGTTATTCTCAGTTATTATCAAGTATTTGCAGCATATTTCATATCATATTCTTCTATTGTGCAAGTTATTTCATAACAAGTGGTATCAGAGCATGATCTTGGCACCATAGAGGCAAGGTTTTTCTCAATTTTAGAGGCGATTTTGGGAAGAGCATATCTTTCAGATTTTGGAAAAAAAAATTCTGATTTTTAAAGGGTTTTTGAAGAGCATATTGAAGAAGCTACAGTACAGATTTCAGAAGAATTGGAGCAGAATTAAGTGAATTATTGCAGAATTAGGGTTTCTACACTATTTTTTTGGAATCTACATATCTCGCACATCTTGTTGAATTGGAGTCTGATTTTTATTGGGTTTTTGAAGACATAATAAAGGAGATTACAGTAAAAATTTGAGAGAATTTAAGTTTCATTTGTGTGATTTATTTCAACATTAGTGGTTTCCATCATGTCGGGGCCTGGAACAAGGGGTAAAAAGAATGTTACTTTGGGGAAGACTCCTGATAAGGATGGTGAAACAATCGAGGATATTACTCATAATGAGGAAATAAATAAGGTCAAGGAAGAAATTTCCTCAATTAAGATGGATATGTGTGACCTAAGAGGAGATATATCGGACATACGAAACATGTTAAGCACCTACATGGTTGAATCAAGAAAGGAGTTCTCGAGTGGCCAAGGTGAAAATTCTAGGTCAACTACTACTGACACAAGCTTTAGTACTCCTATGGGATCTAGGAATTTATTTACAAAGGTGGATATGCGCAAGTTCGATGGTAAGGATCCTCTAACATGGATAAACCAAATGGAGAATTTTTTTGAAGTACACCAAATCCCAAATGGACAAAAGGTCACAATGGCTTCCTTATATTTAGAACCAGATCAATTCATTTGGTATCGTTGGCTTTGCACTCATCGGCAAAAAGGGGCCA